>CM055070.1:31169678-31200313 GCA_029204045.2 Tillandsia leiboldiana | reverse complement strand
TTTAATTTTGAGAATTTATTATGCTTTTGCCATCATAATATTCATTGTTGCAATGATCGTTTATGTTAATTAAATCATCTTCTAAAGTGATCAAAGTCAATTTCTCTCTCAATGATCTCTTGGTATAGTCATTATCTTATTTGACTGTTTAGTCGAGTATGAAATCGAGATCAATTTTTGGTTGAATACTTTATATCTTAAATAATTGATAGCCAATTGAGGGGGAGTCAAAGATAATGTAAAATGCTCAAAAGATGTGGAAAGAGTTACATCCCAATGGGGAGTGTGAAAACTACCACCACATGGAGGAAAGAGCTACCACCTCGGTCGTCCGAGTATTGTGTGCAGCTACCACATGTATACCAAGCATGGTTGTTCAAATTTTTGATTAAGTAAAATGCATGTTGAAATACTTGACTCTGTCAAATTTCAAGGTTGGTATAAGGTGGGATTTTAAAGAAAGATGCTCAAAGAGCCACTCTCTTCAACAGATTGTCTAGAAATATTATCTACCATATTTGGGATTTCAAACATCTATTGATCTTTGTATTTCATTTTCTTTACCGAATTGATTATTTGATAAAGGCATTACTCATAAGATCAAGTTAGATGTAATTGAAGGTGTTCAACTTTAAGGGATTTAATTCTTGTAAATTTTCGTTTCATTTTTGGATATTACTGATAGATTTGGCATAATCTAATTCTTGTTGTGTGAAACGATGCGTTTTGTTTAAAGTTGATACACCTTTGTGCTTACAATCTTTTTCTGGTTTTTCTTGAATTTCTCTGAAATTTTTCTAAAGAAAAAGTTGGGGCCGATCCGGATCGGGCAAGGTGATCCGGATCCCGAACGCAGGTTTTTTCCTGCGGGCTGACGATCCGGATTGGACCTGCCGATCCGGATCCCGAACGCAGTTTTTTCACTGCGGGTAGCCGATCCGGATCGCAAGCTCGGGAGGATCCGGATCGCGGCTAGGTTTTTATAAGAACAAAAGGGTTTTGATTTCTTTTACTCCAATCTTTTGTTCAAAAGTTTCCAGAGCGCTTCTCCTCTAGATTTCATCCTCCTTGGAAGCTTTCTAACTCAAGTTCTTCAGTTCCAAGTAAGTTTTATTGATCAAAATCTCGGTTTTTCACCGTTTTTTCTCTTTTCCTCCTCAAACGTACGAAATTCTTGGATCGATTTTGTTTGTGGATGGTTTTTGATCAAATTTCTTTTGAAATAAAAACTCTGGGTTGTTTAGTTTTGATTATATGCTAGGTTTTTTTCTGATTAACGGATTTTTAGGCTTCGATTTCTAAAATTTCGGTTTTAGGGCATATAATAAGGATTTTCGAAAATCATGCAATTGATCTATCTTTAAAAGTCCTTTTGCAAAACTAACTTGATTCTTAGTCTCTCTACATGATTATGATTGTTTGGGTACAATTTTTTCAATTTTTGAAAACTAAGAATTTTTGTGTTCTTGAGTTGGTTTTCACAGGACACCTTCTTAACTCAAGCATTTTGTTCAATGGCACTTAATTCAATGTGTTTCTCTTGGTTAATCCTTCTCCTGGTCTCAATGGTACACACTCGCCCTACAAATAAACTAAAGAGAGCTAAGAACCTCCAACAAAAAGGTGATTTTGTCGAGGTCAGTGACACAGAGGTAGATTGTCATGAGGTTGACTGGGCAGCATTGACGGATGATGATGACTCAATGTATGAACAAGAACCGTCTGATGATTCAAGGAGAAAGGCGTCTGTTAAATCAAAAGAAAAGGCAAATAAAGGACCAGGAAAAGCATCAATGGCAGCACCAATCATCTCCATGAAAAGAAAGAGAATAACTAGACGCTGTGGGCTACGACAGGACATTAATGTTGACACGCCGATAGCTCCTGACTCCCCACATCGCTTGGAAGAAGTATTCGTTAACACTGATCGTCTTCGAGCCTTTGCACATCGCGAATGCATTAGTGAAAGGCATGTTAACATTGAGGCTCTGCAAGGTCACTCCCCTGCCTTTGGCCTTCTGATTGAACAAGCAAACCTTATTCAAGTATGTCGTTTCCCAGAAACTCTTGGCTACTGTTTGCATCATGTGAGGACCTTCTACACTAATGCACGACATCTTCGAGAGGTTGAGAACGGTCCTATGGAGTTCTACACGAACATCCAAGGCACAAGGTTTAAGATTACTCCACAATTGATTGGCGAGGTTTTGGGAATGGAAGCCAGCAGAAAGGAGTTCACTACTTGAAGGGGGTAAATTTGACAAACACATTATGGCAAAAAGTTATAGAGGGAATTTGTCTCGAGGGAACACAATCAACCGAAAAATCTGTTCGATCTAAAGAACTTCGTCTTGAATATCGCTTCTTAAACTTCATCACATGCTACAATATACTTCCAAATATGCAGACAAAGGTTGTGAGATGGGACCGGTTGCTGTTTTTGTATCTCATAGGACATCGATCAGAGGCAACGGCATTGAATATCAACATTCCATACATTATCTGGAATAGAATGGCGCGATATTTTGAGCATCCTCACCCCACTGAGAGAATTCCATTTCCCTTGATTATAATGAGGATTTTACAGAAATTTCAGGTTGACATTACTTCAACAACTTATCATCAATGTCTGAGCATGATAAATGAGTCTACTATTGTCAAATCCCTCCATAAGTTGCCGCATGTCACTCCAGTTCCTGCATCTGGAACAAAGCACAGTACAAGCACTGCCGCATCACCATCTCGACAAGCAACTGGCACAGATGATGAAGCATCAATAACATCGATTATCAAGGAACAACAGCGACTATCTGTTAAGCAAGAACAAATTTTGACGGAGCAACAACGAATTACCAAAGAGCTTGAGATTACAACGGCAGCTCACATTACCATAACGAAGAAGATCAATTCAATGGACAAGCGGATGCGAAAGATACTCTCTAAGATGGGTTGCACAAGCTCTGAAGACTCAGATTCTGACAACTGATTACTTTTGACTCATTTTCTTTTCCTTTCCTTTTGTGCAGGATTACGATTTTAGGATTTAGTTTTATACTTACGTTAGCTTAGTTCTCAGGTTTTACATTTTATTGGAACTTTTTACTCTACTCACATTTCGTAGTCTTTAACTACATTTTGGCTTTGTTTTGTGACAAAAAGGGGGAGAGAGTTAGAGAGAACTTTGAACAATGTTGACTGCATGAAACATCAAGGTAAGTGAACAATGTTTGATATGAAAACTGGATGAATATCAAGGTAAGTATTACTCCAACTTCCATTCTCAACTTGAGGTTTTTCAGCTGTATGAATGCATGCCTCGACTAACTATTTGCTAACTTTTTGGGCATGTAATATAACTAACAAGTTGATGTTCACTAACAAGTTTGTGACACTTGGTTTTTGATTGCATAGAAGATATGTTGGTTCTTAACTCTGATCAATTACATATCTATATTTATTTAAGTTTGTCACAAACATGTTCGTGACATTTGGTTTTTACGTGCAAAGAAGATATGTTGGTGTTTTTTAACTATGATCAGTTTACATATCTGAATATAAATGTCATGGTAAGTATAAATGAGTTTAAACTTCATCTCTGTTTGTGGTTTTTGAATGATACAAAATTCTTGAGGTATCTAACGATTTCTTTTGTCAAGAATGATTTCTTTTTGCAGAGAGTACAGATGTCTAAGTCTAGAGTCTGTTTTAGGAGTTTAACTCATGTATTGTATTTTGGATCTCCATTGTAAATTTTTGTTGTATGGTGATAGCAACAAAAATATCTTTTTGAATTTTCTTTAGTGGATCTGTGTTTTGTCACGAAACCGCCAAAGGGGGAGATTGTTACGGAATTTGAGTTGGCGTAGTTTCGTGAAAGTTTCAAGTCCTGAAGATTGAAGGTGAAGAAAGCTGGATCATTTAACTCAATCTCAAGAAAGAAGAATTCAAAAGGATCAGGTATGTTTAACTAAAGAATTTGTGTGATCCGAATACTTCTTGTAGTGTAGAAACACTTGGAAGAATCTTTCATTGCATAAAAATCAAAAACTGGACTTGGGACATGTTCAGGATCCGGATCAGGCTGTTCGATCCGGATCCCGAAGGTGGTTCGTTCATACATCGTCGCAATCCGGATCGTAGTCTCTTGATCCGGATCCCGAACGTTGAGTTTACCATCTACCTTGAACGATCCGGATCTTGCTTCGCAATCCGGATCCCGAACGTTGATGTTTGGTGAACTGTATGAACGATCCGGATCGTAGTCACATGATCCGGATCCCGAACCTTCGTTTTTCTGGAATTGGCTGTTTCGTTATGACGATCCGGATCTCAGTTATCACGATCCGGATCGCCGTCCGTAAAATTCCAGAAATGGCAGGTTTTTGATTCTTATCTCCTTCCTAGGGTTTCTAACCTATAAATAGACCCTATGTCTTTCTTTCTAGGGTCAATCCACATAGCCGTCATTTTCATATATCATCTTATACGGCTATAGATCCACATATAGAGAAGAAAGGAAATCATTAGAGAATACTCTATGTTTCTTCATCTATATTGATTAGTTTGATTCTAGGTTTTCATACTCACATCTTGAGTTGAATCAAACTAATGAATACTTAGATGGTATTTCCGATCTATCTTTGATCTAAGTATTCGGCGGATCATCACCACCCAAAAAACAACGATTACCCCAAAATCGGCGCGTGGATTCGCGTGTCCTTGTGGATTCAAGGTTCAATCGCTCTCGTGGATTCGGAGCGAGGCACGTTCGTGGATTCGAAGGGTGCTATTGGGTGAAGACCGTGGATTCGGTCGGACGTCGTGGATTCGACGTTGGACGCCGTGGATTCGGCGTTGGGCGCAGATCGTGGATTCGAGAAGCGTCTGGAGCGAGCGGAGAAGATCCTCTAGGAGCGTATGGAAAAGGTTGAGTCGTAAGTGTGTACGGTAAATCACCTTGTACGTGTTTTAATTCTAGTGGATTTCTGCCGTGTTATCGGTCCCGTGATTTTTTACTCCGGTGATGGAGTTTTCCACGTAAAAATCTTGCGAGTTATTTTCATTTCCGCATTGGGTTTTTTATCGCAACGATTTTTGAGTGTTTATACGTTTACACCTATTCACCCCCCTCTAGGTGTTTCTTCCCCTATTTAGATCCGTATTATTTACGACCCAACACACCTGGCACCCACCCCGCGCCCTTCCGCGTCAACGGGGCCAGCGCCGCGTTGCGTCGCGCTGACCGGCCAATGGGAGCCCACCACGTGGCACCCCCGCTAACACACGCCACCGCCCGCGCCAGGCACGCGCGCCGTCCCTGCGCACGCCTCGCGTCGCGCGCCTCACGCCAAGCCTCGGAATCTGTGCCAACTACCCCGGGATCCGTGCTAATTGCATCGGGATCTGTGCCACTCATCGGGATCTGTGCCAACTGCCTCAGGATCCGTGCCACTACTGTACATTTGAGCCCTCGCCTGGGCCCGAACCGGGTTCGCTACTGTGTTGAGCCCGACCTGCTACAGTACAAATCGGGCGCCCGGAAATAACTTTCGGGCGCCTGAAAGTTTGGCCTACTTCCGGTTCCACCTGTTTCGCCTGTTTTCACCCGTTTTCGTCCATTTTCGTCCTGTTTTCGCTCAAATTTGACAGGGAGCCTCAACTTATCTTAATTTATCACGGGGTATCCAAAATCCTCAGTTTGGGTTATTTACGGGTCACCAAAAGTGTCGCTGTATTCAAAATCGCTGACGGACCCCGTTCTCACTGTCTGGGCATCCGATCGATGCAAAACTTTTACTGTGGCCTTAAAACATATTTACGGAGCTCCCCAAATTTTCTCCATCCCTGTTGCTACGGCGAAGGTGCAAAAGCTGCTGATGATGCTGTTCCCGTGTTCAGGGGGTAGTTGAAACGGAAGTGCCCCGGCTTGCCGCAACGAAAGCAGTGGTCGTGCCTCTTGGAACATTCAGTCACCCAGTGTGCTCCACCGCAAATGATGAAAGGCCTATCCCCCCGCTTTTGTCCTCCCGTCGGCGCGCTGCTGGTTCCTTGTTGTGATCTCGGATGCTTAGGGGGTCGGCCCCCGCTGGAATAGCCTCCTCTAGAGTAAGACTGAGATCGCTTCCTGTCCCTGTCATGCTCAAAGCCCTCTAGTCGGGCACGTGTAACCGCAAATTCTCACTCTACTATGGTAGCCCTGTCGACCACCTTCTTGAAGGTGTGCAAATCCACCACTTGTACAACTTGAAAGATGTCACTCCGCAACTCGTCCACGGAAAGTTGGGCCTTGTGAGATTCGTCCCTAATGACAAAAGGAACACAATTGGCCAATCTCACAAACTCCCGCTGGTACTCCATAACCGACCGGCCTCCTAGCTTGATGTGCTTCAGATCATCCTCCATTTGCTGTTTGACTGTAATGGCCGCCTTTTAAGCTGGAAAATTTAACTTTTTATTTTTATTTGATTATCTAAGTGGTCTGGGGGGGGTTAAAAGTCGAGAATTTCTGGGCTAATCGTCGTGGTTTGTGGATATTTTTAGGTGCTAGAGCTCGCAAAATGGTGAACGGTGGCGCGATCGGATTCGAATTCCGACCCCGGGATCTCCCAGAACTGATTTTTGAAGTTTACTAGCAAATTCGGGTGCATCGAAAGACGTGCGGGCGATCGGCACGCTTTTAGAGGTAATCTGGACCCTTCGTTCGCACCCCGACTGATTATTGTTTGTGAATTGGGGACTTAAGTTTTTTCCTGTTGACCATTCGTGCGTTAGGTTATACCAGAGTGCGTGCGGGAAAAGGCCCAATCCTCATTCTCCCTCCTTTCAAGTGTTGGCGTGAAGAACCGAGGCGGCGAGACAGGGAGAAGGAAGGAACAATCGCTTTTTCTGCGGGATCCAACGAGCGAGAGAGGGATAATCCTTCTTCTTCCACCCTTTCCGGCGAAAACAAGGTGAGTGGTTTGTGTTTTCCGGTTCTTTGTGTTACCCGTTTGTGTGGGGGTTTTCTTGGCATGGCCGCGTCGGGGGGGGAGGGAGGCAAAAAAAAAAACCTCGTTGCCTAGGCCACCGCCCTCGACGCCGCCGCCGCAGGAGACCGGACGCGAGGAGGGGGGGCGCCACCCGCAGGCAGGGAGCCCGCGTGGGCCTGGCGCCACGCGGGGCCGCCTGCAGGTGGGGCGCCCGCGTGGGCCTGGCGCCGCGCGGGGGGGGGACCGCCCGCGCCTTCGGGCAGCGCGCCCGCGCGGGCCTGGCGCTGCGCAGGGTCGCCCGCAGGTGGGGCGCCCGCGCGGGCTGGCACCGCACGGGGTCACCCGTGCCAACGCACTCGACCCGGGACGGCGCCGCCGCCGAACCCTGGAGCCGCGTTCCGTGACTGACCTGGGGTGTTTCCCTTTTTGGTTATTATTATTATTACTTTGTCTATCGGGAGTGCTGACTTTCTCTTCGGGGGACTGTGTAGGTCCGGGAAGCAAACAAAGACGCGGACGAACCGAGCGTTAGTCGTTGCACGGGAAAGGTGGGTACTCGTTCTGAGGTTTAGTTTCGGGATTTTTTTCGGGAACATGTAAACATACTACTATTTTGGTCGACTAATTATGTTTCCCTTTGGTAATCTTTATTGCTCGTTATCATCGATATCGTGTTTGTGTACTTGGTTATGATGCTCGAGGCTGCAGCACGCACACCCGCAGTATGGCCACCGCGAGGGCGTGCTTTTCCGGAAAAGTGGTCTGTTGATCTGTGTACCCAACGAGGTGACGTAGTGGGGCCCCCGTAGGTGGGGGGTTAGAGGCGCCAAGGTGCGAGCGGTGCTACCCGTCGAGGTAGGTGCTTGGCGTGGTTTACCGAGGTAGGTGCTCGGTCGGGTTGCCGGGGCAGGTGCTCGGATTAGGTTATGAAGAGGGGAGAGTATCGTGGTTTGCCCATTGAGGAGGGCGGTTTCTCTGGATGGTTTTCACGGTTTGCTTTAGTTACAGTTTTCCTGCATTTCATCTTTTATACCATGTGTCGCTAATTTCCCACTCTGTGACAGGATCCTTCTGGGGTGAGAGCTAGGGCGACGGTGAGGCCGTGGCAGGAGCACTTTTGGTCCTTCGAGGCCATAGACTGTATTTACTTCTTATTATGTGCATTTCATTACCTGTTAGTAGCTTACTATGTGGATTTCGATACCCTTGTGGGGTCGATGTGGATGTTGGAATGTTCTTTATACCTTTGTGGATGTTTGATTTATTCTCCTGATTGGCCGCCGCTTTCAAACTACAAAAGGAAAGAAAAAAAAAGAAAGCATTACGAAAACTGTTTTAAAAATATGGGTGTCGTGTGGGTACCGTTTTAAAACCCTGTGAATTTATGGATTTGCGAAAACAATTTTGAAAAATATGGGTGTCATGTGGCACCGTTTTAAAAACCCTGTAGATTTATGGATTGCGAAAACCGTTTTGAAAAACCTGGGTGCCGTGTGGGCACCGTTTTTAAACTTGTGGATTTATCCTTTTAAACCAGTCGGCCTCGTGAATTCTTTACTCTTGTGCGCTCATGTTAGTAAACTGCTGTGGTTAAATGATTGTTGTAACTGCGACGCCGTGCATATACAGAGGAGACTCTGCCCGTTTGCAGGGTGAATCGGTGTATGCGGCGGGTCTGGGCACGCACCGGGGAGAAAGGACTTTCAAAAAAAAAACGTGTACACAAATTCAATCTTTTCGTTGGTCGTCTTCCACCTAATGAAACCCCCGGGGTGTGACAGATTAAGATGGTATCAGAGACTTTTCTTTAACCACGGCAGTCAGCGTCCGACATCCACAAAGATACCTCACTTAGCTACTAATCAATGAAATGGACATGACATAGAAGCGTAGAACGCGAGTGATCGGGGGGGGAGTATAAGTCCCTATTCTCAATAGTTGGTTGAGTGCTATGCTAGCGGAGACTAGAGTTGACTTGAGTTGTGTGTGTGTACAGAGCATGGCACGAACTAGATCATCAACCGAGGACACGGGGGCTGACGCGACGGCATCGACGGCTGCGGAGAACCAGCTCCTTCGGCAACAACTGCGGGAGATGGCAGGGCAGCTGGCGACCCTACTAGACCACGTGCGTCAGTTGACGCAGCGGCAACCAGCTGCGATAGTGGTGGTCGCCCAGGCCCCTTCGCAGGGGCCAACAACACCAGCGACGGGACCACCGGTGACGGACGACGGGACGGGGGCGGCCCCTCCACAGGCCGCGGCAGCCGAGGTACCGTCAGTCCAGCCCACAGCGCCAGCGGCAGCACCTTCGACAGCGGCTACGAGACCGACGCCGGGGACCACTACCGGGGGTACTGGCGGAGACGGTGGTGACACCTTCTCCCGCTGTGGCCGCCGCTGCCACGGGGGGAGGGTCAGTTTCGCTGACTAAGCGGGACCGCGTGCGAGCTAACCTAGCCGACTTTAAGAAATACGACCCACCGGTGTTCGAGGGGGAGACGACCGACCCCTGGGTCGTAGAGATGTGGGTGGATACGATGGAGAAACTGCTCGAGGACTTGCTGATGGAGGAGTACGAGCGGCTTCCCCTGGCGGTCCACTTCCTCGAGGGGAATGCCAGCATGTGGTGGAAGACGGTGCGCCCTGACTCCTCAAAGGGCACCGCCCTCCCATCGTGGACCACTTTCAAGCAGGAGCTGTTCGGGGCGTTCTTCTCCAACAGCATCAGGCGACAGTTGGAGGACGACTTAAACCACATAAAGCAGGGGACCAGAACAGTCATGGAGTATCAGAGGGAGTTCGTGAGACTGGCCAACTGCGTCCCTTTCGTCATAAGGGACGAGTCTCACAAGGCTCAGCTCTTCGTGGACGGGTTGCGCAGCGACATATTCCAGGTGGTGCAAGCAGCAGACTTGCACACCTTTGAGAAGGTGGTCGACAGGGCCACTATTGTGGAGCGCGGATTCGCTGTTACGCGCGCCAGAAGGGAGGGCCCTACTCAGCACGAGGACAAGAAGCGACCTCAGCCGTACTTTGGGGGAGGCTCTTCCAGCGGGAGTCAACCCCCTAAACGGTGGAGACCACAGCAGGGAACCAGGAGCGCACCAGCGGGAGGACCGAGGCCGGGGGACAGGCCTTGTGTGATATGCGGAGGGGCGCACCGAGTGACAAAATGCTCCCAGAGACATGATCACGGCTTCCGCTGCGGCAAGCAGGGGCACTTTCACCACAACTGCCGCTTAACCCTGGGAACAGCATCCTCAGCAGCTTCTACGCCTTTGCCGCAGCATGCGGGACGGGGGAAAGCTCCTATGGGATCGGCCACGAGACCCCCTGCACCACGACGAGAGGGGGAGAGGCAACCGCAGGCAGGCGGGAGAGTTTACTCGATGACCCGCCAAGAGACGGACCCGCCGGAGGACGTAGTGGCAGGTATTACTTCAGTTTCAAATTTCCGTGCTAGAACTCTTTTTGATACCGGAGCAACCCACTCTTTCATATCTCGTGATTTCATTTTTGCACATGGTTTTGGGGAGAGACCTCTCCAGAGTCTTTTGACGGTTCAAACCGCGGGCGGGCCTCTGGAGGCTGATAGCTTTGTGCCCTCCTGCCCGATAAGGCTAGGGAGGCTGTCTTGTCCTTGGGGCTACTGAAGGCACTGTTGGCTGAACCAACGGTACCCCGGTCGTCGCGGTCTGAGGAGGGGCGGCCATTGCCTCGCCGTCTGCTACCGGCGGTCCCGTCGTAGGTGCAGTTGGTCCAGGTGGAGGGGCCTGGGCTACCACCACCGGCGTAGCTGATTGCTGCGTCAATTGACGTACATGTTCTGTGAGGGCCACTAGTTGCCCGGCCATCTCTCGCAGTTGTTGTCGAAGAAGTTGATTCTCTACAGCCGTCGGTACTGTATCATCTGCCCCTGCATCATCAGTTGACGACCTAGTCCGGGCCATTATCTATGCATACATAGAAACCAAGTCAACCCTAGACTTAACTGATCTAGCACCAAGACCTACGATCAACCAGGGACTCTATTCCCCCCCCCCCCCCCCCCCCCCCCCCCACAAAACACTCGCGCTCTACGCACCTATTCCTTGATTATCTCATTGGTTAGTTGCTAGTGGTATTGTTGTCACGCCCCGGGGTCGAAACTGCGACCCGGACCCGCCAACAGATCCACCGCCCATACGGTGATCCCCGTATAGACGAAGCGTCTAACCTGCAAAAAGAAGGGTACTAAAGCTATACAGATAGCAGAGTTGAAAAGTAAACTACTGAAAATAAGATAATAATACAACTGTCAAAAAGTACAAGTCTAAACCTCACTACATAAGTCTCTCAAAAATAAAACTCTCAAAAGTAACTAACAACAATAATCCAGCAGACTGCACTACTAAGCTCCAAAAAGGGGTACAGCTATGCTCCAAGGATGGGTAGGGAACTAGCTCGCGACTCCCTCACCTCGATCAGCAACAGAAGAAACAGCAACTCTCCCAGGAGACTCTGCAAAACAAATGAGAGGAAAGAGGAAAAAGAAATTAGGGAACCCTCAGCGGGTGTGAGAACTACACCAACACGTAGTTCTTAGTGGGTATCACCACCAAGCCCGACGGTCTGCCCACTAAGTCTACTAGCGGCATAAGATAACAAGAAAACTGTAATAATGGAAAGATAAGCTGGAAAGAGTCTACAGCTATCATGCCTCTATCTACAATGCTCAAAGGGTGATACAGATGAAAATGATGCAACCACTCGCACCCAAGGTGTGATGACCCGAATCTCCGCAGAGCCATTGTAGTGTGATCAGCAACTTCTGGAGGCTTTTTCGGTGTGTTGGAGATGCTTGTGCGCAATTCGGACCTCAGGATTAGACCCAGAGCGAAATTTGGATTAAGAATACCTTTTCGGATGCCTTTGACAAATTTTAAAAGCGGAATTTGGTAAAACGGACTTCGAATTTGGACTCAGCGCGCGAAAACGATGAAAATGGACTACTTATCTGTATTTTTCAGAGCCCGGATGCACAAACGTGGCTTTCGAGGCTAAAGTTACTGTTCCGACGGCTGGGGCAGCGCGGCTGTCACGCCCCGGGGTCGAAACTGCGACCCGGGCTAGCTAACAGATCCGCCGTCGACACGGGAAGCCCCGCACCGACGAAGCGTCTAACCTGCAAAAGATAGAGCTACAGCTACACAGATATCACAGCGGAAAATAAAAGCTGTAATATAAAATCAAACTACTATAAAGCTGAAAATAAATACAAAGTCCATCTCCCAAAAAAAACCTGAATAATACAAGGTCAGATACAAATAAAAATCCAACTATACAACATCTACGAATCCAAAAAGGGAGATAACTAAAACTAGAAATATAACAATAACCAGTGAATCCCACAGTCCGGGATGGTACATCTACCTCACTCTAAAGGAACTATGCTGGTAGGAAACTATCTCGCGACTCCCTGTCCTCGGTCCGTCAAGCCAGCTTGGGCAGGAACGGAAGAAAAAGCCTCAGCAACCTGTCACCGACAGAGGGTGTGAGAACTACATCCTACAGTAGTTCTCAGTGGGTACCGTCTCCAAGACCCACGGTCTGCCCACTAAGTCTACTAGAGGCATAAGATAACAGAAAAAGACTGTGATAATGAAAACTAAGCTGGAAATGATCTACAGCTATCATGCCTCTATCTACTATGCTCAATGGGAAAAAGTACACAGATGATGGTATGCACCCACTCACTACTGATGAAATGTCATAAGTACTATGCTCAAAGGAAAACTCATCTATGAACATGCTATGAAACTCACTCACACATATCACCCAAATCTCAATGACTGTCCCTCTTTGGACCAGTCAAGCCTGCGCTCATCTACTGCCACTCATGCCCAAACAGGGCTTGGTCTTACGTAGGGTGTCCCTCAAGGACTATCACAAGCGAACTCTAGTGTATCAACTAGTCGCAAACATCGCAGCCTCGTCAGGCTCGGTATCATCATCGCATCCGGAGCGTAGCTCGCGGGGAGCGACCCCGCGAACTCAAGTATCTCACAACTGGCATAAAATCCCAGGCTCAGCAGGCTAAAGTCCACGATCAAATAGATCAGAAACTCGAATACTCAAAGACCATCACTCAGTCGGAGAACCCTCCACGACTCAATCTCACAACACTAACCCACTAAAAGAAGGCACAACACAGCTGGGACCGCCGTCAATCCAAACGGCTCCCAAAACGACTCCCCACTCATAGGCGAGAAGAACCGACTGACGCAGCAAAGGTCTGAGAATCCCGTTAGGCCGGTGCCTAGAACCCCAATCAAACAAGAACAGACTCTAGGCTCAGCCTATCGAAGTTCTCGATCCTTTACCGTTCAGGGATTCGGCCCCTCTCGGTTAAAGTGGGAAACCATCTCAACCTACAAAACTCACGGGCTGGAGATGCTCTACAGCCAGATCCACGAAGAGTCCGAAAACCCCGGGAGACTAATACCTACGACCCCAATCAAACAAGAACAGGCTATAGGCGTAGCCTCCCGTTGCTTTCGACCCCAGAAATAAATCAGCCCTTAGAACCCAGACCACTCGAATCATCTCGAGTGGGTAAGTTTATAAGAAACAGTGACATTTATTACAGAAAACCATTTGATCTAAGAGAAATCCATTTTCTTTTTTATGATTTTTAGTCTTTTTAGGAAAATAATTTAAAAACAAGTTTTATATCCAAACCTCGAAGAGCTAATGCTCTCGTCCTATCAAACAAGAACAGACTCAGGCGACCCTGCGAGGCTTGGAAGAAAACATTGACTGACTAAAATCATGTGTGCGTCCAAAAAGGTTCTGGGTTCAAAGTCCTGCTGTCACTAGTACACCACTGCCACTACCACTGTAGTGACAACCAACTCAAGAACACAACGTCTCGGGACCACCGTCTACCCAAACGGCTCCCGCCAGAACTAAACGACTAGCTCTAACTACTAGACTCCACTCGGCCCCCAGGCCCGAGTGCAACATATGTCCCACAATGTCCTGACCACTCGGCCCACTACCCGGGCGAGGAACACTATGTCCAGAAGAAAAGCAATGTGTGGGATGTCTAAAGCATAAAAGAACCTAGCCCAGATTAAGGTTCTCTACGGTCCGGTTAAACACATGCAACGTATGACGGGGGTGCTAGTCAAGGTTCCAATAAAACACTTAATCTAGCATGCTGAACCCTATCATAATAGAATTAGAAGGAAGTCCGCAGACTTAGAGAAAAATCCAACCCACCTCGGTAAGCCACCAATTGCTCGTAGACACTTGCAATTGGCCTCCACGCGATTCCTTGCCTCCACCGGAGTCCGCACGCAAAACGGTGCACGCCGCTGGAGTCCACACGCAAAACGGAGCACGGTGCCGAAATCCGTGCGCAAAACGGAGTCCGCACGCAAAACGGTGCACGCCGCCGGAGTCCGCATGCAAAACGGAGCACGGTGCCGAAACCCGCGTGCAAAACGGAGTACGCACACAAAACGGTGCACGCCGTCAGAGTCCGCATGCAAAACGGAACACGGTGCTGAAATCCGCACACAAAACGGAGTCCGCATGCAAAACGATGCACGCCGCCGAAGTCCGCACGCAAAACGGAGCACGGTGCTGAAACCCGCGTGCAAAACGGAGTCCGCACGCAAAACGGTGCACGCCGCCGGAGTCCGCACGCAAAACGGTGTAGTAAAACACGGTCCCTAACACGCAAAAAGGCACAAGATCAAAACCAAAATCCAAAAGGGCGCCTCAAAACTGTGCCAAAAATACCGCAAAAATCAACACGTGGTTCCTACCTCGACAGCGCCGTGCCGCCCATCTGGCTAAATGGAACGCCTTGCGCGCTCCACGAGGTCGCCGACGTGCCGCTCCACCCCACGAAACCTCCTCCCACACTCTCCCCCTCGTGCTCGGTTAGAGAAGAAGAGGAAGAAGAGAGGAGAAATAGTGTGCAGGGAGAAGAAAGAAAAGAAAAGGAAGAAGAAAGGGGGGGCGTTCCGGTGGACCCGGTCCACGGTGCCCTCCAATGGGGGACCGCCACGTGGCGGTCCACCAACCCACGGACGCGCGCTCCCGCCCAGGCGCGCGCCCTGCACCACGCGGGCGTGACACCCCCGCGCCACACAGGCGCGGGGCACCATGCGCGCCACACGGGCGCGCACCCTCGCGCGGGCGGCCCCCCGTTGGCCCGCACAGGAAGCGCGCCTGTGCGCGCCTGTCGCGCGCCTTGGGCAACATGCCACCACGTCTCGATCCGCGTGCCATCGCCTCAGAATCCGCGTCGTCCCGGGATTCGCGCACGTTCTCCCGCTTAAGCCCGGAAATAGCCAATTTTGACTGTTTTCGCACGCTGAGTCCGTTTTTGGCATCCATTCGACGCACAACGGACTCTATACACCAAACACAGGTGTTTTCTCACCACCAATGTCACGCCCCGGGGGTTTGTTTTAGCGGAAACGATTCACAAAAGTCAAACATTTGACGTATAAATTTTTTTTTGATAAAAGAAAACCTCTCTTCCCCGGCGCGTGCCCAGACCCGCCGCATATACAGAATCTCTCTGTAAACGGACAGAGTCTCCTCTGTATATGCACGGCGTAGCGTTTAGTACATGTTCCCAACACAAGCAACCATTCAATCACAACAGTTACTAACATACAACTAGTACCATAATTTATTTAAAACGTATGGCCAATCAATTTGAATGGATAAATCCATAGTCGTTGAAAATGCGCCTACCCGGCACTCGAGTTTTGAAAACGCGTTTCGAAACCAGCATAAATCCACAGGGTTTTGAAATCAGTGCCCACACGACACTCGAGTTTTGAAATTCATTTTCGCAATCCATAAATCCCCAGGGTTTTGAAATCAGTGCCCACACGACACTTAAATTTTGAAAACGGTTTTCGCAATCTTTTCTTTGGTTTTGCTTTTTCTTTTCCAAACGGCCAACAGAATTAAAGGAAGAATAAAAGTATAAGAGGACAACCAAATGTAAACCGTACCGACATCCATGCCGACCCCACGAGGGTATCGAGAACCTCACAAATAACTACAATGTAAATGAAATGTAAAGGTGAAAGAGGAAATACAGCCCAGGGTCCCCAGCGCCCCGGAAGCTCCTGCCCCGTCCTCACCGTCGCCTACCTCTCCCCTCGTCTGGACCCTGTCACCACGTGGGAAGTCAGTAACGAATGATAGTAGAGCAGGAAAAGTAGTAAAACAAACCGTAAAGTTAACCGGAGCAACCACTCCCCTCAAAGGGAAAAGACAACCTGTACCCCTGTATCCTGCAATACCCGGCCACGTCGGACAACTAAACCGACGGCCGTACCGTACCTACAATAACCGACCACGTCGGACAACTAAACCGACGGGTCGCACCGCTCGCACCTCGGCGCCTCAAACCCCACAACTACATAAGGGGCCCCACTACGTCACCTCATGGGTATACACAGGTCAATAGACCGCTTTTCCGGAAAAGCGCACCCTTTGCGGTGGCCAAACCGCGGGTGCGCGTGCTGCAGCCTCGAGCCAAGTAACCATAACCACCATCATGTCAGTATCATAATATATAGCAAGAGTAGAACGGCAACATGCATAATCAAAAGTAAAACCGTAGCATACGCGATCGAAAGTAACCCGCTAACATGTATAATCAAAGTTAAGGCAATAATACGTGTACTCGAAGGTAACCCGCCAACATATAATTATCAAAAGGAGAACGACCGCCGGAGGCCGATTCTAAACACCACGAAGAAACCCACCTCAATGCGAAGGAGAAGACGTGCGGAACTCCAACTAAAACGCCCTCGCTGTGTGCCCAGACAGCTACAATAAAGATTAGACTTGTTAAAAACATCTTCGTGGTTAAAAACACTCAAAAACGGCGCGAAACGGGCTGAAAACGGAGTTTCTGGGCTCTTTTTTGGAACCCTAGTGCACGGGACCAGGCGTGGACCGGGTCCACGGCGGCGAGCGGGCGCGGCGCGGACCGGGAGCACACTGCAGTGGTGGACCGGGGCGTCTTGGGCCGGGCCGCGCACGAGTGCGGGCGCGCACCGGGTCCATGGCCCCGCTGCTGTTGTGACGAATGCCGGGTGCACGCCCGGGCGTGCACCGCGCGGCCTGGCGTACCGCCCCGTGCACCGGGTCCGCGCCACCGGGCCGCGAGGGCGTGCGCCGGGTGCACGCCGGCCGGGTGGACCGCGCGGCCTGGTGCACAGCCTTGTGCGCCAGGTCTGCGGCCCCGGGCCGGAACGGCGTGCGCCGGGTGCACTAGTGCGTGTGGACCGCGGCCAGAGAACCCCAACAGTAACCTCGTTTTTGGCTCCGATTGCGACCCCGCGGTCACGGCGGCTCCGACGATGACCCCGTGAACACGGTGACGGCGGCGGCGGCCTCCCGTTTAACCACGGCGGCGGCGGCCTCCCGTTTGGTCCCCAAATTCGCCTCGCACGCGTCCCGAGGCGAAGGAAAACCCACCCTGAAAAGCTCAAAGGATTTCCCCTCACCTTGCCCGAAACAAGAAAAAGAAAGAAAATAAATTCACCGCTTACCTTTTTCGCGGCGTCGGGGTTGCAAGAAGAGGGATCGTCCCGGGGGTGTGCGATCGTTCCTCCTCTCCTCGATCGCTTCGCCGCGGTAATCCACGCCGATCTATGGGAAGAAGAGGGTTTGGGGAAAACGTTCCTCGTCCGCGCTCGGGGTATCGTGCGTCCAGGTAAGAGGAACAAGAAGGGGTTCCCAAAACCTAATTCCCCAAAGCCGATTAATTGGTCGTTTAGGCGCAATCGGATTAAACCCAATTAGAAAGAAAAGAGAATAAATGATCGGGCGCACGTGAAATGGAGTGGGTAAATCCCCTACCTCAAACGGAAAGACTACTACTCCTTTTGGGCTGCTCTTTTGGGCCTTTTCCCGAGCTCCTCTCGGGTTGGAGCCTTAAGGGAATTTGTTCATCACCTTGTCCCCTACTTCTTGATGGATTCCCAGATTTTTTGGAGGCCTCAGCATCGGCATTATCTACGATTCGGCGCACTGCGACGTTTCTCTTACAGTGGGCTTTTCCCTCACGGTTCAGTCTAAGAGCTCCCGTGGGCTACCCCGATGGAATTTTTGGGCGATTTTTATGGCAGCGTGTTCTAGAGAGGTAAGGATTCGTTTTCCTTGTTGATTGTTTTGCTCTGTTTTGGGTTTTTGGCATGGTTCCGGAGGCACCTTTTGATCCCCTTTTTCTGTGGTGACTTTTGGACAGCGGGGGCTTGTTTGATTTATGTATCGGCCTATGGGAATCGGAACAAGGCGAATAAGTACTCGATTTGGATCTACTCGTCGCGAGGAACACAGTGGTGATTTTTTTGGGATTTTTGGAGGTTGCTGCAAAGGTGATAATCCCACTTTTCTAGAAAGAATGCTACAGGATTTTTGTTTGTGGGAAGTTTTTAGCATGCAGCGGTGTTTTATTTTTATCTTGGCCTACAGCTATCGGATCGGAACGTGCGAGCACTTGTTTCGATCGGCTCGAGGCGACGATCGCAGCAATTATTTTTCCGGATTTTTTCGAGTTCATCTCGTAGGTGAAATTTAGCCATTTTCGGGACTGATTGTTGGACAGCGGGTAATTGTGCTTTTTTTTGGATTAATTTTACGCCGTTTGGATTACCGTGCAGTGTGCCGTGTTTACCTGAAGTGAGGGCGTATTTGGGCTGTGGTTCGCGTGCTCTGCGATCGAGGTGGGTGGTTGTTGCATACCTTAACTTCTGACTTGCTCACTAAGTTTATTAGAGAATTCCCCACTTGGACTATGTGATTGATTACCATGCATGATCGAATGATATAATTGTGAGCCTAGCATGTGAGATTAATTTTGCGAGCATAGCATGTTGGAACATGATTATTGGGATATTTTGATAGTGATAATTAACATGTCATGTTAGCACGTAGATTTTATGAAAGTTGGTTAAATGGATTAATTGTTGGGACATGATGACATATCTATGTGCGGGTACCACTTTGGTGACTTATTATGGATCAGGGATTATTTACATGTGTAGTTGGCTGGTGATTTTAGCATGATGATTATATCTATGCGGATTGATTATTTGATACACATGTGGAACTGTTATTTGATTCACTTTTTTTCATCTTGCCTGAGGACATTTGCATGCTTGTATGGACATCTAGATAGGCCACTATTTATTGCTACACTATCATGTTGGGACTTGACTTAGGAGAAACCATGATTATTTCCTTTCTCCTTCTCATTTAGACTTTTGAGTCTGGTTGCTCGGGTTCGAGCAGGGGGTTTGGGATAGTATAGCGGGGACCTTGGGGTCGGGGGCAGGTGGTATTTGATTATGGGTATTGCGGCTACAGCGGATAGTAGGCAGTTGACCGGATATTGATTATTTTACCCGATTGCGGATTGTGGGTTATTGTGGTAACCGCGGACATTAGGCGGTTAGCCAGATGTTGATTACTTTATCAGATTTTGGTCTTGTGGGGTGTTGCGGCGACCGCGGACATTGGGCGGTTGACCAGATGTTTACTATTGCATCTGATTGGGTATCAGATTTCTCTAGTGGATGGGTTTTCCCACTTTGATCATAGTCATGATCCAGTCCTGCTGTTTTACGATACTTATGTTACTAGTTCCCGAGATACTTTACTCGTGTGGGTCGCTCCCCTCGAGTTCCCCTCCGGAGGCTGGGGTCAGACAGTTATTGACAATTTTTGCCATCACATCGGCGCGGTTATTGCCCGATGATGAGGACGACAGCAGGAGTTTTGCTATCACATCGGCGCGGTTATTGCCCGATGATGAGGGCGACAGTAGGCAGTACCAGTTCTTACTGGTGGCTAGATTGGGTTTATCCAGGCAGGCAGAGTAGATACTGATGCATACATACAGTCTTTCGTTCCGGTATTGCATTTAGAGGCATGCTAGTGGTGGTTTTCCCTTTATTCATCAGTTCTGTTTACAACTTTACCACATATTCCTTTTCTTGCCTCTGGTAGACTTAGTGGGTACGCCGGAGTTGGAGGCTTTACCCACAGGGGGAGGCTACTGGTTTACTAGTGGTTCTCACCCCCACTGTTGTTTCCCTCTTTTCTTCCTCCTGTTTTGTAGAGTCTTCTACGGGAGTTGCTGATCTTTCGGTCGTTATTCGAGGCGAGGGAGTCACGAGCTAGATCCTTACCGCCCGAGGAGTGTAGCTGTATCCCCTGGTTGGAGATTCCTTGTAGCTGTCAGCTGGTTTTTATTGTTTTCTTTGAGAGGAATCTTTTGTATTTGGAGAGGCTGATGTACTATAGTTTTAGTTTATCTCCCTTTTATAGTTGAGAGATGCTGTACTGAGGACATTGTATGATGATTATCTGTATTTGAGGAGATGGATGTTGTACTTTATTTCGTGTTGTACAGTGATTGAATTTTATTTTACAGTATTTTATTTCCGCTCTGATATTTGCGTAGCTATTGTACTATCTTTTGCAGGTTAGACGCTTCGCTTATGCGGGATTTTGCATAGGTGGCGGATCTGTTGGCGAGCCCGGGTCGCAGTTTTGACCCCGGGGCGTGACACCACACTACTCCTAGGAAGTGTCGTAAATGCTGATATGAAAATTATCTAGGAAAGCTGTAAATGCAGGTATGAAAGATATTAAAAAAATAGGGGTGGTCACTGACTTACGAGGTTGCAGAACCCCTTTTTCTTTGATAGATCGGGTATTTATACCCGTTCGAACCATGTGTATAATCCCCGATTTGAATAATCGGAGTGATTTAAGGGGAATTATCGTAAATTCCTCAACTACTTTCTTTTGAGCTGATTTTCCTCAATAGGATAGTAGCCGTTTTCCGTCCAAGTTCATTCCCTAATCGACGCGCTGAAACGTGATCTTCGGCACTTTCCAATGCTGGGCGCCGCTTGCCATTCTGGAGTCTATTACGAGATTTGCGCCCAGATCTCGTACCCTTTCCTTTCAGGGTATTTCCTTTTGCGGCCTGAGCAGCCGAGAGTTGACCCTGACCTCGCCTCTTTCGTCATTCGATTGCGGCGGTCTGATATTTGCCTTCGGCCGAGGTTGGTCCTGGATGAGACGATCACCCTTTTTGTTGGCCACTTCTCCTATCGGCTGATGCTTTTAGCCGATGGTACATGCCACGTGTCACTTTCTTAGGTCGCAAAAATTTTGACCTCAACAAGTACAATCAATCATAATTTTTGATCAATATTTCTGTGTATTATGTCAACTTTGTATTTATTCTTTTGGGTTAATTTCATAAAACTCCCTATAAACATATTGAATAGCAAATATATTCTTACAAAGTTTAAGTTTTCATATTTATCCCTTTAAAAATCCTAATGGTTTCAAATATACCCCTTTAGTATTTGTTAGAAAAATATAGGTAATCATAGGTTAATACTTAATATTGGATAGTGAGCTAGGTAAATTTAATTTTTTACCCTCCGATAGTATAATACATTAAGATGGGCGCTAGGATAAAAATTCTAGCAATAGTAACTCTTTATCCTCTTCCTCATGCTCTCTCCCTCATGCTAATTTCGAACCCGTAACTAGGGTTTCTCAATCCCTATTCTTCTATGACGCATGTTGCTCCCCCTCCTCCAAGGAGAACAAGATGAATTCAAAACTCCGTTGTAGTAATTAATTGAAAATTTTAAATAAATTTGATGTATTTTAGGTCGATGTGTTGTTAATTTATTTTATTTTATTTTATATTTTATTGGCATCATAAAAAGTAAAGTATTAGAGAAGTAAAAATGAAACCGTTGGAATTTAATAGAAAAAATGAATGAAAAATAGTTAAAAGAGAAAAAGGGTAAGAGAAGTGGTTGAGAACAAGGATGGATTGTGTTTTATTTTTATAGGGAAAGAAGATGATTGTTGGAGTTTTTTTGGGAGGGATATCTTTGCACTATTCTAACCGTTGGGACTTTCGGAAAAATATATTTATAAGGGCAAAATTGATATTTCACTTATATTCTATAAGGTATCGTTTGGTTGAAGGGATAAACAGAGAATATGATATTTATTCTCCTTATTCTTCCAAACGGTGTTAGAAATTATTAGGAATTACTATTCTCCTCTTAACGGGTTATTCTAGAATAACCCATTAAGAGGGAGAATAGTAGTTCCACGTACATTAGGTGGAACAAGCTATTCTCTATCATATTCCTCTACTAATTAAATTATAAATAATTATAAAATATAATTAATTAATGCAATTATTATTTTTTAATAATTAACTAACTATTCATTTGATTTATTAAATTAATAAATATTTAAATAATAATTAATTTATTATTTATAATTAATTATCTAATTAAATAATTAATTATTTGATATGCTTATTTAATAATTAACTAATATTTACATTGTTTAAATATTTAATATTTTATTTAATCTGATTAATGTATTAATTAAAAATATAAATAATTAAATAATTAATTAATATTTACATATTATCTTATTTTTTTATAGTTATTCATTAATTAATGAAATTCTTTATCATCTCATATGATATTTTTAATTAATTAATTTATTAACTTGTTAAAATATTTTTTTACTAATATTTAAATGCTTATTATTTTGATAAATTATTTTCGTACCCAATCAAATTACTTTTATTCCTACTATTCCAACCCAATCATCTAAACACAATTTTTCTTATTCTTAGAATATCTCGATTTTCGTCCAAACACAAAATTGATTTAATTCCTTTCTATCCCAAAAGTTATATCTATTCTAGGAATAAACAAAAATAGCTTATTCTCGAACCAAACGGGGCTTAAAAAATAAATAGTGAGCTAACACTAAGAAATCAAAGTAACAAATCAAAGGAACATATATGAACAACTTAGGACTTTTGAAAGATAAATATGAAAACTTAAATTTTGTAGGGATATATTTACTATTCGATATGTTTATAAGGAGATATATGAAATTAACCCTATTCTTTTTAAAAGGTTGTAAAGAATCGTAATTCTTAATTTACGTTCTAGTGATTGACGTATTGTGCAGTTTCGACTGGATAACTTCTTAGCATAGAAACTATTTTTAAGCTAAGTGACCGGACATCTATTAGTTTTTCATAATATAATATAGAAAAATATTCTGATTATAAGAAAATTTTATTTTGTAGATTTTAAAATTAAGTATTAAGTATATTATTACCCGCTTTTGGAAAATGAGTTTTAACTTTGATTGTCAGACACTTTTAGAAAAAGAATTCTAAAATTTGATATTTTGTTATGTAAATTAGTGGCTTGATAAATATTTTAAATTATAATTATCACATCTCATGATCTGTCTATTTGGTCGGTTCGGGCACACGCACAGACCCGCCTAACGTGTCACGCCCCGGGGGTAAATCAAAACTCGGGCTCGTCAACAGATCCGCTGTCACGCCCCGAGACCGTCAATTTGGACAGTTCGGGCACGCCAACAGATCTGCCAATCGGGTATGACCTCTCTATACTCGAAAGAAACGGTCACATCCATATCAATACAAATAAGTGTATGCGGAAGAGCAATATTAGAGTATAAAAACTACAAGTAACTAAAACTTTCAATCATTTAAACGAACAATTTAACATGCATATGAAAGCAAATACCATGAGTGAACCACAATATAAAGTTAATTACACTTTTCTATCAACTTGTATTTAAACAAATATTATAATTTATATCTTTTTCCTCACAATATATAGTTCAATCAAAATACAAAAGGGTGATAGCTACTAGACCCTCTAAGTCTCTATACTACTGGGCCCTTCCCCCTGTCGTATGTCTCAACAGCTGTACTTGAACCTATAAAAATGGTCACCCAAGGGTGTGAGAACTACGAATAATTTTCAGTGGGTTCAACCACCGAGAAAGAATGTTCTACACCGCTTGGTCCAATGGAAGCAAGGATAGCAAGATATATAGGGAACTATAAACTTCTATACTAGCATGCTGATATATATAAAAATATCACTACACTATCCATGTGTATGCAATATCACAATGCTACCCTACTACGCCATACTAGGCTACTATACCATAGACTCGGCCACTATGCCGCTACACAAGGGTTATACCTAAACCCGACCACCTCAGCCACTCAACATTCTCTTTATTTTGCTTTAGTTCAAGTTTTTTATCCCTTTGGAAAGATCTCGGCCAATGGGCCCGTTCTCTAGTAGTCATGCTACTAATAAGAAAAGACGATCCAAAGGTGCCATTAGCACCATCGGTGCTCTGTATACTATTCGGAAGTACCTCGTCGACAACGGGTCACTGACCGGGGAGACGGCTATCGCTCTCACACTCCCGCACGAGTTCCAACATCCGAAGGTGCCAATTCCATTATATTTTTCTTTGCTTTCTACTATCACTTTTTACTTTTTTTTTTTTTTTCTTTCCACTTTTGCCTCGAATGAGTTTAAAGCACATTAGCACTCATTCACTTGGGAAGTTGAGTCTTGCTCACACACTTCCCCCGGAAGTTGAAATATGCTCGGCCCCTTCCGTTGGCACTCTGGCCTTCGCTTTTCCTCTTTTACTTTTCTCTTTTATCCTACGTTATTTATTCTAGGATAGTTTGACTGCCACTAGGACACCAATTTTGGTTAGAGTTTCTTGTCTACTCACATTCCCAATTAACCCTAAATTCTTACTCGAGGTTCTTAACCATGCCCTCTTGGCTCCAATTTTATTTTAATTGCTTTTAATCCTTACGGAATTATCACGTCCCAGAAGGGTTCCAACCCTAGGTAGTCATGCTACGAACTGACAAGCGTCAATTCCAAAGATATAAATTTTTCATTCTCTTTTATCTCTTTAGCCACTTGGCATTTTTTTTTAAATTTTTGGCCACTTTATGCTTTCTTTTAGCTTTTGCCTCTTTAATTCATTCATTTACTCACTTATACTTTTTCAATCTTGAGTTCATTGACTCCATGCTGCATTGCATTTCATACTTGACCTAGAGTTCGTTAACTCTATCTTGTATTTCAACATAAACCGAGAGTTCAGTGACTCTATGTTTCACATTTCACATTAACCTAGAGTTCATTGACTCTATGTTGAATTTCATCTTAACCTAGAGTTCATTGACTCTATGTTTGAACACTCTATCATGCAACCTTAGGTTATTCCCTAAGACAATGCCACCCATTTTGGTTAGAGTTATCTTCTAGATTTCATGCCCACTCGTTTGAACTCTTAGCCTAGGTTTTCTCCTACTTCACATCCATACAATTTGACCAAGTTTTCTCCTAAGTCATAATCAATCATGCACTTGCAAGGTTAACCTTTCTCTAGGTTTTTTTACATCAATTATTAGGGTTACACCCTAACATGATTACAACTATACATTAATCTTTGCCATTTTTTACACATGCAAGAACAACATACACTAGGTTTAATATAGCTCTCTTTTAGGACTAAACTGTCACGCCTCGGGTGTAAACCAGAACCCGGGCCCGTCTACAGATCCGCCGTACACACGGAATTTCCCGTATACACGAAGCGCCAGCAACCTGCTCAGATATAAGAGATAATAATAAAGAGCATAAAATAGAGCTGAACTAAAAACTAATAAATCTCAGACTGAAGCTGGAAATAAAATACAGTACATCTGTAAAAATAAAACATCTGTCTCTCCCAGCTCACCAAAAAAAAATACAAACAACTGGCTAAAGCCAGACCCAAAACTAAGGTACACCGTCTGAGGAAAAAGGGTACATCAACAGTCCAGCTAACTCTCACATCCTGCCATCTGATCTATCTACTCAGCCGTCCTCTCTCCTCGATTAGCCGCTGAAATCCCAGCAGCTCCCGCTGAAGACACTGCAAAACAAGGGGAAGAAAAGAGGAAAAGACAAATAGGGGTGAGAACTACAGATAAACTAGTTGTCACGCTCCGAGGTCGAAACTGCGACCCGGGCTCACCACCAGATCCGCCACCTATGCCAGCCTGCATAGGCGAAGCGTCCTACTTGCAAGAAAAGTACTACAGTTAAACATAATATCAGAGCTATAAATAAAAGAATCTGCTGTATAACTAAAATCAATCACTGTACAACTGGAAATGATGCAACAATGTCCAACTCCCAAAAATGATAATCGTACAAAATCCTCAGATACAGAACTCATAGCTCAACAGGGAGGTATCTCCAATAAATACAACAGTGTACAGGCTCTCAATACATATCATCCTCACTACAACAGTCTCTCAAAAGAGGAAATAAAACAACTAATCTACTGAAGCTCTCCTCTGAAGGGGTACCGCTACTCTCCAAACATGGTAGGGATCTAGCTCGTGACTCCCTCGCCTCGATCAACAACCGCAGAATCAGCAACACCCGCTAAGACTCTGCAAAACAAAGGAGAGAAAGGAAAAAGAAGGGGGAAAACCCCCAAAGGGTGTGAGAACTACACCAAACGAGGGAGTTCTCAGTGGGTACCACCGCCAGAACCGACGGTCTGCGCACCAAGTCCTCAAGAGACAAAACTAACAAAGCCGTAAAGATTGATAAAAAGAAGCTGGAGCCTCTCAACAGCTATCATGCCTCTATGCTTGCTATGCCTGCCATGCCTGCTATGCCTGCCATGCCTGCCTATGCCTGCCATGCCTGCTATGCCTGCTATGCCTGCTATGCCTCCCTATGCCTGCCATGCCTGCCTATGCCTGCCTATTCCGCCATGCCTGCTCTGCCTGCCTATGCCTGCCTATGCCTGCCATGCCTGCTCTGCCTGCCATGCCTGCTCTGCCTGCCTATGCCTGCCTATGCTGCCATGCCTGCTATGCCTGCCTTGCCTGCCTATGCCTACTATGCCTGCCATGCCTGCTTGCCTGCCATGCCTGCCTTGCTACTATGGCCATGCCTGCTTGCCTATATATGCCTGCCCATGCCTACTATGCCTGCCATGCCTACTTGCCTGCCTATGCCTGCCCTGCCTGCCTATGCCTACTATGCCTGCCATGCCTGCCTGCCTGCCATGCCTGCCTATGCCTACTATGCCTGCCATGCCTGCTTGCCTGCCTATGCCTGCCCTGCCTGCCTATGCCTACCCTACCTGCCTATGCCTGCCATGACTGCTCTACAATGGTCAACAACTCACAATGACCTTGGGCCACCGTATCCCCAAACGGTTCCCACAACACTAGCAGTGTCCAAACACCGTCACTAGACTCCACTCGGTCCCCCGACACGAGTGCAACAATAAAGCAAATGTCTGTAATAAGCCCAATCTAATGCCACCAGCAGAACTGGTCTGCCTGCTGTGACTGCCAATCGGGTATGCAGCCGACGCATAACACCGATAGGGGATGGGAGTCTCAAGGACTCGAGGTCTGAAAATCGCATCCGGAGTGTGGCACTCGAGGGAGCGACCCGCACGAGTAAAGTGCCTCAGTAACAAGTATCATAAATCAGCAGGACTGGATCATAACTCGGATCAAAGTGGAAAGCTCTGTCCACTAGAGAAAAGCCCCACAACTAATCCACCTGTCCCAGACACCAAGTCCGACTACACTACCCCCGAACCCCTGCTCGAACCTGAGCAACACGACCACCTGACTAACAAAGAAGGAGAAAATGATAACATGGTTTCTCCTAAGTCAAGTTCCAAATAGTGGAGCGGTAAAGATGGCCTAACTACATGTCCATGCACGCATGCTTTGTTCTCAGAAATAATAAAAGTGGGTGAAGCATATATTAGTAAAGCATGCTAAAACATCCTACTATGGTTATACCAATCTCACCCAAGTGGCCATTTCTTGCTTACCCTCGCTCATATCGGTTGTACATCAAATACGCCCGTTATCATCATAGAGGGGTGATATCCCACATGTGCACTTACATTTCCCATGATATAAAAACCTATACAGTTACTAATTAAGCTTACCCACCTGAAGTGCTCAATCCAAGGCAAACCTGGGTCGGTGAAGCGTGGCCACTTGCCGCACATCCAGTGAACCATACCACGGACTGTTCACGCAACCTCGGCTCCTAGCAGTGTTCCAAAATACTCGCGACCCTCCTGGGTACAACAAAGTCCAGGTACACTTTATGCTAAAATATCCAAGTATACACCATCTGCTGGAACCAGCCTTGAAGATGTGCAATTTTCACCTGCAAACGGACTCTGAAAATCCACCAAAAAAACTGTCGCGTTCCTCGTGTCGATACCTTCGAAACGAGTACCTGCACACCAAAGTCCGAGCCCCGTAGGCCGAATTACAAATTCCACAATACAGGGCGCTCACAAACACACAACCATACACCACTGTATCACATGCACCAGACGGGAAAAGTATACCTTCGGGCAGTTCCAGAAAAATCCTAGAAAAATACGGTGATGATCCTCGCGTCGAGTAGATGAAAAAAGTGTATAGGCTCGCCTCGTCCGCGCTTGTACAACAAGTTGCGTGCAAAACGGTGCACACATGAGTCCGCGCGCAAAACGATGCGCGCCACCAAACTGCACACGAAACGGTGAACGCCATTAAACCCGCACGGAAAACGGTGAGCGCCAACAAGACCTGCACGCGAAATGGGCGCACGTACCTCGACGCAATGCACACAAACGGAGCACGACGCCGGAGTCCGCACGCAAAACGGTGCACGCTGTCGGAATCCGCACACAAAACGAAGCACAGTGCGGAGCCTCACGCAAAATGGAGTCCGCACGCAAAATGGTGCACGCTGCCGAAATCCGCACGCAAAACGGAGCACGGTGCCGGAGTCGCGCAAGCAAACGGAGTCCGCACGCAAAACGATGACGCTGCCGGAATCGCCACGCAAAAAGAAGAACACGGTGCCGGAGTCCGCACGCAAAATGGTGCAATAAAACACGGTCCCTAACACAGATAAGAGCAAGGGGTCAAATCAATGTCCAAAAGGATGCCTCAAATTGTGCCAAAAATACCGCAAAAACAATGCGGGACCTACCTCGACAGCGTCGCTTTGCCCAACCGGCCCCAATGGAACACCTCGCACGCTCCTCCGCGGGTCCACGGCGCACCGTCGCACCCCACGAAATCTCCTCCCTCTCTCTCGCTCTCTCGCTGCGCTCGGTGAGAAGAAAGGAAAAGAAGAGGAGAATGGTGCGGGGGAGAAGGAAGAAGAGAAGAAAAGAAGAGGAGGGGGATTGGTCCACGGAGCCGGTCCACGGCGCCAGCCAATGGGGAGCCCCAAACCCCCGTCCACGAAGCCGGGCGCGTGACCGGGGTCCACGAAACGCCCCGCCGCCACGTGGCGCGCAGCCGCGCGCCACGCGGGCACGCAGCATGCCGCCACAACGTGGCGCGTTACACCGTGCCACCCCAGGCGCGGACACCCGCTAGCCACACGGGAGGGCACCAACGGGATCCGCGCCGCTCCTCGGGATCCGCTCGGCACCTCAAAATGTGCGCGTCAACCGGGCTCCGAAAAGCAGTAATAGTCCATTCTCAACGATTTCACGCGCTGAATCCAAAAACGTGTCCATTTCTCCAAATTCTCATCCGAAAATTTGCCGAATGCCCTCGATAGCCCACTTGATCCGTTTCCGCGCCGGTCCAATTCTGAAGTCCAGATTTGCCAAATTTCCAACTCTAAAAATTCCCGAAGGCAACCGGAGAGGTGATCCTTTATCCAACTTCGCCCCGAGTCCATTTTAATATTCATTGCGCGCGAAACCACTTCTGAGCATTCAATGGGGCCATCTGACTACTCTCGTGATCCAATTAACACACCGAGTCCATCAACCGTGTCCAATTGGTGTACAAACGCCACCGACACGCCACAAAGGCCTCCAGAAGCGGCTAGTCAACCAGTAATCACTGGTAAAACCAGTCCCACACTATAGCCGCCCCAAGTGGGTAAAGCCTCAAACTCCGACACCCCCCCTAGGTCTACCAGAGGCAAAAGGGGAAAGAAGAAGTGGTAAACTATAACAGAACCTGATGAGAAAAATGAAGCTACCACAACTATGCCTCTAAATGCAATCCCAAAATGGAATAACCCGAATGTATGCCTCAGTACCAACCGTCCCAAAGACACCCAATCATCCCCAGAAAAATAGTATCTGCTCACAAATCGGTACTCACTTACCGATACTCACTGTCTGGCACTCACTGGCCGACATTCATAGTTTGGCACTCACTGGCCCGACATGTAAAATCGCCTACTCCGGAGTGGCACTCGAGGGGAGCGCCCACACGAGTAAAGTAACCATGTCTCAAAAGTACCAGTAACCATGTCTCAAAATCTACTTAGTAGGACTGGATCACGACTATGATCAAAGAGGGAAAATTCCATCCACTAATGAAACCCCGATCCCTCTGATGCAAAGATAAATATCTGGTCAACCACACAACGTCCGCGGTCGCCGCAATCCCTGCCATCTAAAATCCGGTACAACAACCGACACCCGGCTAACCGCCAATATCCGCGTTCGCCGTAATACCCCATAATCCCATAATCATGTCCCCAAACGACATTCGTAACCAGCCCAATATCCGCGTTGCCGCAAATCCCACAATCCTCAATCAGGCCCTGGCTACACTATCCCAAAACCCTGCTCGAACCCAAGCAACATAGATCTAGAGTCCTTGAAGGAAAGGAGAACGAACAAACATGGTTT
>CM055070.1:31128720-31169578 GCA_029204045.2 Tillandsia leiboldiana | reverse complement strand
TTTTGTGGAGGCTTATAAATAGGCCTCCTCCCCCTTCCTGTTGGACTTTTCTTTTTCCCGAGCCCAAATCCACCTGAGCCCTTTAGTTGAAAAAAAATTCTTCATCTCCCTGTGCTACATCTTGAGAAGGAGGCTCAGAACTTTTGGAGGCCGCGGCGTCGACTTCTTCGGCATCGTAGCACGGAACGACGTTTTCTTTCAGCGGAGGCCCGTTATCATCGCATTTCGGTCTGAGAGGTCCACTGGACTACTCTGATAGTATTTTGGACGATTTTCACGGCATCTGATTCGCGAAAGGTAGATCTACGATTTTTGTATTGTCCACTCTCCTCAGATTTGAGCTTTTATTGGGGTCTTTGGTACATTTTTTACCCCCTTTGTTGCTGTGGATCTTTTAGGATAGCAACACCTTGTCGGATTTTTATCTCTGCACCCGGGTATCAGAATTCGACGTTTAAGGGCTCGATTGACATTTACACTTCGCGAGGATTGCCCTCGTATTTTCATTGGATTTTTTTGAGTTTTCCTTATAGGTGAAAATTTCGCATCTTTGGGACTGTTACCAGCAGATTGTGTGTACTTGGATATTTTTGGAATAAAGTGTAACTTTGGACCTTATTGTTGTACCCAGGAGAGTTTGCGGGTGTTTCTGAACCCGTTGGAGTTGGGGAAAATTGGAGATATTTGTTCCTGGGTATTTTCAGCTGTTGGACTTTGGACAGTTTAGCACTTTCAGGTGGGTTGCCTCGTCTTCAAGATCTATGGACTGTACAATAATTCTATTGATGTAGGATCACGCATGGTTGTGAATGTACTATGTAGCATGCTAGAATGTGAGAATTGATATTCCTAGTGTTATTTCACGATCATGTGATTTTTCTACTTCCTACAATCTGTTAAATTATTGTTACACCCCCGTCATATGTTGCATGTGTAACCAGACTAGTAGAAAACTCTCACTTGGGCTAGGTTTATTTAGGTTTTAAACATCCACACATTATACTCTATTCCTGGACATAGTGTCATCCTCGCCCGGGTAGTGGGCCGAGTGGTCGAGATTCGTCTTAGTGTGGGATGCATGTCACAGTCGTGCTTGGGAGTAGAGTGGAGTCTGGTAGTTGTTGCTAGTCTTTTATCTGTGGCGGGAGCCGTTTGGCTGAACGGTAGTCCCGGGATGTCTTATTCTTTATTTCATATGTCGCCACTGTGTTAGTGGCAGCGGTATAACAGTGATGGCAGGACCTTGAACCCAGAACCTTTTCTGGACACACATGATTTTAGTCAACCAATATTTTTTTCTTCCAAACATAGAAGGGTCGCCGGAGTCTGTTCTTGTTTGAGTGGACAAAGGTATTAGCCCCTCGGGGTTTGAAAATAAAAACTTATTTTCTACATGTTTTTCCTAAAAAAACTAAAAATTGTTAAAAATGGGGTTTCCTCAAATGAAAATGGTTTTCAGTAATAATGTCATATTTTTCCTGTAAACTTCCCCACTCGAGAAGATTCGAGTGGTCTGGGTTCTAAGGGCTGCCTATTTTTCTGGGTCGAGAACAACGAGGGGCTATGCCTAGAGCCTGTTCTTGTTTGATTTGGGTTGTAGGTTCTAGTCCTTCGGGGTTCTCGGACCCTTCATTGTTGTCGATTGTGGAGTATACTCGGCTAGTGAGTTGCATGTCGAGTTGATGTTCTAGGAGCCGTTGGGTTGACAGCGGTCCTGGCTGTTCGAGTGTTTCTTGTCTGTGAGTTAGAGAGGTGATTTGGGTACTGTCGATCTTGTTGGTCGTGGATTGGACTATAGCCTGCATGAGCCATATTGAGCTTGATAGAGATGCACGGATACTTTCCTCGGTGGGGTCACGCCCCTCGAGTGCCACTCCGGAGTTGGGCCTGTTACTTTGCTATCGCGACTTGTCGATGCAGTCCCTCTGGCTGGGCCAGTTTTGGCAGTCACGGACGCCCTACGGTAGACCCGTCCTCTTGTGGATGTGCGGCAGTAGGTGGGCGCAGGTTTGACTGGACCCCATGTGGCAGTCAGTGTAGATTGGGTGATTAAATTCGAGAGTTAGTAGATGCATCATGTTTCCATCTGTTCCACTTCTTGAGCATTTAGATAGAGGCATAGTAGATGTAGAGTTATTTTTTCCAGCTCTTTTCCTTTCAGTATTGCATTTGTTACTTCATGCCTCTAGTAGACTTAGTGGGCAGACCATCGGGCTTGTTGGCGGTACCCACTGAAAACTACTGTGGGATGTAGTTCTCACACCCGCCGTGGTGTATTTTTCCCCAGGAACCTCTACTCCTGTTCCGGCTGCTCCAGTTGCTGATCCTGCTGATCGAGGTAAGGGAGTCGCAAGATAGATCCCTACCAGTCGTCTTCCAGAGAGAGTAGATGTACCCCATTTTGTGGTGATGTTTTAGTGCTGTTAGTGTTTTTGGGACTTTTCTTGTATATTTCTTTTTGTTTACTTTTGAGAGTTTTATTTTGAGAGACCTTTGTAGTGAGGTTCAGACTTGTACTTTTTCTTTTGGAGTTGTATTATTGTTATTTCAGTAGTTTACTTTCAGCTCTGATATCTGTATAGTGTAGTTGATCTTTTGCAGGTTAGTCGCTTCGTCTACACGCGGCTTCCCGTGTGGGCGGCGGATCAGTTGGCGAGCCCGGGTCGCAGTTTCGACGCCGGGGCATGACAGATTAGAGTGGTATCAGAGCCTAGGATGTAGGTCATTGGGGACTTAGGAACCCTATCTTGTGGTTGGACCCTAGGATGACTCACGTGAGAGCCGTGATTTTTAGCGAGAGTCCTGGTTGAGTCCTTAACTCACCCAAGGGATGGGATGAGTGATTGACATGTCTTTTCTCGGTGGCGACTATGTTGGCTGCAAACAACGTAGTGCTACAAGAAGGGGGACATGTCTTTGACTTTCTCTAGATTGGGTCGAGTGTTGATTTGGTTCTGTCCTGATGTTTGAATGTTGCTGCAGGTGAGCACGATGCCACCCCGACGCAGGATGAGGACGCGTTCGCAGCCTTCTTCCTCTGAGCCTGAGCAGCAGGAGTCGGGCCAGGGACAGCAGAGTGAGGTACATGAGCTTAGGACCTATATGGCATTGATGTCAGAGGCTATTCGACGTCAGGAGGAGGCTTCCCGACGTCGGGAGGAGGCCATGAACCGGATGAGGGACATGATGGAGCAGAGGGCACATCCAGTTGTAGCACCCCCTGAGAGTTCCCCTGTACCTTCTTCGCCTGTTGTGGCACCCCCAGTTGTACCAGCAGCGCAGGCAGCCCCTATTGCACCAGTTACCAGTAGACAGCCGTCCGAGACGGCAGGATAGTTGACCCCTGCAGAGCAGCGTGAGGTGGTTGATTTGTTGATGAGGTTCCGTTAGTTTGACCCACCTCATTTTTCGGGACAGAGCGCGGAGCCGTGGAAGGCAGAGTCGTGGATCACGGCTATGGAGCGACATTTTGAGAGCCTGTTTATCGAGGAGCGGTTTCAGGTCCTACTGGCAACGAACATTTTGGAACACAACGCCGAGGCCTGGTGGCGGCTTGTTCGACCTGTTGGTCCACCCGGGACCCAGCTTCTTACTTGGGCAGAGTTTCGTAGCCTACTTCTTGGAGCTTTCTTCCCGGAGAGTGTTAGACAGAAGTTGGAGGAGGAGCTGAAGAATCTCCGACAGGGAGATCGTCCCGTACACCTGTACATCGCAGATTTCAACCGACTGTTGGCCTGTGTACCTCATGTGGCCAAGGACGAGGCGCATCGGATTTACATGTTCAAGCGTGGGTTGCGCCGGGATCTTTACCAGTTTGTTTTTTCACGCCGATTGCAGACCTTGGATGCCTCTATGGAGCAGGCACTCTATGTTGAGAGCGGGGAGGTGGTGATGGACGAGGTGGCTCCAGCTCCCGCAGTGATTCCGGGGGCGAAGCGCCCATCACAAGATGATGAGGGACACACGAGTCGGCAGGGACCTCCGAGACCTCCACAATCCCACCCTGAGGATCGTGGGTTTCAGAGGCTCCAGAGATCAGCTGGGCTCCCACAGCAGCCGCAGTATAAGCAACATCAGCAGCGACAGCAGTCTCAGCAGCGGTACCCCCGACAGCAACAGTATCGGCATCAGCGACAGGAGCGGTGTGTTATCTATGGCGTACCCCATCCACCGTCGCAGTGTGACCAGAGGCAGGGACGGTGCTTCCTATGTGGAGAGTTGGGACATTTTCGCGCAGCTTGCCCCCGAGCCATTCTGTCAGTGCGGCCTATCGCGACAGCACCCCCCTTGCCTGTTCAGGAAGCGGAAGCCCCTCCGGCACACCGTCAGACAGAGTGGGTCACGACTTCGGGACAGATAGGACGACGACCCTCAGTACCCAGTGGACGGGTTTATGCAGCCCTGGTGGAGGGCACCCGGGCAGCAGATCGTGTCGCCGCAGGTATGATTTTATTTTTAGTCAGCTGAGCTTGAGCATTTCTGTACTGCTGTTTTTCCTGTATATGTTAGTAGGGCATTTGCATCTCTGCAAGGATAAGATATAGGATTATCACTACATGCATTAGCGGTTAGATTCTTGACGGTAACCTGTGAGTTGAGGAGGATTGCGGTGCATGATCAGTACAGTTGAGACTTGGGACTATACCGACAGGTGTGACGGTTCAGGGACAGCTCCAAGACTTTGATTGAACACATGGGTTGGACCGGTTGGTGCGGTATCGTGCAACGACTGATTGTGGAATGAGAGCAGTCACCCTACCGCGAGTAGGACAGGAGGAGTTCATTTTCACGGGTTGCCGAAGTATCCTTCCTGCAGCGTTGGCTTCAGCGGCATTGGACAGACGCCACCTCGGGAGAAGATGTGATGATTAGGGCTAGAGGTTGTGTCCTTAGAGGTCTCGGTTAGATAGTAGCTTTCGTTTTTGTAGCCACAGCAGGAACAGCATCAACACTTCTCTCCCTTTTTCACGCCTTTGTGCTGGAGTTTACGAATGGGACGAAAACTTCGAAAGGCTGCTTTAGAAATGGGGACAGTGCCCGAACCTGTTCTTGTTTGATTGGGGTGAAGGCACTGGCCTTTCGAAATTTTTTGACTTTTCGCTAATTTCAGCTATTTTCTAAATAGAGGGTTGGGGTCGATGACTTTCCTGCTAGTGGGGCCGTACCTTTCTTGTTAGATTGTGTTGGCGTTCCTTGTGTTGTTTTAGTCGGGTTGGTCTTGTTGTTGTGGTGTGTTTTAGTTTCGAGGACGAAACTTTCTTTTAGTGGAAGAGGATGTAGTGACCTCGATCCTCGTGTAGCTTCTCCCATGACCCGTGATGTAGAACACCTATTGTTGGTGTGTGGGAACCGCAACGCGTCAAATGGACGCGTAGGACGGACTCAGTGAGGCGTCGGGATTGAGCCTGCCTTCCGGCTGTTTTGGTGCATGGGGCAACCGTGGACCGGCCTGGTGCCACGTGGCAGCACCGGATTGGCCGGTGCATGCGGCGCGGTCCACGGAAGATGGCGCTGGTGCATGGGCCGGGCGCGAGGGGCACGTGGCGTCTCCTGATTGGCGGGCTCACGGTGCGCGGGCGCGCCACGTAGCAGGCTGCGAGTGGCTGGCTCACGCGCACGCGGTCCACGCGCTAGGGGGAGTAGTTCGGGGCAGTTGGCCTCGATGTGGTGGCGCCACGTGGCACCCTGCGGTTGGGCGGGCGCAGCCGCCCCACGCCCCCGTGTGGGATACGCGGCGCTCCGCGCTTGGCGGGCGCGCGTGCGCCGGGCGCGGGGAGAGCCGCGCGGACACGTAGCGGCTTCTGGGGGATTTGGGCGCGCACAGTGGGGGCGCCACGTGGTGCCCTGCGGTTGGGCGGGCACAGCCGCCCCACGCCCCCGTGTCGGGATATGCGGCGCTCCGCGCTTCGCGGGCCCGCGTGCGCCGGGCGCGGGGAGAGCCGCGCGGACACGTGGCAGTTTCTGGGGGATTCGGGCGCGCACAGTGTTGGGCCGGGCCCAACACTGTAGCCGCCCGAATCTTTCGGGCGCCCGGAATTTTGGCCCAAAAGCCCAATGATGGGTGTTTTCGTGGGGTTTTTGTGGAGGCTTATAAATAGGCCTCCTCCCCCTTCCTGTTTGGACTTTTTCCCGAGCCCAAATCCACCTGAGCCCTTTAGCAAAATTCTTCACCTCCCTGTGCTGCATCTTGTGAAGGAGGCTCAGAATTTTTGGAGGCCGCGGCGTCGACGACTTCGGCATCGTAGCACGGAACGACGTTTTCTTTTAGCGGAGGCCCGTTATTGTCGCATTTCGGTCTGAGAGGTCCACAGGACTACTCTGATGGTATTTTTGGATGATTTTCATGGCATCGGATTCACGAAAGGTAGATCTACGATTTTATTATTGTCCACTCTCCTCAGATATGAGCTTTTATTGGGGTCTCTGGTACATTTTTTACCCCCTTTGTTGCTGGAGGATCTTTTAGGATAGCAACACCTTGTTGGATTTTTATCTCTTCACCCAGGTATCGGAATATGAAGTTTAAGGGCTCGATTGACATCTACACTTCGCGAGGATTGCCGTCGTATTTTTATTGGATTTTTTGGAGTTCTCCCTATAGGTGAAAATTTCGCATCTTTGGGACTGTTACCAGCAGATTGTGTGTACATGGATATTTTTGGAATAAAGTGTAACTTTGGACCATATTTGTGAGGACCTGGATCCCCACGACGAGATTACTGGATCATCTACAGCTCCCGGAGGCCTATGTGGCGTGTTGGTGGGATTTGTGCCCCAATTGGACATTAGTGTTGGGCTCAGTGTGTTAAATGGATCACGTGGGTGATTAGCGGACTCTGTCGGAGTTCCAGAAGTGGTTTCGCGCGCCAAGGATATTTAAATTGGACTCAGTGCGAAGTTTAGACCAAGGATTACCTTTCCGGATGCCTTCGGCAAATTTTGGAGTTGGAATTTGGCGAAATGGACATCAAATTCGGATTCAGCGCGCGAAAACGGTTAAAACGGACTACCCACTTGTCATTTTTGAGCTTCGGGTACTGTTCACGCCGGAACAGTGTTTCCGGCGGCGGCGGCAGCGGCGGAGCGGCCGCAGGCAGCGCGGCGGACGGTGGCGCGGGCCGCCCGGTCCACGCGGCAGGCGTGCGCCGGGGGCGGGACGCGTGGCGGCTCGGGAGTGGGCCGGTCCGCGGGGCGCGGTCTACGGGGGAGTGCGGGGCGCACGGTGGACCGGGGGTGACACGTGGCATCACCCTGGAGGTGGGTTCACGGCGGATGGTCTACGCAGTTTTCGGGATGGCTCTTGGTTTACGGTGCACCGGGCTTGGACACGTGGCAGGTTTGCATTGGTTCGGTCCACATGATTGCGTGCACCGGGTTCACTAGGCAGAGGCTTGACACGTGGCATTCTCCTATTGGTGGGGCTACTGTGCGCGGCAGGGTGGCAGGCGGCGGCGTCAGGCGGGCACGTGGGCGCGGCAAGCGGGCGTTGACCGGGGTGCGTGCCACGTGTCGTCGTCCGCGGGTGGCCACGTGGCGCGACGCGTGCGGCGGGTTCGGCTGTTGCCTGTTTGGCGGGCAACGTGGAGGCCCAGGAAGGTTTCGGGCTGCTACAGTGATCTTTCGGGCTGCTACAGTACGCGCCCGAAAGTTCCCAGCGCCCGGAAACGGGGACATGTTGGGTATTAAGTGATTTGTTTTTCCCAGCTTATTTAGAGGCCGAGTTCTTTTGCAAGAGAGCTTCTTCTCCGCGCGGAATTTCACTGTGCAACCTTCACAAGAAATCTTCCTCTCCCTGTGGCGATTCCATCTGCAGATTTCCAGATTTTTCAGCGGCACGCATCCCGAGGTTACCATTTTTTACGGCGCGGCGCGACGCTCGTTCGTTTGTGTTCTTCTTCGTCGCATTTCGGTGCGAGGACTCCCCCGGCTTACTCCGACCTCCGAATGAGGCGATTCTTGCGCCGTTGGCTTCACGACAGGTAGGGCTATGTTTCCCATGTTTACTGGTTTTTCCCATTCCGAGCTTTTCATGGATCTTTCGGATCATCTTGTAACCCCTTTTTCTGGGCGGAGTTTTGGGACAGCGGTGCGGTATTTTGGCGATATCTTCGCGCACAGGCCTCGGATTGGGGCGATTCAAGAGGCGATTTGCATCTACACATCACGAGGAATATGCCCAAATTTTCTTGGAATTTTCGGAATATTTCTCGAAGGTGAAGATTATCTGTGAACAGTATTTGTTGCTACAGTTTTTGAGTGTAGTTTGATTCGGGGTGGTTCCCTTGTCCGAATTGTTTCTCAGTGTAGGAAGCTCGGAATTGGACGTGCAGGTACTCGTTTCGAAGGTATCGACGCGAGGATTACTGTGGTATTTTTATTGGATTTTTCTGGGCACTTGCAGCAGGTGAAATATGCGCGGCTTTGGGACTGATTTTCAGATTGTGTATGTTTGGTTGATTTTGGAATAAAAGTGTAATGTTAAGCCTTATTGTTGTACTCAGGGGTGTTTTCAGCTGTTTGGAGCCAAGGCTTGCGCGAATTGTACCGAGGGTGTTTTGTTGGCAGATTTTGGACCGCGGGCGTCTACCCACTTCACCGACTTCAGGTTTGCCTTGGGTTAAGCGCTTCAGGTGGGTGAGCTTATTATCAGTAATTGTTTAAGGCAATGTTTATGTTGTGGCAAGTATAAGTCCACTTGTGGGGATGTCACCTCTCTATGACTGATGCATGCATGTTTAGGATACATGGTTTATGTTGGTAAGTAGGTAAGCTTGTTAATGATATTGGTATAAATGTTTGCAAGAATAGTATGTATGAGGTATACTGAGGACTTGCATGACTTGGACATCTATGTGATGATTAGTGTAAGCTTACCTAGGATAATGTTACCCTATGAGATTATGTAACATGCCATGTTAGCACATAGCCTTTCTTGTGATGGATTATGCTTTGGGACAGGATCTCGTAGCTATGTGCGGATTTGTACTCTGAGGAGTTATCATGATCATTCTGTTGATGAACCCTGAATTGTGGATAGATCTAGTTTTGGGATTCCGGCATGTTGTTTATTCCTAAAAGAACTATTATTATGCTTTACCCCTTTTATTTCCTTGAGGACAATTGCATGCTTGTATGGTCATGTAGTTAGGCCATCTTTTACTGCTGCACTATTTATGGGAACTTGACTTAGGAGAAACCATGCTTTTCCTTTCTTCGCTTTTGCTAGTCAAGTGTTCAGTGCTGCTCGGGTTCGAGCAGGGGTCTGGATGGGGTAGTCAGGACTTCGTGTCTGGGACAGGTTGGTTTAGTTGTGGGGCTTTGCGGCAACCGCGGATATTGGGCGGTTGACCGGATGTTTCTCTATGCACCTGATTGGGTATCAGTTTCTTTAGTGGATGGAGTTTCCCACTTATCGTTTAGTGCACCCGATTGAGGTCGGGTCTTTCCTTAGTGGTTGAGCTTTCCCACTCTTATCAGAGTCGTGATCTAGTCCTGCGACATTGAGACACTTGACAGAGATACTTGTTACTGAGATGTACTTTACTCGTGTGGGTCGCTCCCCTCGAGTGCCACTCCGGAGGTAGGCTTGACCGAGCCGTGTGCCGGTCTGTTACTTATATTTTTGACCGAGCCGTGTGCCGATCCGTTACATATCTTGAGATCGAGCCGTGTGCCGATCAGTTACTGAGTTCGACAGCAGAGCAGGCAGTACCGGGTGTCATACCGGTTCATTTGATTGCGTTTATTTCGGTCAGATACTTTTATTGTTACACTCGTGCCTGGGGGCCGGGTGTAGACTGGTAGTTGAGTTTAGATCAGTGATAGTATTGTTGAGAGCCGTCTGGTTGGCGGTGGTCCCGTGTTGTTGCGAGTACTTTGACCGCTGTGTGAGAGGTTGAGCGTCATGATTCTATCCGTCTGTGAGGGAGCGTGGATTTTCACCATAGCCTGCATGTTTCTCTACTCGATAGCGAGCTTGTCCGTTTGGACGCCCTACGTAATTCCTGCCCGTCAGCGGGAGGTGGTTGTAGGTGGGCGCAGGTTTGACTGGACCAGATGTGGCAGTCAGTTCGATTGGGTCGGTGGTGCACTTCATGTGCTAGTGGTTGCATACCACTGTTTGGTTCTCCCCCTTTTAGCCTTTAGTTAGGGGCAGGATAGCTGTTGAGAGTTTCCAGCGTACTCATTTCAGTCTTATGACTTGGGTCAGTTTTTGTCTCTTGAGGACTTGGTGGGCAGACCGTCGGGTCTGGCGGTGGTACCCACTGAGAACTCCCTTTTTGGTGTAGTTCTCACACCCTTTGGGGGTTTCCCCCATCTTTTTCTCTCCTCTCCTTTGTTTTGCAGAGTCTTAGCAGGTGTTGCCGACTCTGTGGTTGTTGATCGTGGCGAGGGAGTCGCGAGCTAGATCCCTACCCGGCGTTGGAGAGTAGCGGTACCCTTCTGAGGAGATCATCAGTAGATTAGCTGTTTCTTTTTCCTCTTTTGAGAGACTATTGTAGTGAGGATATTTTGTATTGAGAGACTGTACACTGTTGTATATATATTGGAGTTACCTCCCGGTTGGGTTTAGAGCTTGTACTCGAGGATTTGTATTATTATTATTTTGGGAGGCAGACAGTGTTGTTTATTTCCAGTTGTACAGTGATTGATTTTAGTTACAGCAGATTTTTATTTACAGCTCTGATATCTGTTTAGTTATAGTACTTTTCTTGCAGGTAGAACGCTTCGCCTATGCAGGTTGGCATAGGTGGCGGATCTGTTGGCGGGCCCGGGTCGCAGTTTCGACCCTGGGGCGTGACAGATTAGAGTGGTATCAGAGCCTAGGTTGTAGGTCATGGTGGACTTAGAAACCCTAGGCTTATGGTTTGTCCCTTGGTTGACTTTGTGAGAGTCGTGATTTTGCGAGAGTCCTGATTGAGTTTTATACCTCTCCCAAGGGACGGGAGGAGTGATTGGCATGTTTATTCTCCTAAGTAATTATGTTGGCTGCAGACAACATAATGCTGTGGAATGGGTGACATGCTTTAGACTTTCGCTGGATTGGGTCGAGTGTTGTTGTGTGCTGTTTTGTTGTTTCGTCGTGGCGAGCGGTGTCTCCCCGACGTTGGGTTTTGACCCGTGTGCATCCTGTCATGGCAGTTGAGCTTGAGCAGTTGGTTTTGGGCCGGATACCCGGATCGAGGTCAGAGAACCCCGGACCCAGATGACAGGATTGTCTGAGGCTTATCAGCGGCTGTGGGAGCAGCTGGTCTTGGTGACACAGTTGTCGGAGCACTGAGTAGCCCCCTCTGTGCCAATGTTTAGTGTCGAGGCACCGAGACAGGGTGGATGGTTGACAGCTGGTGAGCTGTGGGACATGATCGACCTATTGAGCCATTTTTGGCAGATGAACCACCCCGACTCGTAAGATTGAGTTTAGAGCCCTTGGAGGCAGAGTCGCGGCTGGTGGTGATGGAGTGATTAATTGAGAGCCTCCCTGTGCTTGTGAGTGTATGCAGTTGTTGAACTGCGCGCTCCAGATTTGAGGGACGAGGCGCATAGGATATATGAGACTGGGAGTGGATTGCGCCAGGACACCTTTCTGTTATTCAGTCCCTCCATTTTAGATTTAGACGCCTCGTTGGAGCAGGCACTGTGTACGGAGCGCGGCATTGCAGTTCCTTTGGATAGGGATCTGCCGCCAGGAGGTGAGTTCTGGATTTTGGCGCTTGGCGCCGGATGATGGAGGACAGATCGGCCGGCAGAGGCACTTCTGATTTCCTTTCCAGGATGACGGGTTCCTGAGATGCCAGAGATCGAGTGGACCCCGATGGTAGCATCAGTATTTTATCAGAGTGGCGCAGCGATAGCGTGGATTTGTTATCTGCGGAGGACCTTATTCGTCGCCTCATTGTGGTCAGAGACAGAGGTCGTGCTTCCTAGTGTTAGCCCTGATTTTCAGGCAGATTGAGCGACAACCACTTGCTTTGAGCGGATGAATCTGTGCCGCCCGGTTGGAGGGCGCCACGATAGTGGATTGAGTGTCGCAGGCGGGATTTCACCACGGTAGTCGGAGTTAGAGCATGTTCCACTCTTACATGGGTTAGAGGTGGATTTGTTACCACGTGCACTAGAGGTACAGGTTCCTGTTGTTGTTGTGCACGTGAAGGAGGCTTTTGGATCATGTCTAGTGCGGCCGAGACCGCGAGTTACCGGCAGAATTATTGGGAATTATAGCAATTAGGTGTTTTGACCTTATGCTTGAGATTGTTGGGCACTATGCCACAGGATGTTCGACTGCGGCAAGAGAGGACTTTGATCTTCGGCAAGGCGGGCAATTGGAGGCAGGCTCGTTAGGGTTGTTAGAGCACTCTGGTTTTAGCGACAGGGTGAGAGGTGCTTACGGCGGCACCGGGACTCAGGGATATCTCTGTTGCCCACGAGATTCCGGGTGTGATTTCACCTTAGTTGTTGGTAATGCCGCCGGTTAGGGAGATAGAGATTGCGTTTGACGTGGTTCGAGGAACCGCGCTACCCGGGACAGCACCTCATTGGATATCGCCGGTAGAGCTGAGAGAGAGCCGATGGTACTGCTTCAGGGTCCGATGGATCGGGGGGTCTGTTTGACCTAGTGCCACGCCGTTGGTATACGGTGGTGATGCCACATCGTTGATACACGGATGTGAGGGTCCTTTTATGGTATCTAGGACCTTATTGATGGAGTTGTACTCCGGCAGTTGGTGTATGATGCGAGTACCCACTTGGTGTTAGATAGCTGAGGACTTCGCCTAGGTGGCGTTTTGGACGCGGTGGGGGCATTATGAGTTGTTAGTGAGGCCAATGGAATGACGATTGCCCTGTGGATTTCAAGATCTGAGGAATAGTAGGTCTCGGTTGTACTTGGACGGACTGGGAGTAGTGTTTTCCCGGTGATATTTTGATTTACTCCCTGAGTGACTTGGAGTACTAGGAGCACTTTGTGGATGTGCTACCATGCCCGTGTGGATGAAGCGGTATGCCAAGTTAGGGAGGTACAAGTTGTAGCTGCAGAAGCATACCTTCTTGGGTCGCTTTGTTCGAGCTGTAGGGACGGCGGTGGAACCTGACCAAGTGGATGTTATTCAAGTTGACCGAGACCAACTTTCATTCTTGAGGTGAGAAGCTTCTAGACTTGGCGGTGCCAAGAGAGCATGGCCAATGGATAATGTGACTGGTATTAGAGCCAATGCTAGTGTTTCCTGTGTTGGGAGATGGAATTGTGTGTTTTAGTGATGCCTCCCATTGTGGCGGTAGAGTTACCGTGGGTGGATCTTCGGTCCACACTTCTTTAGTCCAACCCTGTGAGTGCTGTGGCAGGATGAAACACTGTTTTTGCAGGCAGCTTGGATTCCACAGTTGAGCCTTTCAGTACGTCCTTTATTCCCAGCTTGGATTGTTGTACCTGGGCGTAGGCCATGCCTGCTTGGCTATCAGTTCTGATTACTCAGCATCTTGAGTGGGATTTTCGCGGATCGTTGTTGCTGGTTTGGGATTTTTGACCGCGAGTTTGAGCCTCCGCATTTTGATCGCCTTTCGAGCCAGTTTCCCCTCCCGTTCACTGACGGTTTGGTCCCCGTCAGGGCATCCTTCCGACCCGTGGATCTGTGGAGTTATGTTGGCTTGTTGAGTGTCCAACCGTGGCTTGAGATTGTGTCTCTTGAGGATCCCTTTTGAGGGTAGCTCGTGGTTGAGTAGGCCACTCGGGTGATTTTAGATCGGAAGTAACCGAGTGAAGACCCCAGCTTATTGGATCTTTTCCTCATAGGATGAATCTGTGGGTATACTTCGGGTCACCTTGTTGAGATTTACACCAGGATGTGGTTTGGTGCGTGTTGCACTGATGGTTATTCTGTTTTTCCCCCAGCTTTTGATGGAGCCTCTGTGTTGTTTTACGTCTCAGCTCAGGTGTGTTTTACTTTTGGATCCCTCGCCGTGATTGACTTGTCTATTGAGATCTGTGATTGTTGGAGTACGAGGAACGCCCGTTGCGGATTCTGGCTCGAGAGATGAGGGAATCGCGCAATCGGGCCATGCCGTACTGGGTATTGTTGTTATTGGGGAGTGATCACGGGGAGTGTGTGGTGTGTGGGGAGCTGGAGGCGTGATTGATGGATACCTACCCGTGGTATTTGTGACTCCTGGTGGATTTGAGCTAGTTTCGAGGACGAAACTTTTCTTAGTGGGGGAGGATGTGAAGACCTGGATCCCCACGACGAGATTACTGGATCATCTACAGCTCCCGAAGGCCTATGTGGCGTGTTGGTGGGATTTGTGCCCCAATTGGACATTAGTGTTGGGCTCAGTGTGTTAAATGGATCACGTGGGTGATTAGCGGACTCTGTCGGAGTTCCAGAAGTGGTTTCGCGCGCCAAGGATATTTAAATTGGACTCAGTGCGAAGTTTGGACCAAGGATTACCTTTCCGGATGCCTTCGGCAAATTTTGGAGTTGGAATTTGGCGAAATGGACATCAAATTCGGATTCAGCGCGCGAAAACGGTTAAAACGGACTACCCACTTGTCATTTTTGAGCTTCGGGTACTGTTCACGCCGGAACAGTGTTTCCGGCGGCGGCGGCAGCGGCGGAGCGGCCGCAGGCAGCGCGGCGGACGGTGGCGCGGGCCGCCCGGTCCACGCGGCAGGCGTGCGCCGGGGGCGGGACGCGTGGCGGCTCGGGAGTGGGCCGGTCCGCGGGGCGCGGTCTACGGGGGAGTGCGGGGCGCACGGTGGACCGGGGGTGACACGTGGCATCACCCTGGAGGTGGGTTCACGGCGGATGGTCTACGCAGTTTTCGGGATGGCTCTTGGTTTACGGTGCACCGGGCTTGGACACGTGGCAGGTTTGCATTGGTTCGGTCCACATGATTGCGTGCACCGGGTTCACTAGGCAGAGGCTTGACACGTGGCATTCTCCTATTGGTGGGGCTACTGTGCGCGGCAGGGTGGCAGGCGGCGGCGTCAGGCGGGCACGTGGGCGCGGCAGGCGGGCGTTGACCGGGGTGCGTGCCACGTGTCGTCGTCCGCGGGTGGCCACGTGGCGCGACGCGTGCGGCGGGTTCGGCTGTTGCCTGTTTGGCGGGCAACGTGGAGGCCCAGGAAGGTTTCGGGCTGCTACAGTGATCTTTCGGGCTGCTACAGTACGCGCCCGAAAGTTCCCAGCGCCCGGAAACGGGGACATGTTGGGTATTAAGTGATTTGTTTTTCCCAGCTTATTTAGAGGCCGAGTTCTTTTGCAAGAGAGCTTCTTCTCCGCGCGGAATTTCACTGTGCAACCTTCACAAGAAATCTTCCTCTCCCTGTGGCGATTCCATCTGCAGATTTCCAGATTTTTCAGCGGCACGCATCCCGAGGTTACCATTTTTTACGGCGCGGCGCGACGCTCGTTCGTTTGTGTTCTTCTTCGTCGCATTTCGGTGCGAGGACTCCCCCGGCTTACTCCGACCTCCGAATGAGGCGATTCTTGCGCCGTTGGCTTCACGACAGGTAGGGCTATGTTTCCCATGTTTACTGGTTTTTCCCATTCCGAGCTTTTCATGGATCTTTCGGATCATCTTGTAACCCCTTTTTCTGGGCGGAGTTTTGGGACAGCGGTGCGGTATTTTGGCGATATCTTCGCGCACAGGCCTCGGATTGGGGCGATTCAAGAGGCGATTTGCATCTACACATCACGAGGAATATGCCCAAATTTTCTTGGAATTTTCGGAATATTTCTCGAAGGTGAAGATTATCTGTGAACAGTATTTGTTGCTACAGTTTTTGAGTGTAGTTTGATTCGGGGTGGTTCCCTTGTCCGAATTGTTTCTCAGTGTAGGAAGCTCGGAATTGGACGTGCAGGTACTCGTTTCGAAGGTATCGACGCGAGGATTACTGTGGTATTTTATTGGATTTTTCTGGGCACTTGCAGCAGGTGAAATATGCGCGGCTTTGGGACTGATTTTCAGATTGTGTATGTTTGGTTGATTTTGGAATAAAAGTGTAATGTTAAGCCTTATTGTTGTACTCAGGGGTGTTTTCAGCTGTTTGGAGCCAAGGCTTGCGCGAATTGTACCGAGGGTGTTTTGTTGGCAGATTTTGGACCGCGGGCGTCTACCCACTTCACCGACTTCAGGTTTGCCTTGGGTTAAGCGCTTCAGGTGGGTGAGCTTATTATCAGTAATTGTTTAAGGCAATGTTTATGTTGTGGCAAGTATAAGTCCACTTGTGGGGATGTCACCTCTCTATGACTGATGCATGCATGTTTAGGATACATGGTTTATGTTGGTAAGTAGGTAAGCTTGTTAATGATATTGGTATAAATGTTTGCAAGAATAGTATGTATGAGGTATACTGAGGACTTGCATGACTTGGACATCTATGTGATGATTAGTGTAAGCTTACCTAGGATAATGTTACCCTATGAGATTATGTAACATGCCATGTTAGCACATAGCCTTTCTTGTGATGGATTATGCTTTGGGACAGGATCTCGTAGCTATGTGCGGATTTGTACTCTGAGGAGTTATCATGATCATTCTGTTGATGAACCCTGAATTGTGGACAGATCTAGTTTTGGGATTCCGGCATGTTGTTTATTCCTAAAAGAACTATTATTATGCTTTACCCCTTTTATTTCCTTGAGGACAATTGCATGCTTGTATGGTCATGTAGTTAGGCCATCTTTTACTGCTGCACTATTTATGGGAACTTGACTTAGGAGAAACCATGCTTTTCCTTTCTTCGCTTTTGCTACTCAAGTGTTCAGTGCTGCTCGGGTTCGAGCAGGGGTCTGGATGGGGTAGTCAGGACTTCGTGTCTGGGACAGGTTGGTTTAGTTGTGGGGCTTTGCGGCAACCGCGGATATTGGGCGGTTGACCGGATGTTTCTCTATGCACCTGATTGGGTATCAGTTTCTTTAGTGGATGGAGTTTCCCACTTATCGTTTAGTGCACCCGATTGAGGTCGGGTCTTTCCTTAGTGGTTGAGCTTTCCCACTCTTATCAGAGTCGTGATCTAGTCCTGCGACATTGAGACACTTGACAGAGATACTTGTTACTGAGATGTACTTTACTCGTGTGGGTCGCTCCCCTCGAGTGCCACTCCGGAGGTAGGCTTGACCGAGCCGTGTGCCGGTCCGTTACATATCTTGAGATCGAGCCGTGTGCCGATCAGTTACTGAGTTCGACAGCAGAGCAGGCAGTACCGGGTGTCATACCGGTTCATTTGATTGCGTTTATTTCGGTCAGATACTTTTATTGTTACACTCGTGCCTGGGGGCCGGGTGTAGACTGGTAGTTGAGTTTAGATCAGTGATAGTATTGTTGAGAGCCGTCTGGTTGGCGGTGGTCCCGTGTTGTTGCGAGTACTTTGACCGCTGTGTGAGAGGTTGAGCGTCATGATTCTATCCGTCTGTGAGGGAGCGTGGATTTTCACCATAGCCTGCATGTTTCTCTACTCGATAGCGAGCTTGTCCGTTGGACGCCCTACGTAATTCCTGCCCGTCAGCGGGAGGTGGTTGTAGGTGGGCGCAGGTTTGACTGGACCAGATGTGGCAGTCAGTTCGATTGGGTCGGTGGTGCACTTCATGTGCTAGTGGTTGCATACCACTGTTTGGTTCTCCCCCTTTTAGCCTTTAGTTAGGGGCAGGATAGCTGTTGAGAGTTTCCAGCGTACTCATTTCAGTCTTATGACTTGGGTCAGTTTTTGTCTCTTGAGGACTTGGTGGGCAGACCGTCGGGTCTGGCGGTGGTACCCACTGAGAACTCCCTTTTTGGTGTAGTTCTCACACCCTTTGGGGGTTTCCCCCATCTTTTTCTCTCCTCTCCTTTGTTTTGCAGAGTCTTAGCAGGTGTTGCCGACTCTGTGGTTGTTGATCGTGGCGAGGGAGTCGCGAGCTAGATCCCTACCCGGCGTTGGAGAGTAGCGGTACCCTTCTGAGGAGATCATCAGTAGATTAGCTGTTTCTTTTTCCTCTTTTGAGAGACTATTGTAGTGAGGATATTTTGTATTGAGAGACTGTACACTGTTGTATATATATTGGAGTTACCTCCCGGTTGGGTTTAGAGCTTGTACTCGAGGATTTGTATTATTATTATTTTGGGAGGCAGACAGTGTTGTTTATTTCCAGTTGTACAGTGATTGATTTTAGTTACAGCAGATTTTTATTTACAGCTCTGATATCTGTTTAGTTATAGTACTTTTCTTGCAGGTAGAACGCTTCGCCTATGCAGGTTGGCATAGGTGGCGGATCTGTTGGCGGGCCCGGGTCGCAGTTTCGACCCTGGGGCGTGACAATATTGTTGTACCCAGGAGAGTTTGTGGGTGTTTCTGAACTCGTTGGAGTTGGGGAAAATTGGAGATATTTGTTCCTGGGTATTTTCAGCTATTGGACTTTGGACAGTTTAGCACTTTCACGTGGGTTGCCTCGTCTTAAAGATCTATGGACTGTACATTAATTCTATTGACGTAGGATCACGCATGGTTGTGAATGTACTATGTAGCAAGGTAGAATGTGAGAATTGATATTCCTAGTGTTATTTGATGATCATGTGATTTTTCTACTTCCTACAATCTGTTAAATTATTGTTACACCCCCGTCATATGTTGCATGTGTAACCAAACTAGTAGAAAACTCTCACTTGGGCTAGGTTTATTTAGGTTTTAGACATCCACACATTATACTCTATTCCTGGACGTAGTGTCATCCTCGCCCGGGTAGTGGGCCGAGTGGTCGAGATTTTTCTTAGTGTGGGATGCATGTTACACTCATGCTTGGGAGCAGAGTGGAGTCTGGTAGTTGTAGCTAGTCTTTTATCTGTGGCGGGAGCCGTTTGCCTGAACGGTAGTCCCGGGATGTCTTGTTCTTTATTTCCTATGTCGCCACTGTGTTAGTGGCAGCGGTATAACAGTGATGGCAGGACCTTGAACCCAGAACCTTTTCTGGACACACATGATTTTAGTCAACCAATGTTTTTTTCTTCCAAACATCGAAGGGTCGCCGGAGTCTGTTCTTGTTTGATTGGACAAAGGTATTAGCCCCTCGGGGTTTGAAAATAAAAACTTATTTTCTACCTGTATTTCCTAAAAAGAACTAAAAATCATTAAAAACGAATTTTCCTCAAATCAAAATGGTTTTCAGTAATAATGTCATATTTTTCCTGTAAACTTTCCCACTCGAGAAGATTCGAGTGGTCTGGGTTCTAAGGTCTGCCTCTATTTCTGCGTCGAGAACAACGAGGGGCTATGCCTAGAGCATGTTTTTGTTTGATTTGGGTTGTAGGTTCTAGTCCTTCGGGGTTCTCGGACCCTTCATTGTTGTCGATTGTGGAGTATACTCGGCTAGTGAGTTGCATGTCGAGTTGATGTTCTAGGAGCCGTTGGGTTGACAGCGGTCCTGGCTGTTCGAGTGTTTCTTGTGTGTGAGTTAGAGAGGTGATTCGGGTACTGTCGATCTTGTTGATCATGGATTGGACTATAGCCTGCATGAGCCATATTGAGCTCGACAGAGATGCGCGGATACTTTCCTCGGTGGGGTCACGCCCCTCGAGTGCCACTCCGGAGTTGGGCCTGTTACTTTGCTATCGCGACTTGTCGACGCAGTCCCTCTGGCTGGCCAGTTTTGGCAGTCACGGACGCACTACGGCAGACCCGTCCTCTTGTGGATGTGCGGCAGTGTAATGACACAACATTTTTAGTAATATTTTACCCTCCTAATAAAGTACCCCTTTTAGTGGATCGAAATTATCGATTTTCTGTAAGTCGGTCGGTGTGTTGCATGAGTATTTTTTTGTGAAAGAGCACGAAAAATGATGACCGACGGTGCAATCGGATCCGAAATCCGACTTAGGGATCTCCCGGAACAGGGTTTTTAGTGTCGCGGTGACTTAATGTGCATCGGAACCCGTGCAAAATATCCTGCACGCTTTTCGAGGAAAAGGTGGGTTTATCTCGTGTGATTAATTAATTAGAGAATTAGTTATTCGGTTATGGGTATTAAAAGGTGGGTTATCCCGTAGGATTAATTAATTAAAGAATTAATTAATTGGTGACAGAAATTAAAAAGGGTGGGATTTAATTGTATGTACCAGAAAGGAAAAATCACACTTTTTGCAAAGGGAGAAACCCTAGCCGGAGGAGGAAAAAGGAAAGAAAGAGGAAGAAGACGGAGGACTCCGACCACCCCGAATACCGTACCGGAATTAAAAGAGCAATCGGTCGACTCCCCCGTCGGGATTTTTGGTAAGTAGTTTCCGTTTTGTTGCGTTAATGGGGCTTTCTCGTGTCTTTTTCATTGTCTCCATCGCCGTCTCCGTCCCCGTCGTCATCACCGACCCCGCCGCACGATCTAGGGCACGACACGGGCGGGCGAACGACGCGGGCGCCTTTAGGGCACGGCGCGGGCGGGCGAGTGACGCAGGCGCCGCTAGGGCGCCGCCCCCGGGCGCGCTACCGCGCGGCCTTGCGCCTCGCGGGGCGCCCGCGGGCGGGCAGCGCCGCGCGGGCGCCGGCCCCGGGCGCGCACCGCGCGGCCTTGCGCCACGCGGGGCGCCCGCGGGCGACGCACCGCGCGGCCATGTGCCGCGCAGGGCGCCCGCTGTTACGGCATTTTGGTCTTGGCATATTTCGTGAGTCAAGTCAGTGAGTTGAGTCGGAGTCTTAAAGGGATCAAATTGTCAATCAGCAATCAAAGACTTAGAAAAGATTCAACAAGAGCTCATGTTGGCACTCAGTGTCTTGAGTCTTGAAGATTGAAGTTGAAGAATTGTGGATCAGTTACATCAATCTCAAGAAGAAAGTATTCAAGAGGATCAGGTATGTTTAACTAAATAATTGTGGTGATCCGAATACTTTCTTATAGTGTAGAAACACTTGGAAGAATTTTTAATTGCATAAAAATCAAAAACTGGACATGGGACATGTTCAGGATCCGGATCAGACCTTGCAATCCGGATCCCGAAGGGTACTTGTTCATTGGCAATTTCAATCCGGATCCTAGGCCATTCCGATCCGGATCCCGAACATGGGACTTTGCTGAATTGCATGAACGATCCGGATCGGACCTTGCAATCCGGATCCCGAACCCTTGGTTTTCTGGAATCGTCAATCTCGTTACGACGATCCGGATCGCAGTAAATCCGATCCGGATCGCCGTCCTGAAAATTTCCAGATAAGGTATGTTTTTGATTCTTATCTCTTTCCAAAGGTTTCTAAACTATAAATAGACATTTAGGGTTTCTCAAAAACGTGGGAGCTACGGCCGATCAATTTCGAAAAACACTTGAGAGCAACCCTAGAGGCTAGGTTTTTATCGATCTTCTTTATAGCCTCTTTTAGGTCAATTCGATGGTTCTTTCAAGAACATATCTTTTGTCGAATTGATCTAATCTTTGCTTAGAGATTTCTTCTACGGTTCCTCAATGAGAATCTAAGCAAAGGATCACCATCGAAGTCAATATTCTTATCGACTGAGTTTGCGTCATGGATTCGACGTGGCATCGTGGATTCGGTGTGCTAAAGGCGTTTCGTGGATTCGAAACGTGTGCTCGTGGATTCGAGTGGCGTTCGTGGATTCGAACGTGTGCAGTGGACGTGCAAAATCGGTGGAGTGCGAGGTCCAAGAAATTGAAGGATGGGTTAAATCCGTGGAGACGGTAATCACCTTGTTATTCTTCTTTTCTTAGGGATTGTTATTGCGTGGATATCCAACCGGTCAGCGCAAGGTCCGAAGAAGCTGAAGGAGGGGTTTGAGTCCGTGGAGTCGGTAATCACCTTGTTATTCTTCTATTCTTAGTGGATTGTTATTGCGTGTTGGTCCCGTGGTTTTTCTCCTGGATTGGAGTTTCCACGTAAATCTCGGTGTGCTGTTTTTATTTTCCGCATTGGTTTTTATTTTGCACTGAGATTGAGTTTTTAAGTATTACACCTATTCACCCCCCCCTCTAGTTGTTTGATAGTACCTATTTAGATCCTTGTGGATCCTATAAAAACCTACAAGTGGTATCAGAGAGGGTTTTAGGTTTATCTATCATGATGGGTGAAAGTGGTAATATTTATAGACCTCCTCTTTTTGATGGGACTAATTATGCTTATTGGAAAGTGCGGATGAGAGCTTTTCTCTTCGCAATTGATGAGCGAGTATGGCAATCCGTGGAATGCGGTTGGGTGCATCCTGTTGAGGAAGTAGGAAATTCTACTACCCCAAAACCTCGCTCTAGATGGTCCAAAGAGGAATTTGAAAGATCTTCTTACAATGGGAAAGGTATGAACGCTTTATTTAACTCTCTTTCCTCGACTGAATTTACAAGAATTTCCGCGTGTGAAACCGCGAAGGAAATTTGGAATATTCTCAAAATTACACATGAGGGTACTAATCTTGTAAAAATTCAAAAGCTCCAGATGCTTACAAGTCAATTTGACTCTATTCATATGGAAGAGCATGAATTGTTTACAGATTATTACACTAGACTTCAAGATGTAATTAATACATGTGCTAATCTAGGAGAAAAGATCCCGGAGTCGTAAATTGTAAGAAAGATACTTCGGACTCTTCCGGAACGGTTTAGGGCAAAGGTTACCGCCATTGAAACCGTTAGTCATCCGGATGAGATGAGTGTTGAGGAATTAGTAGGTGCTTTGCAAACTTATGAATTGACTTTTCCTACTAATCAAGTTTCTTCCAAGTCTTCTTCTAAGCTTACAGGTATTGCATTCAAATCCACAAAGAAAGAAGATAGCGAATCGAGTTCCGACGATGAAATCTCTTTTGCCGATTTTGAAGAACAATTGGCGCGGATCACAAAGAAATTTCGTCGGAAATTTTGGAAGAATCGAACCGATGGATCTTCATCCACGAAACCATCTAAAGGATCATCGGGTTCTAAATCCTCTAACCTCAAATTCCTTGCAAAACCTTCTAAGGAAAAAGATGAATTCGAAGGGGAAATCCGATGTTATAGATGCAAAGGCTACGGCCATATTTCAACGGATTGTCCTACTCCGAAATTATATAAAAAGAAGGCTTTGCAAGCGAAAACTTGGGACGATTTTACTTCTAATGAATCAACCTCAAGTAAAGAGGAAAAAATCGTTGCTTCTCATGCCTCTCATTTTCCCTCTTCTAATAATTGTTTATCATCATTAGTCACTAACTCTACTCCTTTGATTTTGTATGAAACATCAACAACCGGCGGAGAGTCATCAAGTGAGGGGGAGTCGGACGAGGAAGAACTCGTTGAGGCATATCAACAACTTCTTGCGGAATCTAAGAAGATGGCCAAACATATCAAGAAGTTGAGAAAGCAACGACTTGAAGATCAAGACGAGAATCATGCTTTAAAGATCAAACTTCATGATCTCGAGGAGGAACGAGAGCTTTTATTGGATAATAATAAAATCCTCCAAGAAAAGATAAATCAATCGGAAACGGTCGTTAATTCCCATATTAACAAGATTGATTTTCTTGAAAAGCAGTTTGAGGAAATACATGTCACCAATCAAGCATTGACCAAGCAAGTTCATCAACTTAAATCCGACATACAAAGGATTTCAACCGGTTCCAAGAAACTTGAATGTATGTCCGGATTAGGTCAAACAAGCAAGGTTGGTTTGGGATTCAAAAAGAACCAAACTGTGAATGCTTCAAGTTCCACAATGAAATTGAAAGGAAGAACTTGTCACTTGTGTGGACTTGAAGGACATTTGGTGAAGGATTGCCCGAAAAAGAGAAAGAAGAATTCTTCGGCAACTTCATCTACGGAGCGAACTCAACGGAATCAAAAGACACATCAAGTCAAAGGAGTTCACTCAACCCACCAAAGGTCCGAGCCACAACATCAATCATACAAGTGGATCATTGCGAGGCAAAGGCCTAAGGTGGACCAACAGTCAAAGCGGACAACCCCTGGCCACAACGAATCAAGGCAACCCAAAATCCAGCGATTTTGGATTCGGAAAGGTGATATCTTTCCTTGTCTTAAGTTCTAAATAGCTTATGACTGTATGTAATGCTTTGATTTCTTTTCCCTTCATATTTTTCTGAATCTCTGCATTACATGTTTTCAATGCTCTTCGTTTTTATGTTTTGTTTCTTTTAAGACAAAAGGTTTTTTAACGAACAAGTGCATTGAATGAAAAGGGTTTTCACTTTCAATCACTCCAATTTAATTTTATTTGGATTATCAACTCTACTCCATAATCATAATCTTGAAGATACTTCATTATAGGAGTTTTTGATATTATAAGCATCAAATTTTAGAAATCATGTGTGATCTTTAGATGCTTAATCTATCTCGGTTGTGTGAATTCATTGTGATAAACGTGAGACAACCGATTGATTGAAATTTGGGTTTTAATTCTTTCACGTAAGAGATTGTATTCTTACAAGGATAAATAAATGAATTTTTAAAAGATGTGGAAAGAGTTACATCCGAAAGGAGTGTGAAAACTACCACCACATGCTGGAAAGAGCTGCCACCCCGGTCGTCCGGTTTGTGTGTGAAGCTACCACATGTTATGGATGCTTGTTAGTATTTTATGAGAAAATCTTTAGTTGAAGCATTTGGAGATTTATATGCAAAACTCTTATATTTTGAACAATCTCCTGGTTGGTATAAGGCGGGATAGTTGAAAGATGCTCAAAGAGCCACCCTTAGGTATTTTAGTGATTATCTCATTTGAAAGGGTAGAATTCAAGATTGATGTCGTTTGGAAATCTCCGTATGTCATCTTTGTAAATCCGTTACATCTTGATAGACTTTGGATCTCAAGATTATTTTTGATGACTTGTGTTTGATGAATATAACATGAAAAACGGTTTATAATGTTTTACCTTTATCTTTCATGATTTTGGAGTAAATCTTTTTAATTTTGTGAAATTAATTGGATTGAATGACATCTATGTGAATTCCTTGTTTAAAGCACTTAAATTGATTTCTTGATGGAATACAAATCGGTATTTGAAAAGATTCTAAAATCTGGATTTGTTTCAAGAAATTAATTGATTTTTGCTTTCTGGTACAGGTACGCAATCTGCATTTTTGTTATATACCAGAACTGAGCTTTTATCTCTCTTTCTCTATGAACTAATGTTGTTAGTGATTTCCTTTTGTCTAGTATGTTCACTGTTTGACAATTTGTGACAAAAAGGGGGAGAAGAGAAATGATGGAGATGAGATCATCAAGAGAAACGAAACGAAAATGGAAAAATGGGGGAGAACGGAAAATGATGATCGTACCACAAAGGGGGAGAACATAGATGCTCAAGAACATGGAGAACATGTTAGAGATGCTCAAGATAGGGGGAGACAAAGAAAAAATTGAAAGAGCCGAAAAACAAAAGAACCAAAAGGAAGACGGATCAAATGTAGGATTCTAATTTCTAACGACTAACGTTTGATTTTGTTTTGGAGTTTTGTTTTGCAGGAATTACATCACTTTAAGACTCCAAGTCCTAAGTCATAGAGTATGTTCTAGGACTGTTTGGTTCAAATGTAATTTTGTATTTATTGGATCTTTCACGCAAAGAAAATCAATGTTTTGGTGATGACATTGAGTTTCGATTTTTTGGTTTAAGATGAGTGACTTGAGTGCTTTTATGTATTTTTGGGTTTTGTCACGAAATTGCCAAAGGGGGAGATTGTTACGGCATTTTGGTCTTGGCATATTTCGTGAGTCAAGTCAGTGAGTTGAGTCGGAGTCTTAAAGGGATCAAATTGTCAATCAGCAATCAAAGACTTAGAAAAGATTCAACAAGAGCTCATGTTGGCACTCAGTGTCTTGAGTCTTGAAGATTGAAGTTGAAGAATTGTGGATCAGTTACATCAATCTCAAGAAGAAAGTATTCAAGAGGATCAGGTATGTTTAACTAAATAATTGTGGTGATCCGAATACTTTCTTATAGTGTAGAAACACTTGGAAGAATTTTTAATTGCATAAAAATCAAAAACTGGACATGGGACATGTTCAGGATCCGGATCAGACCTTGCAATCCGGATCCCGAAGGGTACTTGTTCATTGGCAATTTCAATCCGGATCCTAGGCCATTCCGATCCGGATCCCGAACATGGGACTTTGCTGAATTGCATGAACGATCCGGATCGGACCTTGCAATCCGGATCCCGAACCCTTGGTTTTCTGGAATCGTCAATCTCGTTACGACGATCCGGATCGCAGTAAATCCGATCCGGATCGCCGTCCTGAAAATTTCCAGATAAGGTATGTTTTTGATTCTTATCTCTTTCCAAAGGTTTCTAAACTATAAATAGACATTTAGGGTTTCTCAAAAACGTGGGAGCTACGGCCGATCAATTTCGAAAAACACTTGAGAGCAACCCTAGAGGCTAGGTTTTTATCGATCTTCTTTATAGCCTCTTTTAGGTCAATTCGATGGTTCTTTCAAGAACATATCTTTTGTCGAATTGATCTAATCTTTGCTTAGAGATTTCTTCTACGGTTCCTCAATGAGAATCTAAGCAAAGGATCACCATCGAAGTCAATATTCTTATCGACTGAGTTTGCGTCGTGGATTCGACGTGGCATCGTGGATTCGGTGTGCTAAAGGCGTTTCGTGGATTCGAAACGTGTGCTCGTGGATTCGAGTGGCGTTCGTGGATTCGAACGTGTGCAGTGGACGTGCAAAATCGGTGGAGCGTGAGGTCCAAGAAATTGAAGGAGGGGTTAAATCCGTGGAGACGGTAATCACCTTGTTATTCTTCTTTTCTTAGGGATTGTTATTGCGTGGATATCCAACCGGTCAGCGCAAGGTCCGAAGAAGCTGAAGGAGGGGTTTGAGTCCGTGGAGTCGGTAATCACCTTGTTATTCTTCTATTCTTAGTGGATTGTTATTGCGTGTTGGTCCCGTGGTTTTTCTCCTGGATTGGAGTTTCCACGTAAATCTTGGTGTGCTGATTTTATTTTCCGCATTGGTTTTTATTTTGCACTGAGATTGAGTTTTTAAGTATTACACCTATTCACCCCCCCTCTAGTTGTTTGATAGTACCTATTTAGATCCTTTGGGATTCATAACTCTACACCCGCAGACGGGCGCATGCTGTGCGGGCGCCGAGAGGGCGCCGCCCCGGGCGCGCAACCGCGCGGCCTTGTGCCGCGCGGGGCGCCTGCGGGCGGGTGCATGCCGCGCTGGCGTCGCCGCGAGCGACGCACCGCGCGGCCTTGTGCCGCGCGGGGCGCCCGCGGGCGGGCGCATGCCGCGCGGGCGCCGCCGCGGACACGCGCCGCGCTGCATTCGGGCCGCGCGGGGCATCCGCGGGCGGCAGCGTTCGCGCGGGGCGCCGTCAAGTGTCGTAGGAGCGTCGTGTCTTGGGTTTTTCATCGCAGGGTTAGTTTTGGATTTCCGTTTCGGAAGTGTTAGTGCGTTTATTAACTTTCGCTTTTGGGGACTTCTCTAGGTCCAGGTGTGCAGCGGGAGTGTGTTAAAAGATCCAAGTGCTCCGATCTTCCCGCAACCAGGTGGGTACCCTTGCAATAAGTGCAACAAGTGCAATAAGTCCACTATATCATCGTAAAAGACTTAATAACCTGTCTAATAAAGTAGATGAACTGTTAAACCTTTCGCATGAATGTGTATTGTTCTTTCATTATTAAAATTGTGGCGACCGAGGGTCGCGGTGCTTGATACATGCCAACTTCAGCAAACCATGTTTTTGGATGCTGCACGTACACCGGCGAATTGGCTTCTGCAAGGGTGTACTTTTCCGTAGAAGTGGTCTGAATGACCCGTGTGCCCCACGATTTGTGTAGGTGTCAGTGGGGACCCCTTCACGCCAGCTAAAAGTGCCGCACTAGTACCGTGAAAGGGGTTAAAAGCATCACATAAGTAAGGTGATTGTGCACGAGGGGAGATCGTCGACTCCCCGACAGGTACCAGGTGTAATTAAATCAAGTGAGGTGGACACATAAGGTGGAAAAGTGAAAGGTTCCGGTGTACTTGTTTTATTTTAAAGCTATTATAAATTGTTGAAACATCTACTTTATTTGTCACTGACTTCCCACACTGTGACAGGTCCGGCTAGGTATAATAACTGGGACGGTGGTGAGACTGCGTCGAGAGGACCTTAGCCGTATGAGGCTTTATTACGCTATTTTTCCGTTTGGGTTTATCTCATTTCTCCTTTCGGTTTAACTGTTAGTTTAATTTGCTTGAATGTGGATCATGTGGGTTGTTGGATAGTCGATTAGTTAGCACTGTGGATTTGATTTACTTTTATGGACCTTAATGCGGCATGGTTTATAACTAACAAAATGGTTTCTAAAATGCTTTCCAAACTAAGTGCCGTGTGGGCACAATCTTGGTAAAGCCCTGGATTTATCCTTTCAAAAAGGTATGGCCGCTTTAGTGTGAATGTGTGAATGTTTTCAAAAACTGGGTGTCGTGTGGACACCGATTGCAAAACCCGTAGTTTAACTCCTGATGTGATTGAATGAAATTACCTTTCCTCCCTTGTTCGCTGTGACTGTGTGGTTAAAGAATGTGGTTGTTATTGCTGTTGTAAATGTGACGCCGTGCATATACAAAGGAGACTCTGTCCGATTGAAGAGTGAATTTGTATATGTGGCGGGTCTGACACGCACTGGGGAGAGCTCGATACTTATTCATAAAGAAAAAAAAAAAATTTACGCTTTTTCCGCTTAGCTTTAACGAAAAACCCCCGGGGCGTGACAGATTAAATTGTATCAGAGAAAAACAACTTTAACCACAGTAGTCGGTGACCAACATCCACAATGCATGATGCCACAAGCAAATTAAATATGAGATAACCAAGATGTAGGTGCAGTAGATCGCGAGTGTACGGGGAAAAAGGGACTTAATTTAGGTACGTCCGTAGGTCAGGTATTAGGCCAGTAACCTTAGGGTTAACGCGGTTTCTTTGTATACAGCTGATAATGGCCCGGACTAGGTCATCGACCGATAACGCGGGTGCGGAAAATACGGCCCCGGCCACCGCGGAGAACCAACTCCTCCGACAGCAATTGCGAGAGATGGCCGGACAATTGGCAACGTTGACGGAACAAGTCCGTCAGTTGACGCAGCGGCAGGCAACTGTGTCGGTAGAGGACGCTCCGATCCCTCCGCTCGAACCGACCGCCCCCACTGCGGGACCGCCAGGGGCGGGTGGTGCAACTACAGCCGCACCCCATCGGACCTCGACGACGGGCGTGTCGGTGGAGCGACCCACAACCCCGTTGGACTCCCCTACCCTGGCAGCTTCGGGGCCCGTACCGGGAGCGACTGCGGGAGACTCGGCAAGAGAGGCGGCGACGACCCCCACCCCCGGGAGTACCACAGCTGCAGGAGGGGCTACAGATCAGTGAACTGAATGTGAACGAGTTAGGACGAACCTGGCACAGTTCAAGAAGTACGATCCGCCCATCTTTGAGGGAGAAACGACCGACCCCTGGGTCATAGAAAAATGGGTGGATACCATGGAAAAGGTGTTTGAAGACCTATTGATGGAGGAACATGAACGGGTCCCCTTAGCCGTCCACTTTCTTGAAGGGAACGCCCGCATCTGGTGGAAGACGGTACGCCCGGACCCGTCTACGAGCGCTCCACTACCGTCGTGGTCAACTCTTAGAGAGGAACTGTTTGGAGCGTTCTTTTCCAACAGTGTTAAACGACAGATGGAAGATGACCTCAAACACATTAAACAAGGGAATCGATCAGTTATGGAATACCAGCGAGAGTTCGTGAGACTAACTAATTGTGTCCCGTTCGTCATACGGGATGAATCCCACAAGGCCCGTCTTTTTGTAGACGGGCTACGGAGCGACATCTTCGAAGTAGTCTAAGCGGCAAGCTTACATACCTTCCGGGCAGTAGTCGACAGGGCCACTATCGTGGAACGTGGTTTCGCCGTCACACGCGCTCGGCGGGAAGGCATGGAATACAATCGGGACAAGAAGCGGTCGCAGTCTTACCCTGGAGGGGGCTTTTCTGGCGAAAACCGGCCCCCAAAGTACCCTAAGATGCAACAGGGAACTAAGAGCACACCGGCGGGGGGACAGCGGCCGGTAGACAGACCCTGCGTTATTTGCAGAGGAACGCACCGAGTCACAGAATGCCCCAAGAGACAAGACCATTGTTATCGCTGCGGCAAGCCTGGGCACCTCCGGTTTAACTGCCCCTCGATCACGGGAGCGGCATCCTCCGCGGCTTCCACCTAGACACCGCAGCCGCAGGGACGAGGGAGAGCACCATCGGGAGTACCCTCACACCCCCCAGCAACTCGACAGGAAGGGGAAACGCGACCCCAATCGGGAGGGAGGGTCTACGCCATGAGCCAGCGAGGAGCGGAACCACCGGAGGATGTAGTAGCAGGTATTACCTCAATTTTCGATTTTCGAGCTCGAACTCTTTTTGACACCGGGGCATCTCGCTCCTTCGTCTCCCGTACTTTTGCACATACACATAGTCTAGAGAGTAGACCCCTATGCGACCTGATGACCGTCCAGACCCCTGGGGGACCAATTGAAGCAACTAGTTTTGTACCTTCTTGCTCCATAAAGCTGGGAAGGTTGTCTTGCCCCTGGGATATGGTGGTCATCCCATTAAAAGAATTCGACGTGGTGCTAGGCATGGATTGGCTCACCGAGTACCAGGCGGTGATCGATTGCGAGAAACGTCAGGTACGACTGCAGAAACCGGGTTTCCCGGAACATGTTTACCTAGCGTGTAAAAGTACTTCCTTCTTAACCGTCATCTCCGCATCACGAGCCAGAAAATTAGTAGAGGGCGGGTGCGTGGCCTATTTGGCCTCGGTGGATTTAGCGGCTCGACCCACCCCCTCACCCTCCGACATCCCAATTGTAAGGGAATTTTCGGATGTATTTCTGGGGGAACTCCCTGGGATGCCACCTGAATGAGAGGTCGACTTCCCCATTGAGCTACTCCCAGGCACCAAACCCATCACCAAAGCACCGTACAGGATGGCTTTCGCCGAGTTGAAGGAACTCAAGTCGCAGCTGGAGAACCTTTTGGATAAAGGCTTCATCAGACCGAGCGTGTCACCATGGGGCGCGCCCGTTCTGTTCGTAAGAAAGAAGGACGGAAGCCTTCGTTTGTGCATAGACTACCGGGAAATAAACAAAGTCACCATTAAGAATAAATACCCCCTGCCGAGGATCGACGATCTATTCGACCAGTTACAAGGGGCAATAGTATTCTCAAAGATTGACCTGCAGTCCGGCTACCATCAGCTCAGAGTTAGGAGTGAGGACATCCCCAAAACGGCCTTCCGGACACGCTACGGCCACTACGAATTCACGGTAATGCCGTTCGAGCTCACCAATGCCCCAGCGGTATTTATGGACATGATGAACAGGGTGTTCAAACCCTTCTTAGATTTGTTCGTAGTGGTCTTCATTGATGATGTCCTCATCTACTCACGTACAGATGAGGAACATGAGGAGCACCTACGTATAGTCCTTCAGATCCTCCGGGATCAAAAACTTTATGCCAAACTCAAAAAGTGTGAGTTTTGGCTCCGCGAGGTGGACTTTTTGGGGCATGTTGTCTCGGCGTCTGGAATTGTGGTAGACCCGAGGAAGATAGACTCGGTGACAGACTGGCCCTGACCGACAACAGTGACCGAGATTCGAAGCTTCCTGGGTCTGGCAGGGTATTACAGGCGTTTTGTGGAGGGCTTCTCCAAGATAGCCACTCCCCTGACTCGCCTGACCCGGAAAGGGGAGAAGTTTATCTGGACGGACCAATGCCAGAAGAGTTTTGAAGAACTCAAGGACAGATTGACGCGGGCCCCGGTCCTCGCCTTACCGGAACCTGGGGAAGACTATGAGGTTCATTGCGATGCGTCGCGAACGGCCTCGGAGGTGTGCTTATGCAACGGGGTAAGGTCATAGCCTATGCGTCAAGACAACTAAAGGAGTACGAGAGAAATTATCCTGTGCATGACTTAGAGCTGGCGGCAGTCGTGTTTGTCCTCAAGTTGTGGAGACATTATTTGTACGGGACACACTGCGATGTGTATTCCGATCATCAGAGCCTCATGTACCTCTTCACCCAGAAGGAGCTAAACTTGCGGCAAAGGCGGTGGCTCGAGCTACTGAAAGACTATGACTTGTCGATCCACTACCACCCGGGGAAGGCAAATGTGGTGGCCGACGCCTTGAGCCGCAAGGGACAGACAGAAGGGGCAGGGGTAAGTGCTATTACCCAGTAGGACCGCCTGATTGCAGAGTTTTCGCGATTGAGGCTAGAGGTGGTGCCAGCGGGTACGGTCGCACGACTCACGACCCTGGTGGTCAGACCACCCTGCTAGACAGGATCTTGGAAGGACGATCGAAAGATACCCAGTTACAACTTGTGCGAGACAGAGTACCCTCAGACCAAGGGGGTGATTTCGCAATGGGCTCTGATGGCACAATACGATTCCGAGGACGAATCTGCGTGCCGGACCTACCGGAACTCAAAGAGGAGATTCTGAGGGAAGCGCATACTGCTCCCTACGCGGTGCACCCTGGAGGAACGAAGATGTACAAAGATATAAGGCAAACCTTCTGGTGGCCTAAATTGAAGGGAGACGTGACCCGATTCGTGGCACATTGCCTGGTGTGCCAACAAGCAAAGGCCGAACATCAACGCCCAGCAGGGAAGTTACAACCGCTGCCGGTGCCGGAATGGAAGTGGGAGATGATTACGATGGATTTTGTGACCGGCTTCCCGAGATCGCCACAAGGGCATGATGCGATTTTGGTCATAGTGGATCGTTTGACGAAATCGGCTCACTTCCTGCCCATACACACGACATGGACTCGGGAACGACTGGCGCAAACTTACATTAATGAGATAGTGAGGTTGCATGGAGTACCGGCGTACATTACGTCGGACAGAGACACGCAATTTGTGTCGAACTTTTGGCAGAGCCTGCAACGAGCAATGGGAACCAAACTGCATTTCAGCACGGCTTTTCACCCGAAAACTGACGAACAATCGGAGCGGGTGATCCAAATCCTCGAAGACATGCTCTGGGCGTGCGTACTTGACTTGGGCGAAGGGTGGTCTCGATACCTACCCCTTGTGGAATTCGCCTACAATAACAGTTATCAAGCCAGCATTCAAATGGCACCATACGAGGCTCTGTATGGGCGCCGCTGTCGGTCACCAATATGCTGGGATGACTTGGGAGAGCGCAAGTTTTTGGGCCCAGATTTAGTGGAGGAGACCGAGGCAAAGGTGCGTCTGATCAAACAACGGCTGCTGACCGCCCAGAGCAGACAGAAAAGTTACGTGGACCATAGACGACGGGATTTGGAATTCATGGTGGGTGAGCACACGTTGCTCCAAGTTTCGCCTTCAAAGGGGACTCGACGTTTCGGACTGAGGGGAAAGTTGAGTCCGAGGTACGTGGGACCGTTCGAGATCCTAGAATGCGTGGGCCCGGTGGCGTACCGGTTGGCCCTGCCGCCGAACCTCGATCGAGTCCACAACGTGTTTCACGTTTCAATGCTCCGGAAGTACCTCCTCGACCCCTCTCACGCCCTAGATGTATCCACTATCAAGTTACAAGAGGACTTAAGCGTCGAGGAGACGCCGGTGCGGATCTTGGCACGAGAAGATAAGAAATTGCGCAATCGGACCATCCCCTTTGTGAAGGTCCAGTGGAGCAACCACCAGGAACGCGAAGCGACGTGGAAACTGGAATCGAAGGTGAAGGAATGTTTTCCCATGTTGTTTAGCGAGAGTTGTAGTTAAGTTTCGAGGACGGAACTTCTTATAAAGTGTGAGTGGTGTAATGACACGACTTTTTTAGTAATATTTTACCCTCCTTCTAATAAAGTACCCGTTTTAGTGGATCGAAATTATCGAGTTTCTGTAAGTCGGTCGGTGTGTTGCATGAGTATTTTTCTGTGAAAGAGCACGAAAAATGATGACCGACGGTGCAATCGGATCCAAAATCCGACTTAGGGATCTCCCGGAACAGGGTTTTTAGTGTCGCGGTGACTTAATGTGCATCGGAACCCGTGCAAAATATCCTGCACGCTTTCCGAGGAAAAGGTGGGTTTATCTCGTGTGATTAATTAATTAGAGAATTAGTTATTCGGCTACGGGTATTAAAAGGTGGGTTATCCCGTAGGATTAATTAATTAAAGAATTAATTAATTGGTGACAGAAATTAAAAAGGGTGGGATTTAATTGTACATACCAGAAAGGAAAAATCACACTTTTTGCAAAAGGAGAAACCCTAGCCGGAGGAGGAAAAAGGAAAGAAAGAGGAAGAAGACGGAGGACTCCGACCACCCCGAATACCGTACCGGAATTAGAAGAGCAATCGGTCGACTCCCCCGTCGGGATTTTTGGTAAGTAGTTTCCGTTTTGTTGCGTTAATGGGGTTTTCTCGTGTCTTTTTCGTTGTCTACATCGCCGTCTCCGTCCCCGTCTTCATCACCGACCCCGCCGCACGATCTAGGGCACGGCGCGGGCGGGCGAACAACGCGGGCGCCGTTAAGGCACGGCGCGGGCGGGCGAGCGACGCGGGCGCCGCTAGGGCGCCGCCCCCGGGCGCGCTACCGCGCAGCCTTGCGCCGCGCGGGGCGCCCGCGGGCGGGCAGCGCCACGCGGGCGCCGGCCCCGGGCGCGCACCGCGCGGCCTTGCGCCGTGCAGGGCGCCCGCGGGCGGGTGTACGCCGCGCGGGCGCCGCCTGCGGGCGATGCACCGCGCGGCCTTGTGCCGCGCGGGGCCCCCGCAGACGGGCGCATGCTGCGTGGGCGCCGAGCGGGCGCCGCCCCGGGCGCGCAACCGCGCGACCTTGTGCCGCGCGGGGCGCCCGCGGGCGGGCACCGCAGCGGACACGCGCCGCGCGGCCTTGCGCCGCGCGTGGCTCCTGCGGGGTAGGCGGGCGGCAGCGTCCGCGCGGTGCGCCGTCAAGTGTCGTAGGAGCGTTGTGTCTTGGGTTTTTCATCGCAAGGTTAGTTTTGGATTTCCGTTTCCGTAGTGTTAGTGCGTTTATTAACTATCGCTTTTGGGGACTTCTCTAGGTTCAGTTCTGCAGCGGGAGTGTGTTAAAAGATCCAAGTGCTCCGATCTTCCCGCAACCAGGTGGGTACCCTTGCAATAAGTGCAACAAGTGCAATAAGTGCACTATATCATCGTAAAAGACTTAATACCCTGTCTAATAAAGTAGATGAACTGTTAAACCTTTCGCATGAATGTGTATTGTTCTTTCATTATTAAAATTGTGGCGACCGAGGGTCGCGGTGCTTGATACACGCCGACTTCGGCAAACCATGTTTTTGGATGCTGCACGTACACCGGCGGATTGGCCTCCGCAAGGGTGTACTTTTCCGGAGAAGTCGTCTGAATGACCCGTGTGCCCCACGATTTGTGTAGGTGCCAGTGGGGACCCCTTCACGCCAGCTAAAAGTGCCGCACTAGTACCGTGAAAAGGGTCAAAAGCATCACGTAAGTAAGGTGATTGTGCACGAGGGGAGATCGTCGACTCCCCGACAGGTACCAGGTGTAATTAAATCAAGTGAGGTGGACACATGAGGTGGAAAAGCGAAAGGTTCTGGTGTACTTGTTTTATTTTAAAGCTATTATAAATTGTTGAAACATCTACTTTATTTGTCACTGACTTCCCACACTGTGACAGGTCCGGCTAGGTATAATAACTGGGACGGTGGTGAGACTGCGTCGAGAGGACCTTAGCCGTATGAGGCTTTATTACGCTTTTTTTCCGTTTGGGTTTATCTCATTTCTCCTTTCGGTTTAACTATTAGTTTAATTTGATTGAATGTGGATCATGTGGGTTGTTGGATAGTCGATTAGTTAGCACTGTGGATTTGATTTACTTTTATGGACCTTAATGCGGCATGGTTTATAACTAACAAAATGGTTTCTAAAATGCTTTCCAAACTAAGTGCCGTGTGGGCACAATCTTGGTAAACCCCTGGATTTATCCTTTCAAAAAGGTATGGCCGCTTTAGTGTGAATGTGTAAATGTTTTCAAAAACTGGGTGTCGTGTGGACACCGATTGCAAAACCCGTAGTTTAACTCCTGATGTGATTGAATGAAATTACCTTTCCTCCCTTGTTCACTGTGACTGTGTGGTTAAAGAATGTGGTTGTTATTGTTGTTGTAAATGTGACACCGTGCATATACAAAGGAGACTCTGTCCGATTGAAGAGTGAATTTGTATATGTGGCGGGTCTGACACGCACTCGGGAGAGGTCGATACTTATTCATAAAGAAAAAAAAAATATTTACGCTTTTTCCGCTTAGCTTTACCGAAAAACCCCCGGGGCGTGACAGGCAGTAGGTGGGCGCAGGTTTGACTGGACCCCATGTGGCAGTCAGTGTAGATTGGGTGATTATATTCGAGAGTTAGTAGATGCATCATGTTTCCATCTGTTCCACTTCTTGAGCATTTAGATAGAGGCATAGTAGCTGTAGAGTTATTTTTTCCAGCTCTTTTCCTTTTAGTATTGCATTTGTTACTTCATGCCTCTACTAGACTTAGTGGGCAGACCGTCGGGCTTGTTGGCGGTACCCACTGAAAACTATTGTGGGTTGTAGTTCTCACACCCGCCGTGGTGTATTTTTCCCCAGGGACCTCTACTCCTGTTCCGGCTGCTCCAGTTGTTGATCCTACTGATCGAGGTAAGGGAGTCGCGAGATAGATCCCTACCAGTCGTCTTCCAGAGAGAGTAGATGTACCCCCTTTTTTGGTGATGTTTTAGTACTGTCAGTGTTTTTGGGACTTTTCTTGTATATTTCTTTTTGTTTACTTTTGAGAGTTTTATTTTGAGAGACCTTTGTATTGAGGTTCAGACTTGTACTTTTTCTTTTGGAGTTGTATTATTGTTATTTCAGTAGTTTACTTTCAGCTCTGATATCTGTATAGTGTAGTTGATCTTTTGCAGGTTAGTCGCTTTGTCTACCCGGGGCTTCCCGTGTGGGCGGCGGATTTGTTGGCGAGCCCGGGTCGCAGTTTCGACACCGGGGCGTGACAGATTAGAGTGGTATCAGAGCCTAGGATGTAGGTCATTGGGGACTTAGGAACCCTATCTTGTGGTTGGACCCTAGGATGACTCACGTGAGAGACGTGACTTTTAGCGAGAGTCCTGGTTGAGTCCTTAACTCACCCAAGGGATGGGATGAGTGATTGACATGTCTTTTCTCGGTGGCGACTATGTTGGCTGCAAACAACGTAGTGCTACAACAAGGGGGACATGTCTTTGACTTTCGCTAGATTGGGTCGAGTGTTGTTTTGGTTCTGTCCTGATGTTTGAATGTTGCTGCAGGTGAGCACGATGCCACCCCGACGCAGGATGCGGACGCGTTCGCAGCCTTCTTCCTCTGAGCCTGAGCAGCAGGAGTCGGGCCAGGGACAGCAGAGTGAGGTACAGGAGCTTAGGACCTATATGGCATTGATGTCAGAGGCTGTTCGACGTCAGTAGGTGGCTTCCCGACGTCAGGAGGAGGCCATGAACCGGATGAGGCACATGTTGTAGCAGAGGGCACAGCCAGTTGTAGCACCCCCTGAGAGTTCCCCTGTACCTTCTTCGCCTGTTGTGGCACCCCCAGTTGTACTAGCAGAGCAGGCACCCCCAGTTGTCCGGGACGGCATGACCGTTGACCCCTGCAGAGCAGCGTGAGGTGGTTGATTTGTTGATGAGGTTCCGTAAGTTTGACCCACCTCATTTTTCGAGACAGAGCGCGGAACCGTGGGAGGCAGAGCCATGGATCATGGTTATAGAGCGACATTTTAAGAGCTTGTTTATCGAGGAGCGGTTTCAGGTCCTACTGGCAACGAACATTTTGGAACACAACGCCGAGGCCTGGTGGCGGCGTGTTCGACCTGTTGGTCCACCCGGGACCCAGCTTCTTACTTGGGCAGAGTTTCGTAGCCTACTTCTTGGAGCTTTCTTCCCGGAGAGTGTTAGACAGAAGTTGGAGGAGGAGCTGAAGAATCTCCGACAGGGAGATCGTCCCATACACCTGTACATCGCAGATTTCAACCGACTGTTGGAATGTGTACCTCATGTGCCCAAGGACGAGGCGCATCGGATTTACATGTTCGAGCGTGTGTTGCGCCGGGATCTTTACCAGTTTGTTCGCTCACGCCGATTGCAGACCTTGGATGCCTCTATGGAGCAGGCACTCTATGTTGAGCGCGGGGAGGTGGTGATGGACGAGGTGGCTCCAGCTCCCGCAGTGATTCCGGGGGCGAATCGCCCATCACAAGATGATGAGGGACACACGAGTCGGCAGGGACCTCCGAGACCTCCACAATCCCACCCTAAGGATCGTGGGTTTCAGAGGCGCCAGAGATCAGCTGGGCCCCCGCAGCAGCCGCAGTATCAGCAACATCAGCAGCGACAGCAGTCTTAGCAGCGGTACCCCCGACAGCAACAGTATCGGCATCCGCGACAGTAGTCGTGTGTTATCTATGGCGGACCCCATCCACCGTCGCAGTGTGACCAGAGGCAGGGACGGTGCTTCCTATGTGGAGAGTTGGGACATTTTCGCGTAGCTTGCCCCCAAGCCATTCTGTCAGTGCGGCCTATCGCGACAGCACCCCCCTTGCCTGTTCAGGAAGCGGAAGCCCCTCCGGCACACCGTCAGACAGAGTGGGTCACGACTTCGGGACAGATGGGACGACGACCCTCAATACCCAGTGGACGGGTTTATGCAGCCCTGGTGGAGGGCACCCGGGCTGCAGATCGTGTCGCCGCAGGTATGATTTTATTTTCAGCCAGCTGAGCTTGAGCATTTCTGTACTGCTATTTTTCCTGTATATGTTAGTAGGGCATTTGCATCTCTGCATGGATAAGATATAGGATTATCACTACATGCATTAGCGGTTAGATTCTTGACGGTATCCTGCGATTTGAGGAGGATTGCGGTCCATGATCAGTACAGTTGAGACTTGGGACTATATCGGCAGGTGTGACGGTTCAGGGACATCTCCAAGACTTTGATTGAACACACGGGTTGGACCGGTTGGTGTGGTATCGTGCAACGACTGATTGTGGAATGAGAGCAGTCACCCTTCCGCGAGTTGGACAGGAGGAGTTCATTTTCACGGGTTTCCGAAGTATCCTTCCTGCAGCGTTGGCTTCAGCGGCATTGGACAGACGCCACCTCGGGAGCAGATGTGATGATTAGGGCTAGAGGTTGTGTCCTTAGAGGTTTCGGTTAGATTGTAGCTTTCGTTTTTGTAGCCACAGCAGGAACGGCATCAACACTTCTCTCCCTTTTTCTCGCCTTTGTGCTGGAGTTTACGAATGGGACGAAAACTTTGAATGGCTGCTCTAGAAATCGAGATAGTGCCCGAACCTGTTCTTGTTTGATTGGGGCGAAGGCACTGGCCTTTCGGAATTTTTGGACATTTCGCTAATTTCAGCTGTTTTCTAAATAGAGGGTTGGGGTCGATGACTTTCCTGCTAGTGGGGCCGTACCTTTCTTGTTAGATTGTGTTGGCGTTCCTTGTGTTGTTTTAGTCCGGTTGGTCTTGTTGTTTTGGTGTGTTTTAGTTTCGAGGACGAAACTTTCTTTTAGTGGGGGAGGATGTAGTGACCACGATCCCCGTGTAGCTTCTCCCATGACCCGTGATGTAGAACACCTATTGTTGGTGTGTGGGACCCGCAACGCGTCAAATGGACGCGTTGGACGGACTCAGTGAGGCTTCGAGATTGATCCTGCCTTCTGGCTGTTTTTGTCAGAATTTAGAAAGGGCTTTAGGCTCATCCGAGGTCATATTTGAATTCAGCGCGAAAAAACGTCAAAAATCGGCTATTTACTTGCCTTTTTCGGAGTCCGGGTGCCCAAAAAGGACCCCCGGAAGTTTTTCGCGCATTTTGGTGCATGGGGGAACCGTGGACCGGCCTGGTGCCACGTGGCAGCACCGGATTGGCCGGCGCATGCCGCGCGGTCCACGAAAGATGGTGCTGGTTCATGGGCCGGGCGTGGGGGCACGTGGCGTCTCCTGATTGGCGGTCTCACGGTGCGCGGTCCACGGGGGCTTGCGGCCTGGCGCATGGACCAGGGCGCGCCACGTGGCAGGCTGCGAGTGGCTGGCCCACGCGCACGCGGTCCACGCGCCAGGGGGAGCAGTTCTGGGCAGTTGGCCACGACGTGGGGGCGCCACGTGGCGCCCTGCGGTTGGGCAGGCGCAGCCGCCCCACGCCCCCGTGTCGGGATACGCGGCGCTGCAAGCTTGGCGGGCGCGCGTGCGCCGGGCGCGGGGAGAGCCGCGCGGACATGTGGCGGCTTCTGGGGGATTCGGGCGCGCACAGTGGGGGGCGCCACGTGGCGCCCTGCGGTTGGGGCGGGCACAGCTGCTCCACGCCCCCGTGTCGGGATACGCGGCGCTCCGCGCTTGGCGGGCGCGCGTGCGCCGGGCGCGGGGAGAGCCGCGCGGACACGTGGCGGTTTCTGTGGGAGTTAGGCGCACACAGTGTTGGGCCGGGCCCAACACTATAGCCGCCCGAATCTTTCGGGCGCTCGGAATTTTGGCCCAAAAGCCCAATGATGGGTGTTTTCGTGGGCTTTTGGTGGAGGCTTATAAATAGGCCTCCTCCCCCTTCCTGTTTGGACTTTTTCCCAAGCCCAAATCCACCTGAGCCCTTTAGCAAAATTCTTCATCTCCTTGTGCTGCATCTTGTGAAGGAGGCTCAGAATTTTGGAGGCCGCGGCGTCGACGACTTCGGCATCGTAGCACGGAACGACATTTTCTTTCAGCGGAGGCCTGTTATCGTCGCATTTCGGTATGAGAGGTCCACAGGACTACTCTGATAGTATTTTTGGACGATTTTCATGGCATCTGATTCACGAAAGGTAGATCTACGATTTTTGTATTGTCCACTCTCCTCAGATTTGAGCTTT
>CM055070.1:31027900-31128620 GCA_029204045.2 Tillandsia leiboldiana | reverse complement strand
CCCCGCCCAGGCTGCGCGCCCTGAACCACGCGGGCGTGACACCCCCGCGCCACACAGGCGCGGGGCACCATGCGCGCCACACGGGCGCGCACCCTCGCGCGGCGGCCCCCGTTGCCCGCACAGGAAGCGCGCCTGTGCGCGCCTGTCGCGCGCCTTGGGCAACATGCCACCACGTCTCGATCCGCGTTGCCATCGCCTCAGAATCCGCGTCGTCCCGGGATTCGCGCACGTTCTCCGCTTAAGCCCGGAAATAGCCAATTTTGACTGTTTTCGCACGCTGAGTCCGTTTTTGGCATCCATTCGACGCACAACGGACTCTATACACCAACACAGGTGTTTTCTCACCACCAATGTCACGCCCCGGGGGTTTGTTTTAGCGGAAACGATTCACAAAAGTCAAACATTTGACGTATAAATTTTTTTTTGATAAAAGAAAACCTCTCTTCCCCGCGCGTGCCCAGACCCGCCGCATATACAGAATCTCTCTGTAAACGGACAGAGTCTCCTCTGTATATGCACGGCGTAGCGTTTAGTACATGTTCCCAACACAAGCAACCATTCAATCACAACAGTTACTAACATACAACTAGTACCATAATTTATTTAAAACGTATGGCCAATCAATTGAATGGATAAATCCATAGTCGTTTGAAAATGCGCCTACCCGGCACTCGAGTTTTGAAAACGCGTTTCGAAACCAGCATAAATCCACAGGGTTTTGAAATCAGTGCCCACACACACTCGAGTTTTGAAATTCATTTTCGCAATCCATAAATCCCCAGGGTTTTGAAATCAGTGCCCACACGACATTAAAATTTGAAAACGGTTTTCGCAATCTTTTCTTTGGTTTTGCTTTTTCTTTTCCAAACGGCCAACAGAATTAAAGGAAGAATAAAAGTATAAGAGGACAACCAAATGTAAACCGTACCGACATCCATGCCGACCCCACGAGGGTATCGAGAACCTCACAAATAACTACAATGTAAATGAAATGTAAAGGTGAAAGAGGAAATACAGCCCAGGGTCCCCAGCGCCCCGGAAGCTCCTGCCCCGTCCTCACCGTCGCCTACCTCTCCCTCGTCTGGACCCTGTCACCACGTGGGAAGTCAGTAACGAATGATAGTAGAGCAGGAAAAGTAGTAAAACAAACCGTAAAGTTAACCGGAGCAACCACTCCCCTCAAAGGGAAAAGACAACCTGTACCCCTGTATCCTGCAATACCCGGCCACGTCGGACAACTAAACCGACGGCCGTACCGTACCTACAATAACCGACCACGTCGGACAACTAAACCGACGGGTCGCACCGCTCGCACCTCGGCGCCTCAAACCCCACAACTACATAAGGGGCCCCACTACGTCACCTCATGGGTATACACAGGTCAATAGACCGCTTTTCCGGAAAAGCGCACCCTTTGCGGTGGCCAAACCGCGGTGCGCGTGCTGCAGCCTCGAGCCAAGTAACCATAACCACCATCATGTCAGTATCATAATATATAGCAAGAGTAGAACGGCAACATGCATAATCAAAAGTAAAACCGTAGCATACGCGATCGAAAGTAACCCGCTAACATGTATAATCAAAGTTAAGGCAATAATACGTGTACTCGAAGGTAACCCGCCAACATATAATTATCAAAAGGAGAACGACCGCCGGAGGCCGATTCTAAACACCACGAAGAAACCCACCTCAATGCGAAGGAGAAGACGTGCGGAACTCCAACTAAAACGCCCTCGCTGTGTGCCCAGACAGCTACAATAAAGATTAGACTTGTTAAAAACATCTTCGTGGTTAAAAACACTCAAAAACGGCGCGAAACGGGCTGAAAACGGAGTTTCTGGGCTCTTTTTTGGAACCCTAGTGCACGGGACCAGGCGTGGACCGGGTCCACGGCGGCGAGCGGGCGCGGCGCGGACCGGGAGCACACTGCAGTGGTGGACCGGGGCGTCTTGGGCCGGCCGCGCACGAGTGCGGGCGCGCACCGGGTCCATGGCCCCGCTGCTGTTGTGACGAATGCCGGGTGCACGCCCGGGCGTGCACCGCGCGGCCTGGCGTACCGCCCCGTGCACCGGTCCGCGCCACCGGGCCGCGAGGGCGTGCGCCGGGTGCACGCCGGCCGGGTGGACCGCGCGGCCTGGTGCACAGCCTTGTGCGCCAGGTCTGCGGCCCCGGGCCGGAACGGCGTGCGCCGGGTGCACTAGTGCGTGTGGACCGCGGCCAGAGAACCCAACAGTAACCTCGTTTTTGGCTCCGATTGCGACCCCGCGGTCACGGCGGCTCCGACGATGACCCCGTGAACACGGTGACGGCGGCGGCGGCCTCCCGTTTAACCACGGCGGCGGCGGCCTCCCGTTTGGTCCCCAAATTCGCCTCGCACGCGTCCCGAGGCGAAGGAAAACCCACCCTGAAAAGCTCAAAGGATTTCCCCTCACCTTGCCCGAAACAAGAAAAAAGAAGAAAATAAATTCACCGCTTACCTTTTTCGCGGCGTCGGGGTTGCAAGAAGAGGGATCGTCCCGGGGTGTGCGATCGTTCCTCCTCTCCTCGATCGCTTCGCCGCGGTAATCCACGCCGATCTATGGGAAGAAGAGGGTTTGGGGAAAACGTTCCTCGTCCGCGCTCGGGGTATCGTGCGTCCAGGTAAGAGGAACAAGAAGGGGTTCCCAAAACCTAATTCCCCAAAGCCGATTAATTGGTCGTTTAGGCGCAATCGGATTAAACCCAATTAGAAAGAAAAGAGAATAAATGATCGGGCGCACGTGAAATGGAGTGGGTAAATCCCCTACCTCAAACGGAAAGACTACTACTCCTTTTGGGCTGCTCTTTTGGGCCTTTTCCCGAGCTCCTCTCGGGTTGGAGCCTTAAGGGAATTTGTTCATCACCTTGTCCCCTACTTCTTGATGGATTCCCAGATTTTTTGGAGGCCTCAGCATCGGCATTATCTACGATTCGGCGCACTGCGACGTTTCTCTTACAGTGGGCTTTTCCCTCACGGTTCAGTCTAAGAGCTCCCGTGGGCTACCCCGATGGAATTTTTGGGCGATTTTTATGGCAGCGTGTTCTAGAGAGGTAAGGATTCGTTTTCCTTGTTGATTGTTTTGCTCTGTTTTGGGTTTTTGGCATGGTTCCGGAGGCACCTTTGATCCCCTTTTTCTGTGGTGACTTTTGGACAGCGGGGGCTTGTTTGATTTATGTATCGGCCTATGGGAATCGGAACAAGGCGAATAAGTACTCGATTTGGATCTACTCGTCGCGAGGAACACAGTGGTGATTTTTTTGGGATTTTTGGAGGTTGCTGCAAAGGTGATAATCCCACTTTTCTAGAAAGAATGCTACAGGATTTTTGTTTGTGGGAAGTTTTGAGCATGCAGCGGTGTTTTATTTTTATCTTGGCCTACAGCTATCGGATCGGAACGTGCGAGCACTTGTTTCGATCGGCTCGAGGCGACGATCGCAGCAATTATTTTTCCGGATTTTTTCGAGTTCATCTCGTAGGTGAAATTTAGCCATTTTCGGGACTGATTGTTGGACAGCGGGTAATTGTGCTTTTTTTGGATTAATTTTACGCCGTTTGGATTACCGTGCAGTGTGCCGTGTTTACCTGAAGTGAGGGCGTATTTGGGCTGTGGTTCGCGTGCTCTGCGATCGAGGTGGGTGGTTGTTGCATACCTTAACTTCTGACTTGCTCACTAAGTTTATTAGAGAATTCCCCACTTGGACTATGTGATTGATTACCATGCATGATCGAATGATATAATTGTGAGCCTAGCATGTGAGATTAATTTTGCGAGCATAGCATGTTGGAACATGATTATTGGGATATTTTGATAGTGATAATTAACATGTCATGTTAGCACGTAGATTTTATGAAAGTTGGTTAAATGGATTAATTGTTGGGACATGATGACATATCTATGTGCGGGTACCACTTTGGTGACTTATTATGGATCAGGGATTATTTACATGTGTAGTTGGCTGGTGATTTTAGCATGATGATTATATCTATGCGGATTGATTATTTGATACACATGTGGAACTGTTATTTGATTCACTTTTTTTCATCTTGCCTGAGGACATTTGCATGCTTGTATGGACATCTAGATAGGCCACTATTTATTGCTACACTATCATGTTGGGACTTGACTTAGGAGAAACCATGATTATTTCCTTTCTCCTTCTCATTTAGACTTTTGAGTCTGGTTGCTCGGGTTCGAGCAGGGGGTTTGGGATAGTATAGCGGGGACCTTGGGGTCGGGGGCAGGTGGTATTTGATTATGGGTATTGCGGCTACAGCGGATAGTAGGCAGTTGACCGGATATTGATTATTTTACCCGATTGCGGATTGTGGGTTATTGTGGTAACCGCGGACATTAGGCGGTTAGCCAGATGTTGATTACTTTATCAGATTTTGGTCTTGTGGGGTGTTGCGGCGACCGCGGACATTGGGCGGTTGACCAGATGTTTACTATTGCATCTGATTGGGTATCAGATTTCTCTAGTGGATGGGTTTTCCCACTTTGATCATAGTCATGATCCAGTCCTGCTGTTTTACGATACTTATGTTACTAGTTACCGAGATACTTTACTCGTGTGGGTCACTCCCCTCGAGTTCCCCTCCGGAGGCTAGGGTCAGACAGTTATTGACAATTTTTGCCATCACATCGGCGCGGTTATTGCCCGATGATGAGGACGACAGCAGGAGTTTTGCTATCACATCGGCGCGGTTATTGCCCGATGATGAGGGCGACAGTAGGCAGTACCAGTTCTTACTGGTGGCTAGATTGGGTTTATCCAGGCAGGCAGGTAGATACTGATGCATACATACAGTCTTTCGTTCCGGTATTGCATTTAGAGGCATGCTAGTGGTGGTTTTCCCTTTATTCATCAGTTCTGTTTACAACTTTACCACATATTCCTTTTCTTGCCTCTGGTAGACTTAGTGGGTACGCCGGAGTTGGAGGCTTTACCCACAGGGGGAGGCTACTGGTTTACTAGTGGTTCTCACCCCCACTGTTTTTTCCCTCTTTTCTTCCTCCTGTTTTGCAGAGTCTTCTACGGGAGTTGCTGATCTTTCGATCGTTATTCGAGGCGAGGGAGTCACGAGCTAGATCCTTACCGCCCGAGGAGTGTAGCTGTATCCCCTGGTTGGAGATTCCTTGTAGCTGTCAGCTGGTTTTTTTTGTTTTCTTTGAGAGGAATCTTTTGTATTTGGAGAGGCTGATGTACTATAGTTTTAGTTTATCTCCCTTTTATAGTTGAGAGATGCTGTACTGAGGACATTGTATGATGATTATCTGTATTTGAGGAGATGGATGTTGTACTTTATTTCGTGTTGTACAGTGATTGAATTTTATTTTACAGTATTTTATTTCCGCTCTGATATTTGCGTAGCTATTGTACTATCTTTTGCAGGTTAGACGCTTCGCTTATGCGGGATTTTGCATAGGTGGCGGATCTGTTGGCGAGCCCGGGTCGCAGTTTTGACCCCGGGGCGTGACACCACACTACTCCTAGGAAGTGTCGTAAATGCTGATATGAAAATTATCTAGGAAAGCTGTAAATGCAGGTATGAAAGATATTGAAAAAATAGGGGTGGTCACTGACTTACGAGGTTGCAGAACCCCTTTTTCTTTGATAGATCGGGTATTTATACCCGTTCGAACCATGTGTATAATCGCCGATTTGAATAATCGGAGTGATTTAAGGGGAATTATCGTAAATTCCTCAACTACTTTCTTTTGAGCTGATTTTCCTCAATAGGATAGTAGCCGTTTTCCGTCCAAGTTCATTCCCTAATCGACGCTGAAACGTGATCTTCGGCACTTTCCAATGCTGGGCGCCGCTTGCCATTCTGGAGTCTGTTACGAGATTTGCGCCCAGATCTCGTACCCTTTCCTTTCAGGGTATTTCCTTTTGCGGCCTGAGCAGCCGAGAGTTGACCCTGACCTCGCCTCTTTCGTCATTCGATTGCGGCGGTCTGATATTTGCCTTCGCCGAGGTTGGTCCTGGAGAGACGATCACCCTTTTTGTTGGCCACTTCTCCTATCGGCTGATGCTTTTAGCCGATGGTACATGCCACGTGTCACCTTTCTTAGGTCGCAAAAATTTTGACTCAACAAGTACAATCAATTCATATTTTTGATCAATATTTCTGTGTAGTATGTCAACTTTGTATTTATTCTTTTGGGTTAATTTCATAAACTCCTCCCTATAAACATATTGAATAGCAAATATATTCTTACAAAGTTTAAGTTTTCATATTTATCCCTGTAAAAATCCTAATGGTTTTCAAACTATACCCCTTTAGTATTTGTTAGAAAAATATAGGTATCATAGGTAATACCTAAATATTGGATATTGGCTAGGTAAATGTAATTTTTTTACCCTCCGATAGTATAATACATTAAGAGGGCGCTAGGATAACAAATTCTAGCAATAGTAACTCTTTATCCTCTTCCTCATGCTCTCTCCCTCATGCTAATTTCGAACCCGTAACTAGGGTTTCTCAATCCCTCTTCTTCTATGACGCATGTTGCTCCCCCTCCTCCAAGGAGAACAAGATGAATTCAAAACTCCGTTGTAGTCATTAATTGAAAATTTTAAATAAATTTGATGTATTTTAGGTCGATGTGTTGTTAATTTATTTTATTTATTTTATATTTTATTGGCATCATAAAAAGTAAAGTATTAGAGAAGTAAAAATGAAACCGTTGGAATTTAATAGAAAAAACTGAATGAAAAATAGTTAAAAGAGAAAAAGGGTAAGAGAAGTGGTTGAGAACAAGGATGGATTGTGTTTATTTTTATAGGGAAAGAAGATGATTGTTTGGAGTTTTTTTGGGAGGGATATCTTTGCACTATTCTAACCGTTGGGACTTTCGGAAAAATATATTTATAAGGGCAAAATTGATATTTCACTTATATTCTATAAGGTATCGTTTGGTTGAAGGGATAAACAGAGAATATGATATTTATTCTCCTTATTCTTCCAAACGGTGTTTAGAAATTATTAGGAATTACTATTCTCCTCTTAACGGGTTATTCTAGAATAACCCATTAAGAGGGAGAATAGTAGTTCCACGTACATTAGGTGGAACAAGCTATTCTCTATCATATTCCTCTACTAATTAAATTATAAATAATTATAAAATATAATTAATTAATGCAATTATTATTTTTATAATTAACTAACTATTCATTTGATTTATTAAATTAATAAATATTTAAATAATAATTAATTTATTATTTATAATTAATTATCTAATTAAATAATTAATTATTTGATATGCTATTTAATAATTAACTAATATTTACATTGTTTAAATATTTAATATTTTATTTAATCTGATTAATGTATTAATTAAAAATATAAATAATTAAATAATTAATTAATATTTACATATTATCTTATTTTTTTATAGTTATTCATTAATTAATGAAATTCTTTATCATCTCATATGATATTTTTAATTAATTAATTTATTAACTTGTTAAAATATTTTTTTACTAATATTAAATGCTTATTATTTTTGATAAATTATTTTCGTACCCAATCAAATTACTTTATTCCTACTATTCCAACCCAATCATCTAACACACAATTTTTCTTATTCTTAGAATATCTCGATTTTCGTCCAAACACAAAATTGATTTAATTCCTTTCTATCCCAAAAGTTATATCTATTCTAGGAATAAACAAAATAGCTTATTCTCGAACCAAACGGGGCTTAAAAATAAATAGTGAGCTAACACTAAGAAATCAAAGTAACAAATCAAAGGAACATATATGAACAACTTAGGACTTTTGAAAGATAAATATGAAAACTTAAATTTTGTAGGGATATATTTACTATTCGATATGTTTATAAGGAGATATATGAAATTAACCCTATTCTTTTAAAAGGTTGTAAGAATCGTAATTCTTAATTTACGTTCTAGGTGATTGACGTAATTGTGCAGTTTCGACTGGATAACTTCTTAGCATAGAAACTATTTTTAAGCTAAGTGACCGGACATCTATTAGTTTTTCATAATATAATATAGAAAAATATTCTGATTATAAGAAAATTTTATTTTGTAGATTTTAAAATTAAGTATTAAGTATATTATTACCCGCTTTTGGAAAATGAGTTTTAAACTTTGATTGTCAGACACTTTTAGAAAAAGAATTCTAAAATTTGATATTTTGTTATGTAAATTAGTGGCTTGATAAATATTTAAATTATAATTATCACATCTCATGATCTGTCTATTTGGTCGGTTCGGGCACACGCACAGACCCGCCTAACGTGTCACGCCCCGGGGGTAAATCAAAACTCGGGCTCGTCAACAGATCCGCTGTCACGCCCCGAGACCGTCAATTTGGACAGTTCGGGCACGCCACACAGATCTGCCAATCGGGTATGACCTCTCTATACTCGAAAGAAACGGTCACATCCATATCAATACAAATAAGTGTATGCGGAAAGAGCAATATTAGAGTATAAAAACTACAAGTAACTAAAACTTTCAATCATTTAAACGAACAATTTAACATGCATATGAAAGCAAATACCATGAGTGAACCACAATATAAAGTTAATTACACTTTTCTATCAACTTGTATTTAAACAAATATTATAATTTATATCTTTTTCCTCACAATATATAGTTCAATCAAAATACAAAGGGTGATAGCTACTAGACCCTCTAAGTCTCTATACTACTGGGCCCTTCCCCCTGTCGTATGTCTCAACAGCTGTACTTGAACCTATAAAAATGGTCACCCAAGGGTGTGAGAACTACGAATAATTTTCAGTGGGTTCAACCACCGAGAAAGAATGTTCTACACCGCTTGGTCCAATGGAAGCAAGGATAGCAAGATATATAGGGAACTATAAACTTCTATACTAGCATGCTGATATATATAAAAATATCACTACACTATCCATGTGTATGCAATATCACAATGCTACCCTACTACGCCATACTAGGCTACTATACCATAGACTCGGCCACTATGCCGCTACACAAGGGTTATACCTAAACCCGACCACCTCAGCCACTCAACATTCTCTTTATTTTGCTTTAGTTCAAGTTTTTTATCCCTTTGGAAAGATCTCGGCCAATGGGCCCGTTCTCTAGTAGTCATGCTACTAATAAGAAAAGACGATCCAAAGGTGCCATTAGCACCATCGGTGCTCTGTATACTATTCGGAAGTACCTCGTCGACAACGGGTCACTGACCGGGGAGACGGCTATCGCTCTCACACTCCCGCACGAGTTCCAACATCCGAAGGTGCCAATTCCATTATATTTTTCTTTGCTTTCTACTATCACTTTTTACTTTTTTTTTTTTTTTCTTTCCACTTTTGCCTCGAATGAGTTTAAAGCACATTAGCACTCATTCACTTGGGAAGTTGAGTCTTGCTCACACACTTCCCCCGGAAGTTGAAATATGCTCGGCCCCTTCCGTTGGCACTCTGGCCTTCGCTTTTCCTCTTTTACTTTTCTCTTTTATCCTACGTTATTTATTCTAGGATAGTTTGACTGCCACTAGGACACCAATTTTGGTTAGAGTTTCTTGTCTACTCACATTCCCAATTAACCCTAAATTCTTACTCGAGGTTCTTAACCATGCCCTCTTGGCTCCAATTTTATTTTAATTGCTTTTAATCCTTACGGAATTATCACGTCCCAGAAGGGTTCCAACCCTAGGTAGTCATGCTACGAACTGACAAGCGTCAATTCCAAAGATATAAATTTTTCATTCTCTTTTATCTCTTTAGCCACTTGGCATTTTTTTTTTAAATTTTTGGCCACTTTATGCTTTCTTTTAGCTTTTGCCTCTTTAATTCATTCATTTACTCACTTATACTTTTTCAATCTTGAGTTCATTGACTCCATGCTGCATTGCATTTCATACTTGACCTAGAGTTCGTTAACTCTATCTTGTATTTCAACATAAACCGAGAGTTCAGTGACTCTATGTTTCACATTTCACATTAACCTAGAGTTCATTGACTCTATGTTGAATTTCATCTTAACCTAGAGTTCATTGACTCTATGTTTGAACACTCTATCATGCAACCTTAGGTTATTCCCTAAGACAATGCCACCCATTTTGGTTAGAGTTATCTTCTAGATTTCATGCCCACTCGTTTGAACTCTTAGCCTAGGTTTTCTCCTACTTCACATCCATACAATTTGACCAAGTTTTCTCCTAAGTCATAATCAATCATGCACTTGCAAGGTTAACCTTTCTCTAGGTTTTTTTACATCAATTATTAGGGTTACACCCTAACATGATTACAACTATACATTAATCTTTGCCATTTTTTACACATGCAAGAACAACATACACTAGGTTTAATATAGCTCTCTTTTAGGACTAAACTGTCACGCCTCGGGTGTAAACCAGAACCCGGGCCCGTCTACAGATCCGCCGTACACACGGAATTTCCCGTATACACGAAGCGCCAGCAACCTGCTCAGATATAAGAGATAATAATAAAGAGCATAAAATAGAGCTGAACTAAAAACTAATAAATCTCAGACTGAAGCTGGAAATAAAATACAGTACATCTGTAAAAATAAAACATCTGTCTCTCCCAGCTCACCAAAAAAAAATACAAACAACTGGCTAAAGCCAGACCCAAAACTAAGGTACACCGTCTGAGGAAAAAGGGTACATCAACAGTCCAGCTAACTCTCACATCCTGCCATCTGATCTATCTACTCAGCCGTCCTCTCTCCTCGATTAGCCGCTGAAATCCCAGCAGCTCCCGCTGAAGACACTGCAAAACAAGGGGAAGAAAAGAGGAAAAGACAAATAGGGGTGAGAACTACAGATAAACTAGTTGTCACGCTCCGAGGTCGAAACTGCGACCCGGGCTCACCAACAGATCCGCCACCTATGCCAGCCTGCATAGGCGAAGCGTCCTACTTGCAAGAAAAGTACTACAGTTAAACATAATATCAGAGCTATAAATAAAAGAATCTGCTGTATAACTAAAATCAATCACTGTACAACTGGAAATGATGCAACAATGTCCAACTCCCAAAAATGATAATCGTACAAAATCCTCAGATACAGAACTCATAGCTCAACAGGGAGGTATCTCCAATAAATACAACAGTGTACAGGCTCTCAATACATATCATCCTCACTACAACAGTCTCTCAAAAGAGGAAATAAAACAACTAATCTACTGAAGCTCTCCTCTGAAGGGGTACCGCTACTCTCCAAACATGGGTAGGGATCTAGCTCGTGACTCCCTCGCCTCGATCAACAACCGCAGAATCAGCAACACCCGCTAAGACTCTGCAAAACAAAGGAGAGAAAGGAAAAAGAAGGGGGAAAACCCCCAAAGGGTGTGAGAACTACACCAAACGAGGGAGTTCTCAGTGGGTACCACCGCCAGAACCGACGGTCTGCGCACCAAGTCCTCAAGAGACAAAAACTAACCAAAGCCGTAAAGATTGATAAAAAGAAGCTGGAGCCTCTCAACAGCTATCATGCCTCTATGCTTGCTATGCCTGCCATGCCTGCTATGCCTGCCATGCCTGCCTATGCCTGCCATGCCTGCTATGCCTGCTATGCCTGCTATGCCTCCCTATGCCTGCCATGCCTGCCTATGCCTGCCTATTCCTGCCATGCCTGCTCTGCCTGCCTATGCCTGCCTATGCCTGCCATGCCTGCTCTGCCTGCCATGCCTGCTCTGCCTGCCTATGCCTGCCTATGCCTGCCATGCCTGCTATGCCTGCCTTGCCTGCCTATGCCTACTATGCCTGCCATGCCTGCTTGCCTGCCATGCCTGCCTATGCCTACTATGCCTGCCATGCCTGCTTGCCTATATATGCCTGCCCATGCCTACTATGCCTGCCATGCCTACTTGCCTGCCTATGCCTGCCCTGCCTGCCTATGCCTACTATGCCTGCCATGCCTGCCTGCCTGCCATGCCTGCCTATGCCTACTATGCCTGCCATGCCTGCTTGCCTGCCTATGCCTGCCCTGCCTGCCTATGCCTACCCTACCTGCCTATGCCTGCCATGACTGCTCTACAATGGTCAACAACTCACAATGACCTTGGGACCACCGTATCCCCAAACGGTTCCCAACAACACTAGCAGTGGTCCAAACACCGTCACTAGACTCCACTCGGTCCCCCTGACACGAGTGCAACAATAAAGCAAATGTCTGTAATAAGCCCAATCTAATGCCACCAGCAGAACTGGTACTGCCTGCTGTGACTGCCAAATCGGGTATGCCAGCCGACGCATAACACCGATAGGGGATGGGAGTCTCAAGGACTCGAGGTCTGAAAATCGCACACTCCGGAGTGGCACTCGAGGGGAGCGACCCGCACGAGTAAAGTGCCTCAGTAACAAGTATCATAAATCAGCAGGACTGGATCATAACTCGGATCAAAGTGGAAAGCTCTGTCCACTAGAGAAAAGCCCCACAACTAATCCAACCTGTCCCAGACACCAAGTCCCGACTACACTACCCAGAACCCCTGCTCGAACCTGAGCAACACAGACCACCTGACTAACAAAGAAGGAGAAAATGATAACATGGTTTCTCCTAAGTCAAGTTCCAAAAGTAGTGGAGCGGTAAAAGATGGCCTAACTACATGTCCATGCACGCATGCTTTGTTCTCAGAAATAATAAAAGTGGGTGAAGCATATATTAGTAAAGCATGCTAAAACATTCCTACTATGGTATACCAATCTCACCCAAGTGGGCCATTCCTTGCTTACCTCTCGCTCATATCGGTTGTACATCAAATACGCCCGTTATCAATCATAGAGGGGTGATATCCCCACATGTGCACTTACATTCACCATGATATAAAAACCTTATACAGTTACTAAATTAAGCTTACCCACCTGAAGTGCTCAATCCAAGGCAAACCTGGAGTCGGTGAAGAGCGTGGCCACTTGCACGCACAATCAGCTGAACCCATAACCACGGTACTTGTCACGCAAACCTCGGCTCCTAGCAGTGTTCCAAAAATACTCGCGAACCCTCCTGGGTACAACAAAAGGTCCAAGGTTACACTTTATGCTAAAATATCCAAGTATACACCATCTGCTGGAACCAGCCTTGAAGATGTGCAATTTTCACCTGCAGAACGGACTCTGAAAAATCCACCAAAAAAAACTGTCGCGTTCCTCGTGTCGATACCTTCGAAACGAGTACCTGCACACCAAAGTCCGAGCCCCGTAGGCCGAATTACAAATTCCACAATACAGGGCGCTCACAAACACACAACCATACACCACTGTATCACATGCACCAGAGAACGGGAAAAGTATACCTTCGGGCAGTTCCCAGAAAAATCCTAGAAAAATACGGTGATGATCCTCGCGTCGAGTAGATGAAAAAAGTGTATAGGCTCGCCTCGATCCGACGCTTGTACAACAAGTTGCGTGCAAAACGGTGCACACATGAGTCCGCGCGCAAAACGATGCGCGCCACCAAACCTGCACACGAAACGGTGAACGCCATTAAACCCCGCACGGAAAACGGTGAGCGCCAACAAGACCTGCACGCGAAATGGCGCACGTACCTCGAACTGCACACAAAACGGAGCACGACGCCGGAGTCCGCACGCAAAACGGTGCACGCTGTCGGAATCCGCACACAAAACGAAGCACAGTGCCGGAGTCCTCACGCAAAATGGAGTCCGCACGCAAAATGGTGCACGCTGCCGAAATCCGCACGCAAAACGGAGCACGGTGCCGGAGTCCGCAAGCAAAACGGAGTCCGCACGCAAAACGATGACGCTGCCGGAATCCGCACGCAAAAAGAAGCACGGTGCCGGAGTCCGCACGCAAAATGGTGCAATAAAACACGGTCCCTAACACAGATAAGAGCAAGGGGTCAAATCCAATGTCCAAAAGGATGCCTCAAAATTGTGCCAAAAATACCGCAAAAATAACATGCGGGACCTACCTCGACAGCGTCGCTTTGCCCAACCGGCCCAAATGGAACACCTCGCACGCTCCGCGAGGTCCACGGCGCACCGTCGCACCCCACGAAATCTCCTCCCTCTCTCTCTCTCGCGCTCGGTTGGAGAAGAAAGGAAAAGAAGAGGAGAAATGGTGCGGGGGAGAAGGAAGAAGAAGAAGAAAAGAAGGAGGAGGGGGATTGGTCCACGGAGCCGGTCCACGGCGCCAGCCAATGGGGAGCCCCAAACCCCCGGTCCACGAAGCCGGGCGCGTGCACCGGGTCCACGAACGCGCCCCGCCGCCACGTGGCGCGCAGCCAAGCGCGCCACGCGGGCACGCAGCATGCGCGCCACACGGGCGCGTTACACCGTGCCACCCCAGGCGCGGGACACCCGCGCGCCACACGGGAGGGCACCAACGGGATCCGCGCCGCTCCTCGGGATCCGCGCGGCACCTCGAAAAATGTGCGCGTCAACCGGGCTCCGAAAAAGCAAGTAAATAGTCCATTCTCAACGATTTCACGCGCTGAATCCAAAAACGATGTCCATTTCTCCAAATTCTCATCCGAAAATTTGCCGAATGCCCTCGGATAGCCCACTTGATCCGATTTCCGCGCCGGGTCCAATTCTGAAGTCCGATTTGCCAAATTCCAACTCTAAAAATTCCCGAAGGCAACCGGAGAGGTGATCCTTTATCCAAACTTCGCCCCGAGTCCAATTTTAATATTCATTGCGCGCGAAACCACTTCTGAGCATTCAATGGGGCCATCTGACTACTCTCGTGATCCAATTAACACACCGAGTCCATCAAAAGTGTCCAATTGGTGTACAAACGCCACCGACACGCCACAAAGGCCTCCAGAAGCGGCTAGTCAACCAGTAATCACATGGGGGAAAACCAGGTCCTCACACTAGTAGCCTCCCCAAGTGGGTAAAGCCTCAAACTCCGACACCCCCACTAGGTCTACCAGAGGCAAAAAGGGGAAAGAAGAAGTGGTAAACTATAACAGAACTGATGAGGAAAAATGAAGCTACCACAACTATGCCTCTAAATGCAATCCCAAAATGGAATAACCGAATGTATGCCTCAGTAACCAACCGTCCCCAAAGACACCCAATCTATCCACCAGGAAAAATTAGTATCTGCTCACAAATCGGTACTCACTTACCGATACTCACTGTCTGGCACTCACTGGCCGACATTCATAGTTTGGCACTCACTGGCCGACATGTAAATCGCCTACTCCGGAGTGGCACTCGAGGGGAGCGACCCACACGAGTAAAGTAACCATGTCTCAAAAGTACAGTAACCATGTCTCAAAATCTCACTATAGTAGGACTGGATCACGACTATGATCAAAGAGGGAAAAATCCATCCACTAATGAAACCCCGATCCCCAATCTGATGCAAAGATAAATATCTGGTCAACCACACAACGTCCGCGGTCGCCGCAATACCCTGCCATCTAAAATCCGGTACAACAACCGACACCCGGCTAACCGCCCAATATCCGCGGTCGCCGTAATACCCCATAATCCATAATCATGTCCCACAAACGACATTCGGTCAACCGCCCAATATCCGCGGTTGCCGCAAAATCCCACAATCCTCAATCCAGGCCCTGGCTACACTATCCCAAAACCCTGCTCGAACCCAAGCAACATATATCTAGAGTCTGGAAGGAAAGGAGAAAAGAACAAACATGGTTTCTCCTATGTCAAATTCCAACATGATAGTGTAGCAATAAAAGATGGCCTATCTAGATGTCCATACAAGCATGCAAGTGTTCTCATTTGGAAAGGAAAGTAAAGAGTAGCAACAATCATGTTTCTCGCATAACCACATATCACCTTCAAATGAAACATCCACCTATGCATGTCCAAAAATATCCCCAAGTGGTAACCACCATCAAAGTAAATCACTTTATCCCAATTTAATATTCAATTCTATATGCAAGGTTAAATGCTAACATAGCAAACCTTATCCCCACACAAGCATGCATAATTCCAACCACTAGCATGATTAATCAATATGTCCCAACTATAAGGTTCCAATCTCACATTGATAGGCTAGAAGTTTAATTGGGGTAATTAAATATGCATGATATTCAACCATCCTAATATAGGGGAATCACTCTAATAATCCTAGTGAGAATGTCGAAAATAGAGGTAAACAACAACCACCCACCTCGATCGCGAAGAACGGATCCACACGCACCCATACTCCAGGTAAACACGGCACGCCACCAACACTTCAAAGGTAACCCAAACAGCGTACAATTAATCCAAGAAATGCACAATAAGCCACTGTCCATACAACCAGCCCCGAAAATGGATAATTTTCACTTGTGAGATAAACTCAGAAAATTCCAGAAAAATAACCATTGCGATCCTCGCGGCGAGCCGATCGAAACGAGTACTTACACGTCCAAATCCGACACCTGTAGGTCAAGAAACAATTAGAACATCGCTGTAAGCCAAAACCTTCACGAACACAAGCCTGCAGAAACTCAGTCCCAAAGAAGCTTAATTATCACCTTCGAAGAGTCCTCCAAAAATTCTGATAAAAATAAGGGTGCGTTTCTCACGAAGCGTAGATGTCGATCGAGTCCTCACATGTCAAAATCCGATACCCGAGTGCAGAGATAAAAATCCGACAAACCTCCACTGTCCAGAAAAACCACCAGCAGAAAAAGAGGTTCAAATATGCCTCGTAAACCATGCCAAGAACTCAAAATGAAGTCAGGTAATCAACACAAAAATGGAAGGCCTACCTCTCGTGAAACCAACGCCGCAAAAATCATCCAAAAACTCCGTCGGAGTAGCTCTGTGGACATCGTGGACCGAAACGCGACGGAAATGAGCCACCAAAGAAGAAACGTCGCACTGCGCTGAATAGCCGAAGCCGTCAATGTCGCGCCCTCCAAAAAATTCGAAACTCCCTCGAGAGATGCAGCACAAGATGAGGAACAAAGTTGGTTGAGGTCTTAGTCGCAGAGTAGCTCGGAGAAAGCCCGAAAAATCCAAGGTGAAAGGCTATTTATAGCCCAAGCCCACAATAAAGAGGGTTCGGATTCGGGCATCGGATTCGGGCGCCCGAATCCGGCCCAAGCCCAACACTGTGTGCGCCCAAATTCCCCTCGGCGCGCCACGTCACCTACTCTGCGCCCCGCGCGCCCGGTACATGCGCGCCCGCCAATCGCGGTGCGTCGCGTGGCGACGCGGTCCACGGCGGGAACCGTGGGCCGCGGTTCACGCCGGATCCGTCGGGTCACTGCGCCCGCCAATGAGCGGGCGACACGTGGCCCGGGCGGTCCATCGTGCGCCGCACCCAGTGCACCTGTCTCGCGTGCGTTGACCGGCCAATCCCTGCGCACCACGTGTCACCGCTTCCACTCGCTGCGCCCGGTGCACGCACTCGATTCACCCGCCGAACCCGAAGTCGCCACGTGTCCCTAGCGCGCCCAATGGGGAGCCGCCATGTGGCACACCAAACTCTGAACACCGCGTGTCCCGCCTTGGCGTCAAAACTGCGACCCGGGCTCGCCAACAGATCCACCGCCCACACGGGAAGCCCCGTGTAGACGAAGCGACTAACCTGCAAAAGATCAACTACACTATACAGATATCAGAGCTGAAAGTAAACTACAGAAATAACAATAATACAACTCCAAAAGAAAAAGTATAAGTCTGAACCTCACTACAAAGGTCTCTTAATGTAAAGTACCGGGGCATTGGATAGCGCGTCGACCACACAGATGACTTGGAGCAGAGAGTTGCCTTGAGCATGTTGTATCTGAGGTTACAGTTGATGCCGGGTTGATTCGGATCAACGCGGAAGCTCCAGCTCGATTCGGGGTTTTTCCGGGCTTTGTAGGCCGATTGAGGATGAGATTGGGAATTTCAGACTTCACCGTGGAGCGCTGGAAATTCAGGAACACGTGGAACAGGTGTACTTTCAGATTACAGCGAGGTTCGGGAGGTTCCGGACTGACGCGGAGGACCCGGAGGCAAAAAGTGAGTCGGAACTGGCAATTTTGGGGCCGGTAATTGATTTGAGCACCCCGACTCAACGGACGAGCTTTTTGAAGAGAAAAAGCTGTGGACACGTGTACTTTTGATTTACAGCGAGGTTCGGGAGGTTCCGGACTGACGCGGAGGACACGGAGGCAAAAAGTGAGTCGGAACTGGCAATTTTGGAGCCGGTAATTGATTTGAGCACCCCGACTCAATGGACGAGCTTTTTGAAGAGAAAAAGCTGTGGACACGTGTACTTTTGATTTACAGCGAGGTTCGGGAGGTTCCGGACTGACGCGGAGGACCCGGAGGCAAAAAGTGAGTTGGAACTGGCAATTTTGGAGCCGGTAAGTGATTTGAGCACCCCGCCTCAACGGATGAGCTTTTTGGAGAGAAAAAGCTGTGAGCGCGTGTATTTTCGATTTACAGCGGAGTTCGGGAGGTTCCGGGCAGCGGCGGAGAGCCCGAAGGCAAAAAGTGAGTTGGAGTTGGATTATTAGAATTAATTAATTAGTGGATTTAATTAATAAAGCTTTATGCTTTATATAAAGTGGCCCCAGCCTCCCTCTGCAGCAGAGAAAGAAAGTAAAAGAGAGGAAAAGGAAGAAGAGGAGTTTTGAGCCGATCTCGGATTTTTGGACTCGCCGTTGGAGGCCGTGTGAAGCTCGTGGGCGTGCGACGCGCGACATCGAGGTAAGCAATTTCTCTTTTTTTGAGGTTTCTTTGAATTTTGGAGCTTTGAGGATTTTATTTGGTGTTTAAAAATCATGAAAAAAGTGGATTCTTGGATTTTTGGGATTTTCGGATTTTATTGGATTTATCGGGGCCTTTTTCTAATTTTTTGCCGTCGCCGGCGGCCGCGCGCGCGCGCAGCGGCGCACACGCGGCGCCAGGGTCTGCTGTTGGCAGCACCCTGTGGCGAGGTGCCGCTGGGCGCGGCGCCGCGTGCAGCAAAGTGCTGCACGCGGCGCTGCCTGGCCGCGCGCAGGCGCGCGCGGCAGGGCCGCGCGCAAGTGCGCGCGGCGCTGCCTGGCCGCGCGCGGGGGCGCGCGGCAGGGCCGCACGGCACCTCCTGGCCGCGCGCAGGCGCGCGCGGCAGGGCCGCGCGCAGGAGCGGGTGCGCGCGGCACCTCCTGGCCGCGCGGCAGGGCCGCGCGCAGGGGCGCGCGGCAGGGCCGCGCGCGGCACCTCCTGGCCGCGCACAGGCGCGCGCGGCAGGGCCGCGCGCGGGCCTGCGCGGGCCGCGTGGGCCGCGCGCGGGCCTGCGCAGGCGCGCGGCCGCGCGCAGCGCAGTGGGCTGCGCGCGGGCCCGCGCGCAGCGCCTCTGGGCGCTGCGCGCAGCGCCGCTGGGCACCGCGCGCAGCGCCGCTGGGCGCTGCGCGCAGCGCCGCTGGGCGCTGTGCGCAGCGCCGCTGGGCGCTGCGCGGTGCGCTCCGACACCGCGCAGCGGGTCGCCGCGCGGCGCTGCTTGGTTGGGCGCCGTGCGGCGGGCCTCCCTCGTCGCGCGGCTGGGTTTTCGCCGCGCGGCGTGCTCCCGGACGGCGGGCGACTCCTCGGTTTGCGTGCCGGCGCCGTGTTTTCGCCGTCGGAGCCCGTGGTTCGCCGTCGGCCGCTGTTTTTCGCCGTCGGCTGCTGCCTTTTCGCCGTCGAGCAGATTTCTGGCAGTTTTTCGCGAGCGGTTTTCGCAGGATTTTTCGCATGCTGTTTTTGAGCGGTTTTTCTCCGTCGGGCGCTGGTTTTCGCCGACGGTGCTGTTTTCGCCGCCGCGTGCTGTTCTTCGCCGTCGGGCGCTGGTTTTCGCCGACGGAGCTGTTTTTCGCCGCCGCGTGCTGTTTTTCGCCGTCGGGCGCTGTTTTTCGCCGACGGAGCTGTTTTTTCGCCGCCGCGTGCTGTTTTTCGCCGTCGGGCGCTGGTTTTCGCCGACGGAGCTGTTTTTCGCCGCCGCGTGCTGTTTTTCGCCGTCGGGCGCTTGGTTTTCGCCGACGGAGCTGTTTTTCGCCGCCGCGTGCTGTTTTTCGCCGTCGGGCGCTGGTTTTCGCCGACGGAGCTGTTTTTCGCCGCCGCGTGCTGGTTTTCGCCGTCGGGCGCTGGTTTTCGCTGACGGAGGCTGTTTTTCGCCGACGGATGCCCGGTTTTGACCGTTTTGATTGATTTTGCGATTTCTTCGCTTCTGACAGCTTGCGGTGCGGTTTTTAGTTTCCGCGGGGCGCGCTGTCACGTGTCGATCGTGTTTGTTCGACCGTGACATCCTTGGGGGCCACTTTTGGATGACATTTGGTAGGCATTTGGGTTGACAGAGTTACGGGTTTGCGAAGTTGGGACAATCCGTCAGGGTTGAGCCGCGGGCGAACCAACGGAGGCAATTCCCTAGCAATGGCCCATGCCATGACCATGAAAATGGTGCCGCATGCGGGGTTTCAAAACGTACCCCTCGGTGAGCACCTTTGTACCCCCGGGGTGCCAAAGGGGTGGATGCCTCGTGGGTTATATAGAGGAGGGGTTGGACACTTGCGAAGTGGCCCCGACTCCCCCGTTGGCCTATAGGACATAGGCCATCCCTTGGCGAGCGGAGTCGCCAAGCCTAAGTTCGTGTGAGCGGGATTTGATGGTCATTGAGCACACGGGCTTAGGGTAATGCCAAAGACACGAGGTCGACGGCATTACGGAGCGGGGTTGGCCCAGAGGTTTTGCCTCTCGGTTCGCTTGCACTACCTTATGCCGTTTCGGATCTCTGTAGTGGAGCGAACGAGCGGATGAGGGACAGTCTTGCGAAGGTTGGTCCGCCTCAATGGACAAGGCTTGCGAAGGCATGTGGGTGCCGAGCGGGGATTCGTGAGGCGCGAGGCCTACGAAGTTCGCGAGGCGAAGGAACGGCCGGTCCGCCGTAATGGACAAGGCTCGCAAAGGCAGCGGTGCCGAGCGGGGATTCGTGCGGCGCGGCCCACGAAGTAAGAGGAGACAATCGATGCTGGTTTTCGTGAAGTGAGCCATGGAGAGGACCGAGGGTGTTGGCGGCCAAGCATGGTCGTGCAATGGAGGTGCCGAATGGCTAGCGAAGCGGAGCGAGGCTGATTCGATTGTGGGCGACATCCGTCAAGCAACCTTGGATGCTGGGCCGAGTGTGTTGGCGGCCAAGCATGGTCGTGCAATGGAGGTGCCAGGGGGTTGGCGATGCGGGGAGAATGTCGCTAGGTTGGCAAACCCTTGCGAAGGGAACACACGCGGGAACAAGTAGTGTGGGGTGTTCGGGAAGCGGACCTTGGACCGAATCAGGAGCGATGTCGGAACTAGGTGGCCGGCGGAACGGGACATGCCCGACTCGATTATGGATCCTGTCGTGGGAATTGCGGGGCGCGCGGCGCCTTGGCAAGGCAATGGGCTGGCAGACGGGCGAGATGCGTGGGACGGGTCGCTCGGTTAAACAGACGAGCGGAACGCGCAAGGGCAACTCGCTCGGGCCCATTCGAATGGACTAAATTGTGAGAACTTGTATTGTCCTGGATGTTTGCTTCGGAGGCAAAGGGGCATTCGGTTAAGTAGCACTCTCGAGGAGAGTTTGTCCGGCTAGGCGGAATATACTCGGCTTGAAGGCCAGCCTCGGTGGCGGGGTTGTTTGTTCGGAACTCGCGGAGTTCGACAAAGGGTTCGACGTAAGGCGCGGCACCGGGCAGTCAGGCTCGTGGAGGAGCATGCTTGGTTAATGCTTGAGTTTGGATCCCGCTGTTTAAGTTCGAGGGCGTGTCCGTGGCAAGGGGACTCGGGAAGGCTGGCTCGGGTGTGCGACACTTGAGTGCCGCACGGGGCAATTTTAAGGCGAAAAAGCTGACCCCGTGACAGCGCGGTCGTGTGGTTGGTCGCTGCGTGCTCCGATTCGCGTGCGGATTCTGGCATCGGGCTTCGTGTTGCGTGCGGACCCCTTGGAGGCCAAGTAAGCCCGCTGAGCCAATTGCAAGTGTCGACGAGCAATTGGTGGCTTTCTAAGGTGGGTTGGTTTTCTCTCCAAGTCTACGGACTTCCTTCTAATTCTAATGTGTTAGGATTGCATGCTAGTTTAAGTGTTTTCTTGGAACTTAACTAGCACCCCCGTCATATGTGCATGATTTTGACCAGACCATTTGTGAACCTTAATTTGGGCTAGGTTCCTTATGCTTTAGACATCCCGCACTTTTCATATCCTTCGGGACTTAGAGTTTCCTCGCCCGGGTAGTGGGCCGAGTGGTCAGAGTGTTGTGGGACGGGTGTTGCACTCGGGCCCGGGGGGGCCGAGTGGGGTCTGGTGGCTGGGTTAGGCCAGTGTTAGCATTTTGGGGAGCCGTTTTAGATAAACGGTGGTCCCGGGGGTTTTTCCTTTCCACTGTTCTTCTCGTCACCACCAGGTTGGGGTCGTGGTGCACGTGTGTTAGCAGGACCTTGAACCCAGAACCTTTTTGGATAAATACATGATTTTAGTCAGCCAATGTTTCTTCCAAGCCTCGCAAGGTTGTCCGAGTCTGTTCTCGTCCGTTGGGACGAAGGCATCAGCTCTTCGAGGCTTGGGCATAAAACTTGATTTCAAAGGGTTTTCCTAAAAAAGACTAAAAATCATTATAAAGATGGCTTTCTCTCAGATCGAATGTTTTTCTGAAATAAATGACATGGTTTCTTATAAACTTATCCACCCGAGCGGATTCGAGTGATCTGGGTTCTAAGGGCTGCTTTCTCTCTTGGGGACGTAGATGTTAGTCTCCCTGGGTTTCGGACCCTTCGTAGATCTGGCCGTAGAGTAGCTCCGGCCGTGAGTTGAGTGTTGAGTTCAGTAGAGTTGTGTTGTGGGAGCCGTGGGAGAGACGGTGGTCCCAGCTGTGTAGTACTTTCTTTGAGCGGGTCAGTGTTGTGAGATTGAGTCGTGGAGGGTTCTCCGACTGAGTTTGTGCTTTGAGCATCGAGATACCGATCTGTTTGATCGAGGACCACAGCCTGCAGGAGCCACTTGTGAGACAGTGATACTGATGAGATACTTGAGTTCGGTGGGGTCGCACCCCTCGAACCACGCCCCGGGTGCGTTGATGATTCCGAGCCTGATGAGGCTGCGATGATGATACCGAGCCTGACGAGGCTGCGATGATGCGCCTAGTTCATATACTAGTGGTCGCTTGATACCCCTGGCCGTGCTACCATGGGGTCACTGTGTGAGATATTGAGTTTGTCCGTTGGGACACCCTGGTTGATACACCAGGGGGCGCAGGCTTGACTCGACTGGACCCGGGTGGGCAGTCGCTAAGATTCGTGATGTACTGAGAGAGTGATGGTGTAGCATGTGTCTTAGTAGAGCGTCTTGGGCTTAGTACTTGCGACATGTTGTCAGCTGTGAGTGGCTGCATACCATCATCCATAGTCTCTTCTTATTGAGCATAGTAGATAGAGGCATGATAGCTGTAGATTCTTTTCCAGCTTATTTATCTTATTATCAGTCTTTTCTCTATCTTATGCCTCTGGTAGACTTAGTGGGCAGACCGTGGTTCTTGGAGACGGTACCCACTGAGAACTACTGTAGGATGTAGTTCTCACACCCTCTGTCGGTGACAGGTTGCTGAGGCTTTCTTCCGTTCCTGCTGTGCTTGACTGGACGGACCGAGGACAGGGAGTCGCGTGATAGTTCCCTACCAGCATTGTTACTTTAGAGAGAGGTAGATGTACCATCCCGGATTGTGGGAGTGGGTTATGTTCCTGTTTAGCTATCTCCCATTTGGATTTGTAGATGTTGTATAGGTGCACTTCTATTTGTATCAGCTGATTTTGGGAGATAGGCTATGAGTTGTAGCAACTTGTAGTTGAGAAAAAAAAAATTTATAGTTCAGCTTTTTATCCGCTCTGATATCTGTGTAGCTGTAGTTTTGTCTTTTGCAGGCTAGACGCTTCGTCTGTACGGCAGTTTCCGTACAGATGGCGGATCTGTTAGCGAGCCCGGGTCGCAGTTTCGACCCCGGGGCGTGACACTTAAAATAAAACTCTCAAAAGTAAACAAAAAGAAATATACAAGAAAAGTCCCAAAAACATTGACAGTACTAAAACATCACCAAAAAAGGGGGTACATCTACTCTTTCTGGAAGACGACTGGTAGGGATCTATCTCCGGACTCCCCTACCTCGATCAGCAGGATCAGCAACTGGAGCAGCCGGAACAGGAGTAGAGGTCCCTGGGGAAAAATACACCACGGCGAGTGTGAGAACTACATCCCACAGTAGTTCTCAGTGGGTACCGCCAACAAGCCCGACGGTCTGCCCACTAAGTCTACTAGAGGCATGAAGTAACAAATGCAATACTGAAAGGAAAAGACATGGAAAAAATAACTCTACAGCTTCTATGCCTCTATCTAAATGCTCAAGAAGTGGAAAAGATGGAAACATGATGCATCTACTAACTCTCGAATATAATCACCCAATCTACACTGACTGCCACATGGGGTCCAGACAAACCTGCGCCTACCTACTGCCGCACATCCACAAGAGGACGGGTCTACCGTAGGGCGTTCGTGACTGCCAAAACTGGCCCAGCCAGAGGGACTGCGTCGACAAGTCGCGATAGCAAAGTAACAGGCCCAACTCCGGAGTGGCACTCGAGGGGCGGGACCCCATAGAGGAAAGTATCCGCGCATCTCTGTCGAGCTCAATATGGCTTGTTAAGGATTTTGTTTTGGCGTATTTCGTGAAATGGTTAAGTCTTGAAGATTGAAGATGAACGGGTGTGGCAATCAACCTAGTTAGGATGGTCAAATCCAACTGAAATTATTGCTGATGTTCTCACCATCAAACCTAGGCCGAAATGGACCAAGGAAGAGATTGACTCATCTTCTTACAATGGCAAAGGAATTAACGCCTTATTTAATGCTTTGTCGGAAACTGAGTTCTCTCGCGTCTCGGCATGTGAGACTGCGAAAGAAATCTGGGATGTTCTACAAGTTACACATGAAGGAACAAACCTTGTGAAGATTCAAAAACTGCAAATGCTTGCGAGCAAGTTTGACTCCATTTTTATGGCAGAAAATGAATCGTTCACAGATTACTATACACGATTGCAAGACATCGTGAATACATGTGCTAACTTGGAAGAGAAAATTCCAGAATCTAAAGTTGTAAGAAAGATTTTAAGGACTCTTCCTAAAAGATTTCGTTCCAAGGTTACGACCATTGAAACAGTTAAACACCCGGACGAAATTCGTGTAGAAGAATTAGTTGGTGCACTTCAAACTTATGAAATGACATTTCCTACTAACTATTCTTCTGGAAAGGCATCCTCTTCTAAGTCTTCAGGTTTTGCGTTGAAAACAACAAAAGAAGAAGACGCGGATTCATCCTCCTCGGACAATGACGAGAACCTATCAATGGAGGATTTCGAGAAGCAACTTGCTCTCTTGACAAGGAAATTTCGCCGAAACTTTCGAAGGGGTAATTCAAGTAAAACCTCATCCTTCGTAAAGTCGAAGAAAGGCAAAGGTTTTTCAAGCTTCAAGTCAAGAAAGCAAGAGAGTTCTTCAAAAGACAAAAAGAACTCGGAGGGACAAATCCAATGCTTAAAGTGCCGAGGATACGGTCACATCTCAACGGAGTGTCCCAATAAGAATCCGTCAAAGAAGAAGGCAATGCAAGCCGTCACTTGGGATGACACCTCATCGTCAAATGAGTCATCTTCCAGTGATGAAGAAAACAACGCAACGGCTTTCCACGCGTCCACAACTTCACCTTATGTGTGCTTTATCGCAAGTACATCCGATTCATTGTCCAACTCATCCCAAGTTGAAAAGAATGCAACGGACGACGAATCGAGTAATTCCGAAGGTGAAGACTTTGCTTTTGCCTACCATAAACTTTTAAAGGATTCAAAGAAACTGGCAAAGCAAAACAAGGGTTTGAGAGGGAGATTGCAGGATCTCGAAGAAGAAGCAAAAAGGGCAACTTCTCTCTCAAACGCTCTTGAAGTGGAAAGGGATAACTTGATCAAAGTAAATGTTTCCTTTCAAGAGAAAAATGACCATTTCGAGAAGGAACACGTAAAACTGGTGGATAAAGCAAGTTACTTCTTGAAGCTCTACTCCGAGGCTCGTCAGGAAAAAATGAAAATGACGAAGACCATTTTCCAACTTAAGGATGATTTGAAGCGATTTTCTTCTAGAAGGAGCAAGTTGGATAAGATGCTTGGTCTTGGTCAAACGAACCGTTTCGGCCTTGAATACAGTCGAACTGGAGACAGTCCTAGTTCGAGTAAGACAGTTTTTGTGCCCCAGTCGGTATCTCCTCCTCCGACAACGGAATTCACTGCATTCAACGACAACAAGCCTACCTCACCTATTTCGGGTTCGACAAGTTCAAAGTTATGTTTTTGTTGTGGTTTTGCAGGGCACATAAAAAGAGATTGCAAGATTAGAGCGAAACGATCAAATCAAGCGCCTCTTCCAACAACTACCAAAAAGGTGATTCCCCGGAAATCAAAGGAGAATTTTTCAAAGGAAAAGAGCCTTGGTAGTTCACCTCACAAGACGATGTCAAAGAAAAGCGATCCATCAAACAAGACGCTTTCACCAAGGAGAATAACTTCACAATCATTGCCAACGCAGTCCAAAAAGGTTTGGGTGCGCAAAGGTGAAATCTTCCCTTGTCTTGTCATTCATACTTCTTTGCATGCTTATGACAATTCGTCTTGGTATCTGGAGAGTGGATGTTCACGTCACATGACCGGTGATAAAAATTGTTTTCAAACTTTAGAGAAAACCTCCGGAGGACTTGTAGTTTTCGGAGACGGTCGTTCTTCTAAAATTGTTGGAAAAAGGAACAATCGTTATTCCAGAAGGCCCGGTTTTGAATAATGTGTTATTTGTTGAAGGCCTTAAGACTAACCTCATTAGCATTAGTCAATTATGTGATAATAGTTTTTCAGTTAACTTTTCTTCTGCAGATTGTATTGTAACTGATAAGGACCAATTATTCTTTTTGAAAGGGGTTAGGTTTGAAAATAATTGCTATGTTGTTCCAAACAAAATTTCTAAAAATTGTAACCTAGTTTCACTTGATAACGAAACTCTTTGGCATGAAAGACTAGGTCACATAAATTTTAAGGAACTAGCAAGGATTTCAAATAAAGACGTGGTTAAGGGGGTTCCGAAATTATCTTTTAATCAAAACATTGTGTGTGGAGGTTGTCAAAAGGGAAAACAATCAAGGGCTGCACACAAGAACTTGAACCACGTGGGTACCAATCGGCCTTTAGAATTACTGCACATGGACTTAATGGGGCCGACTCGTCAACCAAGTTTGGGAGGTAAATGGTATATTTTTCTTTTGGTTGATGATTTCTCTAGATATACATGGGTAACATTTCTAAAAGAGAAAGCGGATACTTTCGACTCTTTTCATGAGATTTGTCATCGTATTATGATTGAGAGAAATGAAAAGATCGTTCGTGTTCGAAGTGATAGAGGTGGAGAATTCATCAATTCTAAATTCATTGATTTTTGCACTTCCAACGGCATTAAACATGAATTCTCTGCACCCTATACACCTCAGCAGAATGGTGTAGTCGAGCGCAAAAACAGGGTAGTACAAGAGATGGCGCGTGTTATGCTTCATAGCCGGAAGCTCCCGTTACATTTTTGGGCTGAAGCAGTCAACACCGCGGTCTATGTTATTAATCGAGTGTATTTGCGCCTGGGAACTTTAAATACACCATATGAGCTATGGTTTTGTAGAAAATCGAATATCAAATATTTTCGTATCTTTGGGAGTTGTTGTTACATTTTACGTGATCGCGAAAATCTTGAAAAATTTGACTCTCGAAGTGACGAAGGAATTTTCATGGGTTATTCTACAAACAGTAGAGTATATCGGGTTTTTAACCTCCAATCTAAAACGATGGTAGAATCTATTAATGTTAAAGTAGATGAAGCTTTTCACTTTGCATCTGATAAATCTACCCCTGATATGTCTCTTGATGATGATACTCCTGTAAATGCATCTTCTCATAATAATTTTTCTGATAAAGTTGATGCATCTAATGGTTCTTCTAGTTTATCTGACATGCAGGAATCATCACACGTACCTCCGAGTACTCCGTTACCGCAAACATTACGTATCTCCAAGGATCATCCAGAGTCAAACATTATTGGAGACCCACAAGAAGGAGTCAGGACTCGGAGGCAATTGGTTTGCGGAGTCGTATGTTACGTCTCCATGGTAGAACCAAAGAACGTCGATGAAGCTCTTCGGGATGATTACTGGATTGAAGCAATGCAGGAAGAGCTCCATCAGTTCGAAAGAAACAAAGTCTGGGAACTAACGAAGCCACCGAAGCAACACAACGTAATTGGTACTAAATGGATTTTCAAGAACAAGAAAAACGAGGATGGTACCATCATCAGGAACAAAGCACGCCTAGTTGCTCAGGGCTATTCACAAATAGAAGGTATAGACTTTGATGAGACGTTCGCCCAGGTAGCTCGTCTCGAGTCGATTCGTATTTTGTTCGCAATTTCTTGTCATTTTAAAATCAAACTCTTTCAAATGGACGTTAAGAGCGCCTTTTTAAATGGGTTTTTGAACGAGGAAGTTTATGTGGCTCAACCGAAAGGTTTCATAGACCATAAACTACCTAACCATGTTTTTCGTTTGAAAAAAGCTCTGTACGGTCTAAAATAAGCACCGCGAGTATGGTACGAAAGGTTGACAAAGCACCTTTTGGAAAATGGCTACACTCGAGGGGGAGCGGATCGGACACTCTTTGTGAAGTATTTTCAGGATAACTTTATTGTGGCACAAATCTATGTCGATGACATTGTATTTGGAGCAACAAGAAACAACTATGCTTCAAAATTCGCGGAAACCATGGAAAGTGAATTTGAGATGTCCATGATGGGGGAACTAACATATTTTCTTGGATTGCAAGTGAAACAAAATGAAGAAGGCATCCATTTGTGCCAATCCAAATACGCAAAGGAGTTGGTGAAGAAATTCGGATTAGAGAACTCTAAGGACTTTCCGACTCCTATGGGAACTAGCAATAAGGGATTAGGAAGTGAATCTCTTAGTGAAAGTGTAGACGAGAAGCTTTATCGCAGCATGATAGGAAGTCTACTCTATCTCACGGCAAGTCGCCCGGATATATCCTTTAGTGTTGGGATCTGCGTGAGATATCAATCAGCACCAAAGGAGGTTCACCTGAAAGCGGTGAAAAGGATCATCCGGTACGTCAAAGGAACTTTGAATTTCGGAATTTGGTATCCTATGGGAACAACTTTTGACATAATAGGATATTCAGATGCCGATTGGGCAGGATCTGTGGATGATCGGAAAAGTACGAGTGGTGCATGTTTTTATCTTGGCCATTGCCTTGTTGCATGGCATAGTAAAAAGCAAAACTGCATTGCACTCTCGACTGCCGAAGCGGAATATATTTCAGCGGGTAATTGTTCAACTCAACTCATTTGGATGAAAAGCGTGTTGAGCGACTTCCGAATTCCTACAACTTCGGTAACTATTCTTTGTGACAACACAAGTGCCATAAATATTTCTAAAAATCCTGTGTTGCACTCAAGAACAAAACACATTGAACTTAGATATCATTTTCTAAGAGAGCTAGTTGAATCAAGTATTCTTCAAATTTCCTACATTTCAACTGAAGATCAATTAGCCGACATTTTAACCAAACCTTTGGATCAAAAACGATTTATTCATTTACGTAAAGCAATTGGAATGCTTTCTTTGAAATAACACTTTTTGAAATCATTGCTTAGGTTAGGTTTTGTTTTGTGTTTTTGTTCCTTATCTATGTTTGTACATAGAGCATTAATTGAGCATTAGTATATTTGACTTTACTTGCATCCTTTTATGTCTTAAGAAATTTATTATGGTTTGGATATCATGATAATTCATTTGATGCAATGATCTTTTATATCAATTAGTTCAGTTTTAATTGATCAAAATCAATTTCTCTCTCAAATGATCTCTTGGTATAGTTTTTATCATATTTGAAAATTGAGTTAAGTATGAATACGAGATCAATTTTTGGTTGAATATTTCATATATTAAATAATTGATAGTCAATTGAGGGGGAGTTTATCAAATTATTTATGCTCAAAAGATGTGGAAAGAGTTACATCCCAATGAGGAGTGTGAAAACTACCACCACATGGAGGAAAGAGCTACCACCTCGGTCGTCCGAGTACTGTGTGCAGCTACCACATGTATACAAAGCATGGTTTGTCTTGTCGACTAGATAAAATGCTTTTTGGAATATTTGACTCCGTCAAATTCCAAGGTTGGTATAAGGTGGGTATTTTTATTGAAAGATGCTCAAAGTGCCACTCCTTACAATAAATTGACTAGATATATTATCTAATCTATTTGGGATTTCAAACATCTATCGATCTTGGTACTTCATTTTCTTTACCAAATTGATGATTTGATAAACGCATTACTCATAAGATCATGATAGATGTCATTGAACTTGTTCAACTTTAAAGGATTTAATTTTTATAAATTTTCGTTTCATTACTTAGATATTATTGATAGATTTAGCATAATCTATTTCTTTTGATATGAAACGATGACTTTTGTTTAAAGTTGACATGCAAAAGTGCTTACATACTTTTTCTGGATTTTCTGGAATTTTTCTAAATTTTTCTGAAGAAAAAGTTGGAGCCGATCCGGACTGGAATTCATGTTCCGGATCCCGAACGCAGAATTCTCTGCGGGTAGCCGATCCGGACTGGATTCTTGCGACGTTCCGGACCGCGGGTAGGGTTTTTATTGAAACGAAAGGGTTTTAATTTCTTTTTACTACAAACTTTTGTTTCCAAGACTCTAGAGTTTCTCTCACTAGAAAACAACCAATTTGGAGCCTTTCTAACTCGAGTTCTTCAAATTCAAGTAAGTCTTTTTGATCAAAACTTAATCTTTTTACTAGGTTTGCATTGTTCTTCATAACATGAGTGGAAATCATGATTCAAATTCAATTCTAGATAGTTTTTGGTCAAATTTTTTTGAAATAAGAACTCTGAGTTGATTAGTTTTGTTTCTATGCTTGGTATTCACTTGATTAACGGATTTTTAGGCTTCGATTTCTGAAAATTCGGTTTTATGGCATATAATGAGAATTTTTGAAAATCATGGAATTGATCTATTTTTAAAATTATTTTTACAAAACTAATTTGATTCCTAGTCTCTCTACACAATAATGATTGTTTGGGTACAATTTTTCAAATTTTTGAAAATTAAACAATTTTTCGTGTTCTTGAGTTTTTGCTCGCAGGTTCTTTAAGTACTTAAGCACTAGCAAGGATGGTGTTTGCTTGGATCATTGTGCTTCTTGTTGCCATGGTGCACACACGAGCAACAAACATACTGAAAAGAGCAAAGAAAACTCAGAAAAAGGGTGAGTATGTCCTTGTGGACGACTCCGAGACGGAATCTGTTCATTGGGATGAACTAATGGAAGATGACCCAGCACTCGCTACATCAAAAGGGAAAACCCCTGGTACAACAAAGGGAAAGACAACGCCTACTGCTGCGGAGAAAGGCAAAGCTCCAATGCCGCCATCATCCTATTCAATGAAGAGGAAAAGGATAGCTCGACGGATGGGACGGGCACGAGGGATTGAAATTGAAGAATCAATGTCTCATGATTCACTACCACCTGAGGAACACGTGTCCATTAATACAGATAGACTGAAAGCTTTTGAAAATCGAGAATGTATTGGAGAAAGGCACGTTAATATTGGAGCTCTTCGAGACCATTCTCCGGTGTTTGGAAATCTGATTGAAGAAGGCAATCTTTCTCAAGTTTGCAAATTTCCGGAAACGCTTGGATACTGTTTGCATCTGGTACGAACCTTCTACACAAATGCACTACAGTTTCAAGAACATGAAGACGGTCCAATGGAGTTTTATACGACCGTCCGAGGGACAAGACTCAAAGTAACTCCACAGTTGATTGGAGAAGTCCTAGGAATGAATTCCAGCATGACAGGGACAAATTACTTGAAAGGGAGATGTTTAACAAAGGAGATGTAGCAAACTGTTGTGAATGGAATATGCATGGCGGAAACTCAGTCAACCGGAAATTCTGTTAAGTCTAGAGAACTTCGACCTGAGTACCGATTCCTCAACTTCATCATATGTTACAATATTCTTCCGAACATGCAGACGAAAGTCCTACGATGGGATCGAATGCTTTTCTTATATCTATTAGGACATTCGTCAGAGGCAGTGGGTTTGAACATCAACATCCCATACATCATTTGAAATAGGATGGCACGGTACGTTGAGCATCCTCATCCAACGGAAAGACTACCTTTCCCATTAATCATAATGAGAATTTTAAGGAAATTCAAGGTTGATATCAGCTCTACAAATTATCAACACTGCTTAGGTATGATTAATGATTCAACAATTGTTAAGTCTTTTCATAAACTGCCTCATGCCACCCCAACTCCTCCGCGTGGCAAGAAACCCTGAGTTGGTACTTCTGCATCACCCTCAAAGCGAGTACCAGTGTCAGATGATGAAGCTTCTGTGACTTCAATTTATAAGGAGCAGCAAAGGTTATCTTTTGAGCAAGAACAGATAACAAAAGAACAGAAGCGCATCTCTGAGGAGCTTGAAATAATCACTGCAGCCCAGATCACTCTGACAAAAAAATTCACTTCGGTGAAGAAGCTGGTGAAGAAGATGTTTTTAAAGATGGGATGTAGTAACTCTGAAGACTCAGAGTCTGACAATTGATTTTCTAATCATTTTTGTTTTGCAGGTTTTAGTCCTAGTTCTTACTATTTTTGAACTTTTTGCCTCTCTTTTGATTTTGTATAATCTTTGGCTAACTTTTAGTGACAAAAAGGGGGAGAGAAGAGATATGAACAATGGTAATGGTTTTAACAAGTGGTTGTGAGAACTTTGGAACGATTAAAACTTGAAAGGTAAGTAACAACAACTTTGGTTTTGTATTGTGAATAATTGCATGTCTCGACTAACTATTTGACTAACTATTTGGGCTTGTATTATTACTAACAAGTTGTTTGTTGACTAACATACTTATGACATTTGGAGTTTATTGCTTAGAAGATATGTTTATCTCTGATTGCTATTTTAATACATATCTGATTTTATAAATGTCATGGTGAGTATAAATTTCATCTCTCTGGTTGGTTTTTGAATGTTAAATTCTTGAGGTATCTAACGATTTCTTTTGTCAAAAATTATTTCTTTTGCGGAGAGTACAAACGTCTAAGTCTAGAGTTCGTTTTAGGAGTTTATCTCATGTATTCATTTTATTTGGATCTCATTTGTAAATTTTTGTTGTATCGTGATAGCAACAAAAATATCTTTTTGAATTTTCTTAAGTGGATTTATGTTTTGTCACGAAACCGCCAAAGGGGGAGATTGTTAAGGATTTTGTTTTGGCGTATTTCGTGAAATGGTTAAGTCTTGAAGATTGAAGATGAAGATGGTTGGATCATATACCTCAATCTCAAGAAAGAAGAATTCAAAAGGATCAGGTACGTTTAACTAAATAATTTTGGTGATCTGAATACTTCTTATAATGTAGAAACACTTGGATGGGTTTTTAATCGCATAAAAATCAAGAAACTGGACTGTTACATGTTCAGGATCCGGATCAGGATACTACAGTCCGGACCCCGAACGTAGGTTGGTTCATGCGCAAATCCAGTCCGGAACACCCCTGGTTCAGTCCAGACCCCGAACGTGGATTTTGCTGAAATCGCATGAACAGTCCGGACCGTAGGTATTTCGTTCCGAACCCCAAACCTTGTTTTCTCAGGAATTCTCTGAAAAACAACAACAGTCCGGATCAATCCTAATCCAGTCCGGACCGTCGTGCGGGTAAAAATCTGTTACTGTCAGTTTTTGATTCTTATCCACTTCCAATGGTTTCTAACCTATAAGTATACCCTAATTCTATCTTTTAGGGTAATCCACGATAAGTTTTATACTCCAGGAAATGACGGAAAAATATTAACGGAGAAAAACTTATAAATCCACATATAGAGAAGAAAGGAAATAACTATATTTAATTCTATATTTTTCATCTATATTAATTAATTTGATTCTAGGTTTTCTTACTCAGATTTTGAGTAGAATCAAATTAATGAATACTTAGATGGTATTTCGGATCTATCTTTGATCTAAGTATTCGGCGGATTATCACCACCAAACAAAACAATGATTTTTCCCCAAAATCGACGCGTGGATTCGCGTGGCCTTGTGGATTCAAGGTGCTACCGCTCTCGTGGATTCGGAGCGAGGTACGTTCGTGTCATCGAGACGTACTACTTGGTGGAGACCGTGGATTCGGTCAGACGTCGTGGATTCGACGTTGGACGCCGTGGATTCGGCGTTGGACGCAAATCGTAGATTCGAGGCGCGTTACGGAGCGAGCGGAGAAGATCAACTCGGAGCGTATGGAAAAAGGTTGAGTCATGTGTGAGTATGTTATATCACCTTTGTACGTGTTTAATCTTAGTTGAGTTCTCCGTGTTATCGGTTCCGTGGTTTTTTACTCCAGTGATGGAGTTTTCCACGTAAAAATCTTGCGTGTTATTTTTCATTTCCGCATTGGGTTTTATTACGCAAAGATTTTTGAGTGTTTATTGTTTAAACCTATTCACCCCCCTTTAAGTGTTTTTTCCCCTATTTAGATCCATATTATCATAACCCAACATGGCTCATGCAGCCTATATTCCAATCCATGATCAACAAGATCGACAGTACCCGAATCACCTCTCTGACTCACAAACAAGAAACACTCGAACAGCCAGGACCGCTGTCAACCCAACGACTCCTAGAACATCAACTCAACATGCAACTCACTAGCCGGGTATACTCCACAATCGACAACAATGAAGGGTTCGAGAACCCCGAAGGACTAGAACCTACAACCCAAATCAAACAAGAACAGGCTCTAGGCATAGCCCCTCGTTGTTCTCGACCCAGAAAAAGAGGCAACCCTTAGAACCCAGACCACTCGAATCTTCTCGAGTGGGGAAGTTTACAGGAAAAATATGACATTATTACTGAAAACCATTTTGATTTGAGGAATTCCCATTTTTAATGATTTTTAGTTCTTTTTAGGAAAAACAGGTAGAAAATAAGTTTTTATTTTCAAACCCCGAGGGGCTAATACCTTTGTCCAATCAAACAAGAACAGACTCCGGCGACCCTTCGATGTTTGGAAGAAAAAAATATTGGTTGACTAAAATCATATGTGTCCAGAAAAGGTTCAGGGTTCAAGGTCCTGCCATCACTGTTATACAGCTGCCACTAACACAGTGGCGACATAGGAAATAAAGAACAAGACATCCCGGGACTACCGTTCACCCAAACGGCTCCCGCCACAGATAAAAGACTAGCTACAACTACCAGACTCCACTCTGCTCCCAAGCACTGAGTGTAACATGCATCCCACACTAAGAAGAATCTCGACCACTCGGCCCATTACTCGGGCGAGGATGACACTATGTCCAGGAATAGAGTATCATGTGTGGATGACTAAAACCTAAATAAACCTAGCCCAAGTGAGAGTTTTCTACTAGTCTGGTTACACATGCAACATATGACGGGGGTGCTTGGTCAAGTTCCAAGATAACAATAATTTAACAGATTGTAGGAAGTGGAAAAATCACATGATCAACAAATAACACTAGGAATATCAATTCTCACATTCTAGCATGCAACATAGTACATTCACAACCATGCGTGATCCTACATCAATAGAATTAGTGTACAGTCCATAGATCTTGAAGACGAGGCAACCCACCTGAAAGTGCTAAACTGTCCAAAGTCCAACAGCTGAAAATACCCAGGAACAAATATCTCCAATTTTCCCCAACTCCAACGGATTCAGAAACACCCGCAAACTCTCCTGGGTACAACAATAAGGTCCAATGTTACACTTTATTCCAAAAATATCCAAGTACACACAATCTGCTGGTAACAGTCCCAAAGATGCGAAATTTTCAACTATAATAAAAACTCTAAAAAATCCAATAAAAACACAACGGCAATCCTAGCGAAGTGTATATGTCAATCGAGCCCTTAAACGTTGAATTCCGATACCCGGGTGCAGAGATAAAAATCCAAGAAGGTGTTGCTATCCTAAAAGATCCACCAGCAACAAAGGGGGTAAAAAGTGTACCAGAGACCCCAATAAAAGCTCAAATCTGAGGAGAGTGGACAATACAAAAATCGTAGATCTACCTTTCGTGAATCAGATGCCATGAAAATCGTCCAAAAATACTATCAGAGTAGTCCTGTGGACCTCTCATACCGAAATGCGACGATAACAGGCCTCCGCTGAAAGAAAATGTCGTTCCGTGCTACGATGCCGAAGTCGTCGACGCCGCGGCCTCCAAAAATTCTGAGCCTCCTTCACAAGATGCAGCACAAGGAGATGAAGAATTTTGCTAAAGGGCTCAGGTGGATTTGGGCTTGGGAAAAAGTCCAAACAGGAAGGGGGAGGAGGCCTATTTATAAGCCTCCACCAAAAGCCCACGAAAACACCCATCATTGGGCTTTTGGGCCAAAATTCCGAGCGCCCGAAAGATTCGGGCGGCTATAGTGTTGGGCCCGGCCCAACACTGTGTGCGCCTAACTCCCACAGAAACCGCCACGTGTCCGCGCGGCTCTCCCCGCGCCCGGCGCACGCGCGCCCGCCAAGCGCGGAGCGCCGCGTATCCCGACACGGGGGCGTGGAGCAGCTGTGCCCGCCCAACCGCAGGGCGCCACGTGGCGCCCCCACTGTGCGCGCCCGAATCCCCCAGAAGCCGCCACATGTCCGCGCGGCTCTCCCCGCGCCCGGCGCACGCGCGCCCGCCAAGCTTGCAGCGCCGCGTATCCCGACACGGGGGCGTGGGGCGGCTGCGCCTGCCCAACCGCAGGGCGCCACGTGGCGCCCCCACGTCGTGGCCAACTGCCCAGAACTGCTCCCCCTGGCGCGTGGACCGCGTGCGCGTGGGCCAGCCACTCGCAGCCTGCCACGTGGCGCGCCCTGGTCCATGCGCCAGGCCGCAAGCCCCCGTGGACCGCGCACCGTGAGACCGCCAATCAGGAGACGCCACGTGCCCCCACGCCCGGCCCATGCACCAGCGCCATCTTCCGTGGACCGCGCGGCGTGCGCCGGCCAATCCGGTGCTGCCACGTGGCACCAGGCCGGTCCACGGTTCCCCCATGCACCAAAATGCGCGAAAAACTTTCGGGGGTCCCTTTTTGGGCACCCGGACTCCGAAAAAGGCAAGTAAATAGCCGATTTTTGACGTTTTTTCGCGCTGAATCCAAATATGACCTCGGATGAGCCTAAATCCCTTTCTAAATTCCGACAAAAACAGCCAGAAGGCAGGATCAATCCCGAAGCCTCACTGAGTCCGTCCAACGCGTCCATTTGATGCGTTGCGGGTTCCACACACCAACAATAGGTGTTCTACATCACGGGTCATGGGAGAAGCTACACGGGGATCGAGGTCACGACATCCTCCCCCACTAAAAGAAAGTTTCGTCCTCGAAACTAAAACACACCAAAACAACAAGACCAACCGGACTAAAACAACACAAGGAACGCCAACACAATCTAACAAGAAAGGTACGGCCCCACTAGCAGGAAAGTCATCGACCCCAACCCTCTATTTAGAAAACAGCTGAAATTAGCGAAATGTCCAAAAATTCCGAAAGGCCAGTGCCTTCGCCCCAATCAAACAAGAACAGGTTCGGGCACTATCTCGATTTCTAGAGCAGCCTTTCGAAGTTTTCGTCCCATTCGTAAACTCCAGCACAAAGGCGAGAAAAAGGGAGAGAAGTGTTGATGCCGTTCCTGCTGTGGCTACAAAAACGAAAGCTACAATCTAACCGAAACCTCTAAGGACACAACCTCTAGCCCTAATCATCACATCTGCTCCCGAGGTGGCGTCTGTCCAATGCCGCTGAAGCCAACGCTGCAGGAAGGATACTTCGGAAACCCGTGAAAATGAACTCCTCCTGTCCAACTCGCGAAAGGGTGACTGCTCTCATTCCACAATCAGTCGTTGCACGATACCGCACCAACCGGTCCAACCCGTGTGTTCAATCAAAGTCTTGGAGATGTCCCTGAACCGTCACACCTGCCGATATAGTCCCAAGTCTCAACTGTACTGATCATGGACCGCAATCCTCCTCAACTCGCAGGATACCGTCAAGAATCTAACCGCTAATGCATGTAGTGATAATCCTATATCTTATCCATACAGAGATGCAAATGCCCTACTAACATATACAGGAAAAATAGCAGTACAGAAATGCTCAAGCTCAGCTGGCTGAAAATAAAATCATACCTGCGGCGACACGATCTGCAGCCCGGGTGCCCTCCACCAGGGCTGCATAAACCCGTCCACTGGGTATTGAGGGTCGTCGTCCCATCTGTCCCGAAGTCGTGACCCACTCTGTCTGACGGTGTGCCGGAGGGGCTTCCGCTTCCTGAACAGGCAAGGGGGGTGCTGTCGCGATAGGCCGCACTGACAGAATGGCTTGGGGGCAAGCTGCGCGAAAATGTCCCAACTCTCCACATAGGAAGCACCGTCCCTGCCTCTGGTCACACTGCGACGGTGGATGGGGTCCGCCATAGATAACACACGGCTCCTGTCGCTGATGCCGATACTGTTGCTGTCGGGGGTACCGCTGCTGAGACTGCTGTCGCTGCTGATGTTGCTGATACTGCGGCTGCTGCGGGGGCCCAGCTGATCTCTGGCGCCTCTGAAACCCATGATCCTTAGGGTGGGATTGTGGAGGTCTCGGAGGTCCCTGCCGACTCGTGTGTCCCTCATCATCTTGTTATGGGCGATTCGCCCCCGGAATCACTGCGGGAGCTGGAGCCACCTCGTCCATCACCACCTCCCCGTGCTCAACATAGAGTGCCTGCTCCATAGAGGCATCCAAGGTCTGCAATCGGCGTGAGCGAACAAACTAGTAAAGATCCCGGCGCAACCCACGCTCGAACATGTAAATCCGATGCGCCTCGTCCTTGGCCACATGAGGTACACATTCCAACAGTCGGTTGAAATCTGCGATGTACAGGTGTACGGGACGATCTCCCTGTCGGAGATTCTTCAGCTCCTCCTCCAACTTCTGTCTAACACTCTCCGGGAAGAAAGCTCCAAGAAGTAGGCTACGAAACTCTGCCCAAGTAAGAAGCTGGGTCCCGGGTGGACCAACAGGTCGAACACGCCGCCACCAGGCCTCGGCGTTGTGTTCCAAAATGTTCGTTGCCAGTAGGACCTGAAACTGCTCCTCGATAAACAAGCTCTTAAAATGTCGCTCTATAGCCATGATCCACGGCTCTGCCTCCCACGGCTCCGCGCTCTGTCTCGAAAAATGAGGTGGGTCAAACTGACGGAACCTCATCAACAAATCAACCACCTCACGCTGCTCTGCAGGGGTCAACGGTCCTGCCGTCCCGGACAACTGGGGGTGCCTGCTCTGCTAGTACAACTGGGGGTGCCACAACAGGCGAAGAAGGTACAGAGGAACTCTCAGGGGGTGCTACAACTGGCTGTGCCCTCTGCTCCAACATGTGCCTCATCCGGTTCATGGCCTCCTCCTGACGTCGGGAAGCCACCTACTGACGTCGAACAGCCTCTGACATCAATGCCATATAGGTCCTAAGCTCCTGTACCTCACTCTGCTGTCCCTGGCCTGACTCCTGTTGCTCAGGCTCAGAGGAAGAAGGCTGCGAACGCGTCCGCATCCTGCGTCGGGGTGGCATCGTGCTCACCTGCAGCAACATTCAAACATCAGGACAGAACCAAAACAACACTCGACCCATTCTAGCGAAAGTCAAAGACATGTCCCCCTTCTTGTAGCACTACGTTGTTTGAAGCCAACATAGACGCCACCGAGAAAAGACATGTCAATCACTCATCCCATCCCTTGGGTGAGTTAAGGACTCAACCAGGACTCTCGCTAAAACTCACGGCTCTCACGTGAGTCATCCTAGGGTCCAACCACAAGATAGGGTTCCTAAGTCCCCAATGACCTACATCCTAGGCTCTGATACCACTCTAATCTGTCACGCCCCGGCGTCGAAACTGCGACCCGGGCTCGCCAACAAATCCGCCGCCCACACGGGAAGCCCCGTGTAGACAAAGCGACTAACCTGCAAAAGATCAACTACACTATACAGATATCAGAGCTGAAAGTATACTACTGAAATAACAATAATACAACTCCAAAAGAAAAAGTACAAGTCTGAACCTCAATACAAAGGTCTCTCAAAATAAAACTCTCAAAAGTAAACAAAAAGAAATATACAAGAAAAGTCCCAAAAACACTGACAGTACTAAAACATCACCAAAAAAGGGGGTACATCTACTCTCTCTGGAAGACGACTGGTAGGGATCTATCTCGCGACTCCCTTACCTCGATCAGTAGGATCAACAACTGGAGCAGCCAGAACAGGAGTAGAGGTCCCTGGGGAAAAATACACCACGGCGGGTGTGAGAACTACAACCCACAGTAGTTTTCAGTGGGTACCGCCAACAAGCCCGACGGTCTGCCCACTAAGTCTAGTAGAGGCATGAAGTAACAAATGCAATACTAAAAGGAAAAGAGCTGGAAAAAATAACTCGACAGCTACTATGCCTCTATCTAAATGCTCAAGAAGTGGAACAGATGGAAACATGATGCATCTACTAACTCTCGAATATAATCACCCAATCTACACTGACTGCCACATGGGGTCCAGTCAAACCTGCGCCCACCTACTGCCTGTCACGCCCCGGGGGTTTTTCGGTAAAGCTAAGTGGAAAAAGCGTAAATATTTTTTTTTTTCTTTATGAATAAGTATCGACCTCTCCCCAGTGCGTGTCAGACCCGCCACATATACAAATTCACTCTTCAATCGGACAGAGTCTCCTTTGTATATGCACGGCGTCACATTTACAACAGCAATAACAACCACATTCTTTAACCACACAGTCACAGTGAACAAGGGAGGAAAGGTAATTTCATTCAATCACATCTGGAGTTAAACTACGGGTTTTGCAATCGGTGTCCACACGACACCCAGTTTTTGAAAACATTTACACATTCACACTAAAGCGGCCATACCTTTTTGAAAGGATAAATCCAGGGGTTTACCAAGATTGTGCCCACACGGCACTTAGTTTGGAAAGCATTTTAGAAACCATTTTGTTAGTTATAAACCATGCCGCATTAAGGTCCATAAAAGTAAATCAAATCCACAGTGCTAACTAATCGACTATCCAACAACCCACATGATCCACATTCAATCAAATTAAACTAACAGTTAAACCGAAAGGAGAAATGAGATAAACCCAAACGGAAAAATAGCGTAATAAAGCCTCATACGGCTAAGGTCCTCTCGACGCAGTCTCACCACCGTCCCAGTTATTATACCTAGCCGGACCTGTCACAGTGTGGGAAGTCAGTGACAAATAAAGTAGATGTTTCAACAATTTATAATAGCTTTAAAATAAAACAAGTACACCAGAACCTTTCGCTTTTCCACCTCATGTGTCCACCTCACTTGATTTAATTACACCTGGTACCTGTCGGGGAGTCGACGATCTCCCCTCGTGCACAATCACCTTACTTACGTGATGCTTTTGACCCTTTTCACGGTACTAGTGCGGCACTTTTAGCTGGCGTGAAAGGGTCCCCACTGGCACCTACACAAATCGTGGGGCACACGGGTCATTCAGACCACTTCTCCGGAAAAGTACACCCTTGCGGAGGCCAATCCGCCGGTGTACGTGCAGCATCCAAAAACATGGTTTGCCGAAGTCGGCGTGTATCAAGCACCGCGACCCTCGGTCGCCACAATTTTAATAATGAAAGAACAATACACATTCATGCGAAAGGTTTAACAGTTCATCTACTTTATTAGACAGGTTATTAAGTCTTTTACGATGATATAGTGCACTTATTGCACTTGTTGCACTTATTGCAAGGGTACCCACCTGGTTGCGGGAAGATCGGAGCACTTGGATCTTTTAACACACTCCCGCTGCACACCTGAACCTAGAGAAGTCCCCAAAAGCGATAGTTAATAAACGCACTAACACTACGGAAACGGAAATCCAAAACTAACCTTGCGATGAAAAACCCAAGACACAACGCTCCTACGACACTTGACGGCGCACCGCGCGGACGCTGCCGCCCGCCTACCCCGCAGGAGCCACGCGCGGCACAAGGCCGCGCGGCGCGTGTCCGTTGCGGTGCCCGCCCGCGGGCGCCCCTCGCGGCACAAGGCCGCGCGGTTGCGCGCCCGGGGCGGCGCCCGCTCGGCGCCCACGCAGCATGCGCCCGTCTGCGGGGGCCCCGCGCGGCACAAGGCCGCGCGGTGCGTCGCCCGCAGGCGGCGCCCGCGCGGCGTACACCCGCCCGCGGGCGCCCTGCACGGCGCAAGGACGCGCGGTGCGCGCCCGGGGCCGGCGCCTGCGCGGCGCTGCCCGCCCGCGGGCGCCCCGCGCGGTGCAAGGCTGCGCGGTAGCGCGCCCGGGGGCGTCGCCCTAGCGGCGCCCGCGTCGCTCGCCCGCCCGCGCCGTGCCCTAACGGCGCCCGCGTCGTTCGCCCGCCCGCGCCGTGCCCTAGATCGTGCGGCGGGGTCGGTGATGAAGACGGGGACGGAGACGGCGATGTAGACAACGAAAAAGACACGAGAAAACCCCATTAACGCAACAAAACGGAAACTACTTACCAAAAATCCCGACGGGGGAGTCGACCGATTGCTCTTCTAATTCCGGTACGGTATTCGGGGTGGTCGGAGTCCTCCGTCTTCTTCCTCTTTCTTTCCTTTTTCCTCCTCTGGCTAGGGTTTCTCCTTTTACAAAAAGTGTGATTTTTCCTTTCTGGTACGTACAATTAAATCCCACCCTTTTTAATTTCTGTCACCAATTAATTAATTCTTTAATTAATTAATCCTACGGGATAACCCACCTTTTAATACCCGTAGCCGAATAACTAATTCTCTAATTAATTAATCACACGAGATAAACCCACCTTTTCCTCGGAAAGCGTGCAGGATATTTTGCACGGGTTCCGATGCACATTAAGTCACCGCGACACTAAAAACCCTGTTCCGGGAGATCCCTAAGTCGGATTTTGGATCCGATTGCACCGTCGGTCATCATTTTTCGTGCTCTTTCACAGAAAAATACTCATGCAACACACCGACCGACTTACAGAAACTCGATAATTTTGATCCACTAAAACGGGTACTTTATTAGAAGGAGGGTAAAATATTACTAAAAAAGTCGTGTCATTACACCACTCACACTTTATAAGAAGTTTCGTCCTCGAAACTTAACTACAACTCTCGCTAAACAACACGGGAAAACATTCCTTCACCTTCGATTCCAGTTTCCACGTCGCTTCGCGTTCCTGGTGGTTGCTCCACTGGACCTTCACATAGGGGATGGTCCGATTGCGCAATTTCTTATCTTCTCGTGCCAAGATCCGCACCGGCGTCTCCTCGACGCTTAAGTCCTCTTGTAACTTGATAGTGGATACATCTAGGGCGTGAGAGGGGTCGAGGAGGTACTTCCGGAGCATTGAAACGTGAAACACGTTGTGGACTCGATCGAGGTTCGGCGGCAGGGCCAACCGGTACGCCACCGGGCCCACGCGTTCTAGGATCTCGAACGGTCCCACGTACCTCGGACTCAACTTTCCCCTCAGTCCGAAACGTCGGGTCCCCTTTGAAGGCGAAACTTGGAGCAACGTGTGCTCACCCACCATGAATTTCAAATCCCGTCGTCTATGGTCCACGTAACTTTTTTGTCTGCTCTGGGCGATCAGCAGCCGTTGTTTGATCAGACGCACCTTTGCCTCGGTCTCCTCCACTAAATCTGGGCCCAAAAACTTGCGCTCTCCCAAGTCATCCCGGCATATTGGTGACCGACAGCGGCGCCCATACAGAGCCTCGTATGGCGCCATTTGAATGCTGGCTTGATAACTGTTATTGTAGGCGAATTCCACAAGGGGTAGGTATCGAGACCACCCTTCGCCCAAGTCAAGTACGCACGCCCAGAGCATGTCTTCGAGGATTTGGATCACCCGCTCCGATTGTTCGTCAGTTTTCGGGTGAAAAGCCGTGTTGAAATGCAGTTTGGTTCCCATTGCTCGTTGCAGGCTCTGCCAAAAGTTCGACACAAATCGCGTGTCTCTGTCCGACGTAATGTACGCCGGTACTCCATGCAACCTCACTATCTCATTAATGTAAGTTTGCGCCAGTCGTTCCCGAGTCCATGTCGTGTGTATGGGCAGGAAGTGAGCCGATTTCGTCAAACGATCCACTATGACCAAAATCGCATCATGCCCTTGTGGCGATCTCGGGAAGCCGGTCACAAAATCCATCGTAATCATCTCCCACTTCCATTCCGGCACCGGCAGCGGTTGTAACTTCCCTGCTGGGCGTTGATGTTCGGCCTTTACTTGTTGGCACACCAGGCAATGTGCCACGAATCGGGTCACGACTCCCTTCAATTTAGGCCACCAGAAGGTTTGCCTTATATCTTTGTACATCTTCGTTCCTCCAGGGTGCACCGCGTAGGGAGCAGTATGCGCTTCCCTCAGAATCTCCTCTTTGAGTTCCGGTAGGTCCGGCACGCAGATTCGTCCTCGGAATCGTATTGTGCCATCAGAGCCCATTGCGAAATCACCCCCTTGGTCTGAGGGTACTCTGTCTCGCACAAGTTGTAACTGGGTATCTTTCGATCGTCCTTCCAAGATCCTGTCTAGCAGGGTGGTCTGACCACCAGGGTCGTGAGTCGTGCGACCGTACCCGCTGGCACCACCTCTAGCCTCAATCGCGAAAACTCTGCAATCAGGCGGTCCTACTGGGTAATAGCACTTACCCCTGCCCCTTCTGTCTGTCCCTTGCGGCTCAAGGCGTCGGCCACCACATTTGCCTTCCCCGGGTGGTAGTGGATCGACAAGTCATAGTCTTTCAGTAGCTCGAGCCACCGCCTTTGCCGCAAGTTTAGCTCCTTCTGGGTGAAGAGGTACATGAGGCTCTGATGATCGGAATACACATCGCAGTGTGTCCCGTACAAATAATGTCTCCACAACTTGAGGACAAACACGACTGCCGCCAGCTCTAAGTCGTGCACAGGATAATTTCTCTCGTACTCCTTTAGTTGTCTTGACGCATAGGCTATGACCTTACCCCGTTGCATAAGCACACCTCCGAGACCGTTTCGCGACGCATCGCAATGAACCTCATAGTCTTCCCCAGGTTCCGGTAAGGCGAGGATCGGGGCCCGCGTCAATTTGTCCTTGAGTTCTTCAAAACTCTTCTGGCATTGGTCCGTCCAGATAAACTTCTCCCCTTTCCGGGTCAGGCGAGTCAGGGGAGTGGCTATCTTGGAGAAGCCCTCCACAAAACGCCTGTAATACCCTGCCAGACCCAGGAAGCTTCGAATCTCGGTCACTGTTGTCGGTCAGGGCCAGTCTGTCACCGAGTCTATCTTCCTCGGGTCTACCGCAATTCCAGACGCCGAGACAACATGCCCCAAAAAGTCCACCTCGCGGAGCCAAAACTCACACTTTTTGAGTTTGGCATAAAGTTTTTGATCCCGGAGGGTCTGAAGGACTATACGTAGGTGCTCCTCATGTTCCTCATCTGTACGTGAGTAGATGAGGACATCATCAATGAAGACCACTACGAACAAATCTAATAAGGGTTTGAACACCCTGTTCATCATGTCCATAAATACCGCTGGGGCATTGGTGAGCTCGAACGGCATTACCGTGAATTCGTAGTGGCCGTAGCGTGTCCGGAAGGCCGTTTTGGGGATGTCCTCACTCCTAACTCTGAGCTGATGGTAGCCGGACTGCAGGTCAATCTTTGAGAATACTATTGCCCCTTGTAACTGGTCGAATAGATCGTCGATCCTCGGCAGGGGGTATTTATTCTTAATGGTGACTTTGTTTATTTCCCGGTAGTCTATGCACAAACGAAGGCTTCCGTCCTTCTTTCTTACGAACAGAACGGGCGCGCCCCATGGCGACACGCTCGGTCTGATGAAGCCTTTATCCAAAAGGTTCTCCAGCTGCGACTTGAGTTCCTTCAACTCGGCGAAAGCCATCCTGTAAGGTGCTTTGGTGATGGGTTTGGTGCCTGGGAGTAGCTCAATGGGGAAGTCGACCTCTCATTCAGGTGGCATCCCAGGGAGTTCCCCCAGAAATACATCCGAAAATTCCCTTACAATTGGGATGTCGGACGGTGAGGGGGTGGGTCGAGCCGCTAAATCCACCGAGGCCAAATAGGCCACGCACCCGCCCTCTACTAATTTTCTGGCTCATGACGCGGAGATGACGGTTAAGAAGGAAGTACTTTTACACGCTAGGTAAACGTGTTCCGGGAAACCCGGTTTCTACAGTCGTACCTGACGTTTCTCGCAATCGATCACCGCCTGGTACTCGGTGAGCCAATCCATGCCTAGCACTACGTCGAATTCTTTTAATGGGATGACCACCAGATCCCAGGGGCAGGACAACCTTCCCAGCTTTATGGAGCAAGAAGGTACAAAACTAGTTGCTTCAATTAGTCCCCCAGGGGTCTGGATGGTCATCAGGTCGCATAGGGGTCTACTCTCTAGACTATGTGTATGTGCAAAAGTACGGGAGATGAAGGAGCGAGATGCCCGGGTGTCAAAAAGAGTTCGAGCTCGAAAATCAAAAATTGAGGTAATACCTGCTACTACATCCTCCGGTGGTTCCGCTCCTCGCTGGCTCATGGCGTAGACCCTCCCTCCCGGTTGGGGTCGCGTTTCCCCTTCCTGTCGAGTTGCTGGGGGGTGTGAGGGTACTCCCGATGGTGCTCTCCCTCGTCCCTGCGGCTGCGGTGTCTAGGTGGAAGCCGCGGAGGATGCCGCTCCCGTGATCGAGGGGCAGTTAAACCGGAGGTGCCCAGGCTTGCCGCAGCGATAACAATGGTCTTGTCTCTTGGGGCATTCTGTGACTCGGTGCGTTCCTCTGCAAATAACGCAGGGTCTGTCTACCGGCCGCTGTCCCCCCGCCGGTGTGCTCTTAGTTCCCTGTTGCATCTTAGGGTACTTTGGGGGGCGGTTTTTGCCAGAAAAGCCCCCTCCAGGGTAAGACTGCGACCGCTTCTTGTCCCGATTGTATTCCATGCCTTCCCGCCGAGCGCGTGTGACGGCGAAACCACGTTCCACGATAGTGGCCCTGTCGACTACTGCCCGGAAGGTATGTAAGCTTGCCGCTTAGACTACTTCGAAGATGTCGCTCCGTAGCCCGTCTACAAAAAGACGGGCCTTGTGGGATTCATCCCGTATGACGAACGGGACACAATTAGTTAGTCTCACGAACTCTCGCTGGTATTCCATAACTGATCGATTCCCTTATTTAATGTGTTTGAGGTCATCTTCCATCTGTCGTTTAACACTGTTGGAAAAGAACGCTCCAAACAGTTCCTCTCTAAGAGTTGACCACGACGGTAGTGGAGCGCTCGTAGACGGGTCCGGGCGTACCGTCTTCCACCAGATGCGGGCGTTCCCTTCAAGAAAGTGGACGGCTAAGGGGACCCGTTCATGTTCCTCCATCAATAGGTCTTCAAACAGCTTTTCCATGGTATCCACCCATTTTTCTATGACCCAGGGGTCGGTCGTTTCTCCCTCAAAGATGGGCGGATCGTACTTCTTGAACTGTGCCAGGTTCGTCCTAACTCGTTCACGTTCAGTTCACTGATCTGTAGCCCCTCCTGCAGCTGTGGTACTCCCGGCGGTGGGGGTCGTCGCCGCCTCTCTTGCCGAGTCTCCCGCAGTCGCTCCCGGTACGGGCCCCGAAGCTGCCAGGGTAGGGGAGTCCAACGGGGTTGTGGGTCACTCCACCGACACGCCCGTCGTCAAGGTCCGATGGGGTGCGGCTGTAGTTGCACCACCCGCCCCTGGCAGTCCCGCAGTGGGGGCGGTCGGTTCGAGCGGAGGGATCGGAGCGTCCTCTACCGACACAGTTGCCTGCCGCTGCGTCAACTGACGGACTTGTTCCGTCAACGTTGCCAATTGTCCGGCCATCTCTCGCAATTGCTGTCGGAGGAGTTGGTTCTCCGCAGTGGCCGGGGCCGTATTTTCCGCACCCGCGTTATCGGTCGATGACCTAGTCCGGCCCATTATCAGCTGTATACAAAGAAACCGCGTTAACCCTAAGGTTACTGGCCTAATACCTGACCTACGGACGTACCTAAATTAAGTCCCTTTTTCCCCGTACACTCGCGATCTACTGCACCTACATCTTGGTTATCTCATATTTAATTTGCTTGTGGCATCATGCATTGTGGATGTTGGTCACCGACTACTGTGGTTAAAGTTGTTTTTCTCTGATACAATTTAATCTGTCACGCCCCGGGGGTTTTTCGTTAAAGCTAAGCGGAAAAAGCGTAAATATTTTTTTTTTCTTTATGAATAAGTATCGACCTCTCCCCAGTGCGTGTCAGACCCGCCACATATACAAATTCACTCTTCAATCGGACAGAGTCTCCTTTGTATATGCACGGCGTCACATTTACAACAGCAATAACAACCACATTCTTTAACCACACAGTCACAGCGAACAAGGGAGGAAAGGTAATTTCATTCAATCACATCAGGAGTTAAACTACGAGTTTTGCAATCGGAGTCCACACGACACCCAGTTTTTGAAAACATTCACACATTCACACTAAAGCGGCCATACCTTTTTGAAAGGATAAATCCAGGGCTTTACCAAGATTGTGCCCACACGGCACTTAGTTTGGAAAGCATTTTAGAAACCATTTTGTTAGTTATAAACCATGCCGCATTAAGGTCCATAAAAGTAAATCAAATCCACAGTGCTAACTAATCGACTATCCAACAACCCACATGATCCACATTCAAGCAAATTAAACTAACAGTTAAACCGAAAGGAGAAATGAGATAAACCCAAACGGAAAAATAGCGTAATAAAGCCTCATACGGCTAAGGTCCTCTCGACGCAGTCTCACCACCGTCCCAGTTATTATACCTAGCCGGACCTGTCACAGTGTGGGAAGTCAGTGACAAATAAAGTAGATGTTTCAACAATTTATAATAGCTTTAAAATAAAACAAGTACACCGGAACCTTTCACTTTTCCACCTCATGTGTCCACCTCACTTGATTTAATTACACCTGGTACCTATCGGGGAGTCGACGATGTCCCCTCGTGCACAATCACCTTACTTACGTGATGCTTTTAACCCCTTTCACGGTACTAGTGCGGCACTTTTAGCTGGCGTGAAGGGGTCCCCACTGACACCTACACAAATCGTGGGGCACACGGGTCATTCAGACCACTTCTCCGAAAAAGTACACCCTTGCAGAAGCCAATTCGCCGGTGTACGTGCAGCATCGAAAAACATGGTTTGCCGAAGTCGGCATGTATCAAGCACCGCGACCCTCGGTCACCACAATTTTAATAATGAAAGAACAATACACATTCATGCGAAAGGTTTAACAGTTCATCTACTTTATTAGACAGGTTATTAAGTCTTTTACGATGATATAGTGGACTTATTGCACTTGTTGCACTTATTGCAAGGGTACCCACCTGGTTGCGGGAAGATCGGAGCACTTGGATCTTTTAACACACTCCCGCTGCACACCTGGACCTAGAGAAGTCCCCAAAAGCGATAGTTAATAAACGCACTAACACTACGGAAACGGAAATCCAAAACTAACCCTGCGATGAAAAACCCAAGACACGACGCTCCTACGACACTTGACGGCGCCCCGCGCGAACGCTGCCGCCCGCGGATGCCCCGCGCGGCCCGAATGCAGCGCGGCGCGTGTCCGCGGCGGCGCCCGCGCGGCATGCGCCCGCCCGCGGGCGCCCCGCGCGGCACAAGGCCGCGCGGTGCGTCGCTCGCGGCGGCGCCAGCGCGGCATGCGCCCGCCCGCAGGCGCCCCGCGCGGCACAAGGCCGCGCGGTTGCGCGCCCGGGGCGGCGCCCTCTCGGCGCCCGCGCAGCATGCGCCCGTCTGTGGGCGCCCTGCGCGGCACATGGCCGCGCGGTGCGTCGCCCGCGGGCGGCGCCCGCGCGGCGTACACCCGCCCGCGGGCGCCCCGCGTGGCGCAAGGCCGCGCGGTGCGCGCCCGGGGCCGGCGCCCGCGCGGCGCTGCCCGCCCGCGGGCGCCCCGCGCGGCGCAAGGCCGCGCGGTAGCGTGCCCGGGGGCAGCGCCCTAGCGGCGCCTGCGTCGCTCGCCCGCCCGCGCCATGCCCTAAAGGCGCCCACGTCGTTCGCCCGCCCGTGCCGTGCCCTAGATCGTGCGGCGGGGTCGGTGATGATGACGGGGACGGAGACGGCGATGTAGACAATGAAAAAGACACGAGAAAGCCCCATTAACGCAACAAAATGGAAACTACTTACCAAAAATCCCGACGGGGGAGTCGACCGATTGCTCTTTTAATTCCGGTACGGTATTCGGGGTGGTCGGAGTCCTCCGTCTTCTTCCTCTTTCTTTCCTTTTTCCTCCTCCGGCTAGGGTTTCTCCTTTTGCAAAAAGTGTGATTTTTCCTTTCTGGTACGTATAATTAAATCCCACCCTTTTTAATTTCTGTCACCAATTAATTAATTCTTTAATTAATTAATCCTACGGGATAACCCACCTTTTAATACCCATAACCGAATAACTAATTCTCTAATTAATTAATCACACGAGATAAACCCACCTTTTCCTCGAAAAGCGTGTAGGATATTTTGCACGGGTTCCGATGCACATTAAGTCACCGCGACACTAAAAACCCTGTTCCGGGAGATCCCTAAGTCGGATTTCGGATCCGATTGCACCGTCGGTCATCATTTTTCGTGCTCTTTCACAAAAAAATACTCATGCAACACACCGACCGACTTACAGAAAATCGATAATTTCGATCCACTAAAAGGGGTACTTTATTAGGAGGGTAAAATATTACTAAAAATGTTGTGTCATTACACTGCCGCACATCCACAAGAGGACGGGTCTACCGTAGTGCGTCCGTGACTGCCAAAACTGGCCAGCCAGAGGGACTGCGTCGACAAGTCGCGATAGCAAAGTAACAGGCCCAACTCCGGAGTGGCACTCGAGGGGCGTGACCCCACCGAGGAAAGTATCCGCGCATCTCTGTCGAGCTCAATATGGCTCATGCAGGCTATAGTCCAATCCACGATCAACAAAATCGACAGTACCCGAATCACCTCTCTAACTCACACACAAGAAACACTCGAACAGCCAGGACCGCTGTCAACCCAACGGCTCCTAGAACATCAACTCGACATGCAACTCACTAGCCGAGTATACTCCACAATCGACAACAATGAAAGGTCCGAGAACCCCGAAGGACTAGAACCTACAACCCAAATCAAACAAAAACAGGCTCTAGGCATAGCCCCTCATTGTTCTCGACCCAGAAATAGAGGCAGACCTTAGAACCCAGACCACTCGAATCTTCTCGAGTGGGAAAGTTTACAGGAAAAATATGACATTATTACTGAAAACCATTTTGATTTGAGGAAAATCCGTTTTTAATGATTTTTAGTTCTTTTTAGGAAATACAGGTAGAAAATAAGTTTTTATTTTCAAACCCCGAGGGGCTACTACCTTTGTCCAATCAAACAAGAACAGACTCCGGCGACCCTTCGATGTTTGGAAGAAAAAAACATTGGTTGACTAAAATCATGTGTGTCCAGAAAAGGTTCTGGGTTCAAGGTCCTGCCATCACTGTTATACCGCTGCCACTAACACAGTGGCGACATAGGAAATAAAGAACAAGACATCCCGGGACTACCGTTCAGGCAAACGGCTCCCGCCACAGATAAAAGACTAGCTACAACTACCAGACTCCACTCTGCTCCCAAGCATGAGTGTAACATGCATCCCACACTAAGAAAAATCTCGACCACTCGGCCCACTACCCGGGCGAGGATGACACTACGTCCAGGAATAGAGTATAATCTGTGGATGTCTAAAACCTAAATAAACCTAGCCCAAGTGAGAGTTTTCTACTAGTTTGGTTACACATGCAACATATGACGGGGGTGTAACAATAATTTAACAGATTGTAGGAAATAGAAAAATCACATGATCATCAAATAACACTAGGAATATCAATTCTCACATTCTACCTTGCTACATAGTACATTCACAACCATGCGTGATCCTACATCAATAGAATTAATGTACAGTCCATAGATCTTTAAGACGAGGCAAACCACCTGAAAGTGCTAAACTGTCCAAAGTCCAACAGCTGAAAATACCCAGGAACAAATATCTCCAATTTTCCCCAACTCCAACGAGTTCAGAAACACCCACAAACTCTCCTGGGTACAACAATAAGGTCCAAAGTTACACTTTATTCCAAAAATATCCAAGTACACACAATCTGCTGGTAACAGTCCCAAAGATGCGAAATTTTCACCTATAAGGAAAACTCCAAAAAATCCAATAAAAATACAACGGCAATCCTCGCGAAGTGTAGATGTCAATCGAGCCCTTAAACTTCGTATTCCGATACCTGGGTGCAGAGATAAAAATCCAACAAGGTGTTGCTATCCTAAAAGATCCTCCAGCAACAAAGGGGGTAAAAAATGTACCAGAGACCCCAATAAAAGCTCATATCTGAGGAGAGTGGACAATACAAAAATCGTAGATCTACCTTTCGTGAATCCGATGCCATGAAAATCATCCAAAAATACCATCAGAGTAGTCCTGTGGACCTCTCAGACCGAAATGCGACGATAACGGGCCTCCGCTAAAAGAATACGTCGTTCCGTGCTACGATGCCGAAGTCGTCGACGCCGCGGCCTCCAAAAATTCTGAGCCTCCTTCACAAGATGCAGCATAGGGAGATGAAGAATTTTGCTAAAGGGCTCAGGTGGATTTGTGCTCGGGAAAAAGTCCAAACAGGAAGGGGGAGGAGGCCTATTTATAAGCCTCCACAAAAAGCCCACGAAAACACCCATCATTGGGCTTTTGGGCCAAAATTCTGGGCGCCCGAAAGATTCGGGCGGCTACAGTGTTGGGCCCGGCCCAACACTGTGCGCGCCCGAATCCCCCAGAAACTGCCACGTGTCCGCGCGGCTCTCCCCGCGCCCGGCGCACGCGCGCCCGCCAAGCGCGGAGCGCCGCATATCCCGACACGGGGGCGTGGGGCGGCTGTGCCCGCCCAACCGCAGGGCACCACGTGGCGCCCCCACTGTGCGCGCCCAAATCCCCCAGAAGCCGCCACGTGTCCGCGCGGCTCTCCCCGCGCCCGGCGCACGCGCGCCCGCCAAGCGCGGAGCGCCGCGTATCCCACACGGGGGCGTGGGGCGGCTGCGCCCGCCCAACCGCAGGGTGCCACGTGGCGCCACCACATCGAGGCCAACTGCCCCGAACTACTCCCCCTAGCGTGTGGACCGCGTGCGCGTGAGCCAGCCACTCGCAGCCTGCCACGTGGCGCGCCCTGGTCCATGCGCCAGGCCGCAAGCCCCCGTGGACCGCGCACCGTGAGCCCGCCAATCAGGAGACGCCACGTGCCCCTCGCGCCCGGCCCATGCACCAGCGCCATCTTCCGTGGACCGCGCCGCGTGCACCGGCTAATCCAGTGCTGCCACGTGGCACCAGGCCGGTCCACGGTTGCCCCATGCACCAAAACAGCCGGAAGGCAGGCTCAATCCCGACGCCTCACTGAGTCCGTCCTACGCGTCCATTTGACGCGTTACGGTTCCCACACACCAACAATAGGTGTTCTACATCACGGGTCATGGGAGAAGCTACACGAGGATCGAGGTCACTACATCCTCTCCCACTAAAAGAAAGTTTCGTCCTCGAAACTAAAACACACCACAACAACAAGACCAACCCGACTAAAACAACACAAGGAACGCCAACACAATCTAACAAGAAAGGTACGGCCCCACTAGCAGGAAAGTCATCGACCCCAACCCTCTATTTAGAAAATAGCTGAAATTAGCGAAAAGTCAAAAAATTCTGAAAGGCCAGTGCCTTCACCCCAATCAAACAAGAACAGGTTCGGGCACTTTCCCTATTTCTAAAGCAGCCTTTCGAAGTTTTCGTCCCATTCGTAAACTCCAGCACAAAGGCGTGAAAAAGGGAGAGAAGTGTTGATGCTGTTCATGCTGTGGCTACAAAAACGAAAGCTACTATCTAACCGAGACCTCTAAGGACACAACCTCTAGCCCTAATCATCACATCTTCTCCCGAGGTGGCGTCTGTCCAATGCCGCTGAAGCCAACGCTGCAGGAAGGATACTTCGGCAACCCGTGAAAATGAACTCCTCCTGTCCTACTCGCGGTAGGGTGACTGCTCTCATTCCACAATCAGTCGTTGCACGATACCGCACCAACCGGTGGAACCCATGTGTTCAATCAAAGTCTTGGAGCTGTCCCTGAACCGTCACACCTGTCGGTATAGTCCCAAGTCTCAACTGTACTGATCATGCACCGCAATCCTCCTCAACTCACAGGTTACCGTCAAGAATCTAACTGCTAATGCATGTAGTGATAATCCTATATCTTATCCTTGCAGAGATGCAAATGCCCTACTAACATATACAGGAAAAACAGCAGTACAGAAATGCTCAAGCTCAGCTGACTAAAAATAAAATCATACCTGCGGCGACACGATCTGCTGCCCGGGTGCCCTCCACCAGGGCTGTATAAACCCGTCCTATCTGTCCCGAAGTCGTGACCCACTCTGTCTGACGGTGTGCCGGAGGGGCTTCCGCTTCCTGAACAGGCAAGGGGGGTGCTGTCGCGATAGGCCGCACTGACAGAATGGCTCGGGGGCAAGCTGCGCGAAAATGTCCCAACTCTCCACATAGGAAGCACCGTCCCTGCCTCTGGTCACACTGCGACGGTGGATGGGGTCCGCCATAGATAACACACCGCTCCTGTCGCTGATGCCGATACTGTTGCTGTCGGGGGTACCGCTGCTGAGACTGCTGTCGCTGCTGATGTTGCTTATACTGCGGCTGCTGCGGGAGCCCAGCTGATCTCTGGAGCCTCTGAAACCCACGATCGTCAGGGTGGGATTGTGGAGGTCTCGGAGGTCCCTGCCGACTCGTGTGTCCCTCATCATCTTGTGATGGGCGCTTCGCCCCCGGAATCACTGCGGGAGCTGGAGCCACCTCGTCCATCACCACCTCCCCGCTCTCAACATAGAGTGCCTACTCCATAGAGGCATCCAAGGTCTGCAATCGGCGTGAACAAACAAACTGGTAAAGATCCCGGCGCAACCCACGCTTGAACATGTAAATCCGATGCACCTCGTCCTTGGCCACATGAGGTACACAGGCCAACAGTCGGTTGAAATCTGCGATGTACAGGTGTACGGGACGATCTCCCTGTCGGAGATTCTTCAGCTCCCCCTCCCACTTCTGTCTAACACTCTCCGGGAAGAAAGCTCCAAGAAGTAGGCTACGAAACTCTGCCCAAGTAAGAAGCTGGGTCCCGGGTGGACCAACAGGTCGAACAAGCCGCCACCAGGCCTCGGCGTTGTGTTCCAAAATGTTCGTTGCCAGTAGGACCTGAAACCGCTCCTCGATAAACAGGCTCTCAAAATGTCGCTCCATAGCCGTGATCCACGACTCTACCTTCCACGGCTCCGCGCTCTGTCCCGAAAAATGAGGTGGGTCAAACTGACGGAACCTCATCAACAAATCAACCACCTCACGCTGCTCTGCAGGGGTCAACTATCCTGCCGTCCCGGACGGCTGTCTACTAGTAACTGGTGCAATAGGGGCTGCCTGCGCTGCTGGTACAACTGGGGGTGCCACAACAGGCGAAGAAGGTACAGGGGAACTCTCAGGGGGTGCTACAACTGGATGTGCCCTCTGCTCCATCATGTCCCTCATCCGGTTCATGGCCTCCTCCCGACGTCGGGAAGCCTCCTCCTGACGTCGAATAGCCTCTGACATCAATGCCATATAGGTCCTAAGCTCCTGTACCTCACTCTGCTGTCCCTGGCCCGACTCCTGCTGCTCAGGCTCAGAGGAAGAAGGCTGCGAACGCGTCCGCATCCTGCGTCGGGGTGGCATCGTGCTCACCTGCAGCAACATTCAAACATCAGGACAGAACCAAATCAACACTCGACCCAATCTAGAGAAAGTCAAAGACATGCCCCCCTTCTTGTAGCACTATGTTGTTTGCAGCCAACATAGTCGCCACCGAGAAAAGACATGTCAATCACTCATCCCATCCCTTGGGTGAGTTAAGGACTCAACCAGGACTCTCGCTAAAAATCACGGCTCTCACGTGAGTCATCCTAGGGTCCAACCACAAGATAGGGTTCCTAAGTCCCCAATGACCTACATCCTAGGCTCTGATACCACTCTAATCTGTCATGCCCCGGCGTCGAAACTGCGACCCGGGCTCGCCAACAGATCCGCCGCCCACACGGGAAGCCTCGTGTAGACGAAGCGACTAACCTGCAAAAGATCAACTACACTATACAGATATCAGAGCTGAAAGTAAACTACTGAAATAACAATAATACAACTCCAAAAGAAAAAGTACAAGTCTGAACCTCACTACAAAGGTCTCTCAAAATAAAACTCTCAAAAGTAAACAAAAATAAATATACAAGAAAAGTCCCAAAAACACTAACAGCACTAAAACATCACCACAAAATGGGGTACATCTACTCTCTCTGGAAGACGACTGGTAGGGATCTATCTTGCGACTCCCTTACCTCGATCAGCAGGATCAGCAACTAGAGCAGCCGGAACAGGAGTAGAGGTGCCTGGGGAAAAATACACCACGGCGGGTGTGAGAACTACATCCCACAGTAGTTTTCAGTGGGTACCGCCAACAAGCCCGATGGTCTGCCCACTAAGTCTACTAGAGGCATGAAGTAACAAATGCAATACTGAAAGGAAAAGAGCTGGAAAAAATAACTCTACAGCTACTATGCCTCTATCTAAATGCTCAAGAAGTGGAACAGATGGAAACATGATGCATCTACTAACTCTCGAATATAATCACCCAATCTACACTGACTGCCACATGGGGTCCAGTCAAACCTGCGCCCACCTACTGCCGCACATCCACAAGAGGACGGGTCTACCGTAGGGCGTCCGTGACTGCCAAAACTGGCCCAGCCAGAGGGACTGCGTCGACAAGTCGCGATAGCGAAGTAACAGGCCCAACTCCGGAGTGGCACTCGAGGGGGGTGACCCCACCGAGGAAAGTATCCGTGCATCTCTATCGAGCTCAATATGGCTCATGCAGGCTATAGTCCAATCCACGACCAACAAGATCGACAGTACCCGAATCACCTCTCTAACTCACAGACAAGAAACACTCGAACAGCCAGGACCGCTCTCAACCCAACGGCTCCTAGAACATCAACTCGACATGCAACTCACTAGCCGAGTATACTCCACAATCGACAACAATGAAGGGTCCGAGAACCCCGAAGGACTAGAACCTACAACCCAAATCAAACAAGAACAGGCTCTAGGCATAGCCCCTCGTTGTTCTCGACCCAGAAAATAGGCAGCCCTTAGAACCCAGACCACTCGAATCTTCTCGAGTGGGGAAGTTTACAGGAAAAATATGACATTATTACAGAAAACCTTTTTGATTTGAGGAAAACCCATTTTTAACAATTTTTAGTTTTTTTAGGAAAAACATGTAGAAAATAAGTTTTTATTTTCAAACCCCGAGGGGCTAATACCTTTGTCCAATCAAACAAGAACAGACTCCGGCGACCCTTCTATGTTTGGAAGAAAAAAATATTGGTTGACTAAAATCTTGTGTGTCCAGAAAAGGTTCTGGGTTCAAGGTCCTGCCATCACTGTTATACCGCTGCCACTAACACAGTGGCGACATATGAAATAAAGAATAAGACATCCCGGGACTACCGTTCAGCCAAACGGCTCCCGCCACAGATAAAAGACTAGCAACAACTACCAGACTCCACTCTGCTCCCAAGCACGACTGTCACATGCATCCCACACTAGGAAGAATCTCGACCACTCGGCCCACTACCCGGGCGAGGATGACACTATGTCCAGGAATAGAGTATAATGTGTGGATGTCTAAAACCTAAATAAACCTAGCCCAAGTGAGAGTTTTCTACTAGTCTGGTTACACATGCAACATATGACGGGGGTGTAACAATAATTTAACAGATTGTAGGAAGTAGAAAAATCACATGATCGTGAAATAACACTAGGAATATCAATTCTCACATTCTAGCATGCTACATAGTACATTCACAACCATGCGTGATCCTATATCAATAGAATTAATGTACAGTCCATAGATCTTGAAGACGAGGCAACCCACCTGAAAGTGCTAAACTGTCCAAAGTCCAACAGCTGAAAATACCCAGGAACAAATATCTCCAATTTTCCCCAACTCCAACGGGTTCAGAAACACCCGCAAACTCTCCTGGGTACAACAATAAGGTCCAAAGTTACACTTTATTCCAAAAATATCCAAGTACACACAATCTGCTGGTAACAGTCCCAAAGATGCGAAATTTTCACCTATAAGGAAAACTCAAAAAAATCCAATGAAAATACGAGGGCAATCCTCGCGAAGTGTAGTTGTCAATCGAGCCCTTAAACGTCGAATTCTGATACCCGGGTGCAGAGATAAAAATCCGACAAGGTGTTGCTATCCTAAAAGATCCACCAGCAACAAAGGGGGTAAAAAATGTACCAAAGACCCCAATAAAAGCTCAAATCTGAGGAGAGTGGACAATACAAAAATCGTAGATCTACCTTTCGTGAATCATATGCCATGAAAATCGTCCAAAAATACTATCAGAGTAGTCCAGTGGACCTCTCAGACCGAAATGCGATGATAACGGGCCTCCGCTGAAAGAAAACGTCGTTCCGTGCTACGATGCCGAAGAAGTCGACGCCGCGGCCTCCAAAAATTCTGAGCCTCCTTCTCAAGATGTAGCATAGGGAGATGAAGAATTTTGCTAAAGGGCTCAGGTGGATTTGGGCTCGGTAAAAAGTCCAAACAGGAAGGGGGAGGAGGCCTATTTATAAGCCTCCACAAAAAGCGCACGAAAACACCCATCATTGAGCTTTTGGGCCAAAATTTCGGGCGCCCGGAAGATTCGGGCGGCTACAGTGTTGGACCCGGCCCAACACTATGCGCGCCCGAATCCCCCAGAAGCCGCCACGTGTCCGCGCGGCTCTCCCTGTGCCCGGCGCACGCGCGCCCGCCAAGCGCGGAGCGCCGCGTATCCCGACACGGGGGCGTGGGGCGGCTGCGCACGCCCAACCGCAGGGCGCCACGTGGCGCCCCCACGTCGAGGCCAACTGCCCCGAACTGCTCCCCCTGGCGCGTGGACCGCGTGCACGTGAGCCAGCCACTCGCAGGCTACCACGTGGCGCGCCCTGGTCCATGCGCCAGGCCGCAAGCCACCGTGGACGGCGCACTGTTCTTGTTTGATAGGACGAAGGCATAGCTCTTCGAGGTTTGGACATAAAACATGTTTTCAAAATATTTTCCTAAAAAGATTTTTAGTTTTGCATGATTGATTCTCAGTTGCTTCCAGATATTATGACTCTATTCCTGGACATTTGCCATGCCTGATTGGTCATTAGCTAGCTTGCACATTTATACTTGATTATCAGTATATCTTGATCCATGTTCTAGTTGTTATTGATTATATTCTACATGTGATTGAGATTTAGTGGCTATTCTGCATTGCACCCTTGTTGGGATTTTGGTAATTTCTAGTTTGCATACCTGTTTATCAGTACTCCCTGATTATTTCTGATCCATGCTATAGTAGTTGATGATTATTCCTGCATGTGAGTTGAGATTCAGTTGATTTTGTTATTGCATTCCTGTTGGAACTATTCTGGCTTAGGGTTGATCATTTGAGTTGAGATATCTGTTGGTATACTATTGTTGCATCCCAGTGGGGATTTCCCGGCTTGTTGCCGATTACCCGGTCAGTGGACCGTGAGCTTGAGCATTCGCATTGATCGCCCGCACCGCTGTACTTCACGAACATATCCGGGGTCGCACCCCGTGCGCTTTGTTCTTTACCGGTAAAGTGGTTTGTTGAAAGACCCGTGACCCCCAAGGGGGGGATGTCAGCCAGGTTGGTGCTAGGTTGGGCAGTTTCCCTGAGGTCTTGTAGACCAATATGGTGGCTTATGATTGGGTAATTTGTTATTTCAGTTGTTGATGCATAGTACCTGTTCAGCATGCTTTCCTCTTTTTGATTGTCCAGTTCCTTTCAGTATTTATTCAGCATACTCCTGCTGAGATCTATCTATGCTTTACTGATTGATTAATTATACGCTTCATAATCATGCTTACCTAACTTGTTGATTTTTACTATCCTCTAGTATTGTATGCCAGTAGGTACGATCTGCTATTTCTCGGCTCGTCGTGCCCACTGGGATACATGTACAGTGTATCTCACACCCCCTGGGTGACCATTTTTCAGGTCGATCGGGTGATGGGATGTCGGGACGTGTTGGTGAGATTCCGAGTTAGCAAACGACCCTGGACAGCCGTATTTATGTATTGGCAATTGTTAAAGATTGAAATTGTAGTTTAATTGTAAAAGTAAATTGTAATAATTATATTTGTTTAGTTGTACGTAGTTAGTCTACTCTGATGTTATTGTAAAGTTTAGCCGTGCATATATAGAAAAGGCTCAATTCCAAGGGGAATTGGGACTCTTTTATATATGTGGTGGTCTGTCATGCCCTGGTTGTTTTTAAACTCTGATTTGAAAAAAAAAAATAAAAAATAAAAAAAATAAAATAAAAATTTAGACGCTGATTTTTTAACTTGGGGCGTGACACTATTCTTCAGGAAAAGCATCTGCTTCTAAGTCTTCAGGTTTTGCGTTGAAAACAACAAAAGAAGAAGACGCGGATTCTTCCTCTTCAGACGATGACGAGAACCTATCTATGGAGGACTTTGAGAAGCAACTTGCTCTCTTGACAAGAAAATTTCGCCGAAACTTTCGAAGGGGTAATTCAAGTAAAACTTCATCCTTCGTAAAGTCGAAGAAAGGCAAAGGTTTTTCAAGCCACAAGTCAAGAAAGCAAGAGAGTTTTTCAAAGGATAAGAAAAGCTCAGATGGACAAGTCCAATGCTTCAAGTGCCGAGGGTACGGCCATATCTCAACGGAGTGTCCCAATAAGAATCCGTCAAAGAAGAAAGCGATGCAAGCCGTCACTTAGGATGACACCTCAACGTCAAATGAGTCATCTTCCAGTGATGAAGAGAATAACGCAACGGCGTTCCACGCATCCACAACTTCACCTTTCGTGTGCTTTATGGCAAGTACATCCGATTCCTTGTCCAACTCCTCCCAAGTTGAAAAGAATGCAACGGACAACGAATCGAGCAACTCCGAAGGTGAAGACTTTGCTTTTGCCTACCATAAACTCTTAAGGGATTCAAAGAAACTGGCAAAGCAAAACAAGGGGTTGAGAGGGAGATTGCAGGATCTCGAAGAAGAAGTAAAAAGGGCAACTTCTCTCTCGACCGGTCTTGAAGTGGAAAGGGATAACCTGATAAAAGCAAATGCTTCACTTCAAGAGAAAAATGAGCATTTCGAGAAGGAACATGTAAAAATGGTTGATAAAGCTGGTTACTTCTTGAAGCTCTACTCCGAGGCTCGACAGGAAAAAATGGAGATGACGAAGACCATTTTCCAACTTAAAGATGATTTAAAGAGATTTTCTTCTGGAATGAGCAAGTTGGATAAGATGCTTGGTCTTGGTCAAACGAACCGTTTCAGCCTTGGATACAATCGAACTGAAGACAATCCTAGTTCGGTTGGGACAGTTTTTGTGCCCCAGTCGGTATCTCCTCCGACGACGACGGAATTCACTACAATCAACGACAACAACCTTACCTCACCTACTTCAGGATCGTCAAGTACAAAGGTATGTTTTCGTTGTGGTTATGCAGGGCACATAAGAAGAAATTGCAAGATTGGAGCGAAACGAACAAATCAAGCACCTCTTGCAACTACTACCAATGAGTTCACTCCCCGGAAATCAAAGAGGGATTTTTCAAAAGAAAAGAACATTGGTAGTACATTAAACAAGACGACGACGTCAAGGAAAAGCGATGAATCAATCAAGACGCTTTCACCAAGGAAAAGCGATGAATCAATAAATACACCATATGAGCTGTGGTTTTGTAGAAAACCGAATATCAAATATTTTCGTATCTTTGGGAGTCGCTGTTATATTTTGCGTGATCGCGAAAATCTTGGTAAATTCGACTCTCGAAGTGACGAAGGGATTTTCATGTGTTATTCTACAAACAGTAGAGCATATCGGGTATTTAACCTGAAATCTAAAACGATGGTAGAATCTATTAATGTTAAAGTAGATGAAGCTTTTCATTTTGCATCTGATAAATCTACCCCTGATATGTCTCTAGATGATGATACTCCTGTAAATGCATCTTCTCATAATAACTCTTTTGATAAAGTTGATGCATCTAATGGTTCTTCTAGTTTATCTGATATGCAGGAATCATCACACGTACCTCCGAGTACTCCGTTACCTCAAACGCTACAGATCTCCAAGGATCATCCGGAATCGAACATTATTGGAGACCCACAAGAAGAAGTCAGGACTCGGAGACAGTTAGTTTGTGGAGTCGCATGTTACATCTCCATGGTAAAACCAAAGAACGTCGATGAAGCTCTTCAGGATGACTACTGGATTGAAGCAATGCAGGAAGAGCTTCATCAGTTCGAAAGAAACAAAGTCTGGGAACTAACGAAGCCACCGAAGCAACACATTGTGATTGGTACTAAATGGATTTTCAAGAATAAGAAAAACGAGGATGGTACCATCATCAGGAACAAAGCACGACTAGTTGCTCAGGGCTATTCACAAATAGAAGGAATAACTTTGATGAGACGTTCGCCCCGGTAGCTCGACTCGAGTCGATTCGTATTTTGTTCGCGATTGCTTATCATTTTAAAATCAAACTCTTTCAAATGGACATTAAGAGCGCGTTTTTAAATGGGTTTTTGAACGAGGAAGTTTATGTGGCTCAACCGAAAGGTTTTGTAGACTATAAACAACCTAACCATGTTTTTCGTTTGAAAAAGGCTCTTTACGGTCTAAAGCAAGCACCACGAGCGTGGTACGAAAGGTTAACAAAGCACCTATTGGAAAAGGGCTACACTCGAGGGGGAGCAGACCGGACTCTCTTTGTGAAGCATTATCAGGATAATTTCATTGTAGCACAAATCTATGTTAATGACATTGTATTTGGTGCAACTAGAGACAATGATGCTTCTAAATTCACAGAAACCATGGAAAGCGAATTTGAGATGTCTATGATGGACGAACTGACATACTTTCTTGGATTGCAAGTGAAACAAAATGATGAAGGCATCCATTTGTGCAAATCCAAGTATGCAAGGGAGTTGGTAAAGAAATTCGATTTAGAAAACTCTAAAGATTTTCCGACTCCAATGGGAACAAGCAATAAGGGATTAGGAAGTGAATCTCTTAGTGAAAGTGTAGACGAGAAGCTTTATCGCAGCATGATTGGAAGTCTACTCTACCTCACGGCTAGTCGCTCGGATATATCCTTTAGTGTGGGGATCTGCGCGAGATATCAATCAGCACCAAAGGAGGTTCACCTGAAAGCGGTGAAAAGGATCATCCGGTACGTCAAAGGAACACTGAACTTCGGAATTTGGTATCCTATGGGAACAACGCTTGATATTATAGGATATTCAGATGCCGATTGGGCAGGATCTGTGGTTGATCGGAAAAGTACGAGTGGTGCATGTTTTTATCTTGGCTATTGTCTTGTTGCATGGCATAGTAAAAAGCAAAACTGCATAGCACTCTCGACTGCCGAAGCGGAATATATCTCAGCGGGTAGTTGTTCAACTCAACTCATTTGGATGAAAAGCATGTTGAGCGACTTCCGAATTTCAGCAACTTCGGTAACTATTCTTTGTGACAACACAAGTGCTATAAATATTTCTAAAAATCCTGTGTTGCACTCGAGAACAAAACACATTGAACTTAGATATCATTTTCTAAGAGAGCTAGTTGAATCAAATTTACTTCAAATTTCCTATATTTCAACTGAAGATCAATTAGCTGACATCTTAACAAAACCTTTGGATCAAAAACGGTTTATTCATTTACGTAAAGCAATTGGAATGCTTTCTTTGAAATAACACTTTTTGAAATCATTGCTTAGGTTAGGTTTTGTTTTGTGTTTTTGTTCCCTATCTATGTTTGTACATAGCACATTAATTGAGCATATGTAATTGACTTTACTTGCATCCTTTCATATATTTTGAAATTTATTATGCTTTGGATATCATAATAATTCATTTGATGCAATGATCATTTATGTCAATTAAGTTATCTTTAATTGATCAAAGTCAATTTCTCTCTCATATGATCTCTTCCTATAGTTTTTATTATATTTGAAAATTGAGTTAAGTATGAAACTCGAGATCAATTTTTGGTTGAATACCTTATATCTTAAATAATTGATAACCAATTGAGGGGGAGTTTGTTAGGATATTTATGCTCATAAGATGTGGAAAGAGTTACATCCCATTGAGGAGTGTGAAAACTACCACCACATGGAGGAAAGAGCTACCACCTCGGTCGTCCGAGTACTGTGTGTAGCTACCACATGTATACCAAGCATGGTTTTTCAAGTTGAATAGATAAAATGCTTTTTGGAATACTTGACTCTGTCAAATTCCAAGGTTGGTATAAGGTGGGGATTTTATTGAAAGATGCTCAAAGACCCACTCCTTACAATAAATTGATTAGATATATTATCTAACATATTTGAGATTTCAAATATCTATTGATCTTGGTGCTTCATTTTCTTTGCAAGATTAATGATTTGATGAACGCATTACTCATAAGATCAAGTTAGATGTGATTGAACTTGTTCAACTTTAAAGGTTTTAATTTTTATAAATCTTCATTTCATTTCTTGGATATTATTGATAGATTTTGCATAATCTATTTCTTTTGATGTGAAATGATGATTTTTGTTTAAAGTTGACATGCAAAAGTGCTTACAATCTTTTTCTGGATTTTTTGGAATTTTCCTAAATTTTTCTAAAGAAAAAGTTTGGAGCCGATCCGGACCGGAACATCCGTTCCGGATCCCGAATGCAGGAATTTCCTGCGAGTAGCCGTTCCGGACTGCATTCATAGGGCGTTCCGGACCGCGGCTAGGGTTTATATGAAACAAAAGGGTTTTTGATTTCATTTCATCTCAATCTTTTGTTTCCAAGTCTCCAGAGCTTCTCTCTCTAGAAATCATCCAATTTGGAGCCTTTCCAACAAGAGTTCTTCGAATCAAAGTGAGTTTTCATGATCAAAACTTCGGTATTTCACACTTTTTTACTATTTTGCTCAAAACGTGGATGAAATTATATATCTTTTTCGTTTGAGATTGATTTTTGGTCAAATTTCTTTTGAAATAAGAACTCTGTGTAGATTAGTTTTGTTTATATGCGTGTTACTCTCTTGATTAACGGATTTTTGGGCTTCGAATTCTGAAAATTCGGTTTTAGAGCATATAATAGGAATTTTTGAAAATCATGGGATTGATCTATTCTTAACATTTCTTTTGCAAAACTAATTTGATTCCTAGTCTCTCTACATGATTATGATTGTTTAGGTACAAGTTTTCAAAATTTTGAAAATAAACAATTTTTCGTGTTCTTGAGTTGTTGCTCGCAGGACCTTCTCATTCACAAGAAATAGCAAAGATGGTGATCACTTGGGTAATTTTTCTTCTGGCTGGTATGGTTCACTCTAGAGCTACAAACAAGCCTAAGAGGGCTAAGAAGACGAAGAAAACTAGGGATGATTCCGAGACAGAATCTGAGACTGAATCTATTGATTGGGATGAGCTATTGGTAGAAGCAACTGCTCCTACTGCTTCAAAGGGGAAAGCTCCTGCTGCATCTTCAAAGGCAAAGACCCCGCCAACTGCCGCAGAAAAAGGCAAAGCTCCAATGGAAGAAACTCCTCTCAAAACAGAAAGGAAGAGCGTTGCACGTAAAAGAGGGACTGCTCGAGGAATTTCAATTGAAGAGCCACTAGCCAGCCAGCCTCCTCCACAAGACTTTATAAGCTCGGAAAGAATTAAGGACTTCGAAAAGAGGGAATGCATTGGTGAGAGACATGTCAATGTCAAAGCTCTGAAAAAGCGATCTGCACTTTTTGGCACTCCTTTTGACTATGCGGGACTTGCCCTCATTTGTCATTTCCCTGAACCTACTGGATATTGTCTTCACTCGGTGAGGATGTTTTATCAGAATGCATCAAGGTTAGTTGATCAAGAGGACGGACATCGAGAATTTCTAACAATGGTTAGAAATGTTAAGATTAAGGTAACACCTCAATTGATTGGAGAGGTGTTAGGGATGAAGGCACGGGTTGAAGGAGCACATTACGTGAAAAGTCAAACCTTCTCCACCACCTCATGGAGAGTGGTTGTGAATGGAATTTGTCTTCCAGATACTCGGTCGACGGGGAACTCGGTCTTTTCAAAAGAACTTCGACCGGAGTATCGCTATTTGAATTTTATTGTTTGCTACAACATTCTTCCTAACATGCAAACAAAAATTCTTAGATGGGATAGGATGTTATTTCTTTATCTTCTTGGAAATCCCACAGCGGCTATGGGATCAAATTTAAACATTCCATTTCTTATTTGGTCAAGGTTGACACGGTATGTAGAACATGCGCATCCCACAGAACGACTTCCCTACCCAGTTATAATTATGCGCATTTTGAAGAAATTCAAAGTCGATATTTCATCATCGGCTTATATGCATAGCTTGGGAACAATCAACGATACAACTATCGTAAAGTCGCTCTCAACAAAACAAGATGAGCCTCCTTCACCTCCTCGCAGACGCCGACCCTCAACATCAACAGCACAAACAGCAGCTCCAGCTTCAGTACCACCAGCACCAACAGCACAACCTGCACCTCCTTCAACTTCAAAGGATGATGCTTCAGTTACCTCTATCTATAGAGAGCAACAACGACTCTCCTCTGAACAGGAACGCATGTCGAGTGAATTTATTGAAATGAAGGAAGAAATTCGAGAAGTCAAAAAGGAACAGGCATCCATGAACAAGCGCATAAAGAAAATTTTCTAAAAACTCGGATGCATTAGTTCGGAGGATTCTGAGTAATGTTTATCTAACTAATTTTCTCTTTTGCAGTTTGTTTTTAGTTTAGTTCTTACTTTTTCTTTTTGAACTTTAACCTCTCCTTTATTTTGTAATTTTGGCTATATTAGTGACAAAAAGGGGGAGAGAACAAAGAACAATGAACAATGGTTACAATAGTTTGTAAGAACTTGTGAGAACTTTGAACTGTCAAAGTGAAGGTAAGTATCAAAGCAACTTTTGGTTTTGTATTGTGATTGCATGCATGCCTCGACTAACTATTTGACTAACTATTTGGGCATGTATTATTACTAACAAATTGTTTGATTACTAACAAATTTATGATATTTGGTTTTTATTGCTTAAAAGATATGTCTATTTCTGATTATGATCTTAATACATATCTGAGTTTATGAATGTCATGGTGAGTATAAACTCTATCTCTGTTTGGTTTTTGAATGTTGAACATTCTTGAGGTATCTAACGATTTTGTTTTGTCAAGAATTAATTCTTTTGCAGAGAGTACAGATGTCTAAGTGTAGAGTCTGTTTTAGGAGTTTATCTCATGTATTTATTTATTGGTTCTCAAATATAAATTTTTGTTGTATGGTGATAGCAACAAAAATATCTTTTTGAATTTTCTTAAGTGGATCTCCGTTTTGTCACGAAACCGCCAAAGGGGGAGATTGTTAAGGATTTTAGTTTTGGCGTATTTCGTGAAAGTTTTTAAGTCTTGAAGATTGAAGATAAAGAAACTTGGATCATATACCTCAATCTCAAGAAAGAAGAATTCAATATGATCAGGTAAGTTTAACTAAACATTATTGGTGATCTGAATACTTCTTATAATGTAGAAACACTTGGATGGGTTTTTAAACGCATAAAAATCAAAAACTGGATAAGTTACATGTTCAGGATCTGGAACAGGGAACTACAGTCCGGACCCCGAACGTTGGCAGTTCATGCACAAATCCAGTCCGGACCATAGGATTTTGTTCCGGACCCCGAATGTGGATTTTGGTGAAACTGCATGAACAGTCCGGACCATAGGATTTTGTTCCGGACCCCGAACGTGGAGTTTACTGAAACTGCATGAACAGTCCGGACCGTGGATTTCGTTTCAGACCCCGAACCTTGATTTTTCAAGAATTCTCTGAAAAACAACGATAGTCCTGAACGAGCTAATCCGGTCCGGACCGTCGTGCGGGAAAAATTCTGTTACAATCAGTTTTTGATTCTTATCCTTTTCCAATGGTTTCTAACCTATAAGTAAACCCTACGGTTCATTTTTTAGGGTAATCCAGGAAATCCAAAATAAGTTTTATCTCAGGGAAATGAATGAGAAAAATTAACGGAGATAAACTTATTAATCCACATATAGAGAAGAAAGGAAATAACTAGATTTAATTCTATGTTTCTTCATCTATATTAATTAATTTGATTCTAGGTTTTCATACTCAGATTTTGAGTAGAATCAAATTAATGAATACTTAGATGGCATTTCCGATCTATCTTTGATCTAAGTATTCGGCGGATTATCACCACCCAAAAAACAATGATTTTTCCAAATCGGCGCGTGGACTCGCGTGGCCTTGTGGATTCAAGGTGCTACCGCTCTCGTGGATTCGGAGCGAGGTACGTTCGTGGATTCGAGACGTACTACTGGGTGAAGACCGTGGATTCGGTCAGACGTCGCGGACTCGACGTTGGACGCTGTGGATTCGGCGTTAGACGCAAATCGTGGATTCGAGGCGCGTTGTGGAGCGAGCGGAGAAGATCAACTCGGAGCGTATGGAAAAAGGATGAGTCGTCTGTGAGTGCGTTATATCACCTTTGTACGTGTTATAATCTTAGTTGATTTCACCGTGTTATCGGTCCCGTGGTTTTTTACTCCTGGTTTTGGAGTTTTCCACGTAAAAATCTTGCGTGTTATTGTCATTTCCGCATTGTGTTTTTATTACGCAAAGATTTTTGAGTGTTTGTCGTTTACACCTATTCACCCCCCCTCTATGTGTTTTTTCCCCTATTTAGATCCTTATTATAGAGGTGACCCAACACACGCCGCCACCAGACCTCGGCGTTGTGTTCCAAAATGTTCATTTCCAGTAGGACCTGAAACCGCTCCTCTATAAACAGGCTCTCAAAATGTCGCTCCATAGCCCTGATCCACGACTCTGCCTCCCACGGCTCCGCGCTCTGTCCCGAAAAATGAGGTGGGTCAAACTGACGGAACCTCATCAACAAATCAACCACCTCACACTGCTCTGCAGGGGTCAACTGTCCTGCCGTCCCGGACGGCTGTCTACTGGTAACCGGTGCAATAGGGGCTGCCTGCACTGCTGGTACAACTAGGGGTGCCACAACAGGCGAAGAAGGTACAGGGGAACTCTCAGGGGGTGCTACAACTGGCTGTGCCCTCTGCTCCAACATGTGCCTCATCCGGTTCATGGCCTCCTCCCGACGTCGGGAAGCCTCCTCCTGACGTCGAACAACCTCTAACATCAATGCCATATGGGTCCTAAGCTCCTGTACCTCACTCTGCTGTCCCTGGCCTGACTCCTGCTGCTCAGGCTCAGAGAAAGAAGGCTGCGAACGCGTCCGCATCCTGCGTCAGGGTGGCATCGTGCTCACCTGCAGCAAAATTCAAACATCAGGACAGAACCAAAACAACACTCGACCCAATCTAGCGAAAGTCAAAGACATGTCCCCCTTCTTGTCGCACTACGTTGTTTGCAGCCAACATAGTCGCCACCGAGAAAAGACATGTCAATCTCTCATCCCATCCCCTGGGTGAGCTAAGGACTCAATCAGGACTCTCGCTAAAAATCACAGCTCTCACGTGAGTCATCCAAGGGTCCAACCACAAGATAGGGTTGCTAAGTCCACAATGACCTACATCCTAGGCTCTGATACCACTCTAATCTGTCTTGCCCCGGCGTCAAAACTGCGACCCGGGCTCGCCAACAGATCCGCCGCCCACACGGGAAGCCCCGTGTAGACGAAGCGACTAACCTGCAAAAGATCAACTACACTATACAGATATCAGAGCTGAAAGTAAACTACTGAAATAAGAATAATACAACTCCAAAAGAAAAAGTACAAGTCTGAACCTCACTACAAAGGTCTCTCAAAATAAAACTCTCAAAAGTAAACAAAAAGAAATACACAAGAAAAGTCCCAAAAACACTGACAGTACTAAAACATCACCAAAAAAGGGGGTACATCTACTCTCTCTGGAAGACGACTGGTAGGGATCTATCTCGCGACTCCCTTACCTCGATCAGAAGGATCAGCAACTGGAGCAGCCGGAACAGGAATAGAGGTCCCTGGGGAAAAATACACCACGGCGGGTGTGAGAACTACATCCCACAGTAGTTCTCAGTGGGTACCGCCAACAAGCCAGACGGTCTGCCCACTAAGTCTACTAGAGGCATGAAGTAACAAATGCAATACTGAAAGGAAAAGAGCTGGAAAAAATAACTCTACAGCTACTATGCCTTTATCTAAATGCTCAAGAAGTGGAACAGATGGAAACATGATGCATCTACTAACTCTCGAATATAATCACCCAATCTACACTGACTGCCACATGGGGTCCAGTCAAATCTGCGCCCACCTACTGCCGCACATGCACATGAGGACGGGTCTACCGTAGGGCGTCTGTGACTGCCAAAACTGGCCCAACCAGAGGGACTGCGTCGACAAGTCGCGATAGCAATGTAACAGGCCCAACTCCGGAGTGGCACTCGAGGGGCGTGACCCCACCGAGGAAAGTATCCGCGCATCTCTGTCGAGCTTAATATGGCTCATGAAGGCTATAGTCCAATCCACGATCAACAAGATCGACAGTACCCGAATCACCTCTCTAACTCACAAACAAGAAACACTCGAACAGCCAGGACCGCTGTCAACCCAATAGCTCCTAGAACATCAACTCGACATGCAACTCACTAGCCGGGTATACTCGACAATCGACAACAATGAAGGGTCCGAGAACCCCGAAGGACTAGAACCTACAACCCAAATCAAACAAGAACAGGCTCTAGGCATAGCCCCTCGTTGTTCTCGACCCAGAAAAAGAGGCAGCCATTGGAACCCAGACCACTCGAATCTTCTCGAGTGGGGAAGTTTACAGGAAAAATATGACATTATTACTGAAAACCATTTTGATTTGATGAAAACCCATTTTTAATGATTTTTAGTTCTTTTTAGGAAAAACAGGTAGAAAATAAGTTTTTATTTCCAAACCCCGAGGGGCTAATACCTTTTTCCAATCAAACAAGAACAGACTCCGGCGACCCTTCGATGTTTGGAAGAAAAAAATATTGGTTGACTAAAATCATGTGTGTCTAGAAAAGGTTCTGGGTTCAAGGTCCTGCCATCACTGGTATACAGCTGCCACTAACATAGTGGCGACATATGAAATAAAGAACAAGACATTCCGGGACTACCGTTCACCCAAATGGCTCCCGCCACAGATAAAAGACTAGCTACAACTACCAGACTCCACTCTGCTCCCAAGCATGAGTGTAACATGCATCCCACACTAAGAAGAATCTCGACCACTCGGCCCACTACCCGGGCGATGATGACATTATGTCTAGGAATAGAGTATAATGTGTGGATGTCTAAAACATAAATAAACCTAGCGCAAGTGAGAGTTTTCTACTAGTCTGGTTACACATGCAACATATGACGGGTGTGCTAGGTCAAGTTCCAAGATAACAATAATTTAACAGATTGTAAGAAGTAGAAAAATCACATGATCATCAAATAACAATAGGAATATCAATTCTCACATTCTAGCATGCTACATAGTACATTCACAACCATGCGTGATCCTACATCAATAGAATTAATGTACAGTCCATAGATCTTGAAGATGAGGCAACCCACCTGAAAGTGCTAAACTGTCCAAAGTCCAACAGCTGAAAATACCCAGGAACAAATATCTCCAATTTTCCCCAACTCCAACGTGTTCAGAAACACCCGCAAACTCTCCTGGGTACAACAATAAGGTCCAAAGTTACACTTTATTCCGAAAATATCCAAGTACACACAATCTGCTGGTAACAGTACCAAAGATGTGAAATTTTCACCTGTAAGGAAAACTCCAAAAAATCCAATAAAAATACAAAGGCGATCCTCGCGAAGTGTAGATGTCAATGGAGCCCTTAAAAGTCAAATTCCGATACCCGGGTGCAGAGATAAAAATCTAACAAGGTGCTACTATCCAAAAAGATCCACCAGCAACAAAGGGGGTAAAAAATGTACCAGAAACCACAATAAAAGCTCAAATCGGAGGAGAGTGGACAATACAAAAATCGTAGATCTACCTCTCGTGAATCCGACGCCTAGAAAATTGTCTAAAAATACTATCAGAGTAGTTCTGTGCACCTCTCAGACCGAAATGCGACGATAACAGGCCTCCGCTGAAAGAACGTCGTTCGGTGCTACGATGCCGAAGTCATCGACTCCGCGGCCTCCAAAAATTCTGAGCCTCCTTTACAAGATGCAGCACAGGGAGATGAAGAATTTTGCTAAAGGGCTCAGGTGGATTTGGGCTCGGGAAAAAGTCCAAACAGGAAGGGGGAGGAGGCCTATATATAAGCCTCCACAAAAAGCCCACGAAAACTCCCATCATTGGGCTTTTGGGCCAAAATTCCGAGCGCCCGAAAGATTCGGGCGGCTACTGTGAGGACCCGAATCCCCGCTTAAGGGTTTATTGATAGATTAGAGGCTTCTGGGAGTGTTTGTGCGCATGTCGGGCCCAAGAAATGGATTCCTGGTGTAAAATGGGAGCAAGTTTGCTTAACCGGAGGCCTTTGGGAAATTTTAGAAGTGGAATTGGACCAAATGGACAACGGATTTGGACTCAGCGAGCGAAAACGTTGAAAATGGACTATTTACTTGTTTTTTTCGGAGCCCGGATGTGAAAACACGAATTTCGAGGTGTGGTTGCACTGTTCCGGTGGCCGGAGTTGCGCCGGCGGCGGCGGCAGGCGGCGGAGTGCAGCGGCGGGCGGAGGCGCAACCGCTCGGTCCACCGTGGAAGCGTACTCCCGGGCGCGTGACACATGGCGGCTCCCGGTTAGCCGGCGCAACAGGCGTGGTCCACGGGAGAAGCGCGGGTGTACGGTGGACCGCAGGGTGGACACGTGGCATCTCCGGATTGGCTGGCTCTTGTGTGCGCGGTCCACGCAGCGATGGCGGGCAGGTGACCTTTCGGCGGGCAGGTCGCGGCAGTTGGGGCGACGTGGGGGCACTACGTGGCGCCCCGCGGTTGGCCGGGCGCAACCGCCCCACGCCCGCGTGTCGGGACACGTGGCGCTCCGCGATTGGCGGTCCACGGGAGAAGCGCGGGTGTACGGTGGGCCGCAGGGTGGACACGTGGCATCTCCGGATTGGCAGGCTCTTGTGCGCGCGGTCCACGCAGCGATGGCGGGCAGGTGACCGTACGGCGGGCAGGTCGCGGTAGTTGGGGCGACGTGGGGGCGCCACGTGGCGCTCCGCGGTTGGCCGGGCGCAGCCGCCCCACGCCCGCGTGTCGGGACACGTGGCGCTCCGCGATTGACGGGCGCGCGTGCGCCGGGCGCGGGGTGTGTAATGTACCGAATTTTCGGCACATAAATAAATGTAAATAAAGGTGGTATGAAATACTTGTGTTATGAAAGTTAGGGAAGTAAAGAACATTTGGACGCGAGTTGGGCCCAAATTGGGTTAAAATGGAGAGATCTGGAATTTTATTGGAGAAAGGGGCCCAGATTTTTAGTGGAAAATTTAAAGTGTCGGAAAATTTCGAGAAAATTACGGGAGCCCCGTAAATATGTTTTAAGACCACAGAAAAAGTTTCGCGTTGATCGGATGCCTGATAGTGAGAACGGGCTCCGCCAACAGTGTCGGAAAATTCTGAGAAAATTTGGGGAGCTTCGTAATTATGTTTTAAGGCCACAGTAAAAATTTCGGGTTGATAGGATATCCGGATTGCGAGAACGGGGTCCGCCAGCGATTCTGGATACAGCGAGGCTTTTGGTGGCCCAGAAATGGCCCAAATTGAAAATTTAAAATTTTCAGTGGTAAATTAAGCCGAAACGAAGCCGCCTATCAAATTTGGACGGAAACGGACGTAAAACGGACAAAAAACAAGACAAAAACGGATTTTCCAAGGCGTCGGCGCGCGGATCGAGGCACGCATGCGTGCTGCGCAAGGTGCGTAGCAGGCCCGCGTGGCCGCGTGGCGCAGGAGGCGCGGCGTGGGGGGAAATTCAAATTTCGAATTTCGTCGCCACGTGGCGATCCCCCATTGGGGGGCTTTGTGCACCGGGTCCAATGAAACTCCTTTTTTTTCTTCTTTCTTCCTTCTCCCCGCAGCTTCTCTTTTCTCATTTTCTTCTCCACCCGAGCACTAGAGAGAGAGAGAGAGAGAGAGAGAGAGGGAGAGGGAATCTCGTGGGTTGGAGCGGCACGTCGGCGACCTCGTGAAGCGCGCGAAGTGCTCCAAAAATTAGATGGGCGACGCGACTCTGTCGAGGTAGGTCCCGCGTGTTAATTTTGTGGTATTTTTGGCACAATTTTTTTAGCCTCCTTTTGGACATTAGATTTGAACCCCTGTGCCGTTTGCGTGTTAGGGACCGAGTTCTACTGTACCGTTGCTGCCAGGACTGTCGCAGGCAGTTTTGGCGCATCTCGTTTTGCGTGCAAGTTGTAGAAAATGCACCGTTTTGCGTGCGGATTCGACGAAAATGCACAGTTTTTGGCGCAAATTCGGAGAACGTGCACCGTTTTGCGTGCAACACTGAAAGAGAAAAGTGCACCATTTTGCGTGCCAACCCGAGGTACGTGCTCCGTTTAGCGTGCCGGTTGTGTTATCGCGCACCGTTTTGCGTGCAGTCTCTAATAATATACATCGTTTTTCGTGCAGGGATAGAAAAATGTGCACCGATTTGTGAGCAACGTGAAAAATGCAACGTGCACCGTTTTGCATGCCAACCCGAGGTACATGCTCCGTTTTGCGTGCCGATCGTGTTATCGCGCACCGTTTTGCGTGCCGACCCTAATATTTTGCATCGATTTGTGTGCAGGACTAGAAAAGCGTGCATCGTTTTGCGTGCAACCCTACAGTCGAACGTGCACCGTTTTCCGTGCAGATTTGAGGTACGTGCACCGTTTTGCGTGCAGGTTGAGTTGACGCGCATTATTTTGCGTGCCGACTGAAGTGGCGCGCATCGTTTTGCGTGTGAGTTTTTCTGACGCACACCGTTTTGCGTGCAGGTTTGGTGGACGTGCACCGTTTTGCTTGCAGACTCGAAGGAGGAGCACCGTTTTGCGTGCAAGCTCGAGGGAACAAGTGGAATCGCGCGGAGACCAATTGCAAGTGTCTACAAGCAATTGGGTACACTACAAGGTGGGGAATTCTGCCGAAATTGGGTGACCTCTCCCCTTGCTCCCTTGCTTTTCGATTTCGAAGCATGATAGTAGCCTGTTAGAGGCGTTAGGTAATCATGATTAGGATCGCCTATGTAAATGGATACAGATGAAAAAGTGCAACTGTTGGTTGCCAGAGATAGAGGAATAAATGTGCATGTGTAGATGGACACAGAGGAAAAGTGCAACTGTTGGTTGCCAAAGCTATATGATGAATATGCATGCGTAAAAGTAAATACTATTTTATGAACGAGATGAAAATAATTGCATGCATGAAAAGATTAGCTATTTATGATTGTGATCATGTTAGGGTATAACCCTTGGAATCATGTGACATAAGGGAACAGAACTTGTTGGTAGTAAGACTAGGAGAAAACCTAGTTTAGGGGTTTGACGAGTGACATCGAACTAGGAGTTATCCTAGGATTGGATGAGTGGCATTGTCTTAGGGGATAACCTAAGGACACTGGATAGAGTGATCAACATAGAGTCAAGGAACTCTAGGATGAGTTTGTCATGGAACTTAGGTAAAGGGGACCTAAGGTGAACTAGTGATCAACATAGAGTCAAGGAACTCTAGGATGAGTATGTCATGGAACTTAGGTAAAGGAGACCTAAGGTGAACTAGTGATCAACATAGAGTCAAGGAACTCTAGGATGAGTACGACATGGAACTTAGGTAAAGGGAACCTAAGGTGATCCAGAGGAGTTTAAACTCACAGACAGGAAATTAGAGTCAGTGTAACTCTAAGATAAAAGTGGAACAGGAGATTAGAGTCAGTGTAACTCTAAGTTAAAAGTGGAACAGAAAAATAGAGTTAAGTTAACTCTAGGATTCAGTAAGGAATCACGAAAATGGGAAAAGTGGATCAAGTGTGGAGACATGAAAGGGAAAACAAGAAATTAGAGTCAGTGTGACTCTAAGTTAAAAGTGAAATTGGAAAATAGAGTTAAGTTAACTCTAGGATTCAGTGAGGAATCAGGAAAGGGGGATGAGATCCCAAGGCTAAAGAATTAAACAGTTATAACCCTAGAAGGCCATAGGGTGTCTGGGCAAATGGACAATAACTTTAACTTCAATTTGAGTTAAATAAAGGAAAGTGAAATGTTTAAGAGTCCAGGAGACTCTCTAGTTATCCTTATGGCGAGGCCTAGGGTAAGAGATAAATTGATGTAAAAAGGCAAAGTTAAAAGCAAGCTAAAAGTGGCTAAAAAGCATAAAGAAAATGTAAATGGCGCCTTCGAATTTGAGACTCGTCTAGTGGAGCAGGACTCCCAGGGCAGTGACCCGTCGGACGAGGTACTTTCGAAAGGCTTAAAGTGAAAGCAAAGAGCTAAACACTCAAAGGAAAGAGAAAGAGATTTGCCAGTGGCAAAAGGGAGCTACAAGCTCGAATAAGAAAGAAAAGCAAGTGTTCAAAGGCAAAGAGGCTAAGAACTAAACCAAAAAGAGAAAGAAAAAGAAAAGAAAAGAAAGAAAATATAAAGATAAAACGAGCGTACCTTCGGGGGTAAAAAGTAGCCTTGTCGGAGCCAAGGGCAGTGTCCCTCTCCCGGGCAGTGACCCGTAGGACAAGTTCCCCGTTGGGCGGGGTAGCACTTGCGGGTGCTATCGGCAACCTTAGAAATCTTATCTTATGGTAGCAGGACTACTGGGCTGGGGCCCGTTGGATAAGAATTTCTGAGGGTTAACTTGAACTAAAGCACCAGAATTTAAAGAATAAAGAAAGATAGAGTGGCCAAGGTGGCCGGGTTAGTTTGACCCTGTATACAGCGGCATAGTGGCCGAGTTGGTGCTTAGCAGCCTAGTGTGGCTAGACAGAGTAGTGCTGGGTCGATGAGTATACACAGATAGTGTAGTGATATATTATATTGCATGGCCGCATTTTGATATTGAGGATTTTAGTTTCCTAGCACTATTATTATTGCTTCCATTGGACCAAGTGGTGTAGGACACTTTTTCTCGGTGGTTGAACCCACTGGGAACTCTGTCGGTGTTCTCACACCCCTTGGGTGACCCCCCCCACAGGTTCGGGTATGGATACAGCGGACGAGACGGTTCAGATGCAGACGGCGATGCATACGACAGGGGCAAGGGCCCAGCAGCATAGAGACCTAGAGGGTCTAGCAGAGGTATCCCTTTTTATATATTTCTTGAGTGAACTTTGTATGGTGAGGAATTTATGTAAAGGAATTGTAATAATTTTATTAGCAAGTTCATAAATGTAAAGTGTAATAAATTTAAGTTATGGTTCACTCTTGTATGCTTTCATTATCGCTTAAACTGTTCGTTTATAAAATGAAAGTTCACATTTATAGTGATTTTTAGTACTCTGATATTGAGCTTCCGCATATACTTGTTGTATGATTATGGATATTACCGTTCCTTTCGGGTAGTGAAAGGTCATACCCGATTGGCGGGTCTGTTGGCGTGCCGGAACCGTACAAATTGGCGGACTCGGGGCGTGACAAATTAGAGTGGTATCAGAGACTAGGAATAGTCCTAGGTGGTTAGCGAACCTTAGGAAGACCCTAGGGATTAGCACGAGAGAGTGTGTGGATTATTGAGCGAAAGTATTTGATTGGTTATTGTTGTTCCCAAAAAGGATGTTGGGACTGATCGAGGGCGACGAGCTTTTATTCTTCGGATATTACGTTGGCGGCCGACAACGTAATGTTGGAGATGAAAAGGAGTACCCTCTTATACTTTCGCATGATTGGGTCGACGAGTTTTTCTGTCGGTATATAGCTTACGCGTTACTCAAATGGCTAAATTTGGGCTAGTCGTTTTGTGTGGTGTGCATATCAGCGATGACACCACGCAGGAATGCGCGCTTGTTTCGACTCGTGCTGGGAGAGGGCTCTGGGTCGAACAAGGTACACGAGCTGCGATAGTAGGTGGCCGCACTTATTGGTGGTCCAGCAGCAGATCAAGCTTCTTGCTGTCAGCGGAAATTTCCCGCCGACAGGAAGGCTGATTCCAACGCCTAAGTGTGGCGTCGATGTGACAGTCGGAGCAGATAGATAGGCTCCAGTGGCTGATAGCGCAGCAAGCTGAGGCTGCACAGACAATGTATGAGTATACGGCGTCGCCGCCTAAAGGGGCGACAGTAAAGGGAGTGGCAGTGGCCGCCGAGCTTTTGTTGGCATACCCTTCACCTTCAGCATAGGGTGTCATAAGCTTGTGCCAGCTAGTTTGCTGGCAAAGTATGGTTAGTAAGGTCCAGTGAGAGACCGACTCGCGAGGTAGATGGTGATCGCTATGTCGCGAGAGCCAAGTTGCTGTGCCCCAAGGGTTAGGGCAAGAAAGATTTACGGGCCGGGCGGCGTGAGTTCGCCCTGATGACGGTAGTGACCGTGTGGCGTGTTGGTTTTGGCTAGATTGCCGCATAGTGGAGTTAGTGAGGCCCAGAGTAGGCTTCAAGATGCGGGAACCTCTTGAAAGAGCGAGAGTTTTGTGGCGCCGTTCTGATGAATCGGTGTAATGGCAAGGGTTGCCACCGTAGTATTTGCGAGTTGATCACCAGAGTTGGTGGACAGTCGTTGTGATGCCTCAACCTAGTTGGGAGAGGTGTACAGGGGTCATACGCGTGTATAAGCAAGTTGCTTAACATTGGATTTTTACGAGTTAGCGTGGGGGCGTTGGACGCCCAACTGTTTGGGTGCTCACGGAGCACAAGTATAGTTTAGCCCGAGAGAGCTGATTAGTTGGCGCATTAGCCTTTGCCCTGTGTGGCCAGAGTCGTTACAGAGTTCGGATCGCGGATTGACGACTAGTTAGTTGGTTTTCGCTCAGTGGAGCACAGTGGTCGCGTGGCGACGATTAGCGGGTTCGCGTTAGGACGATCTGTGCCTGGACCATGTTTGTGGACTGTGGGCCTGTTGCCCAGTGGGTAGGCGCAGTCAGCTGTGAGAGACAGCGGCTCGAGACCTGATGGTGGGGCATGATAGAGATTTGGTCGGGACGGTAGTCCGAGCGATGACCCGGGGACGTGGGGTGCCACGTGTGAGCATTGAGGCTGATAGTACACTGAGAGTGTGATATGATCAGGCCGTAGGGCTAATGATGATCGAGGTACTGTAGCTCCTGGTAGGAGTATCGGTGTGGTAATCCTAAGTGTGGATCTACCCGTATGACGTTTGGATCTGCGTGCTACCGAGAGCCATTGCACAGTGTTGGACTAGCTTCGGGCTATAGGCCCTATTGGATCGTGGACTATGAGCCTATTAGTAGTCCGAGATATCGGGTTAGCTGATAACCCGTGGACTTAGAGCACTAGTAGCGTTTATGATAGCTGGGAACTCGTGGATTGGCCTTGCCCTCCACCTTAGGCAGCGGAGCGACCGGAATATGCGGTAAATGTAATTATTGCAGATGCAACCTCGTTGTGAGAAGAATGATGGCGGAATTAAAGTAAAAATTTCGCAAGTAAAAACTGGGTCATTTGTGGCAATTGAGAGAACAAGTGCTCAACTGTGTCTTTCACCTATTTGGTGAAAGTAGCCAGACGCCAGGTCTGTATTTGTCCCTGGATTGAGATTGGGATCCGAGGATGAGTTGCTCGGGTAGTCTCGGCGAGCAGGCAATTTGATGCCGGTCACGATATACAGTGAGCCCAGTAGTGAGGGCAAGATTTACTCCCTCTCGATCAAGTAGGAGTCGAGATGTGATTCAAGTTTCGAGGACGAAACTTATTTTAAGGGGGGTAGAATGTAATGTACCGAATTTTCGGCACATAAATAAATGTAAATAAAGGTGGTATGAAATACTAGTGTTATGAAAGTTAGGGAAGTAAAGAACATTTGGACGCGAGTTGGGCCCAAATTGGGTTAAAATGGAGAGATCTGGAATTTTATTAGAGAAAGGGGCCCAGATTTTTAGTGGAAAATTTACAGTGTCGGAAAATTTCGAGAAAATTACGGGAGCCCCGTAAATATGTTTTAAGACCACAGAAAAAGTTTCGCGTTGATCGGATGCCTGATAGTGAGAACGGGCTCCGCCAACAGTGTCGGAAAATTCTGAGAAAATTTGGGGAGCTTCGTAATTATGTTTTAAGGCCACAGTAAAAATTTCGGGTTGATAGGATATCCGGATTGCGAGAACGGGGTCCGCCAGCGATTCTGGATACAGCGAGACTTTTGGTGGCCTAGAAATGGCCCAAATTGAAAATTTAAAATTTTCTGTGGTAAATTAAGCCGAAACGAAGCCGCCTATCAAATTTGGACGGAAACGGACGAAAAACGGACAGAAAACAAGACAAAAACGGATTTTCCAAGGCGTCGGCGCGCGGATCGAGGCACGCATGCGTGCTGCGCAAGGCGCGCAGCAGGCCCGCGTGGCCGCGTGGCGCAGGAGGCGCGGCGTGGGGGGAAATTCGAATTTCGAATTTCCTCGCCACGTGGCGATCCCCCATTGGGGGGCTTTGTGCACCGGGTCCAATGAAACTCCTTCTTCTTCTTTTTTTTCTTCTTTCTTTCTTCTCCCCGCAGCTTCTCTTTTCTCATTTTCTTCTCCACCCGAGCACTAGAGAGAGAGAGAGAGAGAGAGAGAGAGGGGGGGAGGGAATCTCGTGGGTTGGAGCGGCACGTCGGTGACCTCGAGAAGCGCGCGAAGTGCTCCAAAAATTAGATGGGCGACGCGACTCTGTCGAGGTAGGTCCCGCGTGTTAATTTTGTGGTATTTTTGGCACAATTTTTTTAGCCTCCTTTTGGACATTAGATTTGACCCCCTGTGCCGTTTGCGTGTTAGGGACCGAGTTCTACTGTACCGTTGATGCCCAGACTGTCGCAGGCAGTTTTGGCGCGTCTCGTTTTGCGTGCAAGTTGCAGAAAATGCACCGTTTTGCGTGCGGATTCGGCGAAAATGCACAGTTTTTGGCGCAAATTCGGAGAACGTGCACCGTTTTGCGTGCAACATTGAAAGAGAAAAGTGCACCGTTTTGCGTGCCAACCCGAGGTACGTGCTCCGTTTAGCATGCCGGTTGTGTTATCGCGCACCGTTCTGCGTGCAGTCTCTAATAATATATATCGTTTTTCGTGCAGGGATAGAAAAACGTGCACCGATTTGCGTCCAACGTGAAAAAAGCAACGTGCACCGTTTTGCCTGCCAACCCGAGGTACGTGCACCGTTTTGCGTGCCGATCGTGTTATCGCGCACCTTTTGCGTGCCGACCCTAATATTTTGCATCGATTTGTGTGCAGGACTAGAAAAGCGTGCATCGTTTTGTGTGCAACCCTACAGTCGAACGTGCACCGTTTTGCGTGTAGATTTAAGGTACGTGCACCGTTTTGCGTGCAGGTTGAGTTGACGCGCATCGTTTTGCGTGCCGACTGAAGTGGCGCGCATCGTTCTGTGTGTGAGTTTTTCTGACGCGCACCGTTTTGCGTGCAGGTTTGGTGGACGTGCACCGTTTTGCTTGCATACTCGAGGGAGGTGCACCGTTTTGCGTGCAAGCTCGAGGGAACAAGAGGAATCGCGCGGAGACCAATTACAAGTGTCTACAAGCAATTGGGCACACTACAAAGTGGGGAATTCTGCCGAAATTGGGTGACCTCTCCCCTTGCTCCCTTGCTTTTCGATTTCGAAGCATGATAGTAGCCTGTTAGAGGCGTTAGGTAATCATGATTAGGATCGCCTGTGTAAATGGATACAGATGAAAAAGTGCAACTGTTGGTTGCCAGAGATAGAGGAATAAATGTGCATGTGTAGATGGACACAGAGGAAAAGTGCAACTGTTGGTTGCCAAAGCTATATGATGAATATGCATGCGTAAAAGTAAATACTATTTTATGAACGAGATGAAAATAATTGCATGCATGAAAAGTTTAGCTATTTATGATCGTGATCATGTTAGGGTATAACCCTAGGAATCATGTGACATAAGGGAACAGAATTTGTTGGTAGTAAGACTAGGAGAAAACCTAGTTTAGGGGTTTGACGAGTGACATCGAACTAGGAGTTATCCTAGGATTGGATTAGTGGCATTGTCTTAGGGGATAACCTAAGGACACTGGATAGAGTGATCAACATAGAGTCAAGGAACTCTAGGATGAGTATGTCATGGAACTTAGGTAAAGGGGACCTAAGGTGAACTAGTGATCAACATAGAGTCAAGGAACTCTAGGATGAGTATGTCATGGAACTTAGGTAAAGGAGACCTAAGGTGAACTAGTGATCAACATAGAGTCAAGGAACTCTAGGATGAGTACGACATGGAACTTAGGTAAAGGGAACCTAAGGTGATCCAGAGGAGTTTAAACTCACAGACAGGAAATTAGAGTCAGTGTAACTCTAAGATAAAAGTGGAACAGGAGATTAGAGTCAGTGTAACTCTAAGTTAAAAGTGGAACAGAAAAATAGAGTTAAGTTAACTCTAGGATTCAGTAAGGAATCACGAAAATGGGAAAAGTGGATCAAGTGTGGAGACATGAAAGGGAAAACAAGAAATTAGAGTCAGTGTGACTCTAAGTTAAAAGTGAAATTGGAAAATAGAGTTAAGTTAACTCTAGGATTCAGTGAGGAATCAGGAAAGGGGGATGAGATCCCAAGGCTAAAGAATTAAACAGTTATAACCCTAGAAGGTCATAGGGTGTCTGGGCAAATGGACAATAACTTTAACTTCAATTTGAGTTAAATAAAGGAAAGTGAAATGTTTAAGAGTCCAGGAGACTCTAGTTATCCTTATGGCGAGGCCAAGGGTAAGAGATAAATTGATGTAAAAAGGCAAAGTTAAAAGCAAGCTAAAAGTGGCTAAAAAGCATAAAGAAAATGTAAATGGCGCCTTCGAATTTGAGACTCGTCTAGTGGAGCAGGACTCCCAGGGCAGTGACCCGTCGGACGAGGTACTTTTGAAAGGCATAAAGTGAAAGCAAAGAGCTAAACACTCAAAGGAAAGAGAAAGAGATTTGCCAGTGGCAAAAGGGAGCTACAAGCTCGAATAAGAAAGAAAAGCAAGTGTTCAAAGGCAAAGAGGCTAAGAACTAAACCAAAAAGAGAAAGAAAAAGAAAAGAAAAGAAAGAAAACATAAAGATAAAACGAGCGCACCTTCGGGGGTAAAAAGTAGCCTTGTCGGAGCCAAGGGCAGTATCCCTCTCCCGGGCAGTGACCCGTAGGACAAGTTCCCCGTTGGGCCGGGTTAGTTTGACCCTGTATACAGCGGCATAGTGGCCGAGTTGGTGCTTAGCAGCCTAGTGTGGCTAGACAGAGTAGTGCTGGGTCGATGAGTATACACAGATAGTGTAGTGATATATTATATTGCATGGCCGCATTTTGATATTGAGGATTTTAGTTTCCTAGCACTATTATTATTGCTTCCATTGGACCAAGTGGTGTAGGACACTTTTTCTCGGTGGTTGAACCCACTGGGAACTCTGTCGGAGTTCTCACACCCCTTGGGTGACCCCCCCCCACAGGTTCGGGTATGGATACAGCGGACGAGACGGTTCAGATGCAGACGGCGATGCATACGACAGGGGCAAGGGCCCAGCAGCATAGAGACCTAGAGGGTCTAGCAGAGGTATCCCTTTTTATATATTTCTTGAGTGAACTTTGTATGGTGAGGAATTTATGTAAATGAATTGTAATAATTTTATTAGCAAGTTCATAAATGTAAAGTGTAATAAATTTAAGTTGTGGTTCACTCTTGTATGCTTTCATTATCGCTTAAACTGTTTGTTTATAAAATGAAAGTTCAAATTTATAGTGATTTTTAGTACTCTGATATTGAGCTTCCGCATATACTTGTTGTATGATTATGGATATTACCGTTCCTTTCGGGTAGTGAAAGGTCATACCCGATTGGCGGGTCTGTTGGCGTGCCCGAACCGTACAAATTGGCGGACTCGGGGCGTGACAGATTAGAGTGGTATCAGAGTCTAGGAATAGTCCTAGGTGGTTAGCGAACCTTAGGAAGACCCTAGGGATTAGCACGAGAGAGTGTGTGGATTATTGAGCGAAAGTATTTGATTGGTTATTGTTGTTCCCAAAAAGGATGTTGGGACTGATCGAGGGCGACGAGCTTTTATTCTTTGGATATTACGTTGGCGGCCGACAACGTAATGTTGGAGATGAAAAGGAGTACCCCCTTATACTTTCGCATGATTGGGTCGACGAGTTTTTCTGTCGGTATATAGCTTACGCGTTACTCAAATGGCTAAATTGGGCTAGTCGTTTGTGTGGTGTGCATATCAGCGATGACACCACGCAGGAATGCGCGCTTGTTTCGACTCGTGCTGGGAGAGGGCTCTGGGTCGAACAAGGTACACGAGCTGCGATAGCAGGTGGCCGCACTTATTGGTGGTCCAGCAGCAGATCAAGCTTCTTGCTGTCAGCGAAAATTTCCCGCCGACAGGAAGGCTGATTCCAACGCCTAAGTGTGGCGTCGATGTGACAGTCGGAGCAGATAGATAGGCTCCAGTGGCTGATAGCGCAGCAAGTTGAGGCTGCACAGACAACGTATGAGTATACGGCGTCGCCGCCTAAAGGGGCGACAGTAAAGGGAGTGGCAGTGGCCGCCGAGCTTTTGTTGGCATACCCTGTACCTTCAGCATAGGGTGTCATAAGCTTGTGCCAGCTAGTTTGCTGGCAAAGTATGGTTAGTAAGGTCCAGTGAGAGACCAACTCGCGAGGTAGATGGTGATCGCTATGTCGCGAGAGCCAAGTTGCTGTGCCCTAAGGGTTAGGGCAAGAAAGATTTACGGGCCGGGCGGCGTGAGTTCGCCCTGATGACGGTAGTGACCGTGTGGCGTGTTGGTTTTGGCTAGATTGCCGCATAGTGGAGTTAGTGAGGCCCAGAGTAGTCTTCAAGATGCGGGAACCTCTCGAAAGAGCGAGAGTTTTGTGGCGCCGTTCTGATGAATCGGTGTAATGGCAAGGGTTGCCACCGTAGTATTTGCGAGTTGATCACCAGAGTTGGTGGACAGTCGTTGTGATGCCTCAACCTAGTTGGGAGAGGTGTACAGGGGTCATACGCGTGTATAAGCAAGTTGCTTAACATTGGATTTTTACGAGTTAGCGTGGGGGCGTTGGACGCCCAACTGTTTGGGTGCTCACGGAGCACAAGTATAGTTTAGCCCGAGAGAGCTGATTAGTTGGCGCATTAGCCTTTGCCCTGTGTGGCCAGAGTCGTTACAGAGTTCGGATCGCGGATTGACGACTAGTTAGTTGGTTTTCGCTCAGTGGAGCACAGTGGTCGCGTGGCGACGATTTGCGGGTTCGCGTTAGGACGATCCGTGCCTGGACCATGTTTGTGGACTGTGGGCCTGTAGCCCAGTGGGTAGGCGCAGTCAGCTGTGAGAGACAGCGGCTCGAGACCTGATGGTGGGGCATGATAGAGATTTGGTCGGGACGGTAGTCCGAGCGATGACCCGGGGACGTGGGGTGCCACGTGTGAGCATTGAGGCTGATAGTACACTGAGAGTGTGATATGATCAGGCCGTAGGGCTAATGATGATCGAGGTACTGTAGCTCCTGGTAGGAGTATTGGTGTGGTAATCCTAAGTGTGGATCTACCCGTATGACGTTTGGATCTGCGTGCTACCGAGAGCCATTGCACAGTGTTGGACTAGCTTCGGGCTATAGGCCCTATTGGATCGTGGACTGTGAGCCTATTAGTAGTCCGAGATATCGGGTTAGCTGATAACCCGTGGACTTAGAGCACTAGTAGCGTTTATGATAGCTGGGAACTCGTGGATTCGCCTTGCCCTCCACCTTAGGCAGCGGAGCGACCGGAATATGCTGTAAATGTAATTGTTGCAGATGCAACCTCGTTGTGAGAAGAATGATGGCGGAATTAAAGTAAAAATTTTGCAAGTAAAAACTGGGTCATTTGTGGCAATTGAGAGAACAAGTGCTCAACTGTGTCTTTCACCTATTTGGTGAAAGTAGCCAGACGCCAGGTCTGTATTTGTCCCTGGATTGAGATTGGGATCCGAGGATGAGTTGCTCGTGTAGTCTCGGCGAGCAGGCAATTTGATGCCGGTCACGATATACAGTGAGCCCAGTAGTGAGGGCAAGATTTCCTCCCTCTCGATCAAGTAGGAGTCGAGATGTGATTCAAGTTTCGAGGACGAAACTTATTTTAAGGGGGGTAGAATGTAATGTACCGAATTTTCGGCACATAAATAAATGTAAATAAAGGTGGTATGAAATACTAGTGTTATGAAAGTTAGGGAAGTAAAGAACATTTGGACGCGAGTTGGGCCCAAATTGGGTTAAAATGGAGAGATCTGGAATTTTATTGGAGAAAGGGGCCCAGATTTTTAGTGAAAAATTTACAGTGTCGGAAAATTTCGAGAAAATTACGGGAGCCCCGTAAATATGTTTTAAGACCACAGAAAAAGTTTCGCGTTGATCGGATGCCTGATAGTGAGAACGGGCTCCGCCAACAGTGTCGGAAAATTCTGAGAAAATTTGGGGAGCTTCGTAATTATGTTTTAAGGCCACAGTAAAAATTTCGGGTTGATAGGATATCCGGATTGCGAGAACGGGGTCCGCCAGCGAGTCTGGATACAGCGAGGCTTTTGGTGGCCTAGAAATGGCCCAAATTGAAAATTTAAAAATTTCTGTGGTAAATTAAGCCGAAACGAAGCCGCCTATCAAATTTGGACGGAAATGGACGAAAAACGGACAAAAAACAAGACAAAAACGGATTTTCCAAGGCGTCGGCGCGCGGATCGAGGCACGCGTGCGTGCTGCGCAAGGCGCGCAGCAGGCCCGCGTGGCCGCGTGGCGCAGGAGGCGCAGCGTGGGGGGAAATTCGAATTTCGAATTTCCTCGCCAAGTGGCGATCTCCCATTGGGGGGCTTTGTGCACCGGGTCCAATGAAACTCCTTCTTCTTCTTTTTTTTCTTCTTTCTTCCTTCTCCCCGCAGCTTCTCTTTTCTCATTTTCTTCTCCACCCGAGCACTAGAGAGAGAGAGAGAGAGAGGGGGGGAGGGAATCTCGTGGGTTGGAGCGGCACGTCGCTGACCTCGAGAAGCGCGCGAAGTGCTCCAAAAATTAGATGGGCGACGCGACTCTGTCGAGGTAGGTCCCGCGTGTTAATTTTGTGGTATTTTTGGCACAATTTTTTTAGCCTCCTTTTGGACATTAGATTTGACCCCCTGTGCCGTTTGCGTGTTAGGGACCGAGTTCTACTGTACCGTTGCTGCCCGGACTGTCGCAGGCAGTTTTGGCGCGTCTCGTTTTGCATGCAAGTTGTAGAAAATGCACCGTTTTGCGTGCGGATTCGGCGAAAATGCACAGTTTTGGGCGCAAATTCGGAGAACGTGCACCGTTTTGCGTGCAACATTGAAAGAGAAAAGTGCACCATTTTGCATGCCAACCCGAGGTACGTGCTCCGTTTAGCATGCCGGTTGTGTTATCGCGCACCGTTCTGCGTGCAGTCTCTAATAATATACATCGTTTTTCGTGCAGGGATAGAAAAACGTGCACCGATTTGCGTGCAACGTGAAAAAAGCAACGTGCACCGTTTTGCGTGCTAACCCGAGGTACGTGCTCCGTTTTGCGTGCCGATCGTGTTATCGCGCACCGTTTTGCGTGCCGACCCTAATATTTTGCATCGATTTGTGTGCAGGACTAGAAAAGCGTGCATCGTTTTGTGTGCAACCCTACAGTCGAACGTGCACCGTTTTGCGTGTAGATTTGAGGTACGTGCACCGTTTTGCGTGCAGGTTGAGTTGACGCGCATCGTTTTGCGTGCCGACTGAAGTGGCGCGCATCGTTTTGCGTGTGAGTTTTTCTGACGCGCACCGTTTTGCGTGCAGGTTTGGTGGACGTGCACTGTTTTGCTTGCACACTCGAGGGAGGTGCACCGTTTTGCGTGCAAGCTCGAGGGAACAAGTGGAATCGCGCGGAGACCAATTACAAGTGTCTACAAGCAATTGGGTACACTACAAGGTGGGGAATTCTGCCGAAATTGGGTGACCTCTCCCCTTGCTCCCTTGCTTTTCGATTTCGAAGCATGATAGTAGCCTGTTAGAGGCGTTAGGTAATCATGATTAGGATCGCCTGTGTAAATGGATACAGATGAAAAAGTGCAACTGTTGGTTGCCAGAGATAGAGGAATAAATGTGCATGTGTAGATGGACACAGAGGAAAAGTGCAACTGTTGGTTGCCAAAGCTATATGATGAATATGCATGCGTAAAAGTAAATACTATTTTATGAACGAGATGAAAATAATTGCATGCATGAAAAGATTAGCTATTTATGATTGTGATCATGTTAGGGTATAACCCTAGGAATCATGTGACATAAGGGAACAGAACTTGTTGGTAGTAAGACTAGGAGAAAACCTAGTTTAGGGGTTTGACGAGTGACATCGAACTAGGAGTTATCCTAGGATTGGATGAGTGGCATTGTCTTAGGGGATAACCTAAGGACACTGGATAGAGTGATCAACATAGAGTCAAGGAACTCTAGGATGAGTATGTCATGGAACTTAGGTAAAGGGGACCTAAGGTGAACTAGTGATCAACATAGAGTCAAGGAACTCTAGGATGAGTATGTCATGGAACTTAGGTAAAGGAGACCTAAGGTGAACTAGTGATCAACATAGAGTCAAGGAACTATAGGATGAGTACGACATGGAACTTAGGTAAAGGGAACCTAAGGTGATCCAGAGGAGTTTAAACTCACAGACAGGAAATTAGAGTCAGTGTAACTCTAAGATAAAAGTGGAACAGGAGATTAGAGTCAGTGTAACTCTAAGTTAAAAGTGGAACAGAAAAATAGAGTTAAGTTAACTCTAGGATTCAGTAAGGAATCACGAAAATGGGAAAAGTGGATCAAGTGTGGAGACATGAAAGGGAAAACAAGAAATTAGAGTCAGTGTGACTCTAAGATAAAAGTGAAATTGGAAAATAGAGTTAAGTTAACTCTAGGATTCAGTGAGGAATCAGGAAAGGGGGATGAGATCCCAAGGCTAAAGAATTAAACAGTTATAACCCTAGAAGGTCATAGGGTGTCTGCGCAAATGGACAATAACTTTAACTTCAATTTGAGTTAAGTAAAGGAAAGTGAAATGTTTAAGAGTCCAGGAGACTCTCTAGTTATCCTTATGGCGAGGCCTCGGGTAAGAGATAAATTGATGTAAAAAGGCAAAGTTAAAAGCAAGCTAAAAGTGGCTAAAAAGCATAAAGAAAATGTAAATGGCGCCTTCGAATTTGAGACTCGTCTAGTGGAGCAGGACTCCCAGGGCAGTGACCCGTCGGACGAGGTACTTTCGAAAGACTTAAAGTGAAAGCAAAGAGCTAAACACTCAAAGGAAAGAGAAAGAGATTTGCCAGTGGCAAAAGGGAGCTACAAGCTCGAATAAGAAAGAAAAGCAAGTGTTCAAAGGCAAAGAGGCTAAGAACTAAACCAAAAAGAGAAAGAAAAGAAAAGAAAAGAAATAAAATATAAGATAAAACGAGCGTACCTTCGGGGGTAAAAAGTAGCCTTGTCGGAGCCAAGGGCAGTATCCCTCTCCCGGGCAGTGACCCGTAGGACAAGTTCCCCGTTGGGCGGGGTAGCACTTGCGGGTGCTATCGGCAACCTTAGAAATCTTATCTTATGGTAGCAGGACTACCGGGCTGGGGCCCGTTGGATAAGAATTTCTGAGGGTTAACTTGAACTAAAGCACCAGAATTTAAAGAATAAAGAAAGATAGAGTGGCCAAGGTGGCCGGGTTAGTTTGACCATGTATACAGCGGCATAGTGGCCGAGTTGGTGCTTAGCAGCCTAGTGTGGCTAGACAGAGTAGTGCTGGGTCGATGAGTATACACAGATAGTGTAGTGATATATTATATTGCATGGCCGCATTTTGATATTGAGGATTTTAGTTTCCTAGCACTATTATTATTGCTTCCATTGGACCAAGTGGTGTAGGACACTTTTTCTCGGTGGTTGAACCCACTGGGAACTCTGTCGGAGTTCTCACACCCCTTGGGTGACCCCCCCCCACAGGTTCGGGTATGGATACAGCGGACGAGACGGTTCAGATGCAGACGGCGATGCATACGACAGGGGCAAGGGCCCAGCAGCATAGAGACCTAGAGGGTCTAGCAGAGGTATTCCTTTTTATATATTTCTTGAGTGAACTTTGTATGGTGAGAAATTTATGTAAAGGAATTGTAATAATTTTATTAGCAAGTTCAGAAATGTAAAGTGTAATAAATTTAAGTTATGGTTCACTCTTGTATGCTTTCATTATCGCTTAAACTGTTTGTTTATAAAATGAAAGTTCAAATTTATAGTGATTTTTAGTACTCTGATATTGAGCTTCCGCATATACTTGTTGTATGATTGTGGATATTACCGTTCCTTTCGGGTAGTGAAAGGTCATACCCGATTGGCGGGTCTGTTGGCGTGCCCGAACCGTACAAATTGGCGGACTCGGGGCGTGACAGGGTGTGTCGGGCGGACACGTGGCGGCTTCTGGACGATTCGGGTGCGCACAGTGTTGGGCTGGGCCCAACACTGTAGCCGCCCGAATCGACCGGAGCGCCTGGAAATTAGGCCCAAAATCCCAATTTTGGGATTTTTGGTCTTTTTCCGGGTTGAGCCTTTATATACCCCTCTTTCACCCCGAGTTTGGGGTTTTTTTCCAAATTCCTCTGCCTTGGACCCTTCAGCAAAGTTGGAGCTCATCTTATTGCGCATCTTTTGGAGGAGGCCCGGAATTTTTGGAAGCCGCGGCGTCGACGACTTCGGCATCGTTGCACAGAGTGACGTTCTTTCATCGGAGGCCCGTTATCGTCGCATTTTGGTCTGAGAGGTCCACAAAGCTACTCCGACAGTATTTTTTGATGATTTTCACGGCGTTGGATTCACAAGAGGTAGATATACGATTTTTGTATTGTTCACTTTTCTCGGATTTGAGCTTTTATTTGGGTTTCTGGTACGTTTTTGACCCCCCTTTTTTGCTAGTGGAGTTTTTGGACAACAGCACCTTGTGGGATTTTATCTCTGCGTCTGGGCATCGGAATTCGACGTTTAGGGCTCTATTGACATCTAAACTTCGCTCGGATCGCTGTCGTATTTTTTTGGATTTTTTGGAGCAATGCTTACAGGTGAGAAAAGCGCATCTTTGGGACTGTTCCGGCAGATTTTTTCTACTTGGGTTTTTGGTGGAATAAAGTGTAATCTTGAACCTTTTGTTGTACCCAGGGGTGTTTGCGTGTGTTTTTGAACCCGTTAGTGTTGAGGAAAATAGGAGATTGTTGTTCTTGGGTATTTTCAGCTGTGGGACCTTGGACAGTTAGCACCTTCAGGTGGGTATTTCGCCTCCCAAAATCGATGGACTATCTACTAATTCTATGGATAGGGAACATACATGCCATGAGATAGTTGAGATTGCATGTTAGAGAATTATGTTATCTTCCCTGTATTATTGTTGATTCATGTTTTCCCTGATCCTGCTTTAGTTAGATTAACTGCTATATTGGAACTTGACCTAGCACCCCGTCATATGTTGCATGTGTAACCAGACCAGTAGAAAATCCTCACTTGGGCTAGGTTTATTTATGTTTTAGACATCCACACTTCTTATTTTATTCCTGGACATAGTGTTATACTCGCCCGGGTAGTGGGCCGAGTGTAGAGTTTTTCTTTTGTGTGGGATGCATTTTACACTCGTGCTTGGGAAGCAGAGTAGAGTTTGGTAGATGTAGCTGGTCTTTTATCTGTGGCGGGAGCCGTTTGGGTAAACGGCGGTCCCGAGATGTCTTGTTTCCTTGTTTTATTTGTCGCCACTGTGTTAGTGGCAGTTTCATACCAGTGTTAGTAGGACCTAGGACCCAGACTATTTGTAGACACAACATGGATTTCTGTAAAACAATATTTTTCTTCCAAATTTCGAGGGGTCGCCCGAGCTGTTCTTGTTTGATTTGGGGTGAAGCCAATAGGCCCTTCGTGGTTTGGAAAATAAAACTTGTTTAAAACGGATTTTCGTAAAAAGAACTAAAAATCTATTAAATTGGGTTTCTCAGATTAAAATAGTTTTCAGTAATAACTGTCATCTTTTTATTACAACTTCTTCACCCGAGAGGTTTGGGTGATCTGGGTTCTAGGGACCGTTCCTTTTCGGGACGAAAGCTACGGGGGTTGTGCCTGGAACCTGTTCTTGTTTGATAGCGTTGTAGGTTTGGTCTCCACGAAACTTTCGGACCCTAGTGGTGTATTTCCGACATGTTGTATCCTTGGTTGTCGTGTTCCCGAACTGTAAGGGGGTCGAGAACCTCGATAGACGGAGCCTGGAGTCTGTTCTTGTTTGATTGGGGTTCTAGGCGCCGACCTATCGCAGTTTTCGAACCCTTATGGTGTCAGTCCTTTCTGTGTTATCTATGAGTTTGGTGTTCTGTGTGGGAGCCGTTGGGGTTGACGGTGGTCCCGGCTGTGCAGTAGTTCAGCCAGTTGAGTTAGAGATTGATGTCCAGTTACTGTCGATCTTGATGATCGTGGATTTGGACTATAGCCCTGCATGAGTCCATATTGAGCTCAACAGAGGATGCACGGATACTTTCCCTTGGTAGGATCGCTCCCCTCGAGTTGCCACCTCCTGGAGTTGGGCCTAGTTACTTGTGCTATCGAGACTTGGCGACACCGTCCCTGGCTGGGCCAGTTTTGGCAGTCCGGACAACCATAATACGGTAGGACCCGATCATCTTGTGGATGTGCGGCAGTAGGTGGGCGCAGGTTTGACTGGACCCTATGTGGCAGTCAGTGTAGATTGGGTGACTATAGTTGAGAGTTAGATAGATGCAATCATGTTTCCCATCTGTTCCACTTCTTGAGCATTTAGATAGAGGCATAGTAGCTGTAGAGTTAATTTTCCAGCTCTTTTCCTTTCAGTATTGCATTTGTTACTTCATGCCTCTAGTAGACTTAGTGGGCAGACCGTCGGGCTTGGTGGCGACACCCACTGAGAACTACTGTTGGTTGTAGTTCTCACACCCGCTGGGGGTTTTCCCCTTTCTTTTTCCTCTCCTTGTTTTTGCAGAGCCTTCCGCGGGAGTTGTTGTTCCCTCTGTGGCTGATCGAGGTAAGGGAGTCGCGAGCTAGTTCCCTACCCGTCATCTAGGTATAGCTGTACACCCTTTTATTTTGGAGCTCTTTGTACAGTCTGATGGACTTTTAGTGGCTAGTTACTGTTGAGAGTTGTATTTTGAGAGACTTATGTAGTGAGGTTCAGATTTGTACTTTTGGACAGTTGTATATTTTATTTTTCAGCAGTTTACTTTCAGCTCTGATATCTGTATAGCTTTAGTATCCTTCTTTTTGCAGGTTAGATGCTTCGTCTATACGGGGTTCACCGTATGGGCGGCGGATCTGTTGGCGAGCCGGGTCGCAGTTTCGACCTCGGGGCATGACAGATTAGAGTGGTATCAGAGCCTAGGTTGTATGTCATTGTGGACTTAAAAACCCTAGGCTCGTGGTTGGACATTAGGATTACTACGTGAGAGCCGTGATTGTTAGCGAGAGTCCTGATTGAGTCCTTAACTCACCCAAGGGATGGGATGAGTGATTGACATGTCTTCTCTCGGTGGCGACTATGTTGGCTGCAGACAACATAGTGCTACAGGAAGGGGGACATGCCTTTGACTTTCGCTAGATTGGGTCGAGTGTTGTTTTGATTCTGTCCTGATGTTTGAATGTTGCTGCAGGTGAGCACGATGCCACCTCGACGCAGGATGCGGACACGTTCTCAGCCTTCCTCCTCCGATGAGCCTGAGCAGGAGGAGCCAGCACAGGGTCAGCAGAGTGAGGTGCAGGAGCTTCGTACCCAGTTGGCCCTGATGTCAGACGCTGTTCGACGCCAGGAGGAGGCTTCACGGCGCGAGGAGGAGGCCATGGGTCGGATGATGTTTATGTTGGAACAGAGGGCGCAGCCAGTTGTAGCACCCTAGGGAGTTCCCCTGTACCTTCTTCCCTAGCTGTGGCACCTCTTGTTGTACCAGCGCCACCGGCAGCCCCTGTTGCGCCGGTTACTAGCAGACAGTCGTCCGGGACGGCAGGACAGTGACCCCTACAGAGCAGCGTGAGGTGGTGATTTGTTGATGAGGTTCCGTTAGTTTGACCCACCTCGTTTTTCGGGACAGAGCGCGGAGCCGTGGGAGGCAGAGTCGTGGGTCACGGCTAAGGAGCGACATTTTGAGAGCCTGTTTATCGAGGAGCGATTTCAGGTATTATTGGCGACGAATTTCTTAGAGCGCAACGCCGAGGCCTGGTGGCGGCGTGTTCGACCTGTTGGTCCACCTGGAACTCAGCTTCTTACCTGGGCGGAGTTCCGCAGTCTACTTCTTGGAGCCTTTTTCCGGAGAGCGTCAGGCAGAGGTTGGAGGAGCAGCTGAAGAATCTCCGACAGGGAGATCGGCCCGTGCATGAGTACATCGCAGGCTTCAACCAGTTGTTGGCCTATGTACCGCACGCGGCCAGTGATGAGGCGCATCGGATTTATATGTTTGAGCGGGGTTTGCGTCGGGTGATTTATCAGTTCGGCCGTTCGCGCAGATTGCAGATGTTGGATGCATCTTTGGAGCAGGCACTTTACATTGAGCGTGGAGAGGCGGTGATGGATGAGGTGGCTCCAGCTCCCGCAGTGATTCCAGGGGCGAAGCGCCCAGCACCGGTTGATGAGGGACAGACGAGTCGGCAGGCACCTCCGAGACCTCAACGATCTCACCTTGAGTGTCGTGGGTTTGAGAGGCGCCAGAGATCTGGTGGGCCCCCGCAGCAGCGGCAGTATCAGCAGCGACAGCAGTTTCGGTAGCAGCAATTTCGGCAGCAGCGACAAGAGCGGTGTGTCATCTGTGGTGGCCCCCATCCACCGTCGCAGTGTGACCAGAGACAGGGACGGTGTTTCCAATGTGGAGAGTTGGGACATTTTCGAGCAGCTTGTCCTTGGGCCATTCTGTCAGTGCGACCCCTTGCTACAGCACCCCCCTTGCTTGTTCAGGAAGCGGAAGCCCCTCCGGTACACCGTCAGACAGAGTGGGGTACGATGTCGGGACAGACGGGACGACGATCTTCCGCACCCAGTGGACGGGTTTACGCAGCCCTGGTAGAGGGCACCCCGGCAGTAGATCGTGTCGCCGCAGGTATGATTTTATTTTCTGTCAGCTGAGTTGAGCATTTCGGTACCGCTGCATCCTTCTACACATGTTAGTAGGGCATTTGCATCTCTGCATGGATAAGAGATAGGAATTTTGCTACATGCATTAGCGGTTGGATTCTTCACAGTATCCTACAAGGAGAGGAGGATTGTGGGGCATGATCAGGACAGCTGAGATTTGGGAAGTACACCGGCAGGTGTGACGATTCAGTTACAGCTCCATGACTCAGATTGAGCACACGGGATGGACCAGCTGGTGCAGTATCGTGCAACGACTGATTGTGGAATGAGAACAGTGACCTTCCCGTGAGTTGGACAACAGGAGTTCATTTTCTCAGGTCACCGGGGTATCCTTCCTACAGCAGTGGCTTCAGCGGTTTTGGGTTAGGTGCTACCTTTTGAGCGTAGGTGACGCCTGGGACTAGAGGTTGTGTCTCTAGGGGTCACGGAAAGATCGTAGCTTTCGTTTTCGTTGCCACAGCAGGAACGACTTCAACACTTCTCTCCATTTTTCTCGCCCTTGCGCTAAAATTTACGAACAGGACGAAAGCTTCGAAAGGCTACTCCAGAAATGGAGACGGTGCCCGAACCTGTTCTTGTTTGATTGGGGCGAAGGCACTGGTCTTTTCAGAATTTTCGGACTTTTCGTTAATTTCAGATGTTTTCTAAATAGAGAGTAGCGGTTGACGACTTTCCTGCTGGTGGGGCCTTTACCTTTCCTGTTTGGTTGTGTTGGCATACTCGTATAGATTTGGACGAGTAGAGTTGGTTGTTCTTCCTTGTCCCCAGTTTTTGGAGTTCCTGAGGTTTTTCCAGCTTTTGGTCTCGCTTTGTGGAGAGTGAGTAGCGACTGGGGAGTTGGAGACTGTGTTGATGGATACTTACCTTTGGCTTTGAGACTCTCTTTTGAGCCGTATTAGTTTCGAGGATGAAACTTTCTTTTAGTGGGGGAGGATGTGAGGACCTGATGTCACGCCCCGGGTGTAAACCAGAACCGGGCCCGTCCACAGATCCGCCGTGCACACAGAATTTCCCGTGTACACGAAGCGCTGGTAACCTGCTCAGATAAAAGATGCATAATAAAAGAGCATAATGAAACAGAGCTAAAATAAAACTAGTACATCTCAGACTATAGCTGGAAAGTAAAAGCATAGTAAAAACTCTCAAAATATACAAGTGTCTATCCCAGCTCACCAAATAAGTACAAACAGCTGGCAAGAGCCAGACCCAAAATAAACTACAACTGTCTGAGAAAAGAAAAGGGTACAACTGGTACACCGCTACGCTCGCAGTCGGGTAGATGAACTATCTAATCAGCTATCCGCTTACCTCGATCTGCCGAGACGGCCCTGCAACTCCCGCAGAAGACTCTGCAAAACAAAGGGGGAAAAGAAAAGAGAGACAATAGAGGTGAGAACTACTATATAAAACAGTAGTCTCCCTAGTGGGCAAAACCTCAAACTCTGACGGCCCACTAGGACTACTAGAGGCAAAAAGAAAAAAAACAGTAGTAAGCTATAAAGGCTACTGATAAGGAAAACTATCACTACTATGCCTCTAAATGCAGTATCAAAAGAGATGACTGTATGAATACATCAGAAAACTGTATCTGTCCAAATAACCCAATCACGTACCACCAGTAAAACTGGCATTGCCTGCTCAGCGAAATCTGCACACATGGCTCGAAACCGCGGGATCGGCCCGCACGGCTCGCATCCCAACATAAGTATCAGACCGGCACACATGGCTGGGTCCGAAAAGCCTACCTCCGGATTGGCACTCGAGGGGAGCGACCCACACGAGTAAAGTATCTCAGTAACAAGTATCTCAGTATAGCAGGACTTTGATCATGACTATGATCAAAGTGGGTAAATCCATCCACTAATGAAACCCCGATCCCGAATCTGGTGCAATAATACTCAATAAGTGGGAAACTCCATCCACAAGAGAAATCTGATACCCAATCTGATGCATAAGTAAAACATCCGGTCAACCGCCCAATGTCCGCGGTCGCCGCAACACCCACAAGTCCAAATCTGATAAAGTAATCAATATCTGGCTAACCGCCCAATGTCCGCGGTTGCCACAATGCCCCACAGTCCATAATCGAGTCCAACCTAATCCCGACTCGATGACCTCGACTACACTATCCCATACCCCTGCTCTAACTCGAGCAATATGCAACTGAATAGAAAGGAGAACAGCTAAACATGGTTTCTCCTAAGTCATGTCCCGATATGTCGTGTAGCAGAAAAAGGTGGCCTAGCTAGATGACCATACAAGCATGCAAAGTCCTTTACTTGATAAAGCAATTACAAGTATTCTAACTTTTACAAAACTAAGTGCATGGAACCTCCAATGTACATGATGCATAATACATGATACAGGATACATCTTGATACATGATCGACTAACAATAGGCTTCTCAAGATGCGAGCCCTAACCACATGCTTTCACAAGAATAATGAATTTCCCTAACACATTGTTTTTCAAGATACAATCACTTTAAATAAGTTGTTGCAAAGATGGGAACTCACTAACAAATAATCTTTCCAAAATATAAACTCTAACCACATGCCCAAACCTTCCATTATACATACAACATGATATGGATTTAGCATGATTCCAAGTGTTTAAACTACACATCTAAAGCAGGAAACACAACTTACTAACATTTAGTTCTCTAACCATGCAAGTAGTAACAATGAATCCGTGATCTCATACAAGCATGCTAGGTCCATTTCACAATTCTAACTAGCAACATGATCAAGCAACACTCTAATATACTAGTGGGAAATCAAAAGTAGGAGGTTTACAACACACCCACCTCGAGCGCCAAATCCTGGTCCAAAAAGTGATGTCCACGCTCGGTCCAAACAACTTCCACAAAACTGTACAACATTCCCCAAAAGAACAAACAACATTTAATCACACAATACATCCCAAAATCTGTCCCAAATTACAGCAGTCCACTATTTGCCTATTTTCACCTGTGAAGATCGCCCAAAAAAATCCAAGATAAATACTGTCACGATCCTCGCGACGAACCCGTCGAACGACGAGTACCAGCACGCCCAAATCCGAGTTTCCTACGCTGAGATATAAATCCGGCAAGGGAAACACCCCAAAAACAACTGTACAAAATTTCAGTGTCCACGAACTCACGGAGAAGAGGATTTTCACCTTCGAAAATATTCATAAAATTCCCAGAAAATTCGAGGGCGTTCGTTGCGTCATGTAGATGAAAAATGCCTTTTGAATCGCCTCGATCCGACGTCTGTGCGAAAAGATACAGCTAGAACACCGCAGTGCTGTCCAAAAGTCCGCGAAGAAAAAGGGGTCAAATGAAATCTCGGGAAACTCCAAGGTCAGCACAGAAATCGAGGAATCTCAAAACACAGAAGTTGGAGTCCTACCTGTCGAGAGTCCAGTGGCGCAAGAATCGTTGGAAAAGGAGGTCGGGGGTGAGTCGGGGAGCCCAAACACTGAGAAGGGGCGAAGCGGGTCGCCGGAGAACAAGCGTCGCGCCGCGCCGTAAAATCGTGACCCTCGGGATGCGTGCCTCAAAAAATCCTCAAAGTCCTCCAATGGATAGTGCACTGTGAGAGGGAAATTTCTTCTGAAGAACTCTCTGCGAAAAGGAGTCCAAAAGCCCAAAAAGGAAACAGGGAAGCCTATTTATAGGCTCAGCCCACAAGCACCTTTGGGCCGGATTCGGGCGCAACTTCCGGGCGCCCGAATCCGCCAAGCGGGGTCGCACCGATGCTGTCCGACGCGCCCGAAATGCTGTGGTGATGCCACGTGTCCCTGCAACAGGAAACAGCGGTGCAAGGGCTCCCGCCGCGCGCCACGCGTCCCTCACGGTCAACGGCGGTAGGTACGGCCCGCCAATGGCGGGCCGACGCGTGGCGCACTTGAGTACGGCCAACCCCTCGCGTCGCGACGCGTGGCGCACTCGAGTGCGGCCGACTGCGGCGTCAGGCGCCCCTGAGCGCGCTCCGTCCCGAGGCGGGCCTCCACGCCTCCCGTGCGCCGCGCTAGCTGAGCCCACCTATAGGAAGCTGCCACGCGTCCCCAAACACCGGGTCCACGCACCCGCTTTTGGGTTCCGTGGACCGTGCCGGGTGCGCGACCAACCAGGGCGCGACACGTGTTCCCGCTCAGATCCCTGCACCGCCGTTCAACCGTGCACCGCCGCTCAAATTCCCGTGGACCGCGCACCGAGAGCCAGCCTATCCCCGCCTGCCTGCGCCGGGCTCATGCACCCCGCCGCGCCGCTCCGTGGACCGGACACCGCGAACCCGCCATTGACAGGCCGCCACGTGGCAGCCGGCGGTCCACAGTCACCTCCGTGCACCGAAAGACCCCGAAACTTTCGGAAGTCCGTTTTTGGTCATCCGGACTCCGAAATTAACAAGCAAATATCCGTTTTCAAGCGTTTTTCCGCACTGCATCCAAATCCAACCTCTTTTTGGCCCAAAACCTTTTCTAAATTCGGCAAATGCAGCCGAAGGCCAATATGACAATAAATACCTCAATGGGTCCATTTGTGCTATCCCTTCGATACACTATGGACCAGACACACCATCAACAGGTGTTTTACACATTGGATTCACGGGAAATAAAGCATAGGAACCTGGACCACTACACCTGAATCCCCGCCTAAGGGTTATTGGTGGATTAGTGGCTTCTGGGAGTGTTTGTGCGCATGTCGGCCCAAGAAATGGATTCCTAGTGTAAAATGGGAGCAAGTTTGCTTAACCGGAGGCCTTTGGGAAATTTTAGAAGTGGAATTGGACCCAAACGGACATCAGATTTGGATTCCCGCGCGCGAAAACGTTGAAAATGGACTATTTACTTGTTTTTTCGGAGCCCGGATGCGAAAACACGGATTTTGAGGTGTTGGTGGCACTGTTCCGGCGGCCGGAGTTGCGGCGGCCGGCGGCGGCAGGCGGCGGAGTCTACAGCGGGCGGAAGGAGAGCCGCTCGGGTCCACCGTGGAAGCGTACACACGGGCGCGTGACACGTGGCTGCTCCCGATTGGCCGGCGCAGCAGGCGCGGTCCACGGGAGAAGCGCGGCG
>CM055070.1:30943826-31027800 GCA_029204045.2 Tillandsia leiboldiana | reverse complement strand
CTGTTGTGGACTTGAAGGACATTTGGTGAAGAATTGCCCGAAAAAGAGAAAGAAGAGTCCTTCGGCAACTTCATCTACGGGGCGAACTCAACGGAATCAAAAGACACATCAAGTCAAAGGAGTTCACTCAACCCACCAAAGGTCCGAGCCACAACATCAATCATACAAGTGGATCATTGCGAGGCAAAGACCTAAGGTGGATCAACAGTCAAAGCGGACAACCCCCGGCCACAACGAATCAAGACAACCCAAAATCCAGCGATTTTGGATTCGGAAAGGTGATATCTTTCCTTGTCTTAAGTTCTAAATAGCTTATGACTGTATGTAATGCTTTGATTAGTTTTCCTTTCATATTTTTCTTAATCTTTGCATTACATGTTTTTCAATGCTCTTCGTTTTTATACTTTGTTTTTGAACAAAAGGGTTTTTAATGAACAAGTGCATTGAATGAAAAGGGCTTTCACTTTCAATCACTCCAATTTAATTTTATATGGATTATCAACTTTACTCCATAATCATAATCTTGAAGATACTTCATTATAGGAGTTTTTGATATTAAAAGCATCAAATTTTAGAAATCATGTGTGATCTTTAGATGCTTAATCTATCTCGGTTGTGTGAGTTCATTGTGATAACGTGAGACAACCGATAGACTAAAATTTGGGATTTAATTCTTTCACGTAAGAGATTGCATTCTTACAAGGGTATTGAAATGATTTGCAAAAGATGTGGAAAGAGTTACATCTGAAAGGAGTGTGAAAACTACCACCACATGCTGGAAAGAGCTGCCACCCCGGTCGTCCGGTTTGTGTGTGAAGCTACCACATGTTATGGATGCTTGATAGTATTTTATGAGAAAATCTTTAGTTGAAGCATTTGGAGATTTATATGCAAAACTCTTATATTTTGAACAATCTCCTGGTTGGTATAAGGTGGGATAGTTGAAAGATGCTCAAAGAGCCACCCTTAGGTATTTTAGTGATTATCTCAATTTGAAAGGGTAGAATTCAAGATTGATGTCGTTTGGAAATCTCCGTATGTCATCTTTGTAAATCCGTTACATCTTGATAGACTTTGGATCTCAAGATTATTTTTGATGACTTGTGTTTGATGAATATAACATGAAAAACGGTTTATAATGTTTTACCTTTATTTTTCATGATTTCGGAGTAAATCTTTTTAATTTTTGTAAAATTAATTGGATTGAATGACATCTATGTGATCTCATATTATTTTCAAGCACTTAAATTGTTTTCTTGATGGAATACAAATCGGTAATTCAATTATTTCAAAATCTGGATTTGTTTCAAGAAATTATTTGATTTTTGCTTTCTGGTACCGGTACGCAATCTGCATTTTTGTTATATACCGGAACTGAGCTTTTATCTCTCTTTCTCTATGAACTAATGTTGTTAGTGATTTTCTTTTGTCTAGTATGTTCACTGTTCGACAATTTGTGACAAAAAGGGGGAGAAGAGAAATGACGGAGATAAGATCATCAGGAGAGGACAAACGAAAATGGAAAAATGGGGGAGAACGAAAAATGATGATCGTATCACAAAGGGGGAGAACATAGATGCTCAAGAACATGGAGAACATGTTAGAGATGCTCAAGATAGGGGGAGACAAAGAAAAATTGAAAGAGCCGAAAAAACAAAAGAACCAAAAGGAAGACGGATCAAACGTAGGATTTTAATTTCTAACAACTAACGTTTGATTTTGTTTGGAGTTTTGTTTTGCAGGAATTACATCACTTTAAGACTCCAAGTCCTAAGTCATAGAGTATGTTCTAGGACTGTTTGGTTCAAATGTAATTTTGTATTTATTGGATCTTTCACGCAAAGAAAATCAATGTTTTGGTGATGACATTGAGTTTCGATTTTTTGGTTTAAGATGAGTGACTTGAGCGCTTTTATGTATTTTTGGGTTTTGTCACGAAATTGCCAAAGGGGGAGATTGTTACGGCATTTTGGTGTTGGCATATTTCGTGAGTCAAGTCAGTGAGTTGAGTCGGAGTCTTAAAGGGATCAAATTGTCAATCAGCTTTCAAAGACTTAGAGAAGATTCAACAAGAGCTCAAGTTGACACTCAGTGTCTTGAGTCTTGAAGATTGAAGTTGAAGAATTGTGGATCAGTTACATCAATCTCAAGAAGAAAGTATTCAAGAGGATCAGGTATGTTTAACTAAATAATTTTGGTGATCCGAATACTTTCTTATAGTGTAGAAACACTTGGATGAATTTTTAATGTCATAATAATCAAAAACTGGTGTTCGGACATGTTCAGGATCCGGATCAGAGCCAACGATCCGGATCCCGAAGGTTGTTGCTTCATACAAGACTTCGATCCGGATCCATGCAATTTCCGATCCGGATCCCGAATGTTAAGTTTTCTGATTTGTATGAACGATCCGGATCGGGCAATGCGATCCGGATCCCGAACCATGGTATTTCTGGAATCGTCAATCTCGTTACGACGATCCGGATCGCAGTAAATCCGATCCGGATCGCCGTCCTGAAAATTTCCAGATAAGGTATGTTTTTGATTCTTATCTCTTTCCAAAGGTTTCTAAACTATAAATAGACATTTAGGGTTTCTCAAAAACGTGGGAGCTACGGCCGATCTTTTTATAAAACTCTTGAGAGCAACCCTAGAGGCTAGGTTTTTATCGATCTTCTTTATAGCCTCTTTTAGGTCAATTCGACGGTTCTTTCAAGAACATATCTTTTGTCGAATTGATCTAATCTTTGCTTAGAGATTTCTTCTACGGTTCATCAATGAGAATCTAAGCAAAGGATCACCATCGAAGTCAATATTCTTATCGACTGAGTTTGCGTCGTGGATTCGACGTGGCATCGTGGATTCGGTGTGCTAAAGGCGTTTCGTGGATTCGAAACGTGTGCTCGTGGATTCGAGTGGCGTTCGTGGATTCGAACGTGTGCAGTGGGCGTGCAAAATCGGTGGAGCGTGAGGTCCAAGAAATTGAAGGAGGGGTTAAATCCGTGGAGACGGTAATCACCTTGTTATTCTTCTTTTCTTAGGGATTGTTATTGCGCGGATATCCAACCGGTCAGCGCAAGGTCCGAAGAAGCTGAAGGAGGGGTTGAGTCCGTGGAGTCGGTAATCACCTTGTTATTCTTCTATTCTTAGTGGATTGTTATTGCGTGTTGGTCCCGTGGTTTTTCTCCTGGATTGGAGTTTCCACGTATATCGCGGTGTGCTGTTTTTATTTTCCGCATTGGTTTTTATTTTGTACTGAGATTGAGTTTTTAAGTATTACACCTATTCACCCCCCCTCTAGTTGTTTGATAGTACCTATTTAGATCCTTGTGGATCCTATAAAAACCTACACGTTTGACGACGTGCTTATACACTTTTTTCATCTACTCGGCGCAAGGAATAGCACAGTATTTTTATTGGATTTTTCTGAGTTTTGCCCGAAGGTATATGTTCTTCCCCATATCTGTAAATGGGATTACAGTTATGTTGCTGTGTGGTTTTGCGCACCTGTACTGTGGAATTTGTAACTCGGCCTACGGGGCTCGGAATTGGACGTGCAGGTACTCGTTTCGAAGGTATCGACGCGAGGATTGCTGTGGTATTTTTATTGGATTTTTCTGGGCACCTCCGGCAGGTGAAATAAGCACGACTTTGGGACTGATTTTCAGATTGTGTATACTTGGTTAATTTTGGAATAAAAGTGTAATGTTGAGCCTTATTGATGTACTCAGGGGTGTTTTCAGTTGTTTGGAGCCAAGGCTTGCGCGACTTGTACCGAGGGTGTTATGTTGGCAGATTTTGGACCCTGGGCGTCTATCCACTTCACCGACTTCAGGTTTGCCTTGGTTTAAGCGCTTCAGGTGGGTAAGCTTATTATCAGTAACTGTTTAAGGCAATGAATATGTTGTGGCAAATATAAGTGCACTTGTGGGGATGTCACCCCTCTATGACTGATGCATGCATGTTTAGGGTACATGGTTTATGTTGGTAAGTAGGTAAGCTTGATAATGATATTTGTATAAATGATTGCAAGAATAGTATTTATGAGGTATATTGGGGACTTGCATGACTTGGACATCTATGTGATGACTAGTGTAAGCTTACCTAGGATAATGTTACCCTATGAGATTATGTAACGTGCCATGTTAGCACATAGCCATTCATGTGGTTGGTTTATGCTTTGGGACAGGATTTCGTAGCTATGTGCGGATTTGTACTCTGAGGAGTTATTATGATCGTTCTATTGATGAACCTTGAATTGTGGACAGGTCTAGTTTTGGGATTCCGGCATGTTGTTTATTCCTAAAGGATCTATTATTATGCTTTACCCCCCCCTTTATTTCCTTGAGGACTTTTGCATGCTTGTATGGTCATGTAGTTAGGCCATCTTTTACTGCTGCACTACTTATGGGAACTTGACTTAGGAGAAACCATGCTTTTCCTTTCTCCGCCTTTGCTAGTCAAGTGGACAGTGTTGCTCGGGTTCGAGCAGGGGTCTGGATAGGGTAGTCAGGACTTCGTGTCTGGGACAGGTTGGCTTAGTTGTGGGGCTTTGCGGCAACCGCGGATATTGGGCGGTTGACCGGATGTTTCTCTATGCACCTGATTGGGTATCAGTTTTCTTTAGTGGATGGAGTTTCCCACTTATCGTTCAGTTGCATCCGATTGAGGTCGGGTCTTTCCTTGGTGGTTGAGTTTTCCCACTTTGATCAGATTGATGATCAAGTCCTGCTGTTTAGAGATACTGGTGACATTGATGACAGAGATGCTTTACTCGTGTGGGTAGCTCCCCTCGAGTGCCGCTCCGGAGTAGGCTTCAGACCGTGTTGGGTTCCGGTCAGACCGTGTTGGGTTCCGGTCAGACTGTGTCGGGTGCCGGTCAGACCGTGTTGGGTTCCGGTCATTTGGACAGTGGAGATACTGAGTTCGGGAGATTGGTGACAGAGCAGGCAGTACCGGGTTTTATACCGGTTCATTCGATTGAGTTCATTTCGGTCAAATACTTTTATTGTTACACTCGTGCCTGGGGGCCGAGTGCAGACTGGTAGTAGACCAGTGATAGTACTGTTGAGAGCCGTCTGGTTGACGGTGGTCCCGTGTCGTGGCGAGTACTTTGACCGCCGTGTGAGAGGTTGAGCATCATGATTCTATCCGTTCTGAGAGAGAGCATGGATTTTGACCATAGCCTGCATGATCCTCTACTCGATAGCGAGCTAGTCCGTTTGGACGCCCTACGTAATTCCTGCCTGTCAGCAGGAGGTGGTTGTAGGTGGATGCAGGTTTGACTGGACCAGATGTGGCAGTCAGCTCGATTGGGTCGATGGTGCACTTCATGTGCTAGTGGTTGCATACCACTGTTTGGTTCTCCCCCTTTTTGCCTTTAGTTAGGGGCAGGGTAGCTGTCGAGAGTCTCCAGCCTACTCATTTCAGTCTTATGACTTGGGTTAGTTTTTGTCTCTTGAGGACTTGGTGGGCAGACCGTCGGGTCTGGCGGTGGTACCCACTGAGAACTCCCTTTTTGGTGTAGTTCTCACACCCTTTGGGGGTTTCCCCCCCCTTTTTCCTCTCCTCTCCTTTGTTTTGCAGAGTCTTAGCGGGTGTTGCCGACTCTGCGGATGTTGATCGTGCGAGGGAGTCGCGAGCTAGATCCCTACCCGTCGTTGGAGAGTAGCGGTACCCTTCAGAGGAGATCATCAGTGGATTAGTTGTTTCTTTTTCCTCTTTTGAGAGACTATTGTAGTGAGGATATTTTGTATTGAGAGACTGTACACTGTTGTATATTGGAGTTACCTCCCGGTTGGGTTTAGAGCTTGTACTTGAGGATATTGTATTATTATTATTTTGGGAGGCAGATAGTGTTGTTTTATTTCCAGTTGTACAGTGATTGATTTTAGTTACAGCAGATTTTTATTTATAGCTCTGATATCTGTTTAGTTATAGTACTTTTCTTGCAGGTAGGACGCTTCGCCTATGCAGGTTGGCATAGGTGGCGGATCTGTTTGGCGGGCCCGGGTCGCAGTTTCGACCCCGGGGCGTGACAGATTAGAGTGGTATCAGAGCCTAGGTTGTAGGTCATGGTAGACTTATAAACCCTAGGCTTATGGTTTGACCCTTGGTTGACTTTGTGAGAGTCGTGATTTTTTTAGCGAGAGTCCTGATTTAGTTTTATACCTCTCCCAAGGGACGGGAGGAGTGATTGGCATGTTTATTCTCCTAAGTGATTATGTTGGCTGCAGACAACATAATGCTGTGGAACGGGTGACATGCTTTAGACTTTCGCTGGATTGGGTCGAGTGTTGTTGTGTGCTGTTTTGTTGTTTCGTCGTGGCGAGCGGTGTCTCCCCGACGCTGGGTTTTGACCCGTGTGCATCCTGTCATAGCTGTTGAGCTTGAGCAGTTGGTTTTGGGCCGGATACCTGGATTGAGATCAGAGAACCCCGGACCCAGATGACAGGATTGTCTGAGGCTTGTCAGCGGCTGAGGGAGCAGCTGGTCTTGGTGACACAGTTGTCGGAGCACTGAGTAGCCCCCTCCGTGCCAATGTTTAGTGTCGAGGCGCCGAGGCAGGGTGGATGGTTGACAGCTGGTGAGCTGTGGGACATGATCGACCTATTGAGCCATATTTGGCAGATGAACCACCCCGACTCGTAAGATTGAGTTTGGAGCCTTTGGAGGCAGAGTCGCGGCTGGTGGTGATGGGGTGATTAATTGAGAGCCTCCCTGTGCTCGAGAGTGTATGTAGTTGTTGAACTGCGCGCTCCAGATTCGAGGGACGAGGCGCATAGGATATATGAGACTGGGAGTGGATTGCGCCAGGACACCTTTCTGTTATTCAGTCCCTCCATTGTAGATTTAGACGCCTCGTTGGAGCAGGCATTATGTATGGAGCGTGGCATTGCAGTTCCTTTGGATAGGGATCAGCCGCCAGAGGTGAGTTCTGGATTTTGGCGCTTGGCGCCGGATGATGGAGGACAGATCGGCAGGCAGGGGCATGTCTAATTTCTTTTCCTGGATAACGAGTTCCCGAGATGTCAGAGGTCGGGTGGACCCCGAAGGCAACATCAGTATTTTTTTATTTGAGTGGCGTAGCGATAGCGTGGATTTGTTATCTACGGAGGACCTTATTCGTCGCCTCAATGTGATCAGAGACAGAGGTCGTGCTTCCTAGTGATAGCCCTGATTTTCAGGCAGATTGAGCGACAACCACTTGCTTTGAGCGGATGAATCTGTGCCGCCCGGGTGGAGGGCGCCACGGTAGTGGATTGAGTGTCGCAGGTGGGATTTCACCACGGTAGTCGGAGTTAGAGCATGTTCCACTCTTACATGGGTTAGAGGCAGATTTGTTACCACGTGCGCTAGAGGTACAGGTTCCTGTTGTTGTTGTGCACGTGGAGGAGGCTTTTGGATCATGTCCAGTGCGGCCGAGACCGCGAGATACCGGCAGAATTATTGGAAATTATAGTAATTAGGTGTTTTGACCTTATGCTTGAGATTGTTGGGCACTATGCCACAGGATGTTCGACTGCAGCAAGAGAGGACTTTGATCTTCGGCAAGGCGGGCAATTGGAGGCATGCTCGTTGGGGTTGTTAGAGCACTCTGGTTTTAGCGACAGGGTGAGAGGTGCTTACGGCGGCACCGGGACTCAGGGATATCTCTGTTGCCCGCGAGATCCCGTGTGTGATTTCACCTTAGTTGTTGGTAATGCCGCCGGTTAGGGAGATAGAGAGTGCGTTTGACGTGGTTCGAGGAACCGCGCCACCCTGGACAGCACCTCATTGGATATCGCCGGTGGAGCTGAGAGAGACCCGATGGCACTGTTGCAGGGTCCGATGGATCGAGGGGTCTGTTTGACCTAGTGCCACGCCGTTGGTATACAGTGGTGATGCCACGTCATTGATACACGAATGTGAGGGTCCTTTTATGGTATCCAGGACCTTATGATGGAATTATACTCCGGCAGTTGGTGTATGATGCGAGTACCCACTTGGAGTTAGACAGCCGAGGACTTCGCCTAGATGGCGTTTTGGACACGGTGGTGGCATTAGGAGTTGTTAGCGAGGCCCAATGGAATGACGAATGCCCTGTGGACTTCAAGATCTGAGGGATTGTATGTCCCATGTGTACTTGGACGGACTGGGAGTGGTGTTTTCCGAGGATATTTTGATTTACTCCCAGAGTGACTTGGAGCACGAGGAGCACTTTGTGGATGTGCTACCATGCCCGTGTGGATGAAGCGGTATGCCAAGTTATTGAGGTACAAGTTGTAGCTGCAGAAGCATACCTTCTTGGGTCGCTTCGTTCGAGCCGTAGGGGCGGCGGTGGAACCCGACCTAATGGATGTTATTCAAGTTGACTGAGACCAACTTTCATTCTTGAGGTGAGGAGCTTCTAGACTTGGCGGTGCCGGGAGAGCATGGCCAATGGATAATGTGCCTGATACTAGCGCCAATGCTAGTGTTTCCTGTGTGATCTAGTGATGCCTCCCATTTTGGTGGTGGAGTTACCGTGGGTGGATCTTCGGTCCACACTTCATTAGTCCAACCCTATGAGTGTTATGGCAGGCAGCTTGGATTCCACAGTTGAGCCTTTCTGTACGTCCTTTATTTCCAGCTTGGATTGATATACCTGGGCGTAGGCCATGCCTGCTTGGCTATCAGTTCTGATTACTCAGCATCTTGAGTGGGATTTTCGCGGATTGTCGTTGCTGGTTTGGGATTTTTGACCGCGAGTTTGGGCATCCGCATTATGATCGCCTTTCGAGCCAGTTTTCACTCCCGTTCACTGACGGTTTGGTCCCCGTCAAGGCATCCTTTCGACCCGTGGGTCTGTCGGGGTTTTGTTGGCATGTTGAGTGGCCAACCGTGGCATGAGATTGCGTCTCTTGAGGATCCCTTTTGAGGGTGGCCCGTGGTTGAGTAGGCCACTCGGGTAATTTTGGATCGGAAGTAACCGAGTGAAGACCCCAGCTTATTGGATCCTTTTCCTCATAGGATGAATCTGTGGGTATACTTCGGGTGGTCCTGGTGGAGTAGACACCAGGAGGTGGTTTGGTGCGTGTTGCGCTGATGATTATTCTGTTTCCCCCGGCTCTTGATGGGGCCTCTGTGTTGTTTCACGTCTCAGCTCAGGAGTGTTTTGCTTTTGGATCCCTCGCCCGTGATTGACTTGCCCCTTTTGAGATCTGTGATTGATGGAGTACGAGGGACGCCCGTTGCGATTTCTGGCTCGAGAGTTGAGAAAATCGCATATCGGGCCATGCCGTACTTGTTGTTGTGGTTGTTGGGGAGTAATCACGGGGAGTGAGTGATGTTTCGGGAGCTGGAGGCGTTATTGATGGATACCTACCCGTGGTATTTGTGACTCTTGGTGGATTTGAGCTAGTTTCGAGGACGAAACTTTCCTTAGTGGGGGAGGATGTGGGGACCCGGATCCCCACGACGAGATTACTGGTTCATCTACAGCTCCCGGAGGCCTATGTGGCATGTTGGTGGGATTGGTGCCCCAATTGGACATTAGTGTTGGGCTCAGTGTGTTAAATGGATCACGTGGGTGATCGGTGGACTCCGTCGGAGCTCCAGAAGTGGTTTCGCGCGCCATGGATATTAAAATAGGACCCAGCGTGAAGTTTGGATCAAGGAACATCTTCCCGGATGCCTTCGGCAATTTTTAGAGTTGGAATTTGGCAAATTGGACTTCGGATTTGGATTCAGCGCGCGAAAACGATGAAAATGGACTATTCACTTGCTTTTTCCGGAGTCCGGGTGATTCGGCACGTTTTTCGAGGCAAGGGTACTGTTCCGGCACCGGCGGCGGCGGGCAGCGGCGGAGCGCGGCGGAGTAGGCAGCGGCGGGTGCGCGGTCCACCGCGGAGGCGTGCACCGGTCGGGGGCCACGTGGCGGTTCCCGGTTGGGCCGGCGCAGCGGGCGCGGTCCACGGGAAAGGCAGGTGTACGGTGGACCGGTGGGGGGACACGTGGCGCACACCGGTTGGCCGGTCCACGTGCACCCGGTCCACGGTGCACCTGCGGGCGCCTCGGGAAGCGTGCGCGCAGAGGCGCAGGCGGCGGGCGCAGAGCGCACGTGGGCGCGTTGTCGGGCGGTTCCCGCGCTTGGGGTGGACACGTGTCGGCGTCTGGGGGGCGCCACGTGTCGCGCGGGGAGCGGCGGGGGTTGCTGTCGCCTGTTTGGCGGGCGACGTGGAGGCCCAGGGTGGATTCGGGCGGCTACAGTGCTCGCGCGCGGGGATTTCGGGCTGCTACAGTGCGCGCCCGAAAGTTCCCTGCGCCCGGAAATTGGGACATATCCGGTATTTCTTCAATTGTTTCTGCAGCCTATAAAAGCGATCCGAGCCTCCTTCTTTCCCCTTTTTCCGCCATTTCCGAGCCTCCTCTCGCCTGGGTGCCTTCAGCAAAGATGATCCCCGAGTTTGGCTGCATCCTTCTGCAAAGTTTTGGGATTTTTGGTGGCACGCTTATCGAGGTTTCCATTTTTACGGCGCGGCGCGATGCTCGTCCTTTTGGGTTCCCCTTCGTCGCGTTTCGGTGCGCGAGCTCCCCCGGCCTACTCCGACAACCTTTTCGCGTGATTTCTTCGCCGCTGGATTCACGACGGACAGATCTACGATCTTGGTATTTTCAGCTTTCCCTCATTTCGCGCTTTTCGAGGTGTTTGTTCGAGCTTACTGTGACCCCATTTCTGTGAAGGGGATTTGGACAGCGGCTTGGTATTTCGGCGTTATCTCCGCAACCGGGCATCGTTTGACGACGTGCTTAACACTTTTTTCATCTACTCGGCGCAAGGAATATCACAGTATTTTTATTGGATTTTTCTGAGTTTTGCCCGAAGGTATATGTTCTTCCCCTTATCTGTAAATGGGATTACAGTTATGTTGCTGTGTGGTTTTGCGCACCTGTACTGTGGAATTTGTAACTCGGCCTACGGGGCTCGGAATTGGACGTACAGGTACTCGTTTCGAAGGTATCGATGCGAGGATTGCTGTGGTATTTTTATTGGATTTTTCTGGGCACTTCCGGCAGGTGAAATAAGCACGACTTTGGGACTGATTTTCAGATTGTGTATACTTGGTTAATTTTGGAATAAAAGTGTAATGTTGAGCCTTATTGATGTACTCAGGGGTGTTTTCAGTTGTTTGGAGCCAAGGCTTGCGCGACTTGTACCGAGGGTGTTATGTTGGCAGATTTTGGACCCTGGGCGTCTACCCACTTCACCGACTTCAGGTTTGCCTTGGTTTAAGCGCTTCAGGTGGGTAATCTTATTATCAGTAACTGTTTAAGGCAATGAATATGTTGTGGCAAATATAAGTGCACTTGTGGGGATGTCACCCCTCTATGACTGATGCATGCATGTTTAGGGTACATGGTTTATGTTGGTAAGTAGGTAAGCTTGATAATGATATTTGTATAAATGATTGCAAGAATAGTATTTATGAGGTATATTGGGGACTTGCATGACTTGGACATCTATGTGATGACTAGTGTAAGCTTACCTAGGATAATGTTACCCTATGAGATTATGTAACATGCCATGTTAGCACATAGCCTTTTATGTGGTCGGTTTATGCTTTGGGACAGGATTTCGTAGCTATGTGCGGATTTGTACTCTGAGGAGTTATTATGATCGTTCTATTGATGAACCTTGAATTGTGGACAGGTCTAGTTTTGGGATTCCGGCATGTTGTTTATTCCTAAAGGATCTATTATTATGCTTTACCCCCCCCCTTTATTTCCTTGAGGACTTTTGCATGCTTGTATGGTCATGTAGTTAGGCCATCTTTTACTGCTGCACTACTTATGGGAACTTGACTTAGGAGAAACCATGCTTTTCCTTTCTCCGCCTTTGCTAGTCAAGTGGACAGTGTTGCTCGGGTTCGAGCAGGGGTCTGGATAGGGTAGTCAGGACTTCGTGTCTGGGACAGGTTGGCTTAGTTGTGGGGCTTTGCGGCAACCGCGGATATTGGGCGGTTGACCGGATGTTTCTCTATGCACCTGATTGGGTATCAGTTTTCTTTAGTGGATGGAGTTTCCCACTTATCGTTCAGTTGCATCCGATTGAGGTCGGGTCTTTCCTTGGTGGTTGAGTTTTCCCACTTTGATCAGATTGATGATCAAGTCCTGCTGTTTAGAGATACTGGTGACATTGATGACAGAGATGCTTTACTCGTGTGGGTAGCTCCCCTCGAGTGCCGCTCCGGAGTAGGCTTCAGACCGTGTTGGGTTCCGGTCAGACCGTGTTGGGTTCCGGTCAGACCGTGTCGGGTGCCGGTCAGACCGTGTTGGGTTCCGGTCATTTGGACAGTGGAGATACTGAGTTCGGGAGATTGGTGACAGAGCAGGCAGTACCGGGTTTTATACCGGTTCATTCGATTGAGTTCATTTCGGTCAAATACTTTTATTGTTACACTCGTGCCTGGGGGCCGAGTGCAGACTGGTAGTAGACCAGTGATAGTACTGTTGAGAGCCGTCTGGTTGACGGTGGTCCCGTGTCGTGGCGAGTACTTTGACCGCCGTGTGAGAGGTTGAGCATCATGATTCTATCCGTTCTGAGAGAGAGCGTGGATTTTGACCATAGCCTGCATGATCCTCTACTCGATAGCGAGCTAGTCCGTTTGGACGCCCTACGTAATTCCTGCCTGTCAGCGGGAGGTGGTTGTAGGTGGATGCAGGTTTGACTGGACCAGATGTGGCAGTCAGCTCGATTGGGTCGATGGTGCACTTCATGTGCTAGTGGTTGCATACCACTGTTTGGTTCTCCCCCTTTTTGCCTTTAGTTAGGGGCAGGGTAGCTATCGAGAGTCTCCAGCCTACTCATTTCAGTCTTATGACTTGGGTTAGTTTTTGTCTCTTGAGGACTTGGTGGGCAGACCGTCGGGTCTGGCGGTGGTACCCACTGAGAACTCCCTTTTTGGTGTAGTTCTCACACCCTTTGGGGGCTTCCCCCCCTTTTTCCTCTCCTCTCCTTTGTTTTGCAGAGTCTTAGCGGGTGTTGCCTACCCTGCGGATGTTGATCGTGCGAGGGAGTCGCGAGCTAGATCCCTACCCGTCGTTGGAGAGTAGCGGTACCCTTCAGAGGAGATCATCAGTGGATTAGTTGTTTCTTTTTCCTCTTTTGAGAGACTATTGTAGTGAGGATATTTTGTATTGAGAGACTGTACACTGTTGTATATTGGAGTTACCTCCCGGTTGGGTTTAGAGCTTGTACTTGAGGATATTGTATTATTATTATTTTGGGAGGCAGACAGTGTTGTTTTATTTCCAGTTGTACAGTGATTGATTTTAGTTACAGCAGATTTTTATTTATAGCTCTGATATCTGTTTAGTTGTAGTACTTTTCTTGCAGGTAGGACGCTTCGCCTATGCAGGTTGGCATAGGTGGCGGATCTGTTTGGCGGGCCCGGGTCGCAGTTTTGACCCCGGGGCGTGACAACTGCTCGAGGGCATGCTGCCTGAAAGTGTCCCGACTGTCCACACAAAAAGCATCGCCCCTGTCTATGATCACACAGCTGCACTGCATGCGGTCCTCCGCAAATGACACACACATCCTGATACTGCTGCTGGTGCCTCGGCTGTGGGGGGCCTCCTAATCTCCGTCTCCTCTGAAATCCACGACCCTCAGACTAGGATGGTGGCGACCCCGGGGGTCCCGATCCACTAGACTATCCAAAATCAGGCGATACCGGATGCCTCACCCCGTAGCTAGATCCTGGCGCTCTGTCCCTCTCTGACATAACCGCTGTGCCTCGGGAAACCCACTGAGCATGCTCAATGGCCGCATCCAAAGTCGGTGACCGGTGCGAGTGAACAAGATAATAGATATCCTGATGCAGTCCTCTCTCAAACAAATCTACCTTCTGAGCCTCATCTGGGGCGACATGTGGCACACTGCTCAACAATTTCTGGAACTCCCGAATGTACTCATGAAGTGGTCGATCACCCTGCTGCAATCGTCGAAGATCCCCTTCTAGCTTCTGCTTTGCACTATCAGGAAAATAGGCCCCGCGTAGCAAAGCTCGAAATTCTGGCCACGTCATCAACTGAACTCCTGGCGGTCCAACTGGGCGGACCCGACGCCACCAAATCTCGGCGTCCCTCTCCAGAAAGTGCGCCCCCAAATGTACCTGATGTTCTTCCTTGATGAAGAGGTTCTCAAACAATTTTTCCATGGCCGTGATCCAGTTCTCAACCTCCCACGGCTCCGAACTCTGACCTGAGAACCGCGGGGGATGAAACTTGCTGATAAAGGATAGTCGATCCATGAGCTCCCTCTGCTCTGTCTCTGTCAACGGAGGAATCTATGACGAGGTCGAGGATGTCGTAACCGGAAGTACTGATGGTGATGCCACAGGAGGTGCCCTCTGCTCCAGCATGCGCATCATGCGCTCCATATTTTCCTCTTGGCGCCTGGCCGCCACCTCCTGGCGCCGCAACACCTCTGCCATCTGGGCCACCTGAGCCCGCAGCTCCTGTACCTCACTCTGCCTGGCCTGCTCGGCCTCACGCAGCTCGGGCTCCTCACCCAAGGTCGAATGCCCTCTCGTCGCTACACGACGTGTAGAGTACCGGGTCTTTGGATAGCGCGCCGACCACACGGATGGCTTGGAGCAGAGAGTTGCCTTGGCCATGTTGCATCTGAGTTCACAGTTGATGCCGGGTTGATTCGGATCAACGCGGAAGCTCCATCTCGATTCGGCGTTTTTCTGGGCTTTGTAGGCCGATTGAGGATGAGATTGGGAATTTCCGACTTCACCGTGGAGTGGTGGAAATTCAGGAACACTTGGAACAGGTGTACTTTCATATTACAGCGAGGTTCGGGAGGTTCCGGACTGACGCGGAGGACCCGGAGGCAAAGAGTGAGTCGGAACTGGCGATTTTGGAGCCGGTAATTGATTTGAGCACCCCGACTCAACGGACGAGCTTTTTGAAGAGAAAAAGCTGTGGACACGTGTACTTTTGATTTACAGCGAGGTTCGGGAGGTTCCGGACTGACGCGGAGGATCCGGAGGCAAAAAGTGAGTCGGAACTGGCAGTTTTGGAGCCGGTAATTGATTTGAGCACCCCGACTCAACGGATGAGCTTTTTGAAGAGAAAAAGCTGTGGACACGTGTATTTTCGATTTACAGCGAGGTTTGGGAGGTTCCGGACTGACGCGGAGGACCCGGAGGCAAAAAGTGAGTCGGAACTGGCAATTTTGGAGCCGGTAATTGATTTGAGCACCCCGACTCAACGGATGAGCTTTTTGAAGAGAAAAAGCTGTGAGCGCGTGTATTTTCGATTTACAGCGGAGTTCGGGAGGTTCCGGGCAGCGGCAGAGAGCCCGAAGGCAAAAAGTGAGTTGGAGTTGGATTTTTGGAATTAATTAATTAGTTAATTAATTAATTAAAGCCTTTTGCTTTATAAAGGCTCCAACCCCTCCCTCTGCAGCAGAGAAAGAAAGAAAAGGAAGAAAGAAAGAAAGGAAAGGAAAAGAGAGGAAAAGGAAAAAGAAAAGGAAGAAGAGGGTTTTCGAGGTGATCTTGGATTTTTGGACTCGCCGTTGGAGGCCGCGTGGAGCTCGTGGGCGTGCGGCGAGCGTCGTCGAGGTAAGCAATTTCAGATTTTTGAGGTTTTCTCGGGTTTTGAGAGCTTTTGGATTTTTGTTGGATTTTTTTTAAAAGAGCTTAAATTGGATTTTGGGTTTTTCTGGGTTTTTATATTTTACTGTGGAGGTTTCCGTCGCCGGCGGCCGCGCGCGCGCGCAACGGCGCACGCGCGGCGCCAGGGTGCTGCTGTTGGCAGCACCCTGCGGCGACATGTCGCTAGGCGCGGCGCCGCGAGCAGCAAAGTGCTGCACGCGGCGCTGCCAGGCCGCGCGCAGGCGGGCGCGGCAGGGCCGCGCGCAGGTGCGCGCTCGGCAGGGCCGCGGGCAGGCGCGCGCCGCACTGCCTGGTCGCGCGCGGGCGCGCGCGGCACTGATTGGCCGCGCGCTGCACTGCTTGGCCGCGCGCAGGCGCGCGCGGGATGGCCGCGCGCGGGTGCGCGCGGCAACGCCTGGCCGCGCGCAGGCGCGCGCGGCACCGCCTGGCCGCGCGCAGGCACGCGCGGCATTGCCTGGCCGCGCGTGGCAGGGCCGCGCGGGCCTGCGCGGGCGCGCGGCCGCGCGCAGCGTTGCGGGCTGCGCGCGCAGGGCGCTGCGCGGCGCGCTCTGTCACCGCGCAGCAGGTCGCTGCGCGGCGCGACCTGGGATGGCGCCGCGCGGCGGGCCTCCCTCGTCACACGGCGGTGTTCGCCGTCGGCTGCTGCCTTTTCGCCGTCAAGCGGTTTTTTTGGGGCAGTTTTCGCGAGCAGTTCGCGAGCTGTTTTCGCGCGGGTTTTCGCGCAGGTTTTCGTTGTTTTTCGAGCAGATTTCGCGAGCGATTTACGCTGATTTCGCGCAGGTTTTCGCGCAGTTTCGCGCAGGTTTTCCGAAGGTTTTCGTTGTTTTTCGCAAGCAGTTTGCGAGCGGTTTTCGCAGTTTTCGCGCGCTGTTTTCGCGCAGATTTCGCGCAGTTTTCGCGCAGCTTTCGAGCAGATTTCGCGAGCGATTTACGCAGATTTCGCGCAGGTTTTCGCGCAGTTTCACGCAGGTTTTCGCGCAGGTTTTCGGTGTTTTTCGCAAGCAGTTTGCGAGCGGTTTTCGCAGTTTTCGCGCAGTTTTGCGCAGTTTTCGCAGGGTTTTCGCGAGCTGTTTTCGCAAGCTGTTTTGAGCAGTTTTTACGCCGACGGAGCTGTTTTCGCCGTCGGGCGCTGGTTTTCGCCGACGGAGCTGTTTTTCGCCGTCGGGCGCTGATTTTCGCCGACGGAGGCTGTTTTTCGCCGTCGGATGCTCGGTTTTGACTGTGTTGATTGTTTTTGCGATTTCTTCGCTCCTGGCAGCTTGCAGTGCTGTTTTTAGCTTCCGCCGGGGGTGGTTGCTGGGTTTCCGTCGCGTTGACCCGCCGGCTTGTTTCGGGACATCCGCGGAGCGCGCGGTCGTGTGGTTGGACGCAGCGTGCTCCGTTTTGCGTGCGGACCTCGTGGAGGCAAGGTAAGTCCCACTGAGCCCAATTGCAAGTGTCGACAAGCAATTGGTGGCCTTCTGAGGTGGGTTGGTTTTCTCTCCAAGTCTACGGACTTCCTTCTAATTCTATTGTGATAGGATTGCATGCTAGTTTAAGTGTTTTCTTGGAACTTAACTAGCACCCCCGTCATATGTGCACGTGTTTGACCAGACCAATCGTGAACCTTAATCTGGGCTAGGTTCTTTTATGTTTTAGACATCCCACACCGTGCATATCCTTCTGGACATAGTGTTCCTCGCCCGGGTAGTGGGCTGAGTGGTCAGAGTGTTGTGGGGCGGGTGTTGCACTCGGGCCTGGGGGGCCGAGTGGGGTCTGGTGGCTGGGTTAGGCCAGCGTTAGTGTTTTGGGGAATCGTTTCAGGTAAACGGTGGTCCCGGGGTTTTACTTTCCGCTGTTCTTTGCGTCACCACCGTGTTGTGATCGTGGTGCACTCGTGTTAGCAGGACCTTGAACCCAGAACCTTTTTGGACGAACACATGATTTTAGTCAGCCAATGTTTCTTCCAAGCCTCGCAAGGTCGCCTGAGTCTGTTGTTGTTTGATAGGACGAGGGCATTATCTCTTTGAGGCTTGGGCTTTAAACTTGATTTCAAAGGGGTTTTCCTAAAAAGACTAAAAATCATTAAAAGATGGATTTCTCTCAGATTGAATGGTTTTCTGAAATAAATGACATGGGTTTTTATAAACTTATCCACCTGAGCGGATTCGAGTGATCTGGGTTCTAAGGGCTGTTCTCTTTCTTGGGGACGTAGGTGTTAGTCTCCTGGGGTTTCGGACCCTTCGTAGATCTGGCTGTGGAGCATCTCCGGCCGTGAGCTTGTGTGTTGAGTTGAGTGGGGTGTTCTTGTGGGAGCCATGGGAGAGACGGTGGTCCCAGCTGTGTGGTACTTTCGTTGAGAGGGTCAGTGTTGTGAGATTGAGTCGTGGAGGGTTCTCCGACTGAGTTGTGCTTTGAGCATCGAGATACCGATCTGTTTGATCGAGGACTATAGCCTGCAGGAGCCACTTGTGAGACAGTGTTACTGATGAGATACTTGAGTTCGGTGGGGTCGCACCCCTCGAGCTACGCCCCGGGTGCGTTGATGATTCCGAGCCTGATGAGGCTGCGATGATGATACCGAGCCTGACGAGGCTGCGATGATGCGCCTAGTTCATATACTAGAGGTCGCTTGATACCCCTGGCCGAGCTACCATGGGGTCACTGTGTGAGATATCGAGTTTGTCCGATTGGACACCCTGGTTGATACACCAGGGGGCGCAGGCTTGACTCGACTGGACCCTGTGGGGCAGTCGCTGAGATTTGGGTTACACTAAGAGAGTGATGGCGTAGCATGTGTCATAGTAGAGCGTCTTGGGCTTAGTACTTGTGACATATTGTCAGCAGTGAGTGACTGCATACCATCATCCATAGTCTCTTCCTTTTGAGCATAGTAGATAGAGGCATGATAGCTGTAGATTCTTTTCCAGCTCATTTATATTATCATCAGTCTTATCTGTTATCTTATGCCTCTGGTAGACTTAGTGGGCAGACCGTGGTTCTTGGAGACGGTACCCACTGAGAACTACTGTAGGATGTAGTTCTCACACCCTCTGTCGGTGACAGGTTGCTGAGGCTTTCTTCCGTTCCTGCTGGGATTGATTGGACGGACCGAGGACAGGGAGTCGCGTGATAGTTCCCTACCAGCATTGTTACTTTAGAGAGAGGTAGATGTACCATCTCGGATTATGGGAGTTGGTTATGTTTCCTGTTAGCTATCTCCCATTTGGATTCGTAGATGTTGTATAGGTGGACTTCTATTTGTATCTTCTGATTTTGGGAGATAGGCTATGTGTTGTTGCAACTTTGTAGTTGTGAAATTTTATAGTACAACTTTTTATCCACTCTGATATCTGTGTAGCTGTAGTTTTGTCTTTTGCAGGCTAGACGCTTCGTCTGTACGGCAGTTTCCGTACAGATGGCGGATCTGTTAGCGAGCCCGGGTCGCAGTTTCGACCCCGGGGCGTGACAGATTAGAGTGGTATCAGAGCCTAGGATATAGGTCATTGAGGACTTAGAAACCCTAGGCTTGTGGTTGGACATTAGGATGACTACGTGAGAGTCGTGACTTTTAGCGAGAGTCCAGATTGAGTTTTTACCTCTCCCTCGGGTTGGGATGAGTGATTTGATATGTTATTCTCTCAAAGTGATTATGTTGGCTGCAGACAACATAATACTTTAGGAAGGATAACAGGTTTTAGACTCTCGCTGGATTGGGTCGTTTGGTTGTTTTGTCCTGACATTCGTTTTGTTTCAGTTACCTGCGATGCCGCCGAGACGTCGTGTAGCGACGAATGGGCGTTCGATCTTGGGTGAGGAGGCCGAGCAGGCCGGGCAGAGCGAGGTACAGGATCTGCGGGCTCAGGTGGCCCAGATGTCGGAGGCGTTGCGGCGCCAGGAGAAGAACATGGAGCGTGTGATGCGCATGTTTGAGCTGAGAGCATCTCCCGGGGTATCGCCAGTAGTACTCCAGCCGCGACATTGTCGATTTCGACCCTGGTCGCACCACTGATGGTGCAGGAGCAGCGAGAGGTTGCCAACCGGTTATTTTACTTCATCCAGTCCCATCCCCTGCAGATTTTGGGATTAAGTTGGGGCCTTGGGAGGCCGAGAACTGGATCGCTGCTATGGAAAAGCTGTTCAAGGATTTGTTCATCCAGGAGAAGCTTCAGGGCGCTGGATCTTGCGCCTTTGGTTAGGGACGCCGAGAGTTGGTGGCGTCGGGTTCGTCCTGTTGGACCACCGAGAGCGAGTTTCCACGATGGTTGAGCAGTGGGCCCCTTGTCACCCAGGATGAGGTTAGAGGTTGATTGTTGAGAGGGGACTGGACCTGGATATCTATCTCATTGTGTATTCTCGGCGGGTGCCGACTGTAGATGCAGCGATTGGGCATGTGCGATGGATTGACCGAGGATCACTGATCACCTCCAGGAGGGACGGAGATCGAGGGACCAGCTCCAGAGAGAGAGTCTTCCAGTATTGCCTGATTTCGGGATAGTGGAGTGGATCGAGGTTGCCATGGTGCCAGCCTCAGGATCATGTGTCTCAGAGGAGACAGAGACCTGGAGGTTCTCGGCAGTTGAGGCGCCAGGATAGTGGATTGGAGACCGAGATAGTGGTCGACTTGGTTATGGAACCTTGCAGCCGAGGTTGTGCCCGGTTAGTGTTCAGAACCCGGTAGGGGCTTTCTGAGCTTGCCTTGCGGTTAGGTGGATCCACTGAGGCCTCGATTGTTAGGATTTGAAGAATCGAGTACTCCAGCTGTGTTTGAACGGGTTAGCAGCCGGACCCGTCGTGGACATTTGGATTTATTTCCGAAGTGGCTTAGAGCTTCAGGATCACTGGAGGATAGTGCAGCAACTCCTAAGAGGGGAGATGTTGGTTGCCCAATCGAGAGATGTACCTGCGGAACTTGATTGTTTTGGTTGCTAGGGAGCAACGGAGGAGTTTTACCTTTTGGAGACTTCGATTTTTGGAAGCCACCAGCCGTAGAGATTTATGTTTTTAGACTTGAGTTTTGCACCCCTACAAGGTTGAGTTGGTGGATTGTGGTTTTGGGTGGCGGCCACAGCAGGCACAGCTTCAACATCTCTCTCTCCTTGTTTTCCCGTTTTATCGCCGAAAATAGCAGACGGAGCGAAAAATTTCGAAGGACTACTCCAGAAATGGAGGCGATGCTGGAACCGTTCTTGTTTGATCGGGGTGAAGGCATCGGTCCTTTGGAAATTTTGGACTTTTCGCTATTTTCGGCTGCCTTTCAAATTGAGAGAGAGTTGGAGTTGATGATAGTCCTGATGTGGGTTTCTTGTGGTAGGGTGTGTGTTTTGGTTTCGAGGACGAAACCTTTTGAAGGAGGGGAGAATGTAGAGTACCGGGTCTTTGGATAGCGCGCCGACCACACGGATGGCTTGGAGCAGAGAGTTGCCTTGGGCATGTTGCATCTGAGTTCACAGTTGATGCCGGGTTGATTCGGATCAACGCGGAAGCTCCAGCTCGATTCGGGGTTTTTCCGGGCTTTGTAGGCCGATTGAGGATGAGATTGGGAATTTCCGACTTCACCGTGGAGTGGTGGAAATTCAGGAACACTTGGAACAGGTGTACTTTCATATTACAGCGAGGTTCGGGAGGTTCCGGACTGACGCGGAGGACCCGGAGGCAAAAAGTGAGTCGGAACTGGCAATTTTGGAGCCGGTAATTGATTTGAGCACCCCGACTCAACGGATGAGCTTTTTGAAGAGAAAAAGCTGTGAGCGCGTGTATTTTCGATTTACAGCAGAGTTCGGGAGGTTCCGGGCAGCGGAGAAATTAAAAAGTGAGTTGGAGTTGGATTTTTGGAATTAATTAATTAGTTAATTAATTAATTAAAGCCTTTTGCTTTATAAAGGCTCCAACCCCTCCCTCTGCAGCAGAGAAAGAAAGAAAAGGAAGAAAGAAAGAAAGGAAAGGAAAAGAGAGGAAAAGGAAAAAGAAAAGGAAGAAGAGGGTTTTCGAGGTGATCTTGGATTTTTGGACTCGCCGTTGGAGGCCGCGTGGAGCTCGTGGGCGTGCGGCGAGCGTCGTCGAGGTAAGCAATTTCAGATTTTTGAGGTTTTCTCGGGTTTTGAGAGCTTTTGGATTTTTGTTGGATTTTTTTTAAAAGAGCTTAAATTGGATTTTGGGTTTTTCTAGGTTTTTGTATTTTACTGTGGAGGTTTCCGTCGCCGGTGGCCGCGCGCGCGCGCAACGGCGCACGCGCGGCGCCAGGGTGCTGCTGTTGGCTGCACCCTGCGGCGACATGCCGCTGGGTGCGGCGCCGCGAGCAGCAAAGTGCTGCATGCGGCGCTGCCAGGCCGCGCGCAGGCGCGCGCGGCATTGCTTGGCCGCGCGCAGGTTTTCAAGTTGAGGTTATACTTACCTCCATAGTTTCAAGTTTCTCACAAACATTTGTATCATTGTTTATACTTCTCTTTTATACTTCTCTCTCCCCCTTTTTGTCACAAAAGTTAGCCAAAAAATACCAAAGTGGAGAGAATGGTTAACAGTTCAAGTACCAAAAGTTTGAGAACTAAAAACTAAAAACTAAAACGTAAAACCTGCACAAAAGAAAGTTAAAAATCTGAAGTTCCTGCACAAGAGAATTATTAGAAATCAGCACAAGTCAATCATCTGAGGCAGAGTCTTCAGAGCTCGTGCAGCCCAGCTTTTTCCAATTTCCTTTAAGCATTCCCGAAATCGTAGAACACTCTTGTTTCATCTGATGTATGTCCTTGGACATCTTTCTGAGTTCTAGAGTCATTTTATCTTGTTCTTGTTTGATGGAAGACTCTAAGTTTGTCTTTTGGTCAATTCTTCTGGAAGTTGAAGAACGTTGTGTGACGACTGACGGAGCAGCCTGACCTTCATTCCGAGGAGATCTTCTTGGCAGAGAATGTGAATTGTCAAGAGGTTCATTGCTGGGCACATTCTTTTTCCTTGCTTGCTGCTTAAGTATTGAGGAAGACTTCAGTAGCTTCTTGTTCTTTAGGTAAACCTTATTTTCTTCATCAATACCTTGTTGTACTTCAGTAAGAAATGTATCCCAATCTTCTTCGTCTTCAGATTCATTTTCAGTTTGAGGGATATTCTTTGTTTCATCTTGACATGGTTCATTTATTTCAAAACCTCGAGCTCGTCCAAGCCGTCGAGCAAGTCTTTTTCTTTTTGTTTTCCCAGAAGTTTCTTCCATAGGAGCTTTGCCCTTTTCAGCAGCAGTAGGCGGAGCCTTCGATGTTTCCGCAGGCGCTTTTCCCTTCGAAGCAGTGGGAACAGTTGTTGCTTCAACTTGCAACTCATCCCAATCGATCGATTCCGTCTCAGATTCTGTATCGGAATCATCTTTAGTCTTCTTCGCTTTCTTAGCCCTCTTGGGCTTGACAGTGTCTCTCGTATGTACCATAGCAGCCAGAAGAAGAATGATCCACGTGATCACCATTGCTATTGGTTTATTGTGAAAAGAAATCCTGTGAGCAACACCTCAAGAACACGAAAAAATTGTTAATTTTCAAAAATTAGAAAAATTGTACCCAAACAATCATTATCGTGTAGAGAGAGTAAGAATCAAATTAGTTTTGCAAAAAGAATTTTAAAAATAGATCAATCGCATGAATTTCGAAAATTCCCATTATATGCCCTAAAACTGAAATTTTTGAAATCGAAGGCCAAAAATCCGTTTATCTTGAGAATACCTAGCATATAATCAAAACTAATCTACCTAGAGTTCTTATTTCAAAAGAAATTTGATCAAAAACCATCCACAAACGAAATAGATACAAGAATTTCATCACGTTTTGAGGAGGAATGTGAAAAACTGAGAAAAATCGAGATTTTAATCAATAAAACTTACTTGGAATCGAAGAACTTGAGTTTGAAAGCTTCCAAGATGGATGAATTCCAGAGAGAGAAGCTCTGGAAACTTTGGAACAAAAGATTGGAGTAAAGGAAATCAAAACCTTTTTGTTCTATATAAAACCCTAGCCGCGATCCGGATCAGTTCGTGATTACGATCCGGATCGGCTACCCGCAGAGAAAATCTGCGTTCGGGATCCAGATCGGCAGGTCCAATCCGGATCGGCTCCAACTTTTTCTTTAGAAAATTTCAGAGAAATTCTAGAAAAACCAGAAAAAGATTGTAAGCACTTTTGTGTATCAACTTTAAATGAAAATAATCGTTTCATACAACAAGAAATAGATTATACCAAATCTATCAATAACATCCAACAAATGAAACGAAAATTTATAAAAATTAAATCCCTTAAAGTTGAACAACTTCAATTACATCTAACTTGATCTTATGAGTAATCCCTTTATCAAATCATCAATTCGGTAAAGAAAATGAAATACAAAGATCAATAGATGTCTAACATCCCAGATAAGTTAGATAATATATCTAGTCAATTTATTGAAGAGAGTGGCTCTTTGAGCATCTTTCATTAAAATTCCGACCTTATACCAACCTTGAAATTTTGACAGAGTCAAATATTTCAACATGCATTTTATTTAATCAAACTTGAAAAACCTTGCTTGGTATACATGTGGTAGCTGCACACAGTACTCGGACGACCGAGGTTGTCACGCCCCGGGTGGAAACCAGAACCCGGGCTCGCCAACAGATCCGCCGTGAACACGGAATTTCCCATGTACACGAAGCGTCGGTAACCTGCTCAGATATAAATGTACAATAAAAGAGCATAATACAGAGCTGAACTAAAAGAACTACATAATATCTCAGACTGGAAAAGAAATAAAAACTGTGAAAATACAATAAACTCCCAGCTCACCAAAATAATACACCCAGCTGGCCAAAGCAAGACCACAAAATAAAAGTGAACTACTACAGTCTGAGTAAAAAGGGGTGCAATATCTGTCTAACAGCAACTCACAGCCTCACAGGAGATCTATCTACTCAGCGATCCCCTCACCTCGATCAGCTGCCGATGGCCCCGTAGCTCCCGCAGAAGACTCTGCAAAACAAGGAAAAGAAAGAGAGAAAAACAACAGTGGGGGTGAGAACCACTAGTAAACCAGTAGCCTCCCCCTGTGGGTAAAGCCTCAAACTCCGACGTACCCACTAAGTCTACCAGAGGCAAAGAATGAAGAAAGTGGTAAGCTATAAAACTACAGATAAGAAGGAACTACCACTAGTATGCCTCTAAATGCAGTGCCAAAATGAATGACTGTAAGTATGCATCAGTAACCGCATCTGTCCAAATAAACCCAATCTAGCCACCAGTAAAAACTGGTACCGCCTGCTGCCGCTATCATCATCGTGCAACCTGATCCGCACCAAAGTGATAGCAATGAGTCAATGCCGTCCGGTACCCACTTGGTACCCCGCATGCTTCGAAGTGGCACTCGAGGGGAGCTACCCACACGAGGAAAGTAACCATGTCATAAGTATCATAAAAGCAGGACTGGATCATGACTATGATCAAAGTGGAAAACCCCTCCACTAAAGAAAACCCCAATCTGATGCAAAGGTAAACATCCGGTCAACCGCCTAATGTCCGCGGTTACCGCAATACCCCACAAGTCCACAATCTGATGAAATAACCAATATCTGGTCAACCGCCTAATATCCGCGGTTACCACAATGCCCCACAATCCATAATCAAGTACGACCTGTCGCAGACTCCAAAGTCCCGAATACACTATCCCAAACCCCTGCTCGAACCCGGGCAATATGAATCAAAAGTCAAAATGAGAAGGAGAAAGAAAACAATCATGGTTTCTCCTAAGTCAAATCCCAATATGATAGTGTAGTAATAAATAGTGGCCTATCTAGATGTCCAAACAAGCATGCAACAGTCCTCAAGAAAGATAAAAGAAAGTGTATCAAACAGTAACTCCACATGTGTATTAAGTAATAGCTCCGCATGAATGTAACAATCATGCTAAAATCATCAGTCAACTACACATGTATATAATCCCTGGTCCATAACAAATCTCAAAGTGGTACCCACACATAGATATGTCATCATGTCCCAATACTTAATCCATTTAACCAACTTTCATAAAATCTATGTGCTACACGGCATGTTAATTATCACTATTAAAATATCTCAATGATCATGTTCCAACAACAATATTATCCCAGTAATATTTCCAACATGCTATATCCACATAATTAATCTCAAATGATAGGCTCGCATTTATATCATTCAATCATGCATGGTAATCAATCAATAAGTCCAAACGGGGAATCCTCTAAATGAACTTAGTGAGTAAATCACAGTAAGAGGTAAGCAACAACTACCCACCTAAAGAGCTGACTGTCCAAATCCCACAGCTGAAAGTACCAGGAAATCCAAATCTCCTACTCCAAGGGGTCCAGTAATACCCGCAACTCTCCTGGGTACAACATAAAGTCCATAAATCTCAAAAACTACCCCCGCAAACACATACAGAACTCAGTCCCAAAGATGCCCTTATTTCACCTGCTGAAAATGCCCAGAAAATTCCAATAAAAATATCACAGCGATCCTCGCATCGATACCTTCGAAACGAGTACCTGCACGTCCAAATCCGAGTTCTGCAGGTCAAGATATAAATTCGACAAGGTAACCATCCCTAAAGAATCCCCCCAAAAAAACTGTAGCACTTAACTCTGGAGAAACAGTGATTTCTCACTTTCGAGAAATTCAGAAAAATCCAAGAAAAATACGGGGACATTTCTTGCGACGAGTAGATCAAAATCGACTCTTTAAACGCCTCGATCCGATGTTCCTATGCCAGGATATAAAATCAACAAGCCCATGCTATCCAGGAAATCCATCACAGAAAATGGGGTCAAGAGATGCCTCGGGAACCATGCCAAAAACCCAAAATAAACCGAAATGATCAACACGGAAATCGAAGCCTTACCTCTCAGGAACACGCTATCGAAGAAATCGTCCAAAAATTCCTCCTGGTTTATGGACAGGAAAATTCTGACTGAACTGTGACGGAAATGGGCCGAGAAAGAGGAAACGTCGAAGCGCGCCGCTTCGCAGATGACTCGCTGTCGGCAACTCCAAAGATTCCAAAACTTCCTAGAGAGATGGAGGATAGAGAGAGGAAGAAGTCTTCTTAAGTCCACACCCTCAGATTCTCTCTCTAAAGCTCGGAAAAAGAACACAAAGGGAGGAAAGTGGAGCTGTATTTATAGGCCCAGAAAACAAATGCCAAAATACCCACTGTGTCCCAAGAATCGGGCGCCCGGAAAAATTGGGCTGCTACAGTGCGGCCCAATTTGCGATCACTGTGCGCGCCCGGAAGAGCCCGGGCGCGACACGTGTCCGCCAAACAGCGGACAGCGGCGCCCGCCAATCGGGCGCCGCCACGTGTCCCAGCCGCCCACGTGTTCCACGTGCCTCGAGCACGTGGGCGGCGTGCACCCGCCAATAGGGACACGCCACGTGTCACCACGCGGTTCACGTGGTCCGCGCCCCAGGTCTACGCGCCGGGTCTTCCGGAAAGTGTCGGCCAACCAGAAGCCGCCACGTGTCCCAGATAGGCCGCCCTCCTTGACGCCGCCCGACCAATGAGGAGCTGCCACGTGGCAACGTCAACCTTCCCTGCACCCGGTGCACGACTATTCTGTGGACCGCCCGCCTGCGCGCTTGCCCGCGCCCGCCCGCGCCTGCCCGCGCTGCCCGCGGCCCTGCTCCGCCGCTGCGCCTCTGTTCTCCGCCGTGCGCCGCCGCTCGCCGCCTGCCGCCGGTCGCCGGAACAGTATTTTTCCGGCGGCCGGAGTTACTGTTCCGGTGAACAGTATTTTTGGCGCCGAAAATAAAGTGAATACACCATTTTGATCGTTTTCGCGCGCTGAGTCCAAATCCGCTGTCCGATTTTCCAAATTCTCATCCGAAATTTTGCCGAAAGCCCCCGGAAAGGCCCGCTTGATCCGATTTTCGCGCCGGGTCCATTTTAAAAATCCAATTTCAATTCCACAAGCTCCATGACACTGAGTGAGCTTCCTATAGTCACTGATAAAGCCGCAAAAGCTTCTACAAAAGTCCGGGTCACCACATCCTCCCCCACTAAAAAGAGTTTCGTCCTCGAAACAAAACTAAACAGCATCCCCTAGTCCGATGCCTCACATAAGTAGGGGTAGGTGTCCGTCATCTCCGACTCCAGCCCCCAAAGCTGTCTGCAAGCTCCTTCAAAACGTGAAGCAAACCTCTAGCTCGAGCCGCCATATCTCTTCTAGCATCCCTGGTACATGAACACCTCTTGGTCACTATCCTCGCGGCACCGTCGATCGTCGTGAAGTACCGAGCCTGCCCATCCATCCCGAGCATCCTATTCATGTCCCGCAGCCATCTGGTCTGCTGGTAAAATCTAGGACTCAATCTACACCGGGTAGGACCAATGACACTCCTCCATGTGCAAACTATGATCGGGAATCTGAACCTCTCGTGCACGTGGTAACCATCCTACCCCTAACCCAGGCAATGATGCAAATATACTCCTAACAAATGACTAGGATGCTCAAATGCAATACAATGCAAAATCTAATGACAGAAGGTACGATAATACCTGTCACCACATAATTGGCTGCTGTAAAGTCCTCCACCTGAGCGGCATATACCCGACCGCTCTGAGCCGGTGGCCAGTGATCAGAAGAGTGGAAGGGAGGTGACCTGCTCACTGGAGCAAAAGACTGCTGAGCTGACGTCCTCTGTCGAAATGCACTAGGAGCCGAGGCTGAAGATGGTGCCGTGGAAGTCGATAGGGGGCATGAAGCTCGAACGTGGCCTGACTGTCCACACTTATAACAACGACCCCACCTCAGATCACAGGTGTGAGACAGATGAGGTTCTCCACAGAAAATACATCTGTCACGACGTCGTGGCTGCTGCTGCGGCTGCTGCTGTTGCTGCCTCTTGGGTCCACCAGACTCTCGTTGCTCAGAATGCCCCTGGCCATGAGACTGAGGCCGCGACGGTCGTGGCGGTCTCCAAGAACTAGCCTGTCCTCCATCATCAGGTGCTGGTCGCTTCCTCTCAGAACTCTGTGCGACCGACCCGCTCCTCCCGGCAATCTTCGTGTTGCCCTGCTCCACCCACAGTGCTGCTCAACGGCTTCACCAAGGGTCTGTAGCCTCTGAGCGTGCACCAGGGTATAGATCTCAGGTCGAAGACCAGACTCGAACAACTCGACCTCATGCGGTCCATCACGGGCAACGAAAGGCACGCAGTTAAGCAACTGCATAAACTCCTGGTAGTACTCCTGCACCGATTTGTCTCCCTGCTGGATATTCTTCAAGTCGTCCTCCAGCTTCCGTTTCACGCTCCCAGAAAAGTACGTTCCAAGTAGCATACGCCGGAACTCGGACCAGGGCAGCCGTCGTGTGGTCTGGAACTCCGCTGGCTCCACCCGACGCCACCATGCGTCAGCATCCCCCTCGAGACAATGCACTGCCATGTGCACTCTGTACTTCGGGTCGATGAAGAAATCCCTAAACAGTTTCTCCATCGAAGATAACCAAACCTCCGTATCCCACGGTCGCGCGTTCTGCCCCGAGAATCTAGGCGGTCCATACTGGCAGAACTTGGTGAGCTTCTCCGCGATATACTCCTCCTGAGAAGGGGTCAAAGGCTGGGCCGCTCCTCGAGCCCCACTACTCGATGATGGCGTCGTCGGCACACGAAGTGGTACAGGGGCCTCCAAAACCGTCGGGGACGGCGCCGCCTCTCTCTGGGCTACAAGCTGGTCAATCCTCTGCTCCTGCCGACGGGTATGCTCCGCCAATTGGGCCACCATGGCCCTCAGCTCACTCAACTCCGAAGATCCGGTCTGCTCCGGCTCCTCAGGGGGTGTAAGGGTACCCCGAGTAGTAATCCGACGTCGGGGAGGCATCCTGCCAACAGAAAACACAAGTCAGGACGTAACCACGCACGACCCAATCTAGCGAAAGTCAAAGACATCCCCCTATTTCTGTAGCTTTATGTTGTCTGCAGCCAACATAACCGTTCACAGAAACAAGATATGTCGATCCCCCTTCCCTCATCGGAAGAGTCAAATAACCCAATCACCGACTTTCGCCAAAAACATCACGTCTCTCACGCCCTATCATCCTAGGGTCCAACATAAGCCTAGGGTTTTCTAAGTCCCAACTGACCTATCCCTAAGCACTGATACCAACTTAATCTGTCACGCCCCGGGTGGAAACCAGAACCCGGGCTCGCCAACAGATCCATCGTGCACACGAAATTTCCCATGTACACGAAGCGTCGGTAACCTGCTCAGATATAAATGTACAATAAAAGAGCATAATACAGAGCTGAACTAAAAGAACTACATAATATCTCAGACTGGAAAAGAAATAAAAACTGTGAAAATACAATAAACTCCCAGCTCACCAAAATAATACACCCAGCTGGCCAAAGCCAGACCACAAAATAAAAGTGAACTACTACAGTCTGAGTAAAAAGGGGTACAATATCTGTCTAACAGCAACTCACAGCCTCACAGGAGATCTATCTACTCAGCGATCCCCTCACCTCGATCAGCTGCCGATGGCCCCGCAGCTCCCGCAGAAGACTCTGCAAAACAAGGAAAAGAAAGAGAGAAAAACAACAGTGGGGGTGAGAACCACTAGTAAACCAGTAGCCTCCCCCTGTGGGTAAAGCCTCAAACTCCGACGTACCCACTAAGTCTACCAGAGGTAAAGAATGAAGAAAGTGGTAAGCTATAAAACTACAGATAAGAAGGAACTACCACTAGTATGCCTCTAAATGCAGTGCCAAAATGAATGACTGTAAGTATGCATCAGTAACCGCATCTGTCCAAATAAACCCAATCTAGCCACCAGTAAAAACTGGTACCGCCTACTGCCACTATCATCATCGTGCAACCTGATCCGCACCAAAGTGATAGCAATGAGTCAATGCCGTCCGGTACCCACTTGGTACCCCGCACGCTTCGAAGTGGCACTCGAGGGGAGCTACCCACACGAGGAAAGTAAGCATGTCATAAGTATCATAAAAGCAGGACTGGATCATGACTATGATCAAAGTGGAAAACCCCTCCACTAAAGAAAACCCCAATTTGATGCAAAGGTAAACATCCGATCAACCGCCTAATGTCCGCGGTTACCGCAATACCCCACAAGTCCACAATCTGATGAAATAACCAATATCTGGTCAACCGCCTAATATCCGCGGTTACCACAATGCCCCACAATCCATAATCAAGTACGACCTGTCCCAGACTCCAAAGTCCCGACTACACTATCCCAAACCCCTGCTCGAACCCGAGCAATATGAATCAAAAGTCAAAATGAGAAGGAGAAAGAAAACAATCATGGTTTCTCCTAAGTCAAATCCCAATATGATAGTGTAGCAATAAATAGTGGCCTATCTAGATGTCCAAACAAGCATGCAACAGTCCTCAAGAAAGATAAAAGAAAGTGTATCAAACAGTAACTCCACATGTGTATTAAGTAATAGCTCCGCATGAATGTAACAATCATGCTAAAATCATCAGTCAACTACACATGTATATAATCCCTGGTCCATAACAAATCTCAAAGTGGTACCCGCACATAGATATGTCATCATGTCCCAATACTTAATCCATTTAACCAACTTTCATAAAATCTATGTGCTACACGGCATGTTAATTATCACTATTAAAATATCTCAATGATCATGTTCCAACAACAATATTATCCCAGTAATATTTCCAACATGCTATATCCACATAATTAATCTCAAATGATAGGCTCGCATTTATATCATTCAATCATGCATGGTAATCAATCAATAAGTCCAAACGGGGAATCCTCTAAATGAACTTAGTGAGTAAATCACAGTAAGAGGTAAGCAACAACTACCCACCTGAAGAGCTGACTATCCAAATCCCACAGCTGAAAGTACCAGGAAATCCAAATCTCCTACTCCAAGGGGTCCAGTAATACCCGCAACTCTCCTGGGTACAACATAAAGTCCATAAATCTCAAAAACTACCCCCGCAAACACATACAGAACTCAGTCCCAAAGATGCCCTTATTTCACCTGCTGAAAATGCCCAGAAAATTCCAATAAAAATATCACAGCGATCCTCGCATCGATACCTTCGAAACGAGTACCTGCACGTCCAAATACGAGTTCTGCAGGTCAAGATATAAATTCGACAAGGTAACCGTCCCCAAAGAATCCCGCCAAAAAAACTGTAGCACTTAACTCTGGAGAAACAGTGATTTCTCACTTTCGGGAAATTCATAAAAATCCAAGAAAAATACGGGGACGTTCCATGCGACGAGTAGATCAAAATCGACTCTTTAAACGCCTCGATCCGATGTTCCTATGCTAGGATATAAAATCAACAAACCCATGCTGTCCAGGAAATCCATCACAGAAAATGCGGTCAAGAGATGCCTCGGGAACCGTGCCAAATACCCAAAATAAACCGAAACGATCAACACGGAAATCGAAGCCATACCTCTCAGGAACATGCTGTCAAAGAAATCGTCCAAAAATTCCTCCTGGTTTGCGCACAGGAAAATTCTGACTGAACTGCGACGGAAATGGGCCGAGAAAGAGGAAACGTCGAAGCGCGCCGCGTCGCAGATGACTTGCTGTCGGCAACTCCAAAAATTCCAAAACTTCCTAGAGAGATGGAGGCTAGAGAGAGGAAGAAGTCTTCTTAAGGCCACACCCTCAGATTCTCTCTCTAAAGCTCGGAAAAAGAACACAAAGGGAGGAAAGTGGAGCTGTATTTATAGGCCCAGAAAACAAATGCCAAAATACCCACTGTGTCCCAGGAATCGGGCGCCCGGAAAAATTGGGCTGCTACAGTGCGGCCCAATTTGCGATCACTGTGCGCGCCCGGAAGAGCCCGGGCGCGACACGCGTCCGCCAAACAGCGGACAACGGCGCCCGCCAATCGGGCGCCGCCACGTGTCCCAGCCGCCCACATGTTCCACGTGCCTCGAGCACGTGGGCGGCGTGCACCCGCCAATAGGGACACGCCACGTGTCACCACGCGGTTCACGTGGTCCGCGCCCCCGGTCTACGCGCCGGGTTTTCCGGAAAGTGTCGGCCAACCAGAAGCCGCCACGTGTCCCAGACAGGCCGCCCTCCTTGACGCCGCCCGACCAATGAGTCAACCTTCCCTGCACCCGGTGCACGACTATTCTGTGGACCGCCCGCCTGCGCGCCTGCCCGCGCCCGCCCGCGCTGCCCGCGGCCCTGCTCCGCCGCTGCGCCTCTGTTCTCCGCCGTGCGCCGCCGCTCGCCGCCTGCCGCCGGTCGCCGGAACAGTATTTTTTCGGCGGCCGGAGTTACTGTTCCGGTGAACAGTATTTTTGGCGCCGAAAATAAAGTGAATACACCATTTTGATCGTTTTCGCGCGCTGAGTCCAAATCCGCTGTCCGATTTTCTAAATTCTCATCCGAAATTTTGCCGAAAGCCCCCGGAAAGGCCCGCTTGATCCGATTTTTGCGCCGGGTCCATTTTAAAAATCAATTTCAATTCTACAAGCTCCATGACACTGTGTGAGCTTCCTATAGTCACTGATAAAGCAGCAAAAGCTTCTACAAAAGTCCGGGTCACCACAGAGGTGGTAGCTCTTTCCTCCATGTGGTGGTAGTTTTCACACTCCTCATTGGGATGTTACTCTTTCCACATCTTTTGAGCATAATACTTTTTCTTTGACTCCCCCTCAATTGGCTATCAATTATTTAAGATATAAAGTATTTAGCCAAATATTGATCTCGATTTCATACTCGACTAAATAGTCAAATAAGATAAAAACTATACCAAGAGATCATCGAGAGAGAAATTGACTTTGATCAAAACAAAGATGAGTTAATTGACATAAATGATCATCGCATCAAATGAAATATTATGATATCTAAGGCATAATAGATTTCTAAATATATAAAAGGATGCAGTTAAAGTCAATCAAAAACTAATGCTCAATTAATGTTTTATGTCTAAGCATAGATAATGAACAAAAACACAAAAACAAAACCTAACCTAAACAAAAGTTTCAAAAAGAGGTTATTTCAAGGAAAGCATTCCAATTGCTTTACGCAAATGAATAAAACGTTTTTGATCCAAAGGTTTTGTTAACAAGTCAGCTAATTGATCTTCAGTTGAAATGTAGGAAATTTGAAGAATATTTGATTCAACTAGCTCTCTAAGAAAATGATATCTAAGTTCAATGTGTTTTGTTCTAGAGTGCAACACAGGGTTTTTTGAAATATTTATAGCACTAGTGTTGTCACATAAAATAGTTACCGAAGTTGCTGAAATCCGGAAGTCGCTCAACACGCTTTTCATCCAAATGAGTTGAGTTGAACAACTACCCGCTGAGATGTATTCCGCTTCGGCAGTCGAGAGTGCAATGCAGTTTTGCTTTTTACTATGCCATGCAACAAGACAATGGCCAAGATAAAAACATGCACCACTCGTACTTTTCCGATCATCCACAGATCTTGCCCAATCGGCATCTGAGTATCCAATAATATCTAGACTTGTTCCCATAGGACACCAAATTCCGAAATTAATGGTTCCTTTGATGTACCGGATGATCCGTTTCACCGCTTTCAGGTGAACCTCCTTTGGTGCTGATTGATATCTCGCGCAAATCCCAACACTAAAGGATATATCCGGACGACTAGCTGTGAGGTAAAGTAGACTTCCAATCATGCTGCGATAAAGTTTCTCATCTACATTCTCACTAAGAGATTCACTTCATAATCCCTTATTGCTAGTTCCCATAGGAGTAGGAAAATCTTTAGAATCTTCTAATCCGAATTTCTTTACCAACTCCTTTGCATACTTGGATTGACACAGATGGATGCCTTCACCATTTTGTTTCACTTGCAATCCAAGAAAGTATGTCAGTTCCCCCATCATAGACATCTCAAATTCGCTCTCCATGGTTTCTGCGAATTTAGAAGCATCATTATCCTTTGTTGCTCCAAACACAATGTCATCGACATAGATTTGTGCAACAATGAAGTTATTTTGATAATGCTTCACAAAGAGAGTCCGATCTGCTCCCCCTCGAGTATAGCCCTTCTCCAAAAGGTGCTTTGTCAACCTTTCGTACCACGCTCGCGGTGCTTGTTTTAAACCGTAAAGAGCCCTTTTCAAACGAAAAACATGGTTAGGTAGTTTACAGTCTACAAAACCTTTCGGTTGAGCCACATAAACCTCCTCATTTAAAAACCCATTTAAAAACGCGCTCTTAACGTCCATTTGAAAGAGTTTTATTTTAAAGTGACAAGCAATAGCGAATAAGATACGAATGGACTCGAGTCTAGCTACAGGGGCGAACGTTTCATCAAAGTCTATACCTTCTACTTGAGAGTAGCCTTGAGCAACTAAACGTGCTTTGTTCCTGATGATGGTACCATCCTCATTTTTCTTGTTCTTGAAAATCCATTTAGTACCGATCACATTGTGTTGCTTCGGAGGCGTCGTTAATTCCCAGACTTTGTTGCGTTCAAACTGATGAAGCTCTTCCTGCATTGCTTCAATCCAGTAGTCATCCTGAAGAGCTTCATCGACATTCTTTGGTTCGATCATGGAAACGTAACAGGCGAATCCACAAACCAACTGTCTCCGAGTTTTGACTCCTTCTTGTGGGTCTCCAATGATGTTTGATTCAGGATGATCCTTGGAGATGCGTAACGTTTGTTGTAATGGAGTACTCGGAGGTACATGAGATGATTCCTGCACATCAGATAAACTTGAAGAACCATTAGATGCATCATTAATATTGGAAGTATTATCATGAGAAGATGCACTTACAGGAGTATCATCATCAAGAGAGATATCAGGGGTAGATTTATCAGATGCAAAGTGGAAAGCTTCATCTACTTTAACATTTATAGATTCTACGATCGTCTTAGATTCCAAGTTAAATACCCGATATGCTCTACTATTTGTAGAATACCCCAAGAAAATCCCTTCGTCACTTCGAGAGTCAAACTTTCCAAGATTTTCACGGTCACGTAAAATGTAACACCGACTCCCGAAGATGCGAAAATATTTGATGTTGGGTTTTCTACCACACCATAGTTCATATCGTGTATTTAACGTTCCCGGGCGCAAATAAACTCGATTAATAACATAGATTGCAGTGTTCACAGCTTCAGCCCAAAAATGTAGCGGTAAATTCTGGCTGTGAAGCATAACACGTGCCATCTCTTGAACAACCCTGTTTTTGCGCTCGACAACACCATTCTGTTGAGGTGTATAAGGTGCTGAGAATTCATGCTTAATGCCGTTGGAAGTGCAAAAATCAATGAATTTAGAATTTATGAATTCTCCACCTCTATCACTTCTAACACGAATGATCTTTTCATTCTTTTCAATCATAATACGAAGGCAAATCTCATGAAAAGAATCAAAAGTATCAGCTTTCTCTTTTAAAAATGCTACCCAAGAATACCGAGAGAAATCATCAACCAATAAGAAAATATACCATTTACCTCCCAAGGATGGTTGACGTGTCGGCCCCATAAGATCCATATGCAATAATTCCAAGGGTCGTTTGGTACCGACGTGATTCAAGTATGAAAGAAGAATTCACCTTTGCGTACCCAAACCTTTCGAGTTTTGGTGTACGTCGGAAATGAGTGTGAGGTTGATACCTTTGGTAAAAGCGTCTTGTTTGATCCGTCGCTTTTCCTTGACGTCGTCATCTTGTTTGATGAACTACCGAGGCTCTTTTCCTTCAAAGAATTTGCATTTGATTTCCGAGGAATCACCCTTTTGGTAGTCGTTGCAAGAAGTGCTTGAGTTGACCGTTTGGCTCCCATTTTGCAATTTCTCCTTATGTGCCCTGCAAAATTACAACGAAAACATACCTTAGTGCTTGACGATTCCGAGGAGGGTGAAGTAGGCTTGTTGTCGTTGCTTGTCGTGAATTCCGATGTCGGAGGAGGAGATACCGACTGAGGCACAAAAACTGTCCCAACCAAACTAAAATTATCTTCAGTTCGATTGTGTCCGAGGCCGAACTTGTTTGGTTGACCAAGACCAAGAAGCTTATCCAACTTACTCCTTCCTGATGAAAATCGCTGTAGGTAATCCTTGAGTTGGAGAATGGTCTCTGTCATTTCCAATTTTTCCTGTCGAGCCTCGCCGTTGAGCTTCAAGAAGTAATTTGCTTTGTTCACCATATCTATATAATTCTTCTCGAGTTGCTCGTTGGACTCTTGAAGGGAAACATTTGCTTTTATTAGATTATCCCTTTCCACTTCAAGATCGGTCGAGAGAGAAGTTACCCTTTTTACTTCTTCTTCGAGATCCTGCAATCTCCCTCTCAACCCCTTGTTTTGCTTAGCCAGTTTCTTTGAATCCTTTAAAAGTCTGTGGTAGGCTAGAGCAAAATCTTCACCTTCCGAATCATCCGATTCATTGTCCGTTGCATTCTTTTCAACAGTGGAGTTGGACAATGACTCGGATGTACTTGCCATTAAGCACATGAAGGGTGAAGATGTGGACGCGTGGAACGCTCATCACTTGACGATGACTCATTTGACGATGAGGTGTCATCCCAAGTGACGGCTTGCATCGCCTTCTTCTTGGACGGATTCTTATTTGGACATTCCGTTGAGATATGGCCGTATCCTCGGCACTTGAAGCATTGGACTTGTCCTTCTGTGCTTTTCTTATCCTTAGAAAAACCCTCTTGCTTTCTTGACTTGTAACTTGAAGAACCCTTGCCTTTCTTCCACTTTCCGAAGGATGGAGTTTTGCTTGAATTACCCCTTCGGAAATTTCGGCGAAACTTCCTTGTCAAGAGAGCGAGCTGCTTCTCAAAGTCCTCCATAGATAGGTTCTCGTCATCGCCTGAGGAGGAAGAATCCGCGTCTTCTTCTTTTGTTGTTTTCAAAGCATAACCTGAAGACTTAGAAGAGGATGCCTTTCCCGAAGAATAGTTAGTAGGAAATGTCATTTCATAAGTTTGTAAAGAACCAACTAATTCTTCTACACGGATTTCGTCCGGGTGTTTAATAGTTTCAATGGCTGTGACCTTGGAACGAAATCTTTCAGGAAGAGTTCTTAATATTTTTCTTACAATTTTAAATTCTGGAATCTTCTCTCCCAAGTTAGCACATGAGTTTACGATGTCTTGCAATCGTGTGTAATAGTCTGTGAACGATTCATTTTCTGCCATGAAAATAGAGTCAAACTTGCTCGTAAGCATTTGCAGTTTCTGAATCTTCACAAGGTTAGTTCCCTCATGCGTAACTTGAAGAACATCCAAGATTTCTTTCGCAGTCTCACATGCCGAGACGCGAGAGAACTCTGTTTGTGATAAGGCATTAAATAAAGCATTAATTCCCTTGCCATTGTAAGAAGATATATCAATCTCTTCCTTGGTCCATTTCGACCTAGGTTTGATGGTGCGAACATCACCAATAATTTCAGTTGGATTAGTCCATCCTAATTCAATTGATTGCCACACCCGTTCGTCGATGGAAATTAAAAAGGCTTTCATCCGTACTTTCCAGTACGCATAATTTGTTACATCGAAGAACGGAGGTCTGTTGATGTTTCCACCTTCAACCATTGTTTACAACCCTATTCCCGCTATGATACCACTTGTTGGGTTATGTATAATTGGATCTAAATAGGGGAAAAAACACCTAGAGGGGGGTGAATAGGTGTAAACAATAAACACTCAAAAATCTTTGCGATATAAAACCCAATGCGGAAAAATAAATAACACGCAGAGATTTTTACGTGGAAAACTCCAAACCGGAGTAAAAAACCACGGGACCGATAACACGGTGAAATCCACTAGAATTAAACACGTACAAGGTGATATACCGTACTCACAGACGACTCAACCTTTTCCATACGCTCCTAGTTGATCTTCTCCGCTCTCTCCACGACGCTTCTCGAATCCACAATGTGCGTCCAACGCCGAATCCACAGCGTCCAACGTCGAGTCCACGACGTCCGACCGAATCCACGGTCTTCACCCAGTAGCACGCTTCGAATCCACGAACGTACCTCGCTCTGAATCCACGAGAGCGGTAGCCCCTTGAATCCACAAGGCCACGCGAGTCCACGCGCCGATTTTGGGGTAAATCGTTGTTTTTTGGGTGGTGATGATCCGCCGAATACTTAGATTAGAAATAGATCGGAAATACCATCTAAGTATTCATTGATTTGATTCAACTCAAAATGTGAGTATGAAAACCTAGAATCAAATCAATCAATATAGATGAAGAAACATAAGATAGAATCTATGATTTCCTTTCTTCTCTATATGTGGATCTTAGGCCGTTTAAAAGATGACGACTACTTTTTCTATTATGTGGATTAGCCCTAGAAAAAGAATCATAGGGTCTATTTATAGGTTAGAAACCCTTGGAAAAAGATAAGGATCAAAAACTATCATTTTCTGGAATTTTTCATGACGACGATCCGGATCGGAGATCGGCGATCCGGATTGCAGTAGCGAGAAAAACAGATTCCAGAAAAACGAAGGTTCGGGATCCGGATCGAAGTGCTTGATCCGGATCGTTCATACAGTTCACCAAACATCAACGTTCGGGATCCGGATTGCAAAGCCTGATCCGGATCGCTCAAATAAAATGGTAAACCCAGTGTTCGGGATCCGGATCAAGGGAAGCTACGATCCGGATTGAACTGATGTATGAACGAACCACCTTCGGGATCTGGATTGCAAAGCCTGATCTAGATCCTGAACATGTCCCATGTCCAGTTTTTGATAATTATGCAATTACAAGTTCATCCAAGTGTTTCTACACTATAAGAAGTATTCGGATCACCAAAGATATTAAGTTCAACATACCTGATCCTTTTGAATTCTTCTTTCTTGAGATTGAGTTATATGATCCAACCTTCTTTACCTTCAATCTTCAAGACTTAACCGAATTCACGAAATACGCCAACTTAAATTCCGTAACACATTGGAGTTGTCCCTCCGAGTTCTTTTTGTCTCTTGAAGAACTCTCTTGCTTTCTTGACTTAAAGCTTGAAAAACTTTTGCCTTTCTTCGACTTTACGAAGGATGAGGTTTTGCTAGAATTACCCCTTCGAAAGTTTCGGCGAAATTTCCTCGTCAAGAGCGCAAGTTGCTTCTCAAAATCCTCCATTGATAGTGTGACGCCCCACTTCCCAGGGGGTCACCCATCCTAGAACTACTCTAGCTCTAGCACGCTTAACTCTCATGTTCCTCTTGGATCTTGCTACCATCCAAAATGCTATAGCCGGGTTAGAGATTTTAGTCCTATTATATCATTTATATAGAGGACTAATCCAAATTCCGGGGGTGTCACATTCTTCCCCCCTTTAAGCCCTGACGTCCACGTCAGGCTCAAGCACATTCACAAGCACCAGGCGATGTGAGACTCGTCTCGCTAGCCTTAGCCGAACTTGTGAGGAGCTGCACTCCACTCACAATGGTCATTAGCCGGGGAGCCTCGCTCTACCCGCTATATAACCCTGGCTCAGCCGAGACTCATCTCACATTTCCGGCTGGTGAATGGCTCTGATACCAACTGTGTAGCTGTAGTTCTGTCTTTGCAGGTTAGACGCTTCGTCTGTACGGCAGTTTCCGTACAGATGGCGGATCTGTTAGCGAGCCCGGGTCGCAGTTTCGACCCCGGGGCGTGACAGATTAGAGTGGTTGGATATTAGGATGACTACGTGAGAGTCGTGACCTTAGCGAGAGTCCTGATTGAGTTATTACCTCTCCCAAGGGATGGGACGAGTGATTTTACTTGTTATTCTCTCAAAGGTGATTATGTTGGCTGCAGACAACATAATACCTCAGGAAGGATAACAGGTCTTAGACTTTCGCTAGATTGGGTTGTGTGGTTGTTATGTCCTGACATTCGTTTTTGTTTCAGTTACCTGCGATGCCGCCGAGACGTCGTGTTGCGACGAGTGGGCGTTCGACCTTGGGTGAGGAGGCCGAGCAGGCCGGGCAGAGCGAGGTACAGGAGCTGCGGGCTCAGGTGGCCCAGATGACTGAGGCGTTGCGGCGCCAGGAGGTGGCGGCCAGGCGCCAGGAGGAAAATATGGAGCGCATGATGCGCATGGTAGAGCAGAGGGCACCTCCTGTGGCACCACCATCAGTACTTCCGGATATGACATCCTCGACCTCGTCACAGATTCCTCCGTTGACAGAGACAGAGCAGAGGGAGCTCATGGATCGACTATCCTTTATCAGTAAGTTTCACCCCCCGCGGTTCGCAGGTCAGAGTTCGGAGCCGTGGGAGGTTGAGAACTGGATTGCGGCCATGGAGAAATTGTTTGAGAACCTCTTCATCAAGGAAGAACATCAGGTTCATTTGGGGGCGCACATTTTGGAGCAGGACGCCGAGACTTGGTGGCGTCGAGTTCGTCCAGTGGGACCACCGGGAGTACCGTTATTGACGTAGGCGGAGTTTCGTGCTTTGCTACTCAGGGCCTATTTTCCTGACAGTGCAAAGCAGAAACTAGAAGGGGATCTTCGACGATTGCAGCAGGGTGATCGACCACTTCATGAGTACGTTAATGAGTTTCAGCGGTTATTGAGTTGTGTGCCTCATGTTGCCCGGGATGAGGCCCAGAGGGTTGAGCTTTTTGAGAGAGGGTTGCATCCGGATATTTATCCCCTTGTGCATTCGCGTAGAGCGCCGACTCTGGATGCGGCAATTGAGCATGCTCGGTGGGTTGACCGAGGATTTGTGGTTATGTCAGAGATGGAGCGAGCGCCAGGGACCAGCTCCGGGGAGAGGCATCCAGTGCCGCCTGATTTTGGACAGTCTAGTAGATCGGGACCCCCGGGGTCGCCACCATCCCAGTCCGAGAGTCGTGGGTTTCAGAGGAGACGGGGATCAGGAGGACCCCCACAGCCGAGGCACCAGCAGCAGTTTCAGGTTGAGTGTGTCATTTGCGGAGGACCGCATGCTGTACAGCAGTGTGACCATAGGCAAGGGCGATGCTTTTCGTGTGGACAGTCGGGACATTTTCAGGCAGCATGCCCTCATGTAGTACTTTCGGTGATGCCGCTTGCGACGGCACCCCCGCTACCTCTTCCGGAGGAAGGAGCTCCTCCGACTTACCGCCAGCCAGATGAGACCACGATGTCGAGGCAGTCAGGACGACGGCCACCCACATCGTGAGGATGAGTTTGGGTTGCCGATGGGTGGGCGCCAGGTTAGCGGATCGCATGGTACTTGGTATGACTTCCTTTCCTAGTGGATGAGATCAGAGTTTTACACCCCTACATGGTTGAGTTGTTGGATTGTGGTTTTGGGTTGCGGCCACAGCAGGGACAGCTTCAACATCGCTCTCTCTTTGTTTTCTCGTCTTGACGCCGAAACTGGCGAACGGGGCGAAAATTTCAAAGGGGTACTCCAGAAATGGAGACGATGCTGGAACCTGTTCTTGTTTGATTGGGGTGAAGGCGTCGAACTGTTGGAATTTTCGGACTTGCCGCAATTTTTGGCTGCTATCCAATTTGAGAGTTGAGGTTGATGATGTTCCTGATGTAGGGCTTTCTTGTGGTAGGGGGTGTGTTTTGGTTTCGAGGACGAAACCTTTTGAAGGAGGGGAGAGTGTAAAGTACCGGGTCTTTGGATAGCGCGCCAACCACATAGATGACTTGGAGCAGAGAGTTGCCTTGGTCATGTTGCATTTGAGTTTACAGTTGATGCCGGGTTGATTCGGATCAACGCAGAAGCTCCAGCTCGATTCGGGGTTTTTCCGGGCTTTGTATGCCGATTGAGGATGAGATTTGGAAATTACCGACTTCACCGTGGAGTGCCGAAAATTCAAGAACACTTGGAACACGTGTACTTTCGATTTACAGCGAGGTTCGGGAGGTTCCGGACTGACGCGGAGGACCCGGAGGCAAAAAGTGAGTCGGAACTGGCAATTTTGGAGCGGGTATTTGATTTGAGTACCCCGACTCAACGGATGAGATTTTTGAAGAGAAAAAGCTGCGGACACGTGTACATTCGATTTACAGCGAGGTTCGGGAGGTTCTGGACTGACGCAGAGGACCCGGAGGCAAAAAGTGAGTCGGAACTGGCAATTTTGGAGCCGGTATTTGATTTGAGCACCCCGCCTCAACGGACGAGCTTTCTGAAGAGAAAAAGCTGTGAGCGCGTGTACTTTTGATTTACAGCGGAGTTCGGGAGGTTCCGGACAGCGGCGGAGGGGCCGAGGGCAAAAAGTGAGTTGGAGTGGACTTTTTGGATTAGTTTAATTAAATAATTAATTGCTTTTGCTTTATAAAAGCTTCCCACCTCTCCCTCTGCAGCAGAGAAAGAAAGAAAGAAAGAAAGAAAGGAAGAAAGAAAGAAAGGAAAAGAAAAGAGAGGAAAAGGAAGAAGAAGAGGAAGAAGAGGGTTTTTGAGGTGATCTTGGATTTTTTGGGCTCCCCGTTGGTGGCCGAGGGAAGCTCGTGGGCGTGCGGCGAGCGTCGACGAAGAGGTAGGCAACTCTCAGATTTTTTTGGAGTTTTGAGCTTTTGGGTATTTTTGGTTTTTAAAAATTGATTATGGGTTTTATAAATTTATTTTATTTTATTTTTTCTGCGCGGGGGATCGCTGCCGTGGGAGTCGGGCGCGCGCGCAATGGCGCACGCGCGGCCGGCGCGGCCGCTGCTCGGGCGCGCGTGGGCGCCGCGTGCAGCAGCCGCCAGGGTGCTGCAGGGCTGGCAGCACCCTGCGGCCCACCCGTGTGCGCGGGCAGCACCAGGGCACTGCGCCCTGGTGCAGCGCCGCGCGGGCGCTGCTGGCCGCGCGCAAGCGCGCGCGGCAGGTGCCCGCGCCCTGCGAACCGCGCGAGAGGTGCGCGCGGTGCCGCAGGGCCGCGCGCAGGGCGCGCACCGCGCGGGCCCTTGCAGGCCGCGCGTGGTACCGCGTGCCCTGCGCGGGCCGCGCGCAGCGCACAGGGCGCTGCGCGGGCCGCGCGCAGCCCTGCGGACCGCGCGCAGGGTGCGCGCGGCGCCGCAGGGCCGCGCACAGGGCCGCGCGCACCGCGCGGGCCCTGGCGGGCCGCGCGCGGTGCCGCGTGCCCTGCGCGGGCCGCGCGCAGCGCGCAGGGCGCTGCGCGGGCCGCGTGCAGCCCTGCGGACCGCGCGCAAGGCGCACGCGGTGCCGCAAAGCCGCGCGCAGGGCGCGCACCGCGCGGACCCTTGCGGGCTGTGCGCGGTGCCGCGGGCCCTGCGCGGGCAGCGGGCAGCGCCGCGGGCGCAATGTGGCCGCGCGCGCGCGGCGCTGCGAGGCGCCGCGCGGACGGGCCAGCGCCGCGTGGCAGGCCTGCCGGAGCCGTGCGGCTGGCTGTGCCGCGCGGTCGGTTTTGCTGGCAGCGGCTCGTTGAGCGCGTGCACGTGCGGTTCGCTTGCTGTTTTCGCAAGCCGTTTCTCGCTGTTTTTGCGAGCGGTTTCGCGCAGATTTTCGAGCAGACTTTGCGAGCGGTTTTCGCAGTTTTCGCGCGCTGTTTTCGCGCAGATTTCGCGCAGATTTTCGAGCAGACTTTGCGAGCGGTTTTCGTAGTTTTCGCGCACTGTTTTCGTGCAGATTTTCGAGCAGACTTTGCGAGCGGTTTTCGCAGTTTTCGCGCGCTGTTTTCGCGCAGATTTCGTGCGGTTTTCGAGCAGATTTTTGCGAGCGGTTTTTGCAGTTTTCGCGCATGGTTTCCGCGCAGTTTTCCGTAGTTTTCGCAGGGTTTTCGCGAGCTGTTTTCGCAAGCTATTTTGAGCAGTTTTTCCGCCGACGGAGCTGTTTTCGCCGTCGGGCGCTGGTTTTCGCCGACAGAGCTGTTTTTCGCCGTCGGGCGCAGTTTTTCGCCGCCGGATGCTCGGTTTTGACCGTTTCTATTGATTTTGCGATTTCTTCGCTTCTGGCAGCTTGCGGTGCGGTTTTTAGCTTCCGCCGGGGGCGGTTGTGGGTTTTTCCGTCGCGTGGACCCGCAGGCTTGTTTCGGGACATCCGCAGAGCGCGCGGTCGTGTGGTTAGGCGCGGCGTGCTCCGTTTTGCGTGCGGACCTCGTGGAGGCAAGGTAATCCCGCTGAGCCCAATTGCAAGTGTCGACAAGCAATTGGTGGCGCGCAAAGGTGGGTTGGTTTTTCTCTCCAAGTCTACTGACTTCCTTCTAATTCTATTGTGATAGGATTAAATGCTAGTTTAAGTGTTTTTTTGGAACTTAACTAGCACCCCCGTCATATGTGCATGTGTTTGACCAGACCAATAGAGAACCTTAATCTGGGCTAGGTTCTTTTGTGCTTTAGACATCCCACACCTTTCCTATCCTTCGGGACATAGAGTTCTTCGCCCGGGTAGTGGGCCGAGTGATCAGAGCGTTGTGGGACGGGTGTTGCACTCGGGCCCGGGGGCCGAGTGGGGTATGGTGGCCGGATTAGGCTAGTGTTGGTGTTTTGGGGAACTGTTTCAGATAAACGGTGGTCCCGGGGTTTCTCTTTTCATTGTTCTTCTCGTCACCACCATGTTATGATAGTGGTGCACGTGTGTTAGCAGGACCTTGAACCCAGAACCTTTTTAGACGAAGACATGATTTTAGTCAGCCAATGTTTCTTCCAAGCCTCACAAGGTCGCCTGAGTCTGTTCTTGTTTGATAGGACGAGGGCATTAGCTCTTCGAGGTTTGGGCATAAAACTTGATTTCAAAGGGTTTTCCTAAAAACACTAAAAATCATTAAAAAGATGGATTTCTCTCAGATCGAATGGTTTTCTGAAATAAATGACATGGTTTCTTATAAACTTATCCACCCGAGCGGATTCGAGTGATCTGGGTTCTAAGGGCTATTTTCTTTCTTGGGGACGTAGATGTTAGTCTCCCGGGGTTTCGGACCCTTCGCAGATCTGGCTGTGGAGCATCTCCGGCCGTGAGTTTGTGTGTTGAGTTGAGTGGGGTGTTCTTGTGGGAGCCGTTGGGAGAGACGGTGGTCCCGGCTGTGTAGTACTTTCGTTGTGTGGGTCAGTGTTGTGAGATTGAGTCGTGGAGGGTTCTCCGACTGAGTTGTGCTTTGAGCATAGAGATATCGATCTGTTTGATCGTGGATTATAGCCTGTAGGAGCCACTTGTGAGACAGTGATTCAGTTATGATACTTGAGTTCGGTGGGGTCGCACCCCTCGAGCTACGCCCCGGGTGCGTTGATGATTCCGAGCCTGATGAGGCTGCGATGATGATACCGAGCCTGACGAGGCTGCGATGATGCGCCTAGTTCATATACTAGAGGTCGCTTGATACCCCTGGCCGAGCTACCATAGGGTCACTTTGTGAGATATCGAGTTTGTCCGATTGGACACCCTAGTTGATACACCAGGGGGCGCAGGCTTGACTCGACTGGACCCTGTGGGGCAGTCGATGAGATATGGGTTACACTGAGAGAGTGTTAGCATAGCATGTGTCATAGTAGAGTTTCTTGAGCATAGTACTTGTGACATATTGCCAGCAGTGAGTGGCTGCATACCATCATCCATATCCCCTTCCTATTGAGCATAGTAGTTAGAGGCATGATAGCTGTAGATTCTTTTCCAGCTTATTTATATTATCAGTCTTTTCTGTTATCTCTTGCCTCTAGTGGACTTAGTGGGCAGACCGTGGTTCTTGGAGACGGTACCCACTGAGAACTACTGTAGGATGTAGTTCTCACACCCTCTGTCGGTGACAGGTTGCTGAGGGTTTTCTTCCGTTCCTGCCGAGCTTGACTGGACGGACCGAGGACAGGGAGTCGCGTGATAGTTCCCTACCAGCATTGTTACTTTAGAGTGAGGTAGATGTACCATCCCAGACTGTGGGAGTTGGTTATGTTTGGCTTTATTTCCTGTTTAGCTATCTCCCAGTTGGATTTGTAGATGTTGTATAGGTGGACTTCTATTCGTATCATCTTGTTTTGGGAGATAGGCTATGTGTTGTTGCAGTTTTGTAGTTGTGAAATTTTATAGTACAGCTTTCTTATCCGCTCTGATACCAACTGTGACGCCCCACTTCCCAGGGGGTCACCCATCCTATTACTACTCTAGCTCTAGCACGCTTAACTCTCATGTTCCTCTTGGATCTTGCTACCATCCAAAATGCTATAGCCGGGTTAGAGATTTTTGTCCTATTAGATCATTTATATAGAGGACTAATCCAAATTCCGGGGGTGTCACAGATAGGTTCTCATCATCGTCTGAGGAGGATGAATCCGCGTCTTCTTCCTTTGTTGTTTTCAATGCAAAACCTGAAACTTAGAAGAAGATGCCTTTCCAGAAGAATTGTTAGTAGTAAATGTCATTTCATAAGTTTGAAGTGCACCAATTAATTCTTCTACTTTGATTTCGTCCGGGTGTTTAACTGTTTCAATGGCCGCAACCTTGGCACGAAATCTTTCAGGAAGAGTCCTTAAAATCTTTCTTACAACTTTAGATTTTGGAATTTTCTCTCCCAAGTTAGCACATGTATTTACGATATCTTGCAATCGTGTATAGTAATCTATGAAAGATTCATTTTCTGCCATAAAAATAGAGTCAACTTTGCTCGTAAGCATTTGCAGTTTTTGAATCTTCACAAGGTTTGTTCCCTCATGTGTAACTTGTAGAACATCCCAGATTTCTTTCGCAGTCTCACATGTCGAGACGCGAGAGAACTCAGTTGGCGACAAAGCATTAAAAAAGGCGTTAATTCCTTTGCCATTGTAAGAAGATGAGTCAATCTCTTCCTTGGTCCATTTCGACCTAGGTTTGATGGTGCGAACATCAGCAATAATTTCATTTGGATTTGACCATCCTAACTCGATTGATTGCCACACCCGTTCATCGATGGAAATTAAAAACTCTCTCATCCGTACTTTCCAGTAGGCATAGTTTGTTCCATCGAAGAGTAGGGGTCTGTTGATGTTTCCACCTTCAACCATTGTTTACAACCCTATTCCCTCTCTGATACCACTTGTTGGGTTATGATAATATGGATCTAAATAAGGGAAAAAATACCTAGAGGGGGGTGAATAGGTGTAAACAATAAACACTCAAAAATCTTTGCGTAATAAAACCCAATGCGGAAATGAAAAATAACACGCAACATTTTTACGTGGAAAACTCCAAAATCAGGAGTAAAAAACCACGGGACCGATAACACGGTGAAATTAACTAAGATTAAACACGTACAAAGGTGATATACCGTACTCACACACGACTCATCCTTTTTCCATATGCTCGGAGTTGATCTTCTCCGCTCGCTCCGCAACGCACCTCGAATCCACGATTTGCGTCCAACGCCGAATCCACGGCGTCCAACGTCGAGTCCACGACGTCTGACCGAATCCACGGTCTCCACCAAGTAGTACGTCTCGATCACACGAACGTACCTCGCTCCGAATCCACGAGAGCGGTAGCACCTTGAATCCACAAGGTCACGCGAATCCACGCTCCGATTTTGGGGAAAATCGTTGTTTTGTTGGTGGTGATAATCCGCCGAATACTTAGATCAAAGATAGATCGGAAATACCATCTAAGTATTCATTAATTTGATTCTACTCAAAATCTGAGTTTGAAAACCTAGAATCAAATTAATTAATATAGATGAAGAAACATAGAATTAAATAGGATAAGAATCAAAAACTGGCTGTAACAGAATTTTACCTGCACGACGGTCCGGACTGGATTAGGCTTGATCCGGACTGTCGTTGTTTTTCAGAGAATCCCTGAAAAACTAGTGTTCGGGGTGCAGACTGAAGTATCCACGGTCCGGACTGTTCATGCGATTTCTGCAGAATCTACGTTTGGGGTCCGGACTGAACCAAGGGTGTTCCGGACTGGATTTTCGCTTGAACCTACCTACGTTTGGGGTCCGGACTAGATTACTCTGATCCGGATCCTGAACATATAACAGTCCAGTTTCTTAATTTTTATGCGATTAAAAACCCATCCAAGTGTTTCTACACTACAAGAAGTATTCGGATCACCAAAGTTATTTAGTTAAACGTACCTGATCCTTTTGAATTCTTCTTTCTTGAGATTGAGGTATATGATCCAAGCATCTTCATCTTCAATCTTCAAGACTTAACCACTTCACGAAATACGCCAAAACAAAATCCTTAACAATTTGGTGACCGCCTAGAGCCTGTAGAGGAGTTATGCCGATAGAAAGCGACGAGACTTAGAGTTCCAGGTTGGGGATCATGTTTTTCTGAAAGTCTCGCCATCCCGAGGAATATGCCGATTTGGAGTACGCGGGAAGATCAGTCCGCGGTTTATTGGACCAGTTGCATACCGTGTTGCGCTACCGCCACGTTTGGCAGGCACCCATGATGTTTTCCATGTATCCGTCCTGAGGAAGTATGTATTCGACCCTTTGCATGTTTTGGACTTCACTTCCTTGGAGTTGGACGAGGATTTGGGTTACCAGGAGCGACCGATGCGAATTCTTGCCCGTGAGGTTAAAGAATTGCGCAATCGGGTTATACCTTTTGTGAAGGTCCAGTGGAGCCATCATGATGAGAGAGAGGCCACTTGGGAGCCTGAGGATGAGTTGAGGATCTCCTATCCCCATTTGTTTAAGACACCCTCCTGAGGTATGATTCATTTCCTTATTTCGCGGACGAAACCCTTTTAAGGAGGGGAGGATGTAGAGTACCGGGGCTAAGTATCTGTTCGGGTGTGCCAATGTGAGCATATGGAGATGATCGGTTAGTGCGAGTGCCGTTGGAGGCGCAAATGGCGCGAAAAACGGAATCGGGACTGCAAAACAACTAAAACCGGAGGTTTCAAAAATTTTTGGGTATTTTAGGAAATTTTCGGACTCGGGCGCGCAGTGCGCGCGGGGAGCTAGCGGATGCGGGGTGTGGTCTTGCGGATGGCCGGGCTTGATATGATTCTTTCTCTCTCTCCGTGCTTGGAGCAGCAGCACGGATCGCGCGGGAAGCAGGAGTGATGCGCGCGGTGAGCTTGGTGCCGCGCGAGCAGTTGGAGCCGGCGGTGAACGGCGCGCGGATTTCACTAGAGGTGAGTATTGGGTATTTTTAGGTTTGATGGATTTCTTCGGATTTTTGGATTTTTATTGAGAGTCAGCTTCTCCCATCTTTTCTTCTCCATTGTGTTGTATGGGCAGCTGCATGTTGTAGGGTGCTGCGCGGAGCCGCGGGGAGCACGGATGCTGTGCGTAGTAAGCGTGGTGCGGCTTAAGCGGTTGGTGCTTTGTGGTGGCTGTAGTGTTGTGGTGGACTTGGTGTCGGTTGAGGGCATTTGGTGTGTGCTGTGAGCTAGAGGGTAGTGTGCTTTGAGCACTTGTTTTGTGCTGTGAGATTTTAGAGGTCCTGTGAGCATTTAGTGTGCTGTGAACTTGTGGCAGAGGTGAAAGCGCTCACGCGCCGAAGAAGCAACTTCAGTAGATTTTCTTCCGTGAGCGAGCCCGCACTACACCGACTTCGCATTTGCCTAAGGAAAGCGTTCCAGGTGGGTTGAAAGTTTTCCAAACTTTGTGGAATGCCCCTAAGGCTTCAGTATGTATTTTGTATGTTCAGCACGTATTTTTATTCCCATAAAAAAATCTGATAGTTGCCTGGTTTATTGTAGAATAATAACCTGTACCCCTAATTATTTTTAATGGACTTGGGACATCACATGACACTAGCCGGTATAGTTAGTTGGTATTTTTTTCTGCATCTGAACCAATTTAAAAATCGCCGAACTGATTTTAATGGAAAATTGATTTTCTTAAAAATATTCTTTTAATTTATTAAATCACCCAGAGGGGTTGGATGGGTTCAGGGTGCATGTACCCTCGTGCCTGGGGGCCGAGAGGATTTTTTACTTGACTTCGTGGAGAGTTTCTAGTGTCTTGGGGGTTTCATGGGCTTTATCAGATTGAGTCGTGGAGGGTTCTCCGACCTAGACATGATTGTGGGATTTTGGGACTTATGATTTTTTGATCTGTTTGATCGAGGTTTTAGTCTGCATATGCCGCTTATTTATGCCAGATTAGACACGCTTGTTCCTCGGTGGGGTCGCTCCCCTCGAGTTGCCGCTCCGGATGCGATGATGATGAGCCTGATGAGGCTGCTGTGCGTGGTACATGATAGTCTGATTGGACACCCTACGTTGATACACGAGGGGCCCTAGTTGATACACTAGGGGGCGCAGGCTTGACTGGACCAGATTTGGCAATCACTGAGATCGAGTTGTTGTTAGAGCGATGAGATGCATTGCATGTTCTTAGTCGAGTTTTCCTTGAGCATGAGAGGCATATTAGCTATAGTTTCTTTTCAGCTTTTATTTATCTACTACCTATCTGTTTTTACCTTCCGTAGTCTTAGTGGGCATACCGTGGATATTGGTGCCGGTACCCACTGAGAGCTACCTTTTGCAGTAGTTCTCACACCGGTTGTGGTGACAGGTTTTCCGGAGGTAGCTGTTCCGACTTCTGCTCACGCAGGGACAACGGATCGAGGTAAGGGCGTGGCTGAGTAGATCCTTACCCGTTTTATTTTGAGAGTTAGGTATAGAGGTACCCTGTACTCCTTTTTGAGTTTCCACTTTTGTACTGGACAGTCTGTATGACCTTGTATTATTTGGCATTATAGATTTATGTTTTATTTTCAGATGTTCAGTAGTTGTTTTCTGTAGCCAGTTATTTATCTTTCAGCTCTGATACATGTTTAGCTATAATATTGACTTGCAGGATAGACGCTTCGCCTGTGCGGGGATTTCCGTACAGACGGCGGATCTGTTGGCGAGTCCGGGTCGCAGTTTCGACCGCGGGCGTGACAGTTCCCCCGTCCCCGTCCGAACCTGTCACATAGTGGGCAGTCAGTGACCAAAAACATAGGAAGACAAAATGAATATCCATAATCATATGCCAATGATAGGTACAAGAAAGTAGACAGGACATCAAACCGTAACCCGAAATAACCATTCCATCTTCACCATCTCTTAGTCTGCAGACCTAAGGAATTACTAACCTTGCTCAATCCTTTGGTGCCCTTTTACCCTCCCCTTAACACCTTCGGAGGGCCCCTACGAAATCGCCTCGTAGAGTACACGGGTCCTTAGACCAACTTTCCCGGAAAAGTACACCCTTGCTGTAGAGTACCGGGGCTTTGTGTGCTGCACCGACTTCACAGTTTGACGCGGTGCGGTGGGACCGCCCGTAGCATGTTCAGAATCTGATTTCGCTTGAGTTCGGGTCATTTCGGATCGACGCGGGAGTCTCCGGATCGAAAACTGAGTTGGCGGCGTCGAGATTGGGAGCCCCAGCTGATTACAGCATTTTGGGACATTGCGTACCGGTACCCGAGGTTGTGTACCGGAACGAATTAATAAGGAAACGGACAGAGAGTTTCAGTTGGAAAAAATAGTGGAAATTTTCTAAGTCCCTGGGTACCAATACTGGATCATGCGTACCGATACCCCATATCCCTTTTGGCTTGAGTACCGAAACGCGGGGGCGGGTACCGGAACACTGGGTTGGACTGGGTGGATTTGTCCCTCGGTTTGAGATTTTTAAGCTTGGGTATCTGTACTGGGAGCCCGAGTACCGGTACTCAGCCTCCAGAACTTGGGGGCAGTGAGGTAATTTCTAATTTTTAGTAAGGGCAAAAGGGTAACTTAATAATCCCAACTACCCACTGCTGTTGCATTAACTCCTCTCTACTCCCCATTAAAAAGACCACCCACCCCTCCTCTTCTCGGATGAACCGGAAGAAGACAAGAGAGAAAAACAGGGAGAAGAGAAAGAGAACGTTTGAGAGTGAGATAGAGAGTGAGCAGAGTGGGAGTATGAAGGAGAGGAAGTGGCTATGAGCGTGGGATTTTCTTCGCGCCGAAGCTTCGGATACTGATTGTGAGCACAGGAGGGAGCTTATCCTATTGAGGAAAGCCCGGTTGGAGCTCGCGCGCGCGCGGACACAGTAGAGGTGAGTACTGTGCTTTTCCCGAGTTGTCGGATTTTTTCTCGAATTTTCGAATTTTGGACTGAGGACCATATTTTTTAGCTTGGAGTTGGATTTCTTCCATCCTTCCTTCTCCCTGTGTTGTGTGGAGCCGCGGAGGAGCGCGCGTGAGTGCCCTGCTCACTGTGCGGTGCCGCGGAGGAGCGCGGGCTGGGTGCGCTGGCGGGTTGGCGGAGCAATGGCGGTTTTGACCAAGCTCAGGTGGAGACCTTGCTTGAGGCCTTGTGAGTGAGCAGAGTGCTTTAGGGAGATTTTTGGGACGCACGGTTGAGTTGCACGCGCCGAGGTGTCAAGGGGCTGTTTCGGCGGTTTTCGTCAGAGAGTGACTTCGCGCGTTTCACTGACTTCTCGTTAGCCTGCGGAAAGCAATCCAGGTGGGTCGAAAATTCTTCCAAGCTTTGTGGAATGCCTTCTAATGCTATTGTATGCATGTTTAGCATGTCTAGATTATCTGTTATTATAGTTAGTAAATCTGATAATTGCCTAGAAAATTACAGAATGAAAACTAGAACCCCAGATTATTTTTAGTAGACTTCTGACATCATATGACACTAGACTGCATGGTTAGTTGGCACCAGAGTTGCATCTGATCCGTTTTAAAAATCGTGGAACCATTTTAATGAGAAATGGGATTTAAAAATGGCTTTTAAATTTTGTGATCGCCCAGAGGGGTTGGATAGGTTCAGGGTGCATATATCCTCGTGCCTGGGGGCCGAGTGAATTTTTCTTGACTCAGTGGTTGGATTTTCTAGTGTCTTGTGGGTTTTATGGGCTTTATCAGATTGAGTCGTGGAGGATTCTCCGACCTAGACATGATAGAGAGATTGTTGGCATTCGAGTTTCCGATATGTTTGATCGTGGATTATAGCCTGAAGATGCCGCTTATTGAGACAGATGAGACACGCTTTTCCTCGGTGGGGTCGCTCCCCTCGAGAGCCGCTCCGGATGCGATGGTGATGATGCGCCTGATGAGGCTGCTTGCGTGATATTGTGATATTCCGATTGGACCGGGTTGGAGTACCGGGCGATCAGATTGAGCTTTGGACCGGGTTGGAGTACCGGTAGAACCCCAGTTGATACACTAGGGGGCGCAGGCTTGACTGGACCAGTTTTGGCAGTTAGTGAGATTCGTGGTCGATGTGAGCACCTCGTGAGCGAGTGGATGCATAGCATGTTCTTAGTTGAGTTTTCCTTTGAGGATGTTACTTGATGCATATTAGCTGTAGTTTTTTTTCAGCTTTATTATTACCTGCATACCTATTGTTTTGCCTCCGGTAGACTTAGTGGGCACACCGTGGATATTGGTGACGGTACCCACTAGGAACTATCTTTTGCAGTAGTTCTCACACCCACTGCGGTGACAGATTTTCTAGACGTTGCAATGCCAGCTACAGCTCAAGCGGTGGCAGCGGATAGAGGTAAGGGCGTGGCCGATTAGCTCCTTACCCTTTTATTTTGAGAGTCAGAGGTAGAGGTACCCTGTATTTTGAGATTCCACTTTTGTATTGGACAGTCTATGTGGGTTATGTTAATTTGGATCTGTATAGGGGAAAAACCACCTAGAGGGGGGGTGAATAGGTGTAAACAATAAACACACCAAATCGTTGCGTAAAAAATAACCCAATGCGGAAAAGTAAATAAGTACACAAGATTTTACGTGGAAAACTCCGTCACATGAGCAAAAAACCACGGGACCGATAACACGGCGAAATCCACTAAGATTAAACACGTACAAGGTGATTTACCGTAACCCTACGACTCAACATTTTCCATACGCTCCAAGTAGATCTTCTCTGCTCCCTCCATAACGCGCCTCGATCACACGATTTGCGTCCAACGCCGAATCCACGACGTCCAACGTCGAATCCACGACATTCAACCTAATCCACGGTCTTCACCAATATAGTACGTATCGGTCACACGAACATATCTCGCTCCGAATCCACGAGAGCGGTAGAACCTTGAATCCACAAGGCCACGCGAATCCACGCACCGATTTTGGGAAATCGTTGTTTTCTCGGTGATGATAATCCGCCGAATACTTAGATCAAAGATAGATAAGAAATTACCATCTAAGTATTCTTCAATTTGATTCTACAAGAAATATGAGTTTGGAAACCCTAGAATCAAATTGAACAATATAGACGAAGAAACATAGATTAGATCATGTTTTCTTTTCTTCTCTATATATGCGGATTTTTTTATATTTTCTCTGGTTTCATTCGGTTACCCTAGATGGAAAATTAGGGTTTATTTATAGGTTAGAAACCTTTGGAAAGATATAAGAATCAAAAACTACCTTATCTGGAATTTTCCCGCTTGGCGGTCCGGACTGGATTAAATCTGATCCGGACTGTCGTCTTTAGACAGAGCTTTTCCAGAAAAACAAGTTCGGGGTCCGGACTAAAATTTCCTGATCCAGACTGTTCATGCGATTTCAGCAAACACATAGTTCGGGGTCCGAACTGAGCAGAGACTGTTCCGGACTGGAATTCCGCATGAACTAAACTATGTTCGGGGTCCGGACTGGAATGGTCTGATCCGGATCCTGAACATCCAACTTGTCCAGTTTTTGATTTTTATGCAATGAAAAATCTTCCAAGTGTTTCTAAACTACAAGAATGTATTCAGATCACCAAAATTATTTAGTTAAACGTACCTGATCCTTTTGAATTCATTCTTCTTGAGATTGATGTATATGATCCACAATTCTTCATCTTCAATCTTCAAGACTTAAAACATTTCATTAAATACGCCAGTACAAAATCCTTAACAATCTCCCACTTTGGCGGTTTCGTGACAAAATAAAAATCCACCTAAAAAAATTTAGAAAGATATTTTTGTTGCTATCACCATACAATAAAATTTTACATGTATGATCCAAATAAACTGAATATAAGAGATAAACTCCTAAAACAAACTCTAGACTTAGACGTTTGTACTCTCTGCAAAAGAAATAATTCTTGACAAAAGAAATCGTTAGATACCTCATGAATTTAAACATGCAATAAACAATCAGAGAAATAGAGTTTATACTCACTATGACATTAATTATTAGATATGTATGAGAATAAGCAATCACGGATTTACATATCATCTAATCCTTAAAAGTTCAAATGTCATATCAAGATTCTAACAAGTTCACAAATATGTCAGTTATCAAGCAACTTGTTAGTAATATTATAGATGCCCAAATAGTTAGTCAAATAGTTAGTAGTGGCATGTACTCAGAGTACAAAGTTTCAACTTACCTTCAAAGTACTCAAGTTCTCAATGTTCAATATTCTCTCTCCCTATTTGTCACAGTAAACAAGCCAAAATAAAAAGGAGGGCAAAGTTACTAAATTGAAAACAAAAACATATAAACAAAATTCCCTGAAGAAGTAAAACTTGTTCATCCTAGATCTAAACTTTCCGAACTGCTGCAATCAAATTTGTTTAAAATTCCCTTGAGCAGTCTTGAGATTTTCGAACATTTCCTTTTAATCTGTCGTTGTCCAGTAGAGATATGCTTTAAATCAAGTGACATTCTTTCTTGTTCTGTAGACAGTCGCTTTTGCTCTTGACAGATGGAAGACATAGATGTATCATCGTCTGTCATGTTCTTCCTAGAGGTCGAAGTAGGTAGCATAGATTCAGATGGTTCATATCTACCTTCAGTCTATGGAGATTCTCTAGGTAGAGATTGTACACCGGCAAGAGGCTCATTAATATGAAGTCCACTACCCCTTATGTTCTTCCGTCTAGCATACTTCTTAAATGTTGAGCAAGATTTCATAGGTTCTTTGTTCTTTAATGTGAACCTATCTTCATCATCAACAACTTGTTGTATTTCCCTGCATATTTCTTTCCAATCTTCTTCGTCAGATTCTGAATCATCTTGAAGAGCATTCTTTGTTTATTCCTGACTTGCTCTATCTTGCTCCTTTTTGACTGTTGCTTGTGTGCTGACCATCGCGACAATGAGCACAATCACCCAACCAAACACCATCTTGGCCGAAGGTTTGAAAACGTGATCCTCTGATTAAGAGCTCAAGAACATGAAAATTTGTTTAATTTTTTAAAATTTGAAAAATCATACCCAAACAATCTTTATCATGTATAGAGACTAGGAATCAAGTTAGATTTGCAAAAGGAATTCTAAAAATAGATCAATCCATGATTTTCGAAAATTTCCAAAATTTGCCTCAAAATCGAATTTTCAGAAATCGAAGCCCAAAAATCCGTTAATCAAATGAATACAAGGCATAGAAACAAATCTAAGGTGTCCATAGTTCTTATTTCAAAAGAAATTTGATCAAAAACTATACAAAACAGAGATTATACCATGAAATCCCTCACGTCTAGAAGAACATGCATAAAAATAGTGAAAGCAAGTGTGAAGATCCGGATCTCTGGGATGGTTTTGCAGGGCGAGCAGTGGCTTCTGGAGGCCTAAGTTGTGTGATAGAGTTGGTTGTGCATGAATCAGATTCCAGATTTGGAACCGGCGCAAAAATCGGATCAAGTTTACTTTTGCGAGGGCTTCCGGCAAAATTTAGAAAGAGAATTTGGCGAAACAGACAGCGGATTTGGACTCAGCGCGCGAAAACTATGAAAATGGGCTATTTACTTGTATTTTTCGGACAACAGAATAGTAAAGTTACTATTCACCGCCAGAATCACTGTTCCGGCGGCCGGCGGCGACCGGCAGGCGACGGAGCATGGCGGAGCAGCGGCGGAGCGCGGCCGCGAGCAGGCGCAGGCAGCGCGGGAAGGCGCGGCGCGCGGGCGGCGGGTCCACGGACAGGCGCGTGCACCGGGTGTAATACCCGCCTTCTAAATTGGTAATTTTATTTTATTTTATTAATTTAGTGGTCCGACGGGGGTTAAATGTTCAATTATTTCTGGGCTGACCATCGGGGCTTGCGGGTATTTTTAGGTGCTAGAGCTCGCAAAACGGTGAACGGTGGCGCGATCAGATTCGAATTCCGACACCGGGATACCCCAGAAATAAATTTTGAAGTTCGCGATCAGTTCGGACGCATCAGGATCCGCGCTGGTGATCAGCACGTTTTTCGAGGTAACCGGGACCCCTCGTTTGAATTCTGATGGGTTATGTTGCGGTCCGGGGACTTAGTTTCTTTTCCGCCTTTTTGTGTCTTCCTCCGTTGCATTAGGGCAGACGCGGGCACGATCAAAAAGAGGAAAAAAGAATCCCCAATCCACATTCTCTCTCGTTTCAAGACGTCAGCGTAAGGGTCCAGGCGGAGAGACAGGGAGAGGGAAGGAGACATTCTTTGTTTTGCGGGAACGAGCGGGCAACGGGAAGACGATCCTCTCCTTCCTCTTCCTCCAGCGGATCGACGGTGAGTGGTTTTCGTTTTAAGGGTTTTCTTGATTCGCATTGTTTTGGGTTCATCGTTTTGCGGGGGAAGCCGCCGCCGCCGCCACCGCGATTTTCAGGCCGCCGCGCGGGGCTGCCCGCAGGCAGGGCGCCGCGCGGGGCTGCGTGCAGGCGGCGCGCCGCGCGACAGGGCGCCGCGCGGGGCAGCCCGCAGGCAGGCGCCGCGCGGGCTGGTGCCTCGCGGGGCTGCGTGCAGGCAGCGCGCCGCGCGGCAGGGCACCGCGCGGGGCTACCCGCAGGCAGGCGCCACGCGGGCTGGTGCCGCGCGGGGCTGCCTGTAGGCAGGGCGCCGCGTGGCAGGGCGCGCGGCATGGCTGCCCGCAGGGAGGCGCCGCGCGGGGCTGCCCGCAGGCAGGCGCCGCGTGGGCTGGTGCCGCGCGGGCTGGTGGCGCACGAACTGCCTGCAAACAGTACTCCGCGCGGGGCTGCCCGCAGGCAGGCGCCGCGCGGGCTGGTGCCGCGCGGGGCTCCCTGCAGGCAGCACGCCGCGCGGCAAGGCGCCGCCCGGGCCTGCGTGCGGCAAGGCGCCGCGCGGTAGGGCTGCCCGCAGGCAGCGCGCCGCGCGGGCTGGAGCCACGCGGGCTGCCTGCTGGCAGCGCACCGCGCGGGTTGGTGCCGCGCGGGGCCGCCCGCAGTCAGGCCGTGCCGCGTGGGTCGGGCCCGCATGGCGCCGTCCGCCGGAAGGGTGCGCGCCGCACGTGTTGGTGCCGTGCGGGTAACTTCGTCGCGCGGGGTTCTAGGTCTCCGTCGGTTTTCCTTCTCCAGTTTTGAGTCGACGTTTGGTGTTTTAGTCATCTAACCTTAGCATATTAATGTTTCTTCAGGGGCGCGGGACGTTGTAGGCTCGGCAGGCACGGAGACGAGGACAAGCCGAGCGCCGATCATCACCCAAGGTGGGTACCTTTCCATGGATGTTCTGGAAAAGGTTTAAGTGTAGAGATTACATGTTTGGGCAATGGTGAAAAATAAATTAATTATCCGTTTTCGTTGCTAACCATGTTTAAGTTATTATCTATATACTTGGTTTCGAGGCTCGATATTGCTACACGCACACCAGCGGTTTGGCCACCGCGAGGGTGTGCTTTTCCGGAAAAGTGGTACGTTGACCCATGTACCCCACGTGTGGGTGACGTAATGGGGGCCCTCATGGGTGGGGGGTGTGAGCGGTGGTGCCGACGCGGGTGCTCGGCGTGGTGCCGAGCCGGGTGCTTGGTGTGGTGCCGACGTAGGTGCTCGGTGTGGTTGCCGGGGCATGTGCCCGGTTTGGATTGTACAGGGAGAGGGTTTTTACTGTTGATTGCGAGATGAGGAGGGCGGGTACTCTGGTTTTACTGCGGTTTGCCTTATTTATAGCCCTTAATGCTCTCGTGCTTTATTATATGGTCACTGACTTCCTACTCTGTGACAGGTTCGTCCAGGGGTGAGTGCTAGGACGACGGTGAGGCCGCACGAGCGATCTTTTAGCCCTTCGAGGCTGCAGACTTTGACTTCTTCTTTCCTTGTTCATTTTATTACCTGTTAGTAGCTTACTTTATGGATTTCGATACCCCTGTGGGGTCGACGTGGATGTTGGAATGTTTTCATACCTTGTGGATGAATGCTGTTTTACTTCTATTGGTTGGCCGTTTTCAAACTACAAAGAAAAAGGAAAAGAAAACGTTGCGAAAATAGTTTTGAAAACATGGGTGTCGAGTCGGCACCGTTTTAAAACTCTATGGATTTTTGGAATTGCGAAAAACAGTTTTGAAAACATGGGTGTCGAGTGGGCACCGTTTTAAAACTATGTGGATTTATGGATTTCGAACCCAGCTTTGAAAACATGGGTGCCGTGTGGGCGCCGTTTTAAAACTTGTGGATTTATCCTTTCAAAATCAGTCGGCCTTGTTAATCCTTATGAAAAATAGTTGTTTGTACTCGACTGCTGAGCTATTGTGGTAAAATGGATGTTTGTATGGATATTGTAGTCAGGACACCGTGCATATACAAAAGAGACTCTGCCCGTTTGCAGAGTGAATTTGTATATGCGGCGGGTCTGGGCACGCACCGGGGGAGGAAAAAAAAAAAAATGTATGTGATTATGGGAGCATCGGTGGCTATCCTTCCGTGCGTTTAAACCCCCGGGGCGTGACAGATTAAGATGGTATCAGAGACGAAACTTTAACCCAGTAGTCGGAGTCCATCATCCACGGGACACAACACCCTAGCTACTAACTAATGAGATGAACATTGTATAGATTGTTGGGTCACCTCAATAATAAGGATCTAAATAGGGAAAAAATCACCTAGAGGGGGGGTGAATAGGTGTAAACGATAAACACTCAAAAATATTTACGTAATAAAAACACAATGCGGAAATGAAAATAACACGCAAGATTTTTACGTGGGAAACTCCAAAGCCAGGAGTAAAAAACCACGGGACCGATAACACGGTGAAATCAACTAAGATTATAACACGTACAAAGGTGATATAACGCACTCACAGACGACTCAACCTTTTTCCATACGCTCTGAGTTGATCTTCTCCGCTCGCTCCGCAACGCGCCTCGAATCCACGATTTGCGTCCAACGCTGAATCCACAGCGTCCAACGTCGAGTCCACGACGTCTGACCGAATCCATGGTCTTCACCCAGTAGCACGTCTCGAATCCACGAACGTACCTCGCTCCGAATCCACGAGAGCGGTAGCACCTTGAATCCACAAGGCCACGCGAGTCCACGCACCGATTTGGGAAAATCGTTGTTTTTGGGTGGTGATGATCCGCCGAATACTTAGATCAAAGATAGATCGGAAATGCCATCTAAGTATTCGTTAATTTGATTCTACTCAAAATCTGAGTATGAAAACCTAGAATCAAATTAATAAATATAGATGAAGAAACATAGAATCAGATCTAGTTATTTCCTTTCTTCTCTATATGTGGATCTCTAAGTTTTTCTCCGTTAAGTTTTTTATCCGTCATTTCCCAGAGATAAAACTTAGTGTGGATTACCCTAAAAGATAGAATTAGGGTTTACTTATAGGTTAGAAACCATTGGAAGAGGATAAGAATCAAAAACTGATTGTGACAGAATTTTTTCCGCACGATGGTCCGGACCTGATTAGCTCGTTCAGGACTGTCGTTGTTTTTTAGAGAATTCCTGAAAAATCAAGGTTCGGGGTCCGGAATGAAATCCACGGTCCGGACTGTTCATGCAGTTTCAGTAAACTCCACGTTCGGGGTCCGGAACAAAATCCTATGGTCCGGACTGTTCATGCAGTTTCACCAAAATCCACATTCGGGGTCCGGAACAAAATCCTATGGTCCGGACTGGATTTGAGCATGAAACACCAACGTTCGGGGTCCGGACTGTAGTTCCCTGTTCCGGATCCTGAACATGTAACTTGTCCAGTTTTTGATTTTTATGCGATTAAAAACCCATCCAAGTGTTTCTACAATATAAGAAGTATTCAGATCACCAAAAATGTTTAGTTAAACTTACCTAATCATTTGAATTCTTCTTTCTTGAGATTGAGGTATATGATCCAAGTTTCTTTATCTTCAATCTTCAAGACTTAAAAACTTTCACGAAATACGCCAAAACTAAAATCCTTAACAATCTCACCCTTTGGCGGTTTCGTGACAAAACAGAGATCCACTTAAGAAAATTCAAAAAAATATTTTTGTTGCTATCACTATATAACAAAAATTTACATTTGAGAACCAATAAATAAAAACATGAGATAAACTCCTAAAACAGACTCTAGACTTAGACATCTGTACTCTCTACAAAAGAATTAATTCTTGACAAAACAAAATCGTTATATACCTCAAGAATGTTCATCATTCAAAAACCAAACAGAAATAGAGTTTATACTCACCATGACATTTATGAACTCAGATATGTATTAAGTTCATCATCAGAAACAGACATATCTTTTAAGCAATAAAAACCAAATGTCATAGATTTGTTAGTAATCAAACAACTTGTTAGTAATAATACATGCCCAAATAGTTAGTCAAATAGTTAGTCGAGGCATGCATGCAATCACAATACAAAACCAAAAGTTGCTTTGATACTTACCTTCACAGTTCAAAGTTCACAAGTTCTTACAAACCATTGTAACCATTGTTCCAATTGTTCATATATCTCTCTCTCTCTCCCTTTTTGTCACTAAAGTAGCCAAAATAAGAGAGAGTTATAAGTTCAAAACAGGAAAATATAAGAACTAAACTAAAAACCTGCAAAAGAAAAGAATTGAAATGAATCAATCATCGGACTCAGAGTCCTCAGAGCTACTACAACCCATCTTCGAAAACATTTTCTTCACCAACTTTTTCATTGACGTGAATTTCTTTGTCAAGGTGATCTGGGCTGCGGTGATAAGTTCGAGTTCATCAGAAATTCGCTTTTGTTCTTTAGTTATTTGCTCTTGCTCAAAGGATAAGCGTTGTTGCTCCTTATAAATCGATGTGACGGATGCTTCATCATCTGGCATAGGAGCTTGCCTTGAAGGTGATGCAGAAGTGCCGACGGAGGGTTTTGTTCCGTACGAAGGAGTCGGGGTGACATGAGGCAGCTTATGGAAGGACTTAACAACAGTGGACTCATTGATCATGCCTAAACAGTGTTGATAAGTTGTCGAACTGATATCAACCTGAAATTTCTTTAAAATCCTCATTATAATCAATGGAAATGGGATTCTTTTCGTGGGATGAGGATGCTCAACATATCTTGTCATCCTATTCCAAATAATGTATGGAATGTTGATATTTAATCCCATTGCCTCTGACGGATGTCCTAAGAGATACAAGAACAGCATTCGATCCCATCTCAAGACTTTCGTCTACATGTTTGGAAGAATATTATAACATGTGATGAAGTTTAGGAACCGGTACTCAAGACGAAGTTCTTTGGACTTGACAGATTTCTCCGTTGACTGAGTTCCTTCCAAACATATTCCCCTAATAACCGTTTGCCACATCGTGTTCGTCAAACTCCTTCCTTTTAAGTAGTTAATTCCTGAACTGCTAGCTTGCATTCCTAAGACCTCGCCAATCAATTGTGGAGTTATTTTGAGTCTTGTCCCTAGGACATTTGTGTAAAACTCCATCGGGCCGTCTTCATTTTCTTGAAGGTGCCGTGCATTTGTGTAGAAGGTCCTTACGCGATGCAAACAATATCCAAGCATTTCTGGGAATCGGCATACTTGAAGAAGATTGGCTTGTTCAATCAAATTACCAAACTCCGGCGAGTGGTCTCGAAGAGCCCCAATATTAACATGCCTTTCGCCAATGCATTCTCGATTTTCAAACGCCCTTAGACGATCTGCATTAACGAACACTTGTTCCTCACGGGGTGGTGAATCAGGAGCTATTGGTTCATTAATTTTGATCCCTCATGCTCGTCCTAACCGTCGAGCTAGTCTCTTTCGTTTCACGGAGATAGATGATGATGGCATTGGTGCTTTGCCTTTTTCCACAGCAGTCGGTGCTGCCTTGTCCTTAAGTGAACTAGGGGACTTCCCATTTGTCTTGACTGGCGTTGTGTCGTCCTCTAGTAATTCATCCCAATTCAAGTCGTCTTTATCCGATTTTGTCTCTGAGTCGTTAATGAGAACAAACTCACCTCTTCGTTGAGTTTTCTTTGCTCTCTTCAATTTGTTTGTTGCTCTAGTATGAACCATAGCAGTCAGAAGAATGATTATCCAAGTGATCACCATCTCTGTTATTTCTTGTGAATGAGAGAATCCTGCGAGCAACAACTCAAGAACACGAAAATTTGTTTATTTTCAAATTTTTGAAAATTTGTACCTAAACAATCATAATCATGTAGAGAGACTATGAATCCAATTAGTTTTGCAAAAGAAATTTTAAAAATGGATTAATCCCGTGATTTTCAAAAATTCCTATTATATGCCCTAAAACCGAATTTTCAGAAATCGAAACCTAAAAATCCGTTAATCAAGAAAATACCTAGCATATAATCAAAACTAATCTACTCAGAGTTCTTATTTCAAAAGAAATTTGACCAAAAACCAATCTCAAACGAAAAAGATACATGATTTCATCCACGTTTTGAGTAAAATAGAGAAAAACAGTGAAATACCAAAATTTTGATCATGAAAACTCACTTTGATTCGAAGAACTCTTGATGGAAAGGCTCCAAATTAGATGAATTCTAGAGAGAGAAGCCCTAGAGACTTGGAAACAAAAGATTGAGATGAAATAAAATCAAAAACCCTTTCGTTTCATATAAACCCTAGCCGCGGTCCGGAACGCCCTATGAATGCAGTCCGGAACGGCTACCCGCAGGAAATTCCTGCGTTCGGGATCCGGAACGGATGTTCCGGTCCGGATCGGCTCCAAACTTTTTCTTCAGAAAAATTTAGGAAAATTCCAGAAAATCCAGAAAAAGATTGTAAGCGCTTTTGCATGTCAACTTTAAACAAAAATCATCATTTCACATCAAAAGAAATAGATTATGCAAAATCTATCAATAATATCCAAATAATGAAATGAAAATTTATAAAAAATAAAACTTTTAAAGTTGAACAAGTTCAATCACATCTAACTTGATCTTATGAGTAATGCATCTATCAAATCATTAATTTTGCAAAGAAAATGAAGTACCAAGATCAATAGATGTTTGAAATCCCAAATAGGTCAGATAATATATCTAATCAATTTATTGTAAGGAGTGGCTCTTTGAGCATCTTTCAATAAAATTCCCACCTTATACCAACCTTGGAATTTGACAGAGTCAAGTATTCCAAAAAGCATTTTATCTATTCAATCACGAAAAACCATGCTTGGTATACATGTGGTAGCTGCACACAGTACTCGTACAACAAGAATTAGATTATGCCAAATCTATCAATAATATCCAAAAATGAAACGAAAATTTACAAAAATTAAATCCCTTAAAGTTGAACACCTTCAATTACATCTAACTTGATCTTATGAGTAATGCCTTTATCAAATCATCAATTCAGTAAAGAAAATGAAATACAAAGATCAATAGATGTTTGAAATCCCAAATATAGTAGATAATGTATCTAGACAATCTGTTGAAGAGAGTGGCTCTTTGAGCATCTTTCTTTAAAAACCCACCTTATACCAACCTTGAAATTTGACGGAGTCAAGTATTTCAACATGCATTTTACTTAATCAAAATTTGAACAACCATGCTTGGTATACATGTGGTAGCTGCACACAATACTCGGACGACCGAGGTGGTAGCTCTTTCCTCCATGTGGTGGTAGTTTTCACACTCCTCAATGGGATGTAACTCTTTCCACATCTTATGAGCATAAATATTTTAACAAACTCCCCCTCAATTGGTTATCAATTATTTAAGATATATGGTATTCAACCAAATATTGATCTCGAGTTTCATACTTAACTCAATTTTCAAATATGATAAAAACTATACTAAGAGACCATATGATAGAGAAATTGACTTTGATCAATTAAAGATGACTTAAGTGACATAAATGATCATTGCATCAAATGAATTATTATGATATCCAAAGCATAATAAATTTCAAAATATATGAAAGGATGCAAGTAAAGTCAATTACATATGCTCAATTAATGTTCTATGTCTAAGCATAGATAAGGAACAAAAACACAAAACAAAACCTAACCTAAGCAATGATTTCAAAAAGAAGTTATTTCAAGGAAAGCATTCCTATTGCATTACGCAAATGAATATATCGTTTTTGATCCAAAGGTTTTGTTAAAATGTCAGCTAATTGATCCTCAGTTGAAATATAGGAAATTTGAAGTAAATTTGATTCAACTAGCTCTCTTAGAAAATGATATCTAAGTTCAATGTGTTTTGTTCTCGAGTGCAACACAGGATTTTTAGAAATATTTATAGCACTTGTGTTGTCACAAAGAATAGTTACTGAAGTTGCTGAAATTCGGAAGTCGCTCAACATGCTTTTCATCCAAATGAGTTGAGTTGAACAACTACCCGCTGAAATATATTCCGTTTCGGCAGTCGAGAGTGCTATGCAGTTTTGCTTTTTACTATGCCATGCAACAAGGCAATGGCCAAGATAAAAACATGCACCACTCGTACTTTTCCGATCATCCACAGATTCTGCCCAATCGGCATCTGAATATCCTATAATATTGTCACGACCCGGGACCGACAATTTGTACGGTTCGGGCACGCCAACAGACCCGCCAATCGGGCACGACCTCTCGCTACCCGAAAGGAACGGTAACATCCATCTCGAATCAAAACAATGTGTAAGATGAGATATAATATCAGAGTAAGATCACTACTAATTTAAAACTTTCATCCAATAAACAAATAGTTTAAGCAGATATGAAAGCATGATAAGAATGAACCATAATAAACTTTATTACATTTTACATCTTGAACTGCCAATAAAATTATTACAATTCTTTTACATCATTTCCTCACCATACAAGGTTCACTCAAGAAATATAAAAATGGGATACCTCTGCTAGACCCTCTAGGTCTCTATGCTGCTGGGCCCTTGCCCCTGTCGTATACTTCGCCGTCTGCCTCTAAACCGTCGCGATCGCTACATCCATACCTGAACCTGTGGGGGGGGGAGGGGGGTGCACTCAAGGGGTGTGAGAACTCCTGACAGAGTTCCCAGTGGGTTCAACCACCGAGAAAAAGTGTCCTACACCACTTGGTCCAATGGAAGCAATAATAATAGTGCTAGGAAACTAAAATCCTCGATATCAAATGCAGCTATGCAAAACAATATATCACTGTCTGTATATAATCATCGACCCAGCGCTACTCTGTCTAGTCATACTAGGCTACTAAGCACCAACTCGGCCGCTATGCCGCTGTACACAGGGTTAATCTAACCCGGCCACCTTGGCCACTCTAATTTCTCTTTATTCTTTGAGTTCTGGTGCTTTAGTTCAAGTTAACCCTCAGAAACTCTTATCCAACGGGCCCGAGCCCGGTAGTCCTGCTACCATCAGATAAGATTCCAAGGTTGCCGATAACACCCACGAGTGTTACCCCGTCCTACGAAGTAAATGTGTTCTTCGGGCCACCAGCTATCGGAGAGGGGGCTGCCCTTTACGTCCGATCCAGGTGCGCCCGGGGAGAGGGCAAGCCCTTTACGTCCTACAGAACCACATTTCAACCTTCGAAGGACGCCCGTTTTATTATCTTTTCTTATCTTTCATTTCTTTTCCTCTGGGCACTCAGCCCTTTTCTGCACTTTATGCATTTGTCTTTACTCTTACTTTTAAGCACTTGCTTTTCTTTTCTTTCTCACTCGAGCCTTCCGCTCACATTGCCACTGGCAATTACTATCACTCTTTCCTTTGAGCATTTAGCTATTGGCTTTCACTTTAAGCCTTCCGAAAGTACCTCGTCCGACGGGTCACTGCCCAGGGAGTCCTGCTCCACTTGACGAGTCTCAAATTCGAAGGCGCCATTTACATTCTCTTTATGCTCTTAGCCACTTTTAGCTTGCTTTTAACTTGAAGCCTTTCGAAAGTATCTCGTCCGACGGGCCACTGCCCAGGGAGTCCTGCTCCGCTTGACGAGTCTCAAATTCGAAGGTGCCATTTACATTTTCTTTATCTTTAAGCAATTTGCTTGTCTTGCTTATTAACCAAGTTTTAGCTCTATCTTGAGCTATTTGCTTGTCTTGCTTATTAACCATTTTTCATCCCTTACCCTAGGTCTTGCCACACGGGTAACTAGAGAGTCTCCTGGACTCTTTAAACATTTCTCTTTCATTTTATTTAACTCAGATTGAAGTTAAAGTTATTGTCCATTTGCCCAGACACCCTTATGACTTTCTAGGGTTGTATTTGTTTAATTCCTTAACCTTGGGATCTTATCCCACTTTCCCGATTCCTTACTGAATCCTAGAGTTAACTTAACTCTATTTTTCTGTTCCACTTTAACTTAGAGTTGCACTGACTCTAATTTCTTGTCTGTGAGTTTAAACTCCTCTAGTTCACCTTAGGTTCGCTTTACCTAAGTTCCATGTCATACTCATCCTAGAGTCCTTGACTCTATGTTGATTACTCTATCCAGTGTCCTTAGGTTATTCCCTAAGACAATGCCACTCGTCCAATCCTAGGATAACTCCTAAGTTTTGATGTCACTCAGTGAACCCTGAAACTAGGTTTTCTCCTAGTCTTACTACCAACATGTTCTCTTTCCTTACTTCACATGATTCCTAGGGTTGTACCCTAACATGATCACAATCATCAATGGCTAATTACTTTCATGCGTGCAATTATTTTCATCTCATTTATAAAATGGTATCTACCTCTAAGCATGCATCTTTATCATATATCTTTGGCAACCAACAGTTGTACTTTTCATCTGTGTCCTTTTACACATGCACATTTATCATCTATCTCTGGCAACCAACAGTTGCACCTTTTCATCTGTACTCATTTACACAGGCAATCATAATCATAATTACCTAACGCCTCTAACAGGCTACTATCATGCTTCGAATTGAAAAGCAAAGGAGCAAGGGGAGAGATCACCCAATTTCGGTAGAATTCCCCACCTTGTAGTGTACCCGAAATTCCTTTCATGTCTCCGCACTTGCACTATTCTTCAAATTGCTTGTAGACACTTGCAATTGACCTCCACGCGGCTCCACTTGGTACCTCGAGCTTGCACGCAAAACGGAGCATGCTTCTCTTAAGGTTGCGCGCAAAACGATGCACGACTTCTCTAGCCCTGTACGCAAAATGGTGCACAGTATTAGTGACGGCACGCTAAACGGTGCGCGACAACACAACCTGCACGCAAAACGGAGCACGTACCCCGTAATGGCACGCAAAACGGTGCACGCTCCACTGTAGGGTTGCACGCAAAACGATGCACCTTCATCCAGTCCTGTACGCAAAGCGAGATGCATGATTAGAACCTGCACGCAAAACGGTGCGCGATAACGCAAACTGCACGCGAAACGGTGCACGTACCTCGAAACTACACGCAAAACGGTGCACATCTGACCGTAGTGTTGCACGCAACACGGTACACCTTCATCCAGTCCTGTATGCACAACGAGATGCATTGTTAGAACCTGCACACAAAATGGTGTGCGATAACGCGAACTGCACGCGAAACGGTGCACGTACCTCGAAACTGCACGCAAAACGGTGCACATCTGACTGTAGGGTTGCATGCAAAACGGTGCACATTTTACGAGTTCGCGTCCAAAATAGCGCATATTTTCTGCACCCGCGCGCAAAACGGAGCACGGTGCCAGAACCCGTGCGCAAAACGGAGCCCGCACGCAAAACGGTACACATCGTCGGGGTCCGCACGCAAAATGGTGCAGCAAAATAGGTCCCTAACACAGATGATAGCGAGGGGTTTAAACCAAGGTCAACAAAACTTCCCCCAATACTGTGCAAAAATACCGTAAAATAAAAATGCGGGACTTACCCGACCGCGGCGCCGCCGCCAAATCGCTTCCATCGGAAGCCTCGCGCGCTCCACGAGGCCCGCGACGCAAAACGCCACCTCCCACAACCTCCTCCCTCACTCTCCCTCACTCTCGGTTGGAGAAGAAAACGAAAGAAGGGAAGAAGATGGCTTGCGGGGAGGAAGAAGGAGAAGAAAAACAGAAAGGGAGAGAGGGCGGGTCCACGGTGCACCGGTCCACGGTGCACCGGCCAATGAGGAGCCACCAACCCTCGGTCCACAACACAAAGACGGTGCACCAGGTCCACGCAACGAAACGGCGGCCACGTGGCCGCGCCCCTGCGCGCCACCCGGCCGCGCAGCCTATGCACAGGCGCGTGACACGCGCCCGTGACACGGGCCTGTGCCCACGCGCCCGTGACCCGGGGGCCGCCAGTGGGAGCCCGCCACGTGGCGGCCCCCCATGTGCCCCCGCGCAGGCGGGCGCGCATCCCAGCGCGCCCGTGGCGCGTCCTGTCACGCGGCGCGCCTCGAATGGGGCGCCGCGGCCTCCTCGGGGTCCGTGCCACGCAGGCCTCGGTTAGCGTGCCGCAACGCCTCGATTTGCGTGCCGCTTCTCCTCGAAAAGCGCGCACGCCTACCGGGCTCCAATTCCAACAAATAAATAGTCCATTCTTAGCGATTTCGCGCGCTGAGTCCAAAAATGATGTCCGTTTCTCGAAATTCTCGTCCAAATATTTGTCGAATGCCCCCGGATAGCCCACTAATCCGGTTTTCCGCACCGGGTCCAATTCTGAAGCCCGATTTGCCGAATTTCAACTCTAAAATTCCCCGGAGGCGCCCGGAGAGGCAATCTTCAATCCAAACTCCGCCCGGGGGCCAAATTTGACATCCGCGATACGCGAAATCACTTCTGAACACTCGACGGGTCCTCCAGTGACCCACGCGATCTCTTTTTAAGCCCGGTATCCAACTCTTGTGCCCAAGTTGCACCACAATTCCATTTCTTGGGCCCAACACGCGTCCAATCATGGCCAAGGTGTAGTGGCCCAGGTTTCCGTTTAGTTTTTCCCGTGAATCCTGGGTGTGAAACACCTATTATTGGTGTATTAGGTCCACAGTGCATCAAAGGGATGCTACGGATGGACACAGTGTGGTTTTTACTGTTGGTTTGACCTTCGAAGGTAATTGCCAAATTTTATTGAAAGATTTGGGCCAATCGGAGGCCGTATTTGGATTCAGCGCGGAAAAACGCTTGAAAACGGCTTGTTATTTGTTGAAAACGGAGTCCGGATGCCCAAAAACGGACCCCCGGAAGTTTTCTGTGAAAAATGGTGCATGGGGGGACCTGTGGACCGGCCAGGGACACGTGGCGGCTCCTCATTGGGCCGGCGCATGCCCCCCGGTCCACGGAAAGGGCCGCCGGTGCATGGTGGACCGGCGGGCCACGTGGCGGCACGCGGTTGGGCCGGTGCGAGGCGCGCGGCGCACGGGAGGGTGCACGGGCAGCGCGGGCAGGCCGGGCAGGCGCGGAGGGGGCGCGGTGCACGGTGGACCGGGGCGCGCCACGTGGCGGCCCCGGGTTGGCTGGTCCATGTGCGCGTGGCGCACGCGGCGCCACGCGGCGGCGGCCGTACGCGCACATGGGCGCACGTGGGCGCACGTGGTGGCGGCGCCCGCCGACAGCCGTGTCGGGCGGGGCCACGTGTCGCCACGCCATTGGCTGGCGCACCCACCCTGCCGCCAATCACGGGGGACATGTGGCGCTTCCCCGTTGGGGCCGCACGGCTGCCGCTTGTTTGGCGGACATGTGGCGGGCCGTGGGCCGGGTCGGACGGCCGGTTGGACGGGAAGGGATCCCGTGCGCGGGCGGGCTGGGCCGGGCCGCACTGTGCGCGCCCGGAAACCCCTGGGCCGGGCCGCACTGTAGCCGCCCGAAACGCGGGCCGGGCTGCACTGTTCACGCCCGAAAGTGGGCCTAGGTACTGTAGCCGCCCGAAAGTGGGGACACAGAGGTCTTTTTCCCAAAAGATTTTTTTGGGCCTATAAAAAGCCCTTCCCCTCCCTTCTTTTTCTCGGTTTTCTGAGAGAAAGAGAGAGAATCGGAGAGAGGTCATGAAGAGAAGTTGTTCCTCACTAATTTTTCTACCTCGTGGTGCGTTCCCATATTTTCTAGAAGTTCGACAGCGGCGATCCGGATTTTACTGTGTGCCTCGTTTTTCCCCAATCTTGGCCCGTTATCGTCGCATTTCAGTCCGAGGAGTCCCCTGCGCAGTACAAGAGTCCTCTTTCGACGATTTCTTCGCCGGTGTGTTCCTAAGAGGTAGGGCTTCGTTTTCCTTGTTGGTGGTTTCTTTGGATTCTGATTCCTTGGCACGATTCCCGAGGTGTTTTGACCCCCTCTTTTGCTGTTTGGGTTTTTGGACAGCGGCGACTTCGACGAATTGTTTCTCCACGTAGGAATATCAGATCGAGGCGATTCAAGAGTCAATTTTGGGCTACTTTTCGCAAGGAACGCAACCGTGATTTTTCTGGGATTTTTGGAGCTCGGAACAGAGGTGAAATTCCTCGTTTTGCGTGCTGATTATAAAAACAGCAAATCTGTTTTGAGACTTGTAGTTTTTACACCGTGTACACTTATGTGATGTTGTAGGATACTGTTTCAGCTGACGGTGTGCATAGAGGACAGCGGGTATTTTCTTGGGGTATTGTGCACGCTTTTCGAGGTGGGTGGTTGTTGCTTACCTCACTTCTGACTATCTCACTAGGAGTATTAGAGACTCCCGACTTTAAATTGATAATCGGTACTTTTAATCATAAAATGCATAAGTAAACCCCACAAATAATATAATAGCTCATTTATAATAAACTGGGACACTGTTGCTGGACATATGCTGTAACCTATCAGCGCATGCAATAGTCTTATCATATAACCATCTTTTTCTAAATAAATACCCAATACTTTCCTTCTGTTTTTAAATGCGAACCTTTGCATGGTTGTTTGGACATCTAAATGGACTACTATTTATTGCTACACTATCTTTGGGACTTGACTTAGGAGAAACCATGTTTCACTATTCTCCTTCGCATTTGGATATATGTTGCTCGGTTTGAGCAGGGTTTGGGATAGTGTAGTTGAGGCTTGAGTCTGGGACAGGTTTGACTCGATTATATATATTGTGGGGTATTGTGGTAACCGCGGACATGAGGCGGTTAGCCAGATATTGTTTATGATATCAGATTGTGGACTTATAGGGTGTTGGGGCGACCGCGGACATTAGGCGGTTGACCGGATGTTCACTTATGCATCAGATTGGGTTTCAGATTTTCCTAGTGGATGGTGTTTCCCACTTGTTGATTACTATTGCGTCTGATTGGGGATCAGGGTTACTTTAGTGGATGGATATTTCCCACTTTGATCATAGTTATGATCCAGTCCTGCTATTGTGAGACATTGGTTACAGAGATGCTTGATACAGAGGTACTTTACTCATGTGGGTCGCTCCCCTCGAGTGCCACTCCGGAGTAGGCTTTACACCGTGCCGAGCGCCGGGCACCTTGATGAGTTGCGAGTGACGACAGAGTAGGCAGTGCCAGTATTTCCTGGCCCTTTGATTGGGTTTCTTTGGGCAGTTAGCTTTATAGTTGCATATTTACAGTTATCTTTTGGCACTGCATTTAGAGGCTTAGTAGTGGTAGTTTCCTTTTTCAGCAGTCTTTATTGCATACCACTGTTCTTCCCTTTTCGCCTCTTATAGTCCTAGTGGGTGTGTCAGTGTTTGAGGTTTTACCCACTAGGGGAGGCTACTGGTTTATCTAGTAGTTCTCACCCCCCATTATTTTTTTCTGTCCTTTCCCCCTGTGTTTTGCAGAGTCGTCTGCGGGAGCTGCTGGGCCTTCAGCGGCAGATCGAGGTAAGAGGATTGCGGACTAGCTAGGTCATCTACCCCGACTGTGAGAGTAGCTGGACTTTTATTGTACCCCTTTTGTATCTCAGACTATATTAGTTTACTTTTGGGACTGGCTTTAGCCAGCTGGTTGTATATTCATGGTAAGCTGGGAGTTTATTATACTTTATTTCAGCTTGTATCTTATTTTCAGTCTGAGATTACTTTTAGTTCTATTAGTTCATCTCTGTTTACGCTCTTTTATTGTATATTATCTATCTGAGCAGGTTACTAGCGCTTCGTGTACATGGAAAATTCCGTGTGCACGGCGGATCTGTTGGCGGGCCCGGGTTCTGGTTCACACCCGGGGCGTGACAGATTAAGTTGGTATCAGAGCTTAGGGATAGGTCAGTTGGGACTTAGGAAACCCTAGGCTTTTGGCAGACCCTAGGATGATAGGGCGTGAGAGACGGGACATTCCGCGAAAGTCGTTGATTTATTTATTGGACTCTTCCAGTGAGTGGAGAGGGATCGACATACCCAATTTCTGGTGGACCGTTATGTTGGCTGCAGACAACATAAAGTCACAGAAAAAGGGGGATGTCTTTGACTTTCGCTAGATTGGGTCGTGTGGGGTTTATTGCTGATTTGTGCCTTTTTGTGACAGCATGTCGCCCCGTCGTCGTTTTTCCGCCGGGGGTATCCCCACCCCTTCTGAGGAGCCCGAGCAGGCTGTATCTGCCGAGCTGGGGGAACTGCGGGCCTTGGTGACTCATTTGGTGGCGAGGAGCTTTCGACAGGACCAGCGCTTGGAGCAGCTGCTGGCGCAGAGGGGTGATTCGGCAGTTGGAGAGGGGGGCCAGGGCTCCAGAACAGCATTTAGAGAGGAAATGCCCAGCCCCGGATGTTGTTGGACAGGCAAGTTCTCGTAGACGGCCACGGCTTTGCGGCAGGTGTGTTTTCTGTAGGAGACAGCATCCATCAGGTACCTGTGACTTGAGACGGGGTCGATGCTTCCGATGTGGACAGGCTGGTCACATCCGAGCTACATGCCCCCTTCCGACCTTAGTACCACCTTCTTCAGCATTGGCCTCTATCGTATCCCAGCAGAGGTCTCAGCAGCAGCAGCAGACACGGCAATTACGGGCTCCCTACAGTTGTATTTTCTGTGGAGGTCAGCATTTTCCCGGCACCTGCGCCCAGCGGTGGGGTCGCTGCTATAGGTGTGGACAGCCCGGGCACCTGCGAGTTGCGTGCCCCTCGGGGACGGCGGCGGCACCCACTTTAGTGTTCGTCCCTACTACTTCCCAGCTACGACCGGGAGCTTCATCGGCAGGTCTCCAGGCAGACCGAGTTTTGCCCCCACACCCTTCCGGTGAGAGACAGCCGTTTTTGAGCGGTCAGGATGGCTTAGCGCAGGCGGGGGATTCTGCTACAGCTGACTGTGTGGTGGCAGGTATGGTCTATTTCTGGCATTTGGATTCACATCTTAGTTGTTATACGAGCATCGCATTCTGTCATTAGTAGATCAGTTGCATCATTACATGGGTTAGAGGTAGGACTTTTGCCACGTGCACGAGAGGTTCAAATTCCCGATCACACTTTGCACGTGGAGGAGTGTTGTTGGTCCTGCCCGATGCAGATCGAGTCCTGGATTATGCCAGCAGACCTGTTGGTCTTGAGACAGCTGAGGGACTTTGATGTGATTCTTGGGATGGACTGGCTGGCTCGGTATTTCGCGACTATTGATTGTGCCGCGAGGACTGTCACTTTTAGAGAGCCAGGCCAGGAGATGTTTGTATATCGGGGATGTCAGAGTGCTTTCTTTGCCTCTATGGTTTCGACTTCCCGAGCGAGGCGGATGATTCGTCGTGGATGTGTAGCCTTTTTGGCTAGTGTTGTTGAGGGGCCTACGACGGCACCGGGACTCGGGGATATTCCTATTGCCCGCGAGTTTCCGGATGTTTTTCCACCAGAGATGACTCGTATGCCGCCAGACAGAGAGATTGAGTTTGTGATTGACGTAGTTCCAGGAACTGCGCCAATCTCTAAGGCTCCTTATCGGATGGCACCGGCTGAGCTGCGAGAGCTTAAAGCACAGCTGCAAGATCTGATGATTAAGGGCGTTATTAGACCAAGTGTGTCGCCTTGGGGAGCGCCGGTGCTATTCGTGAAAAAGAAGGATGGGTCACTTCGGTTGTGTGTGGACTATAGGGAATTGAACAAAGTGACCATTAAGAACAAGTACCCTTTGCCGCGCATCGATGATCTCTTTGATCAGCTGCAAGGGTCTGGTGTATTTTCCAAAATTGATCTACAGTCTGGTTACCACCAACTGAAGGTGAAGGCCGAGGATATTCCTAAGACTGCTTTCAGATCACGGTTCGGGCATTATGAGTTTACAGTTATGCCGTTTGGATTGACTAATGCCCCTGTCGCCTTTATGGACTTGATGAACAGGATATTTCGTCCCTTTCTGGATCGTTTTGTGGTGGTGTTCATTGATGATATCCTTATTTACTCCCGAAGCGAGGCCGAGCACGAGGAGCACTTGAGGACTGTGCTACAACTTCTACGAGATAAGAAGTTGTATGCCAAGTTGTCAAAGTGCGAGTTTTGGCTTCGGGAGGTAGCTTTCTTGGGCCATGTGATTTCCGCCGCCGGTGTAGCAGTAGACCCGGCGAAGATTGAGGCAGTTCGAGATTGGCCCCGACCGACGACTGTATCTGAGGTGCGCAGCTTCATGGGGTTAGCTGGTTATTATCGTCGGTTCGTGGAAGGCTTTGCGAAGCTTTCCACACCCCTCACTCGGTTGACGCGTAAAGGAGTTAAGTTTATCTGGAGTGAGGACTGCCAGAGGAGCTTTGAGGAGCTAAAGGATAGATTGATGACCGCTCCTATCCTTTCCCTCCCTGTTATGGGGAAAGGATATGTGATCTACAGTGAAGCATCGCACAGTGGACTTGGATGTGTGCTGATGCAGGAAGGGAGGGTAATTGCTTATGCATCGAGACAGCTTAAGGATTACGAGAAGAATTACCATACCCATGACTTGGAACTTGCTGCCGTGGTGTTTGCACTGAAGCTTTGGCGCCATTACTTATATGGGGAGCACTGTGAGATCTACACCGACCACAAGAGCCTAAAGTACCTGTTCACGCAGAAGGAACTGAATTTGAGGCAGCGCAGATGGTTAGAGTGATTGAAGGATTACGATGTAGATATCCTTTACCATCCAGGAAAGGCCAACGTGGTTGCAGATGCCTTGAGTAGGAGAGCGGTGCAGAGTTTGTCCATGTTGATTACAAATCAAGCGCCACTGTTAGAGGAGTTGAGACGGCTCGAGATAGAGGTTGTATCCCCTGGGGTTCCTGCTAGACTGATGTCTTTGGTCGTGCAGCCCACTCTGCTGGAGAGGATCCGAGAGAAACAGAGTGAGGACCCCAATTTGACCAGGATTAGAGATCAGATTTCGAGTGATCGATCAGGGGATTTTACAATGGATGCTGCAGGAGTACTGAGGTACAGGGACTGAGCATGTGTGCCAGTGGATGCTGAGATCAGAGAGCAGATATTGAGAGAGGCCCATTATACACCTTATACCCTTCATCCTGGGGGACTAAGATGTATAAGGACCTCAAGGCACACTTCTGGTGGAATGGCATGAAAAGGGATATTGGGAGGTTTGTGTCTCAGTGTTTAACTTGTCAGCAGGTAAAAGCTGAGCATCGAGTGCCAACTGGCAAGCTACAGAGTCTCCCAATTCCCGAGTGGAAATGGGACCTCATTACGATGGATTTTGTGGTTGGATTGCCGAGGGCACAGGGAGGTGCAGATGCTATCTGGGTAATTCTGGATCGACTTACCAAGTCAGCGCACTTTTTGCCTATGCAGACTACTTGGCCACTCGAACGACTAGCCCAGTTATACTTGGATGAGATAGTGAGGTTACATGGGGTGCCAGCTTCCATAGTGACAGATAGATTTTGGTGGTGGATGGATTCGACACTTATCACTGGCTGAGTTTGCGTACAACAACAGCTTTCAAGCGAGCATCCAAATGGCTCCGTTTGAAGCGTTGTACGGACGCAAATGTCGATCACCGCTATATTGGAGTGATATGGGGGGGAGAAGGACTCTGGGACCAGATTTGTTGCTAGAGGCAGAAGAAAAGGTCAGAGTGATCCGACAGCACCTTCAGATCGCTCAGAGTCGACAGAGGAGCTATGTTGATGTTCGGCGACGAGGCTTAGAGTTTCAGGTGGGAGATCATGTATTTCTGAAAGTCTCGCCGTCCAAAGGGATAAGGAGGTTTGGCATTCGCGGGAAACTCAGTCCCCGATACATTGGACCCTTTGAGGTATTGGAGCATATCGGGCCAGTTGCTTACCGACTTGCACTTCCCCCGAGACTTGCTGGTGTCCATGATGTGTTCCATGTTTCTACTCCGAGGAGGTACGTCTTCGACCCATCGCACGTCATCGACTTCACGCCACTTGAGATCAGCGAGGATTTGAGGTACGAGGAGCGCCCACTGCGGATTCTGGATCGAGATGTGCGAGAATTGCGCAGTCGGGCCATTCCCTATGTGAAGGTCCTTTGGAGCTATCATGACGAGCGCGAGGCTACTTGGGAGCTGGAGTCAGAGATGTTGGACGCCTACCCCTACCTGTTCGAGGCTCAGGATTGTGGTATGATTTTCGTTTCGAGGACGAAACTTTTGTTAGTGGGGGAGGATGTAGTGGCCCAGGTTTCCGTTCAGTTTTTCCCGTGAATCCTGGGTGTGAAACACCTATTATTGGTGTATTAGGTCCACAGTGCATCAAAGGGATGCTACGGATGGACACAGTGTGGTTTTTACTGTTGGTTTGACCTTCGAAGGTAATTGCCGAATTTTATAGAAAGATTTGGGCCAATCGGAGGCCGTATTTGGATTCAGCGCGGAAAAACGCTTGAAAACGGCTTTTTATTTGTTGAAAACGGAGTCCGGATGCCCAAAAATGGACCCCCGGAAGTTTTCTGTGAAAAATGGTGCATGGGGGGACCTGTGGACCGGCCAGGGACACGTGGAGGCTCCTCATTGGGCCGGCGCACGCCCCCCGGTCCACAGAAAGGGCCGCCGGTGCATAGTGGACCGGCGGGCCACGTGGCGGCACGCGGTTGGGCCGGTGCAAGGCGGGCGGCGCACGGGAGGGTGCGCGGGCAGCGAGGGCAGGCCGGGCAGGCGCGGAGGGGGCGCGGTGCACGGTGGACCGGGGCGCGCCACGTGGCGCCCCCGGGTTGGCTGGTCAATGTGCGCGTGGCGCACGCGGCGCCACGCGGCGGCGGCCGTACGCGCACATGGGCGCACGTGGGCGCACGTGGTGGCGGCGCCCGCCGACAGCCGTGTCGGGCGGGGCCACGTGTCACCACGCCGTTGGCTGGCGCACCCACCCTGCCGCCAATCACGGGGGACACGTGGCGCTTCCCCGTTGGGCCCGCACGGCTGCCGCTTGTTTGGCGGACACGTGGCGGGCCGTGGGCCGGGTCGGACGGCCGGTTGGACGGGAAGGGATCCCGTGCGCGGGCGGGCTGGGCCGGGCCGCACTGTGCGCGCCCGGAAACCCCTGGGCCGGGCCGCACTGTAGCCGCCCGAAACGCGGGCCGGGCTGCACTGTTCACGCCCGAAAGTGGGCCTGGGTACTGTAGCCGCCCGAAAGTGGGGACACAGAGGTCTTTTTCCCAAAAGATTTTTTTGGGCCTATAAATAGCCCTTCCCCTCCCTTCTTTTTCTCGGTTTTCTGAGAGAAAGAGAGAGAATCGGAGAGAGGTCATTGAAGAGAAGCTGTTCCTCACTGATTTTTCTACCTCGTGGTGCGTTGCCAGATTTTCTGGAAGTTCGACAGCGGCGATCCGGATTTTACTGTGTGCCTCGTTTTTCCCCAATCTTGGCCCGTTATCGTCGCATTTCAGTCCGAGGAGTCCCCTGCGCAGTACAGGAGTCCTCTTTTGACGATTTCTTCGCCGGTATGTTCCTAAGAGGTAGGGCTTCGTTTTCCGTGTTGGTGGTTTCTTTGGATTCCGATTCCTTGGCACGATTCCAGAGGTGTTTTGACCCCCTCTTTTGCTGTTTGGGTTTTTGGACAGCGGCGACTTCGACGAATTGTTTCTCCGCGTAGGAATATCAGATCGAGGCGATTCAAGAGTCGATTTTGGGCTACTTTTCGCGAGGAACGCAACCGTGATTTTTCTGGGATTTTTGGAGCTCGGGACAGAGGTGAAATTCCTCGTTTTGCGTGCTGATTATAAAAACAGCAAATCTGTTTTGAGACTTGTAGTTTTTACACCGTGTACACTTATGTGATGTTGTAGGATACTGTTTCAGCTGACGGTGTGAATAGAGGACAGCGGGTATTTTCTTGGGGTATTGTGCACGCTTTTCGAGGTGGGTGGTTGTTGCTTACCTCACTTCTGACTATCTCACTAGGAGTATTAGAGACTCCCGACTTTAAATTGATAATCGGTACTTTTAATCATAAAATGCATAAGTAAACCCCACAAATAATATAATAGCTCATTTATAATAAACCGGGACACTGTTGCTGGACATATGCTGTAAACTATCAGCGCATGCAATAGTCTTATCATATAACCATCTTTTTCTAAATAAATACCCAATACTTTCCTTCTGTTTTTAAATGCGAACCTTTGCATGCTTGTTTGGACATCTAAATGGACTACTATTTATTGCTACACTATCTTTGGGACTTGACTTAGGAGAAACCATGTTTCACTATTCTCCTTCGCATTTGGATATATGTTGCTCAGTTTGAGCAGGGTTTGGGATAGTGTAGTTGAGGCTTGAGTCGGGGACAGGTTTGACTCGATTATATATATTATGGGGTATTGTGGCAACCGCGGACATGAGGCGGTTAGCCAGATATTGTTTATGATATCAGATTGTGGACTTATAGGGTGTTGCGGCGACCGCGGACATTAGGCGGTTGACCGGATGTTCACTTATGCATCAGATTGGGTTTCAGATTTTCCTAGTGGATGGTGTTTCCCACTTGTTGATTACTATTGCGTCTGATTGGGGATCAGGGTTACTTTAGTGGATGGATATTTCCCACTTTGATCATAGTCATGATCCAGTCCTGCTATTGTGAGACATTGGTTACAGAGATGCTTGATACAGAGGTACTTTACTAGTGTGGGTCGCTCCCCTTGAGTGCCACTCCGGAGTAGGCTTTACACCGTGCCGAGCGCCGGGCACCTTGATGAGTTGCGAGTGACGACAGAGCAGGCAGTGCCAGTATTTCCTGGCCCTTTGATTGGGTTTCTTTGGGCAGTTAGCTTTATAGTTGCATATTTGCAGTTATCTTTTGGCACTGCATTTAGAGGCTTAGTAGTGGTAGTTTCCTTTTTCAGCAGTCTTTATTGCATACCACTGTTCTTCCCTTTTCGCCTCTTATAGTCCTAGTGGGTGTGTCAGTGTTTGAGGTTTTACCCACTAGGGGAGGCTACTGGTTTATCTAGTAGTTCTCACCCCCCATTGTTGTTTTCTGTCCTTTCCCCCTGTGTTTTGCAGAGTCGTTTGCGGGAGCTGCTGGGCCTTCAGCGGCAGATCGAGGTAAGAGGATTGCGGACTAGCTAGATCATCTACCCCGACTGTGAGAGTAGCTGGACTTTTATTGTACCCCTTTTGTATCTCAGACTATATTAGTTTACTTTTGGGACTGGCTTTAGCCAGCTGGTTGTATATTCATGGTAAGCTGGGAGTTTATTGTACTTTATTTCAGCTTGTATCTTATTTTCAGTCTGAGATTACTTTTAGTTCTATTAGTTCAGCTCTGTTTACGCTCTTTTATTGTATATTATCTATCTGAGCAGGTTACCAGCGCTTCGTGTACATGGAAAATTCCGTGTGCACGGCGGATCTGTTGGCGGGCCCGGGTTCTGGTTCACACCCGGGGCGTGACACAAGGCCACCGAAAGCTGCCGAACAACCATCAAACCCTACGCTGGGAATTCCGGGACCCTCTTTGATTTGTCAAAAGTCCCACTGAAATTGAATTCGCTGGCGGAGCCCATTCTCTCAATCCGGGTGTCCGATCAACGCGAAACTTTTACTGTGGCCTTAAAACACATTTACGGAGCTCCCGTAATTTTCTCAGAATTTTTCGAGACTGTAAATTTTCCACTTACAATCTGGGCCCACTTTCTGTTGGGTTATATGTAATAAGGATCTAAATAGGGGGAAAAAATACCTAGAGGGGGGTGAATAGGTGTAAACGTATAAACACTCAAAAATCGTTGCGATAAAACCCAATGCGGAAATAAAAATAACTCGCAAGATTTTTACGTGGAAAACTCCATCACCAGAGTAAAAAACCATGGGACCGATAACACGGCAGAAATCCACTAGAATTAAAACACGTACAAGGTGATTTATCGTACACACTTACGACTCAACCTTTACCATACGCTCCTAGAGGATCTTCTCCGCTCGCTCCGCGACGCTTCTCGAATCCACGATCTGCGCCCAACGCCGAATCCACGGCGTCCAACGTCGAATCCACGACGTCCGACCGAGTCCACGGTCTTCACCCAATAGCACCCTTCGAATCCACGAACGTGCCTCGCTCCGAATCCACGAGAGCGGTTGAACCTTGAATCCACAAGGACACGCGAATCCACGCGCCGATTTTTGGGGTAAATCGTTATTTTTGGTGGTGATGATCCGCCGAATACTTAGATCAAAGATAGATCGGAAATACCATCTAAGTATTCATTAGTTTGATTCAACTCAAGATGTGAGTATGAAAACCTAGAATCAAACTAATCAATATAGATGAAGAAACATAGAGTATTCTCTAATGATTTCCTTTCTTCTCTATATGTGGATCTAGAGCCGTATGAAATAAGATATGAATATGACGGCTATGTGGATTAACCCTAGAAAAAGAGTCATAGGGTCTATTTATAGGTTAGAAACCCTAGGAAGGAGATAAGAATCAAAAACCTAACATTTCTAGAAATTTTACGGACGGCGATCCGGATCGGATTAGCTGTGATCTGGATCGTCGTAACGAGTCAGGCAATTCCAGAAAAACGAAGGTTCGGGATCCGGATCGAAGTGCTTGATCCGGATCGTTCATACAGTTCACCAAACATCAACGTTCGGGATCCGGATTGCGAAGCCTGATCCGGATCGTTCAAGGAAGATGGTAAACTCAGTGTTCGGGATCCGGATCAAGAGAGGCTACGATCCGGATTGAACTGGTGTATGAACGAATCACCTTCGGGATCCGGATCGAACAACCTGATCCGGATCCTGAGCATGTCCCAAGTCCAGTTTTTGATTTTTATGCAATGAAAGATTCTTCCAAGTGTTTCTACACTACAAGAAGTATTCGGATCACACAAAATCTTTAGTTAAACATACCTGATCCTTTTGAATTCTTCTTTCTTGAGATTGAGTTAAATGATCCAACTTTCTTCACCTTCAATCTTCAAGACTTGAAACATTCACGAAACTACGCCAACTCAAATTCCGTAATAATCTCCCCCTTTGGCGGTTTCGTGACAAAACACAGATCCACTAAAGAAAATTCAAAAAGATATTTTTGTTGCTATCACCATACAACAAAAATTTACAATGGAGATCCAAAAATTTAAAAACATGAGATAAACTCCTAAAACAGACTCTAGATTTAGACATCTGTACTCTCTGCACAAAGAAATCATTCTTGACAAAAAGAGATCGTTAGATACCTCAAGAATATTTAGCATTCAAAACCTAGTACAGAGATAGAGTTTATCTGATCATCATGACATTTGAAAATTCAGATATGTAAGAGAATCATAGTCAAAAACCAACATATCTTCTATGCAGTCAAAAACCAAATGTCACAAAGTGTTAGTCCAACATCAACTTGTTAGTCATATTACATGCCCAAATAGTTAGTCGAATAGTTAGTCGAGGCATGCATTCAAACAAATGAAAACCAAAAGTTGAAGTTCTACTTACCTTTCAAGTTGAGGTTATACTTACCTCGATGTTCACACATTCACATCATCATTGTTCAATCATTGTTCAAGTTCTCTCTAAACTCTCTCCCCCTTTTTGTCACAAACAAAGCCAAAATTACCAAAAATTGAAGGAGAGTTAAAAATTTTAAAGAAAATGTTCCGAAATTTAAGAACTAGAACTAAGAGTAAGTCCTAAAAACTGAACTCCTGCACAAAAAGATTAGAAAGAAGGTTAAGTCAGTCTGAATCAGAACTAGTGGGATTGGTACAATCCAACTTCTTCAAAATCGCTTGAAGCATTTTTGACATTGTGGAGACCTTTCTTTTCATCTTATGTTGCTCAGAGATAATCTGTTTGAGATTTGTAGACACGCTGTCTTGTTCAGCAGACAATCTTCGCTGTTCTTGTCGAGATGAGGACCCTACATTCGCTTTTGCTGTGTGTCTCCAGGACGTTGAGGGATGAAGTATAGAACCAGACGGTGCATCTTGACCTTCTGTCCATGGAGATTCTCTAGAGAGAGAGCGAGCTCTGGCGAGGGGTCTATCAATTTGAATTCCAGTTCCCCTCGACGTGTTTCGCATAGTGTACTGCTTGGTTGTTGAGGCAGATTTCATCAGCTTCTTGTTCTTCAAATACAACCTATCTTCTTTGTCAATAGCTCGTTGTGCTTGTTCACAAATCTCTTCCCAGTCTTCTTCATCTGATTCCCGAATCACTTGACGCACTTTTCTTGTCTCTCTTGATTGGGTCATCTTGTTCTCTTTTATAGAGATG
>CM055070.1:30851797-30943726 GCA_029204045.2 Tillandsia leiboldiana | reverse complement strand
AAATCTTGGCCACCAGAAGGTCTCTTGTCGGAATCCTCGGTACATCTTGGTGCCCCCAGGGTGCGCCACGTAGGGGGCGCTATGTGCTTCAGTCAGGATTTCCTTCTTTAGATCTGGCAGATCAGGCACGCAGATCCGCCCTCGGAACCGAAGGGTGCCGTCCGTTCCCACCGCAAAGTCTCCACTCTGCTCCGGTGAGATCCTATCTCGTTCCAGCTGCAGCTGTGGGTCCGCACCTTGGCCTTCTCGAATCCTCTCCAATAGGGTCGGCGCGACTGTTAAGGTCAACAGTCGCTCAACCGTCCCTGCTGGTACCACTTCCAACCTCAGTCGCGAAAATTCCGCGATCAAGTCATTCTGCTGCGTGATCGTGCCCGCCGAAGTTCCTTCTGCTTGTCCCTTCCTGCTTAGAGCATCGGCTACAACATTTGCTTTTCCCGGGTGGTACTGAATGGTTAAGTCGTAATCCTTCAGTAGCTCCAACCACCTCCTCTGCCGTAGGTTAAGCTCCTTCTGGGTGAAAAGGTACTTAAGGCTTTGGTGGTCCGAGAACACGTTGCAATGCACACCGTAGAGGTAGTGCCTCCATAGTTTCAGAACGAAGACCACTGCGGCAAGTTCCAAGTCATGGATCGGGTAGTTCTGTTCGTAATCCTTGAGCTGCCTTGAAGCATAGGCGATGACTCTTCCTTGCTGCATTAGTACTCCTCCCAGTCCTATTCGCGATGCATCGCAGTAGACTTCGTAGTCTTCCCCGGGGGTTGGTAAGGCAAGCACAGGCGCTCTTGTCAACCGCTTCTTAAGTTCTTCAAAGCTCTCTTGGCATTGGGCCGTCCAAAAGAACTTTACTCCTTTCCGGGTTAGGCGGTTCAGAGGGGTCGCAATCTTCGAGAAACCCTCTACGAAAAGTCTGTAGTATCCCGCAAGGCCCAAGAAGCTGCGCACCTCTGTCACCGTGGTCGGCTGGGGCCAGTCGGTCACCGACTCCACCTTCTTGGGATCCACTTGCGACTCCTGCTGCTGAAATGATATGCCCCAGAAACCCCACCTTGCGAAGCCAAAATTCGCATTTCTTGAGTTTTGCGAATAGCTCCTGCTCCCTAAGAGTTTGTAGAACTGTTCGTAGGTGCTCCTCGTGCTTCTCATCGGTGGTGGAGTAAATTAGGATGTCGTCGATGAAAACCACTACGGACTGATCCAGGAAGGGTCTGAAAACTTGGTTCATCATGTCCATGAACACCGCAGGGGCATTGGTAAGCCCGAATGGCATTACCGTAAACTCGTAATGGCCATACCGAGTCCGGAACGCCGTCTTCGGAATATCTTCGTCTCGGACTCGGAGCTGGTGGTAGCCCGACTGCAGGTCGATCTTTGAGAAGACAGTTGCACCCCGCAGCTGGTCAAAAAGGTCATCAATCCTTGGTAGGGGATACTTGTTTTTCACTCTGACTTTGTTGATTTCCCGATAGTCGATGCACAAACGCAAGCTCCCGTCTTTCTTTCGTACAAAGAGTACAGGCGCGCCCCAAGGGGACACACTTGGTCTGATAAACCCCCTGTCCAGGAGGTCCTCTAGCTGCGCCTTAAGTTCCTTCAGCTCCGCGAAGGCCATCCTGTAGGGGGCCTTCGTGATTGGTCGTGTGCCGGGTGGAAGCTCAATAGGAAAGACAACTTCTCTCTCGGGGGGTAACCCAGGTAGGTCGGCCGGAAAGACATCTGGGAAGTCCCTCACCACAGGGATGTCGGGGAGTGCCGTGGAGGATCCGGCGGCCAGGGCCACCGGCACCAAGTAGGCCATACACCCGCCCTCAACCAACTTCCTGGCTCGGGATGCAGGAATCATGGAAGAAAAGGAAACGCTCTTGCAAGCCAAGTACACGTTCTCCGGAAAATCGGGGTACATTAGTCGCACCTCGCGCTTCTCGCAGTCTATGACCGCAAGGTACCACATGAGCCAATCCATTCCGAGCACTACATCATACTCTTTCAATGGAATGACTACCAGATCCCAGGGGCACGGAAGCCTTCCCATCCATATAGGGCAGGAAGGCACCATGTTGCGTGCCTCCAGGGATCCCCCCGCGGTGTGAACGGTCATCAGACTGGGTAAGGGTCTCAACTCAAAATCATGGGTCAGTGCGAAGTCTCGAGACATAAACGAGAGGGTCGCTCCGGTGTCAAAAAGGGTTCTAGCGCGATAAACGGAAGCAAGAGTGATACCTGCGACGACGTGCTCAGACGGGTGTGTCTCCTGCTGTCCCATCGCGTAGACGCGGCCTCCCGAAGGTGGTGGCTTTTCCCCTATAGATCGGGGTGCTGGCGGTCTGGGGGCTGACGTCATTGGAGCTTTCCCTCGCCCTGCGTGCTGAGGTGAGGGCACGGAGGCTGCAGAAGATGCGGTGCCTTGGTTCAGGGGACAGTTGAAACGGAAGTGTCCCTGCTTGCCACATCGGAAACAATGGTCCTGTCTCTTGGAGCAATCCATCACTCGGTGCGCCCCGCCGCAGATCACGCAAGAGCGATTTTCCGAGCGTTGTCCCTCTCCTGGCGCTCCCTTGGCTCCCTGTTGGGGCCTCCACTGCTTAGGAGGTCGATTCCCGCTGGAGGAACCCCCTCCCCCTGAGGTCATCTGGGTCCGCTTCCTGTCGTCTTGCTGGTGGGGGCCTTCCCTCCGGGCGCGTGTGACGGCAAAACCTCGTTCCACGATGGTGGCTCGGTCGACCACCTTCTGGAAGGTATGTAGGTCCGCCGCGTCCACCACTTGGAAAATGTCCGTCCTCAATCCATCCACAAACAGTTGTGCCTTATGGGATTCATCCCGAATGACGAACGGGACACAGTTCGCCAGTCTCACGAACTCCCTCTGGTACTCCATTACTGTTTTGGCTCCCTGCCTGATGTGGTTTAAGTCGTCCTCCAGTTGTTTCTTCACGCTATTGGTAAAGAACGCCCCGAATAGCTGCTGTTTAAAGGTAGTCCATGACGGAAGGGTAGCGCCCGACGCAGAGTCGGGGCGTACAGTCTTCCACCAAATGCGGGCATTCCCCTCGAGTAAGTGGGCGGCCAGGGGGACCCGCTCGTGGTCTTCCATCAATAGGTCCTCGAACAACTTCTCCATTGTATCTACCCATTTCTCCACGACCCAGGGGTCTGTCGTGTCCCCCTCAAACGTTGGCGGGTCGTATTTCTTGAAGTCGGCCAGGTTGGCGCGTACGTGGTCTCGCTCGCTTGGTAGATTCGCCCCCTCCTTCGCGACGTTGGCGGTCGCGGCGGGGGTGGGTACCACAACCGTCACACTTGGAGCAATTCCGACGATTGGTGTCGCTGCCGGCCCTGCCGTTGCCGTCGAAGGGGCCACCTCCGGCGCCGTCGGTTGAGTTAAGGGCACCTCAGGCGCCGAGGCCCGGGTGGGGGCAACCCCTCCTTGGGTCTCCATCATCGGCGGTCCCATTGCCGGTGCCGCTGGCCCCGGGAGAGGGCCCGGGGCAACCTCCGCCGTCGCGGCGGCCTGCTGTTGCTGCGTCAGTTGGCGCACGTGGTCGTTCAGGGCTGCCAACTGTTCCGTCATCTCCTGTAGCTGCTGCCTTAGGAGCTGATTCTCCGCAGTCATCGCTTCCGCTGCGTCCGCCCCCGTGTCCTTGGCTGTGGATCTAGTCCTGGCCATGATCTGAACATTTGTACGAACCAGTTACTCCTAGTTTAAACAAAACGGCACGCCGCTAGTGTTGGCACTAAAGGGATAAAAGAAAGAGAACACTAATCTCCCCCCCCCCCCCCTTTTTGTCTCAACGAGCACTCGCGTTTTATTTATCCCGTGTTCACTTTATTACTCAGTAGCCAGAGTATTGCGCCCGTGGATGTTAGGCCCCGACTGTTGTGGTTAAAGTTTCCCGCTCTGATACCATCTTAATCTGTCACGCCCCGGGGGTTAGCATCGCGCGGAAGAGGAGCCACCGATGCCCCTGGTTCGACCATATATTTTTTTTTTTAAAACAATATTCCCCGGCGCGTGCCCAGACCCGCCGCATACACAAATTCGCTCTACAAACGGGCAGAGTCTCCTTTGTATATGCACGGCGTCTCAACTATAAGGTGCCTCACAAGGCGTAGCACATACAATCTCTAACCACATCAGTTGGGGTCTTGTACACATATAACCATACAATTCACTTGATATTCTAGCATTCACTTAAAGCATAAAGGCCGGTGTTTTGAAAGGATAAATAATCACAGGGTTTTGAAAGCGGCATCCACACGACGCCATCGTTTATGAAAACATTTCGCAAAATACATAAATCCCATAAGGTTTGTAAAGCTTGGTGCCCACACGGCACCCATGTTTTAAAAGCTGTTTTCGCAAACGGTTTACTTTGCTTTTCATCGTTCAATACGGCCGAGTAAGAGAGAGCGTAGAATTCATTCAATTATTCAAAAGGAAAAAGGGCAACATCCACTTCGACCCCACGGGGGTGTCGCAAACCACAGCTAGCTATCATGAATAATAAAAGAAAAGGGAAAGAAGAGTCACTGTATCTGAAATCACCCAAAAATCAGATCAGCACCCTCGCGTCCTCACCGGCGCCCTAGCACTCGCCCCTGGACGAACCTGTCACGGTGTGGGAAGTTAGTGACTAGAAATAGCATGATAAGCGTAGATAAGCAATGATAAGGCAAACCACAAACACCGGAGCAACCATCCCTCCCATGCATCATCCACCATAACTACACCCAGTATCAAAAATAACATCGGGCACCTTCCCCGATGCCCACCGCCGAGCACCTGCCTCGGCCGTCGAGCACCGACCTCGACAATACAGCTCACACCCCCCACCCATGGGGGCCCCCATTCCTAACGCCACCTTCGCGTGGGGTACACGAGTCAACGTTCCACTTTTCCGGAAAAGCACACCCTTGCGGTGGCCAAACCGCGGGTGTGCGTGTAGCAAAACTTGAGCCTCAGATTAAGTATCATAGTATAACAGGGTTAGCGTAAAAACAGAAGGAGACTGATAATTCCACCTTGCCCCAACATGCTATTTCTAACAGTTAATCCCTATTCCCGAAATCCCCGGGAACGTACCCACCTTGTGTGCGTCGTCCTGCGTTCGTCCAGTCCGCGTCTGTGCACCAGTCGCCAATAGCGTCCCGCACTCCTGAAGGAACAAGGGCAAGTCAAGACTTAGAAGTCCGAAACTTACAACGACTCCCAACAGCGTGCGGCGGAGTTCTTCGCACAGCACCGGCCCGTGCGACGACCACTCTGCCTGGGCGCAGCCCCCGCGCGGCACCAGCCCGCGCGGGCGCGTTGCCCGCGGTGCGGGGCGACCCCGCGCGGCACCAGCACGTGCGGGCGCCCCTCCTGCGGGCGGCCCCGCGCGGCCGGGCGCCGCGGGGGCGCGCTGCCCGCGGTGCGGGGCGACCCCGCGCGGCACCAGCCCGCGCGGGCGCCCCTCCTGCGGGCGGCCCCGCGCGGCCGGGCGCCGCGCGGGCGCGCTGCCCGCGGTGCGGGGCGACCCCGCGCGGCACCAGCCCGCGCGGCCGCCCCTCCTGCGGGCGGCCCCGCGCGGCACCAGCCCGCGCGGGCGCGCTGCCCGCGGTGCGGGGCGACCCCGCGCGGCACCAGCCCGCGCGGGCGCCCCTCCAGCGGGCGGCCCCGCGCGGCCGATCGCCGCGCGGGCGCGCTGCCCGCGGTGCGGGGCGACCCCGCGCGGCACCAGCCCGCGCGGCGCCCCTCCTGCGGGCGGCCCCGCGCGGCCGATCGCCGCGCGGGCGCGCTGCCCGCGGTGCGGGGCGACCCCGCGCGGCACCAGCCCGCGCGGCGCCCCTCCTGCGGGCGGCCCCCCGCGGCCGAGCGCCGCGCGGGCGCGCTGCCCGCGGTGCGGGGCGGCCCCGCGCGGCACCAGCCCGCGCAGGCGCCCCCTCTTGCGGGCGGCCCCGCGCGGCCGAGCGCCGCGCGGGCGCGCTGCCCGCGGTGCGGGGCGGCCCCGCGCGGCACCAGCCCGCGCGGGCGCCCCCTCTTGTGGGCGGCCCCGCGCGGCCGAGCGTCGCGCGGCGCGCTGCCCGCGGTGTGGGCGACCCCGCGCGGCACCTGCCCGCACGGCGCCCCACCCGCGGCCGGCCCCGCGCGCAGCGGCGCGCGATGGCGCCGCCCCTTCTCCCTCCTCGTGACCAACAAAAGAAAAGGGGGAGATTCCCCCAAACGAAACGCATCCGACTCACCTCGATGTGCGGAAGAGGAGGAGAAAGAGGGATCGTCCGCTTGCCTCCTCCGTCTACCCTTGCCCGTGTGCTTGGTTACTCTTTGCCGGCGGCTACGAGGGAGGAAGCAGAAGAATAGAGGCGGCCACCAAAAGAAATAAGAGGAACCCTAATCCTCTTTCCCTCACGGCTATATTTATACTAAAAGGATTAGGGTTTACCTTAAAAGGTGCGCGGGTCCCAACACGGATCCCGAGGCGCCTAAGGGGGACCCCAACTTCGAGGATTAATTCTGGTCAGACCGGGAGTCGGAAAAATAAACCGATCGCGCCCACGCGCTCCGCTCCGCGAGCTCTACCGCCTAAAATTATCTGCGGGCCCCGACGGTCTGTCCGGAAAAACACCAAAAATGAGGCCCCTGGTCGGGCATTACGAGAAGAGAGTGACCAGAAGAGTTAAGGAAGGGCTGGGTCTTACACCACTTACCGCTAAAAACAAGTTTCGTCCCCGAAACTTAATCTTCCCCAGCGGCGAACAGGTCCGGGTAACACTCCCTCATCTTTGTCTCGGGTTCCCAAGTTGCCTCACGCTCTTCTTGATTGCTCCAAAGCACCTTCACGTAGGGAATTGTCCGACTACGCAGCTTTTTGTCTTCCCGGGCTAGGATTCGCACCGGTACTTCTGCGAAACTCAAATCCTCCTTGAGTTCAATCGCAGAGGCGTCAAGCACCCGCGAAGGGTCGGGGAGGTATTTCCGAAGCATGGATACGTGGAACACATCATGAACGCGGTCAAGGTTCGGTGGTAGGGCGAGGCGGTAGGCTACCGGGCCGATGCGCTCCAGAATCTCGAATGGCCCTATGTACCGCGGGCTCAACTTGCCCCTCAACCCAAACCGCTTCACCCCCTTTGACGGCGACACCCGCAGTAATACGTGTTCTCCCACCTGGAATTCCAAGTCGCGTCGTCTCCGGTCTGCATAGCTCTTTTGCCGGCTCTGGGCGGTCGCCAAACGTCGCCTGATGAGGCGCACCCTTTCCTCAGTCTCGGCCACCAGGTCCGGCCCCAAGAACTTTCTCTCCCCCAGATCGTCCCAACAGATCGGGGATCTACAGCGCCTGCCGTACAATGCTTCGTACGGCGCCATCTGAATGCTCGCTTGGTAGCTGTTGTTGTATGCGAACTCTGCAAGGGGTAGGTAGTGCGACCATCCGTCTCCCAAATCCAGTACGCACGCGCGAAGCATGTCCTCGAGTATCTGAATCACCCGCTCGGATTGCCCGTCCGTCTGGGGGTGAAAGGCTGAGCTGAAGTGTAATTTGGTCCCCAAGGCTCGTTGTAGGCTCTTCCAAAAGTTTGAAACGAACCTCGTGTCCCTGTCCGAGGTGATCGTCGTTGGCACCCCGTGCAGCCTCACAATCTCGCTGAGGTAGACTTGAGCCAGCCGGTCGCGTGTCCAGGTCGTGTGGATGGGTAGGAAATGAGCTGACTTCGTTAACCGATCCACGATAACCCAGATGGCGTCGTGTCCCTGTTGCGAACGTGGGAAACCGGTGACAAAGTCCATTGTGATTTGCTCCCATTTCCATTCGGGCACGGGTAGGGGTTGCAACTTCCCCGCCGGCCGTTGATGCTCGGCTTTCACCTGTTGGCAAATCAAACAGTGGGCTACGAACAGCGTCACATCTCCCTTCAATCTTGGCCACCAGAAGGTCTGTCGGATATCCCGGTACATCTTGGTGCCCCCAGGGTGCGCCACGTAGGGGGCGCTATGTGCTTCAGTCAGGATTTCCTTCTTTAGATCTGGCAGATCAGGCACGCAGATCCGCCCTCGGAACCGAAGGGTGCCGTCCGTTCCCACCGCAAAGTCTCCACTCTGCTCCGGTGAGATCCTATCTCGTTCCAGCTGCAGCTGTGGGTCCGCACCTTGGCCTTCTCGAATCCTCTCCAATAGGGTCGGCGCGACTGTTAAGGTCAACAGTCGCTCAACCGTCCCTGCTGGTACCACTTCCAACCTCAGTCGCGAAAATTCCGCGATCAAGTCATTCTGCTGCGTGATCGTGCCCGCCGAAGTTCCTTCTGCTTGTCCCTTCCTGCTTAGAGCATCGGCTACAACATTTGCTTTTCCCGGGTGGTACTGAATGGTTAAGTCGTAATCCTTCAGTAGCTCCAACCACCTCCTCTGCCGTAGGTTAAGCTCCTTCTGGGTGAAAAGGTACTTAAGGCTTTGGTGGTCCGAGAACACGTTGCAATGCACACCGTAGAGGTAGTGCCTCCATAGTTTCAGAACGAAGACCACTGCGGCAAGTTCCAAGTCATGGATTGGGTAGTTCTGTTCGTAATCCTTGAGCTGCCTTGAAGCATAGGCGATGACTCTTCCTTGCTGCATTAGTACTCCTCCCAGTCCTATTCGCGATGCATCGCAGTAGACTTCGTAGTCTTCCCCGGGGGTTGGTAAGGCAAGCACAGGCGCTCTTGTCAACCGCTTCTTAAGTTCTTCAAAGCTCTCTTGGCATTGGGCCGTCCAAAAGAACTTTACTCCTTTCCGGGTTAGGCGGTTCAGAGGGGTCGCAATCTTCGAGAAACCCTCTACGAAACGTCTGTAGTATCCCGCAAGGCCCAAGAAGCTGCGCACCTCTGTCACCGTGGTCGGCTGGGGCCAGTCGGTCACCGACTCCACCTTCTTGGGATCCACTGCGACTCCTGCTGCTGAAATTATATGCCCCAGAAACCCCACCTTGCGAAGCCAAAATTCGCATTTCTTGAGTTTTGCGAATAGCTCCTGCTCCCTAAGAGTTTGTAGAACTGTTCGTAGGTGCTCCTCGTGCTTCTCATCGGTGGTGGAGTAAATTAGGATGTCGTCGATGAAAACCACTACGAACTGATCCAGGAAGGGTCTGAAAACTCGGTTCATCATGTCCATGAACACCGCAGGGGCATTGGTAAGCCCGAATGGCATTACCGTAAACTCGTAATGGCCATACCGAGTCCGGAACGCCGTCTTCGGAATATCTTCGTCTCGGACTCGGAGTTGGTGGTAGCCCGACTGCAGGTCGATCTTTGAGAAGACAGTTGCACCCCGCAGCTGGTCAAAAAGGTCATCAATCCTTGGTAGGGGATACTTGTTTTTCACTGTGACTTTGTTGATTTCCCGATAGTCGATGCACAAACGCAAGCTCCCGTCTTTCTTTCGTACAAAGAGTACAGGCGCGCCCCAAGGGGACACACTTGGTCTGATAAACCCCCTGTCCAGGAGGTCCTCTAGCTGCGCCTTAAGTTCCTTCAGCTCCGCGAAGGCCATCCTGTAGGGGGCCTTCGTGATTGGTCGTGTGCCGGGTGGAAGCTCAATAGGAAAGACAACTTCTCTCTCGGGGGGTAACCCAGGTAGGTCGGCCGGAAAGACATCTGGGAAGTCCCTCACCACAGGGATGTCAGGGAGTGCCGTGGAGGATCCGGCGGCCAGGGCCACCGACACCAAGTAGGCCATACACCCGCCCTCAACCAACTTCCTGGCTCGGGATGCAGGAATCATGGAAGAAAAGGAAACGCTCTTGCAAGCCAAGTACACGTTCTCCGGAAAATCGGGGTACATTAGTCGCACCTCGCGCTTCTCGCAGTCTATGACCGCAAGGTACCACGTGAGCCAATCCATTCCGAGCACTACATCATACTCTTTCAATGGAATGACTACCAGATCCCAGGGGCACGGAAGCCTTCCCATCCATATAGGGTAGGAAGGCACCATGTTGCGTGCCTCCAGGGATCCCCCCGCGGTGTGAACGGTCATCAGACTGGGTAAGGGTCTCAACTCAAAATCATGGGTCAGTGCGAAGTCTCGAGACATAAACGAGAGGGTCGCTCCGGTGTCAAAAAGGGTTCTAGCGCGATAAACGGAAGCAAGAGTGATACCTGCGACGACGTGCTCAGACGGGTGTGTCTCCTGCTGTCCCATCGCGTAGACGCGGCCTCCCGAAGGTGGTGGCTTTTCCCCTATAGATCGGGGTGCTGGCGGTCTGGGGGCTGACGTCATTGGAGCTTTCCCTCGCCCTGCGTGCTGAGGTGAGGGCACGGAGGCTGCAGAAGATGCGGTGCCTTGGTTCAGGGGACAGTTGAAACGGAAGTGTCCCTGCTTGCCACATCGGAAACAATGGTCCTGTCTCTTGGAGCAATCCATCACTCGGTGCGCCCCGCCGCAGATCACGGAAGAGCGATTTTCCGAGCGTTGTCCCTCTCCTGGCGCTCCCTTGGCTCCCTGTTGGGGCCTCCACCGCTTAGGAGGTCGATTCCCGCTGGAGGAACCCCCTCCCGCTGAGGTCATCTGGGTCCGCTTCCTGTCGTCTTGCTGGTGGGGGCCTTCCCTCCGGGCGCGCGTGACGGCAAAACCTCGTTCCACGATGGTGGCTCGGTCGACCACCTTCTGGAAGGTATGTACGTCCGCCGCGTCCACCACTTGGAAAATGTCCGTCCTCAATCCATCCACAAACAGTTGTGCCTTATGGGATTCATCCCGAATGACGAACGGGACACAGTTCGCCAGTCTCACGAACTCCCTCTGGTACTCCATTACTGTTTTGGCTCCCTGCCTGATGTGGTTTAAGTCGTCCTCCAGTTGTTTCTTCACGCTATTGGTAAAGAACGCCCCGAATAGCTGCTGTTTAAAGGTAGTCCATGACGGAAGGGTAGCGCCCGACGCAGAGTCGGGGCGTACAGTCTTCCACCAAATGCGGGCATTCCCCTCGAGTAAGTGGGCGGCCAGGGGGACCCGCTCGTGGTCTTCCATCAATAGGTCCTCGAACAACTTCTCCATTGTATCTACCCATTTCTCCACGACCCAGGGGTCTGTCGTGTCCCCCTCAAACGTTGGCGGGTCGTATTTCTTGAAGTCGGCCAGGTTGGCGCGTACGCGGTCTCGCTCGCTTGGTAGATTCGCCCCCTCCTTCGCGACGTTGGCGGTCGCGGCGGGGGTGGGTACCAACACCGTCACACTTGGAGCAATTCCGACGATTGGTGTCGCTGCCGGCCCTGCCGTTGCCGTCGAAGGGGCCACCTCCGGCGCCGTCGGTTGAGTTAAGGGCACCTCAGGCGCCGAGGCCCGGGTGGGGGCAACCCCTCCTTGGGTCTCCATCATCGGCGGTCCCATTGCCGGTGCCGCTGGCCCCGGGAGAGGGCCCGGGGCAACCTCCGCCGTCGCGGCGGCCTGCTGTTGCTGCGTCAGTTGGCGCACGTGGTCGTTCAGGGCTGCCAACTGTTCCGTCATCTCCTGTAGCTGCTGCCTTAGGAGCTGATTCTCCGCAGTCATCGCTTCCGCTGCGTCCGCCCCCGTGTCCTCGGCTGTGGATCTAGTCCTGGCCATGATCTGAACATTTGTACGAACCAGTTACTCCTAGTTTAAACAAAACGGCACGCCGCTAGTGTTGGCACTAAAGGGATAAAAGAAAGAGAACACTAATCTCCCCCCCCCCCCTTTTTGTCTCAACGAGCACTCGCGTTTTATTTATCCCGTGTTCACTTTATTACTCAGTAGCCAGAGTATTGCGCCCGTGGATGTTAGGCCCCGACTGTTGTGGTTAAAGTTTCCCGCTCTGATACCATCTTAATCTGTCACGCCCCGGGGGTTAGCATCGCGCGGAAGAGGAGCCACCGATGCCCCTGGTTCGACCATATATTTTTTTTTTTAAAACAATATTCCCCGGCGCGTGCCCAGACCCGCCGCATACACAAATTCGCTCTACAAACGGGCAGAGTCTCCTTTGTATATGCACGGCGTCTCAACTATAAGGTGCCTCACAAGGCGTAGCACATACAATCTCTAACCACATCAGTTGGGGTCTTGTACACATACAACCATACAATTCACTTGATATTCTAGCATTCACTTAAAGCATAAAGGCCGGTGTTTTGAAAGGATAAATAATCACAGGGTTTTGAAAGCGGCATCCACACGACGCCATCGTTTATGAAAACATTTCGCAAAATACATAAATCCCATAAGGTTTGTAAAGCTTGGTGCCCACACGGCACCCATGTTTTAAAAGCAGTTTTCGCAAACGGTTTACTTTGCTTTTCATCGTTCAATACGGCCGAGTAAGAGAGAGCGTAGAATTCATTCAATTATTCAAAAGGAAAAAGGGCAACATCCACTTCGACCCCACGGGGGTGTCGCAAACCACAGCTAGCTATCATGAATAATAAAAGAAAAGGGAAAGAAGAGTCACTGTATCTGAAATCACCCAAAAATCAGATCAGCACCCTCGCGTCCTCACCGGCGCCCTAGCACTCGCCCCTGGACGAACCTGTCACGGTGTGGGAAGTTAGTGACTAGAAATAGCATGATAAACGTAGATAAGCAATGATAAGGCAAACCACAAACACCGGAGCAACCATCCCTCCCATGCATCATCCACCATAACTACACCCTGTATCAAAAATAACATCGGGCACCTTCCCCGATGCCCACCGCCGAGCACCTGCCTCGGCCGTCGAGCACCGACCTCGACAATACAGCTCACACCCCCCACCCATGGGGGCCCCCATTCCTAACGCCACCTTCGCGTGGGGTACACGGGTCAACGTACCACTTTTCCGGAAAAGCACACCCTTGCGGTGGCCAAACCGCGGGTGTGCGTGTAGCAAAACTTGAGCCTCAGATTAAGTATCATAGTATAACAGGGTTAGCGTAAAAACAGAAGGAGACTGATAATTCCACCTTGCCCCAACATGCTATTTCTAACAGTTAATCCCTATTCCCGAAATCCCCGGGAACGTACCCACCTTGTGTGCGTCGTCCTGCGTTCGTCCAGTCCGCGTCTGTGCACCAGTCGCCAATAGCGTCCCGCACTCCTGAAGGAACAAGGGCAAGTCAAGACTTAGAAGTCCGAAACTTACAACGACTCCCAACAGCGTGCGGCGGAGTTCTTCGCACAGCACCGGCCCGTGCGACGACCACTCTGCCTGGGCGCAGCCCCCGCGCGGCACCAGCCCGCGCGGGCGCGTTGCCCGCGGTGCGGGGCGACCCCGCGCGGCACCAGCCCGCGCGGGCGCCCCTCCTGCGGGCGGCCCCGCGCGGCCGGGCGCCGCGCGGGCGCGCTGCCCGCGGTGCGGGGCGACCCCGCGCGGCACCAGCCCGCGCGGGCGCCCCTCCTGCGGGCGGCCCCGCGCGGCCGGGCGCCGCGCGGGCGCGCTGCCCGCGGTGCGGGCCGACCCCGCGCGGCACCAGCCCGCGCGGGCGCCCCTCCTGCGGGCGGCCCCGCGCGGCACCAGCCCGCGCGGGCGCGCTGCCCGCGGTGAGGGCGACCCCGCGCGGCACCAGCCCGCGCGGGCGCCCCTCCAGCGGGCGGCCCCGCGCGGCCGATCGCCGCGCGGGCGCGCTGCCCGCGGTGCGGGGCGACCCCGCGCGGCACCAGCCCGCGCGGCGCCCCTCCTGCGGGCGGCCCCGCGCGGCCGATCGCCGCGCGGGCGCGCTGCCCGCGGTGCGGGGCGACCCCGCGCGGCACCAGCCCGCGCGGCGCCCCTCCTGCGGGCGGCCCCGCGCGGCCGAGCGCCGCGCGGGCGGGCTGCCCGCGGTGCGGGGCGGCCCCGCGCGGCACCAGCCCGCGCGGGCGCCCCCTCTTGCGGGCGGCCCCGCGCGGCCGAGCGCCGCGCGGGCGCGCTGCCCGCGGTGCGGGGCGGCCCCGCGCGGCACCAGCCCGCGCGGGCGCCCCCTCTTGTGGGCGGCCCCGCGCGGCCGAGCGTCGCGCGGCGCGCTGCCCGCGGTGTGGGCGACCCCGCGCGGCACCTGCCCGCACGGCGCCCCACCCGCGGCCGGCCCCGCGCGCAGCGGCGCGCGATGGCGCCGCCCCTTCTCCCTCCTCGTGACCAACAAAAGAAAAGGGGGAGATTCCCCCAAACGAAACGCATCCGACTCACCTCGATGTGCGGAAGAGGAGGAGAAAGAGGGATCGTCCGCTTGCCTCCTCCGTCTACCCTTGCCCGTGTGCTTGGTTACTCTTTGCCGGCGGCTACGAGGGAGGAAGAAGAATAATAGAGGCGGCCACCAAAAGAAATAAGAGGAACCCTAATCCTCTTTCCCTCACGGCTATATTTATACTAAAAGGATTAGGGTTTACCTTAAAAGGTGCGCGGGTCCCAACACGGATCCCGAGGCGCCTAAGGGGGACCCCAACTTCGAGGATTAATTCTGGTCAGACCGGGAGTCGGAAAAATAAACCGATCGCGCCCACGCGCTCCGCTCCGCGAGCTCTACCCCCTAAAATTATCTGCGGGCCCCGACGGTCTGTCCGGAAAAACACCAAAAATGAGGCCCCTGGTCGGGCATTACGAGAAGAGAGTGACCAGAAGAGTTAAGGAAGGGCTGGGTCTTACAAGGGCGCCACGTGTCGCGTTGTGAGCGGCGGGCGTTGCTGTCGCCTGTTTGGCGGGCGACGTGGAGGCCCAGGGGAGTTTCGGGATGCTACAGTGCGCGCCCGAAAGTCCCAGCGCCCGGAAATTTGGGACATATCCGGTATTAATTGAATTGTTTCTGCAGCCTAAAAAAGGGGATCCGAGCCTTCTTCTTTCCCCTTTTCCGCCATTTCCGAGCCTCCTCTCGCCATGGCACCTTCAGCAAAGATGTTTCCCTCGCAGTGCTGCATCCATCGCAGAGTTTTGAGATTTTTGGTGGCACGCTTATCGAGGTTCCCATTTTTACGGCGCGGCGCGACGCTCGTCCATTTGGGTTCCCCTTCGTCGCGTTTCGGAGCGCGAGCTCCCCCGGCCTACTCCGACCACCTTTTCGAGCGATTTCTTCGCCGCTGGATCCGCGACGGACAGATCTACGATCTAGGTATTTTCAGCTTTCCCTCATTTTGCACTTTTCAAGGTGTTTGTTCGAGCTTACTGTGACCCCATTCCTGTGATGGAGATTTGGACAGCGGCTTGGTTTTACGGCGATATTTCCGCAACCGAGCATCGTATGGCGACGTGCTTATACACTTTTTTCATCTACTCGACGCAAGGATTATCACAGTATTTTTCTTGGATTTTTCAGAGTTTTTCCCGAAGGTATATGTTCTTCCCCTTATCTGTAAATGGAATTACAGTTATGTTGTAGTGTGGTTTTGCGCACCTGTACTGTGGAATTTGTAACTCGGCCTACGGGGCTCGGATTTGGACGTGTAGGTACTCGTTTCGAAGGTATCGACGCAAGGATTGCTGTGATATTTTTATTGGATTTTTCTGGGCACCTTCTGTAGCTGAAATAAGCATATCTTTGGGACTGATTTTCTTTGTGTTTGTGCGTGGTTAATTTTGGGAATGAAAGTGTAATGTTGGACCTTATTGTTGTACCCAGGGGTGTTTACATGTGTTGCTAGACCCGATGGATCTGTAGACTTTGATTTCGGGGTACTTTTAGCTGTTTGGAGCCAAGGCTTGCGCGACATGTACCGAGGGTGTAATCTTGGCAGATTTTGGACTGTGAGCGTCTACACTCTTTACCGACTTCAGGTTTGCCTTGGTTTAAGCGCTTCGGTGGGTAAACTTAGTAATTGCAACTATTAGAGGGAATAACAGAGTTTATATGCATGTTATGCCTTAGGGGAGGTGTAATAGTGGATGTTCATGTATGGTTAAGATAAGCTTACCTGTGGGAATGTCACCCTCTATGATTGATAGCATGCCTAATTTAATGTGCAACCAATATGAGCGAGAGGTAAGCATGGAAAAGGCCTAGATCATGTGGATTGATGTTTACCTGATAATTGTACATGCTTGTTGAACTAGAGACTTAGCATGCGATAGACAGATTATATTTATCCCGCACTAGATGATATAGAGATCATACATGTTTATTCAGTGGCCAATTTATGCGAGATTGGTATATCATAGTGGGAGTATTGTAGTATGCCTTGCTACTATATGTTTTACTCTCTTTTATTGTTTCCAAGGACAAAAGTATGCTTGTATGGTCATATAGTTAGGCCATCTTTTACTGCTGCACTACTTATTGGAACTTGACTTAGGAGAAACCATGCTTTTCCTTTTCTCCTTCTTTGTTAGTCAGGTGGTCAGTGCTGCTCGGGTTCGAGCAGGGGTCTGGGTAGTGTAGTCGGGACTTGGTGTCTGGGACAGGTTGGATGAGTTGTGGGGCTTTGCGGCAACCGCGGATATTGGGCGGTTGACTGGATATTTATTTATGCACTGGATTGGGTATCTGATCTCTCTAGTGGACAGAGTTTCCCACTATTGAGTACTTTTGCAATATGATTGAGGACCGAGGCTTTCATTAGTGGATGGAGTTTTCCACTTATCGTTATTTGCATCCGATTGAGGTCGGATCTTTCTTTAGTGGACAGAGTTTTCAACTTTGATCATGGTCATGATCTAGTCCTGCTATTTAGAGATACTTGCGATATTGATGACAGAGATACTTTACTCGTGTGGGTGGCTCCCCTCGAGTGCCACTCCGGAGTAGGCTTTAGACCGTGTTGGGTTCCGATCAGACCGTGTTGGGTTCCGGTCATTTGGACAGGGGACATATTGAGTTCGTGAGATTGATGACAGAGCAGGCAGTACCGGGTTTTATACCGGTTCATTTGATTGGGTTTATTTAGATCAGATACTTTTATTGTTGCACTCGTGTTAGGGGGACCGAGTAGAGTCTAGTAGCCGTGTTTAGATCAGTGCTAGTGTGTGTAGGAACCGTCTGGGGATCGACGGTTGTCCCAAGGTCATTGTGAGTGGTTAACCGTTGTGCGAGAGGCTTAGTGATCTTGAGTTTATCCGTTCTGAGAGAGAGCGTGGATTTTGACTATAGCCTACATGAGCCACTACTCGATAGCGAGTTAGTCCGTTTGGACGCCCTACGTAATTCCTGCCCGTCATCGGGAGGTGGTCGTAGGTGAGGCGCTGGTTTGACTGGACCAGATGTGGCAGCCAGCTCGATTGGGTCGATTGTGCACTTCATGTGCTAGTGGTTGCATACCATTCTTTGATTCTCCCCTCTTGAGCATTTAGATGGAGGCATGGTAGCTGTTGAGAGTCTCCAGCTTACTTATTTTAGTCTTTATGACTTGGGTTAGTTTATGTCTCTTGAGGACTTAGTGGGCAGACCGTCGGGTCTGGCGGTGGTACCCACTGAGAACTCCCTTTTTGGTGTAGTTCTCACACCCTTTGGGGTCTTCCCCCTCCTTTTCCCTTCCTCTCCTTTGTTTTGCAGAGTCTTAGCGGGTGATGCGGATTCTGCGGTTGTTGATCGAGGCGAGGGAGTCGCGAGCTAGATCCCTACCCGTCGTTGGAGAGTAGCGGTACCCCTACAGAGGAGATCTTCAGTAGTTTAGCTATTTTGTTTTCCTCTTTTGAGAGACTGATGTAGTGAGGATATATTATGTATTGAGAGACTGTACACTGATGTATTTATTGGAGTTACCTCCCGGTTGGGTTCAGAGCTTGTATTTGAGGATATTGTTTTATTATTATTTTTTTGGGAGGCGGACATTGTTGTATTATTTCCAGTGGTACAGTGATTGATTTTAGTTTTACATCAGGTTTTTATTTATAGCTCTGATATCTGTTTAGCTGTAGTACTTTTCTTGCAGGTAGGACGCTTCGCCTATGCAGGTTGGCATAGGTGGCGGGTCTGTTGGCGAGCCCGGGTCGCAGTTTCGACCCCGGGGCGTGACAGATTAGAGTGGTATCAGAGCCTAGGTTGTAGGTCATGGTGGACTTAGAAACCCTAGGCTTATGGTTTGACCCTTGGTTGACTTCGTGAGAGTCATGACTTTTAGCGAGAGTCCTGATTGAGTTTTATACCTCTCCCAAGGGACGGGAGGAGTGATTGGCATGTTTATTCTCCTAAGTGATTATGTTGGCTGCAGACAACATAATGCTGTGGAACGGGTGACATGCTTTAGACTTTCGCTGGATTGTGTCGAGTGGCTTTTGCGTGCTGTTTTGTGGTTTTGTCGTGGCGAGCTGTGTCTCCCCGACGCTGGGTTTTGACCCGTGTGCATCCTGTCATGGCAGTTGAGCTTGAGCGGTTGGTTTTGGGCTGGATACCCGGATTGAGGTCAGAGAACTCCGGACTCAGATGACAGGATTGTCAGAGGCTTATCAGCGGCGGAGTGAGCAGCTGATCTTGGTGACACAGTTGTTGGAGCATTGGGTAACCCCCTCTGTGCCAATGTTTAGTGCCGAAGCACCGAGGCAGGGTGGATAGCTGACAGTAGAGGAGCTGTGGGACATGATCGATCTATGGAGCCAGATTTGGCAGGTGAACCACCCCGACTCGTAAGATTGAGTTTGGAGCCGTTGGAGGCAGAGTCGTGGTTGGTGGTGATGGAGTGATCAATTGAGAGCCTCCCTGTGCTAGAGAGTTTATGCAGTTGTTGAACTGCGCGCTTCGGGTTTCGAGGGACGAGGCGCATAGGATAAGTGAGACTGGGAGTGGATTGCGCCAGGACACCTTTCAGTTTATTCAGTCCCTCCGTTATAGGTTGTGATGCCTCGTTGGAGTAGGCGTTGTGTTTAGAGCGTGGCACTGCAGTTCCTTTGGATAGGGATCTGCCGCTAGAGGCGAGTTCGGGATATTGGCGCTTGGCGCCGGGTGATGGAGGACAGATCGGCAGGCAGAGGCCTTTCTGATTTCTTTTTCCAGGATAACGAGTTCCCAAGATGCCGGAGATCGGGTGGACCCCGATGGCAGCATCAGTATCTTTTTGAAGTGGCGCAGCGGTAGCGTGGATTTGTTATCTGCGGAGGACCTTATTCGTCGCCTCAATGTGTCACGGCCCGACGTCGAAACTGCGACCCGGGCTCGCCAACAGATCCGCCGCCCATACGGGAAGCCCCGTATAGACGAAGCGACTAACCTGCAAAGATCAACTATACTATACAGATATCAGAGCTGAAAGTAAAACTGCTAGAAATAAAAGCTAAGTGAACAACTACAACCCTCAAATAATACAATCCAACCTCACCAAAATACAGAAATCTCTTGAGCAGTAAAATAAACACAACTCTATACCTCACTACAAGTTCTCTCAACATGAACTCTCAAAAGTAATAAGGGTACATCTACTCTCAGGACGACGACTGGTAGGGATCTAGCTCGCGACTCCCTTACCTCGATCAGAAGAAGCAGCAACAGGAGCAACTGGAACAGGAGTAGAAGTCCCTGTGGGAAAAACACCACGATGGGTGTGAGAACTACGTCCCAAGTAGTTCTCAGTGGGTGCCGCCAACAAACCCGACGGTCTGCCCACTAAGTCTACTAGAGGCATAAAGTAACAATATAATACTGAAATAAAAGGGCTGGAAAAGTAACTCTACAGCTACTATGCCTCTATCTAGATGCTCAAAAAGTGGAACAGATGGAAACATGATGCATCTACTAACTCCCAAAGTACAGTCACCCAATCTACACTGACTGCCGCATAGGGTCCAGTCAAACCTGCGCCTACCTACTGCCGCACATCCTCAACAGGACGGGTCTCACGTAGGTATGTCCGTAGCTGCCACTAACTGGCACAGCCAGAGGGACGGTGTCCATAACTGCCACTAACTGGCACAGTCAGAGGGACGGCGTCGACAAGTCGCGATACAAAAGTAACAAATCCACCCCGGGCGTGGCTCTCGAGGGGAGCGACCCCACCGAGGAAGAAGGTATCAGCGCACTCTGTCGAGCTCAAGGTGGCACTACAGGCTATAGTCAAAATCCACGCTCACGCACTGAACGGAAAGACTCAATCCTCAAACATCTCGCACAACAGTCGGAGCACTCTCGACGACTCAGCTGATCAGCTCACGCGAAACACGAGACACAAGCCCCTCCAACAACTCACAGCACAAGACGCACTGGCTGGAGATACTCCCCAGCCAGGATCGACCCACAACAGAACACTAAACTCACAGGAAAGACCGACACCATAAGGGTTCGAAACCCGGTAGGCCGGTGCTTAGAACCCTATCAAACAAGAACAGACTCTAGGCTCCGCCTAACGAAGTTCCCGCCCCCTTATAGTTCGGGGACACAACAACCTTGGTACAACACGCAGAAGACATCAACTAGGGCCCGAAAGTCCCGGGAGACCTACACCTACAACCCTATCAAACAAGAACAGGTTCCAGGCTCGGCCCCCGCGGCTCCCGTCCCGAACGAAGGAACGGCCCCTAGAACCCAGACCACTCGAATCCTTTCGAGCGGGGAGATTACAGGAAACAGGTGACATTTGTTATTGAAAACCATTTTGATCTGGAAGAAATCCATATTTAATGATTTTAGTTCTCTTTAGAAAAACAGTTAGAAAACAAGTGTTTTACCCAAACCCCGAAGGGCTGATGCCTTTGTCCAATCAAACAAGAACAGACTCCAGCGGCCCTTCGAAGCTTGGAAGAAAAACATAGAGAGACTATAAATCATGTGTATGTCAAAAAGGTTCTGGGTTCTAGGTCCAGCTAACACAAGCACACAACTGCCACTAACACAGTGGCGACAGCACAAACAGGGATAGAAGACCTCCCGGGACTACCGTTTGTCCAAACGGCTCCCGGCACAGAAAAGCGACCCACTACATCCACCAGACTCCACTCTGCTCCCAAGCACGAGTGCAAATGCATCCCACACTAAAAGAAAGTCCCGACCGCTCGGCCCACTACCCGGGCGAGGATAACACTAAGTCCAGGAATGAGAGAACAGTGTGGATGTCTAAACATAAATAACCCTAGCCCAAGTGAGGGTTTTCTACTAGTCTGGTTACACATGCAACATATGACGGGGGTGCTAGGTCAGGTTCCAAGATAATAAATATTTAACAGGTAGAAGGAATATTAGCATTCACATTCAAGCATGCTACCCAGTCCAAACACTATCATGCATGATTCTATATCAATAGAATTAGAGCACAGTCCAAAGGTCCTGAAAGCAAGCCACCCACCTGAAGACGCTAACTGTCCGGAGTTGTACTGCTGAGAAAACCAGGAAAACAGTAACTCCTATGACCAACAGGTCCAGTACAGTCCACAACCCCTCCTGGGTAAAACAAAAGGCTACAGTTACACTTAAATCCCAAAAAAAAACTGCCCAAAAACACATGCTGAATATTCAGCTGCAAAGAGGCCAAAATTTCACCTGCTGAAATTCCTCCAAAAATTCCGAAATAAATACTACAGCGTTCCTCGCGTCGATAGCTTCGAAACGGGTCCCTGTACGCCCAATTCCGAGCACCCTAGGCCAAGTTACAAATTCCACAGTATCGGTGCGCAAAATCCCAAACCAAATAACTGTAAACTCTTGTACAGATAAAAGGAAAAGTGTATACCTCTGGGAATGTCTCCAAAAATTCCAAGAAAAATCCACGATGATCCTTGCGTCGAGTAGATGAAAAAAGTCTACAAGAGCGTCTCAATCCGATGCCCGGTTGCGGAGATAAAATCCCATCAATCTGGTGCCCTCAAAAATCCACACAGCAAACAAGGTCCTCAGAGAGCAAGGTAGAACTCCTCGAAAAACGCGAAACTAGAAAATGTGCGAGGAACCAAAATTGTAGCCTCACCTGTTGCAAATCCAACGGCGAAGAAATCGCCCAAAAAGATGGTCGGAGTAGGCTGGGGGAGCACGTGCACCGAAGAGCGACGGAAGAAGCACCGAAGAAAGAGCGTCGCGCCACGCCAAGAAAATGAGAACCTCGAAAAGCGTGCCCCCAAAAATCCCCAAACTCTGCTGATGGAAGCTACACAGCGAGGGGAACAACTTTGCTGGGGACCTCCCGTCGGTTTGAAGCTCAGAAGTGGAAGAAAAGAGGAGGAAGAAGCAGCTCGGACCGTTTAAATAGGCCAAGAAAACAAATCAAATAATGACGGATGAGTCCTAATTTTCGGGCGCCCGGAAGTTTCGGGCTGCTACAGTGTTGGGCCCGAAACCTCCACGGGCCTCCACGTCGCCCACAACACAGCAGACAGCCGTGCGGGGCCACCCAGCGGGCGACACGTGGCCCAACGAGAGGTCGAAACGTGGCGGCTCCCCGGTCAACGCGCGCCTGACGCGCCCACGTGCGTGCGCCAGCGCCGCCTGCGCACAGTGTCGGGCACGCGCCCCGAGGCGAGCGCACCAGCTCGGTGCACCGAGTGCACAACACCGCGCCAATAGCAGGCCGACAGGTGTCCATCCTCCGGTGCACGCAGGCGCTGTGGACCGCGCACCTGCCCGCGCGCCTGCCCGCACGCTGCGCGCTACCCGCGCCTGCCCGCCGCCGTGCCTGCGTCCGCGCCGCCGCGCTCCGCCGCCGCCCGCCGGCCGGAACAGTACCAAGCTGCCTCGAAAACCGTGCGCGACATCCGGGCTCCGAAAAATGCAAATAAATAGTCCATTTTCACCGTTTTCGCGTGCAGAATCCAAATCCGATGTCCGATTCTCCAAATTCTCATCCGAAAATTTGCCGAAGGCCCCCGGATAGCCCACTTGATCCGATTTTCGCGCCGGGTCCATTTCAAAAATCCAATTTACCAAATTCCATCTCTAAAAAAATTCCGAAGGCATCCGGAGAGGTGATCTTTTAACCAAACTTCGCCCTGAGTCCAAATTTGACATCCGTGTCGCGCGAAATCACTTCTAAACACTCGACGGGTCCTCCAAATACTCCCGTGATCCATTATTAAGCTCGAAGTCCACCACTTGTGTCCAAATTGCGCACAAACACCACCAACACACCACACAAGCCTTCGAAAGCTACCAAACAAATAGAAAACTCCCCCGTAGGGAAACCAGGTCCTCACACAATGTGATTAGAGACAGAGGTCGTGCTTCCTTGTGGATAGTCCTGCTTTTCAGGCAAATTGAATGACGACCACTTGCTTTGAGTGGATGAATCTGTGCCGCCCGGTTGGAGGGCACCACGGTAGTGGATCGAGTGTCGCAGGTGGGATTTCTCCACATCAGTCGGAGTTGAGCATGTTTCATTCTTGCTTGGACTAGAGGCAGATTTGTTACCACGTGCACTAGAGGTACAGGTTCTTGTTGTTGTTGTGCATGTGGAGGAGGTTTTGGATCATGTCCAGTGCGGCTAAGACCGCGAGTTACCGGCAGAATTATTGGAAATTGTAGCAATTCGGTGTCTTGACCCTGTGCTTGAGATTGATTGGCACAACGCCACAGAATGTTTGACTGCGGCGAGAGAGGACTTTGATCTTCGGCAAGGCGGACTAGAGGAGGCTTGCTTGCTGAGATTGTTAGAGCACACAGGTTTTAGCGACAGTGTGAGAGGTGCTTACGGCGGCACCGGGACTCAGGGATATCCTTGTTGCTCATGAGATCCCGGGTGTGATTTCACCTGAGCTGTTGATAATGCCGCCGGTTAGGGAGATAGAGATTGCGTTGGACGTGGTTCGGGGAATCGCGCCACCCTCGACGACACCTCATTGGATATCGCCTGTAGAGCTGAGAGAGCTGATGGCGAAGTTGCAGGATCTGATGGATCGAGGGGTCTGTTTGACTTGATGCCACGCCGTTGGTATACGGTGGTGATGCCACGTCATTGATACACAGCTATGAGGGTCCTTTTATGGTTCGAGTGTAGACAAGTTTGGGTGGTATCTAGGACCTTTTGATGGAGTTATACTCCGGTAGTTAGTGTATGATGCGAGTACCTACTTGGAATTAGACAGCCGAGGACTTCTCCTAGATGGCGTTCAGGACACGGTAGGGGCATTATGAGTTTATAGCGAGGCCCAATGGAATGACGAATGCCCTGTTGACTTCAAGGTCTGAGGAATTGTATGTCCTAGTTGTGCTTGGACGGACTGGGAGTAGCGTTTCCCGAGGATATTTTGATTCACTCCCGGAGCGACTTGGAACACAAGGAGCACTTGTGGATGTGCTACCATGCCCGTGTGGATGAAGCGGTATGCCAAGTTATTGAGGTACAAGTTTTAGCTCCAAGTGCATGCCTTCTTGAGTCACCTTATTCTGACCATTGGAGTGGCGGTGGAATCCGACCAAATGGATGTTATTCAAGTTTGGCTGAGACCAACATTTTTTCTTGAGGTGAGGAGCTTCTTAAACATGGCAGTGCTGGGAGAGCATGGCCAATGGATAATGAGACTGATACCAGCGCCAATGCTAGTGTTTCCAGTGTTGGGTTATGGATTGGTGTGTTTTAGGGATACTTCCCATTGTGGCTGTAGAGTTACCGTGGGTTGATCTTCGGTCCACACTTCATTAGTCCAACCCTATGAGTATTGTGGCAGGATGAACCACTGTTTTGCAGGCAGCTTGGATTCCACAGTTTAGCCTTTTAGTACGCCTTTTATTTCCAGCTTTGATTGATATACCTGGGCGTAGGCCATGCCTGCTTGGCTATCAGTTCTGATTACTCAGCATCTTGAGTGGGATTTTCGCGGATTGTCGTTGTTGGTTCGGATTTTGACCGCGAGTTTGGGCATCCGCATTATGATCGCCTTTCGAGCCAGTTTTCACTCCCGTTCATCGACGGTTTGGTCCCCGTCAGGGTGTCCTTTATTAGTTGAGAGATCGACTTCGACCCGTGGGTCCGTTGGGGTTAGGTTGGCATGTTGAGTGACCAACTGTGGCATGAGATTGTGTCTCTTGAGGATTCCTTTTGAGGGTAGCCTGCGGTTGAATAGTCCACTCGGGTGGTTTTGGATCGGGAAGTAACCGAGTGAAGACCCCAGCTTATTGGATTCTTTTCCTTATTGGATGAATGCGTGGTTATACTTCGGGTCGCCTTGTTGAGTTGGGCACCAGGGTGAGGTGTTGGTGTGAGTAGCACTAGTTGTTATGTTCTTTTCCCCAGTATTTTGGTGGAGCCCCTGTGGTTTTCACGTCTCAGCTCTGTAGTGATGTGTTTTTGGGTCCCTCGCTCGTGATTGACTTGCCCCTTCGAGATCTGTGATTGTTGGAGTACGAGGGACGCCCGTTGCGATTTCTGGCTCGAGAGATGAGAGAATTGCATATCGGGCCATGCCGTACTTGTTGTTGTTGTTGTTGGGGAGTAATCACGGGGAGTGAGTGATGTTTCGAGAGCTGGAGGCGTTATTGATGGATACCTACCCGTGGTATTTGTGACTCTTGGTGGATTTGAGCTAGTTTCGAGGATGAAACTTTCTTTTAGTGGGGGAGGATGTGAAGACCCGAAATTCCCACTTATGGAACACTGCTGCATCTACAGCTTCTGGAGGCCTATGCGGCCCGTCGGCGGGGTTTGTGCACAATTTGGACACAAGTGGGGGACTTAGGGCTTAAATGGATCACATGGGTGATCAAATGGCCCCGTCGAATGCTTAGAAGTGGTTTTGCACGCAATGAATATTAAAATTGGGCTCAGCGCGAAGTTTAGACAAAAGAACATCTTTCCGGATGCCCTCGGATATTTTTAGAGTTGGAATTTGGCAAATTGGACTTCGGATTTGGATTCAGCGCGCGAAAACGATGAAAATAGACTATTCACTTGTATTTTTCGGAGCCCGGATGATGCGCACGTTTTTCGAGGCTTCTTGGTATTGTTCCGGCGGCGGCGGGCAGCGGCGGCGGCGGCGGACAGCGGCGGCAGTGGCGGAGCGCGGCGCGGGCAGGTGCGCGGTCCACCGCGGAGGCATGCACCGGTCGCGGGCCACGTGGCGGATCCCGGTTGGCCGGCGCAGGGGGCGCGGTCCACGGGAAAAGGCGCGGTGTACGGTGGACCGGAGGGTGACACGTGGCGGCGTGTGGTTGGTGTGGTGTAGCAAGCTCGGTCCACGGAGCTAGCTGGGGAGCGCCTCGGGAAGCGTGCGTGCAGAGGTGCAGGCAGCGGGCGCATGGCGCACGTGGGCGCGTTGACGCGCTGTTCCCGCGCGTGGGCGGCCACGTGTCGGCGTCTGGAGGGGGCCACGTGTCGCGTTGTGAGCGGCGGGCGTTGCTGTCACCAGTTTGGCGGGCGACGTGGAGGCCCAGGGGAGTTTCGGGCTGCTACAGTGCGCGCCCGAAAGTCCCAGTGCCCGGAAATTTGGGACATATCCGGTATTAATTGAATTGTTTCTGGAGCCTATAAAAGGGGATCTGAACCTTCTTCTTTCCCCTTTTCCGCCATTTCCGAGCCTCCTCTCGCCATGGCACCTTCAGCAAAGATGTTTCCCTCGCAGTGCTGCATCCATCTGCAGAATTTTGTGATTTTTGGTGGCACGCTTATCGAGGTTCCCATTTTTACGGCGCGGCACGACGCTCGTCCATTTGGGTTCCCCTTCGTCGCGTTTCGGTGCGCGAGCTCCCCCGGCCTACTCCGACCACCTTTTTGAGCGATTTCTTCGCCGCTGGATCCGCGACGGACAGATCTACGATCTAGGTATTTTCGGCTTTCCCTCATTTCGCGCTTTTCAAGGTGTTTGTTCGAGCTTACTGTGACCACATTCCTGTGATAGAGATTTGGACAGCGGCGTGGTTTTATGGCGATATCTCCGCAACCGGGCATCGTATGGCGACATGCTTGTACACTTTTTTCATCTACTCGACGCGAGGATTATCACAGTATTTTTCTTGGATTTTTCAGAGTTTTGCCCGAAGGTATATGTTCTTCCCCTTATCTGTAAATGGAATTACAGTTATGTTGCTGTGTGGTTTTGCGCACCTGTACTGTGGAATTTGTAACTCGGCCTACGGGGCTCGGATTTGGACGTGCAGGTACTCGTTTCGAAGGTATCGACGCGAGGATTGCTGTGGTATTTTTATTGGATTTTTCTGGGCACCTTCGTCAGGTGAAATAAGCATATCTTTGGGACTGATTTTCTGTGTGTTTGTGCATGGTTAATTTTGGGAATGAAAGTGTAATGTTGGACCTTATTGTTATACCCAGGGGTGTTTACATGTGTTGCTGGACCCGATGGATCTGTAGACTTTGATTTCGGGGTACTTTTAGCTGTTTGGAGCCAAGGCTTGCGCGACATGTACCGAGGGTGTAATCTTGGCAGATTTTGGACTGTGAGCGTCTACACTCTTCACCGACTTCAGGTTTGCCTTGGTTTAAGCGCTTCAGGTGGGTAAACTTAGTAATTGCAACTGTTAGAGGGAATAACAGAGTTTATATGCATGTTATGCCTTAGGGGAGGTGTAATAGTAGATGTTCATGTATGGTTAAGATAAGCTTACCTGTGGGAATGTCACCCTCTATGATTGATAGCATGCCTAATTTAATGTGCAACCAATATGAGTGAGAGGTAAGCATGGAAAAGGCCTAGATCATGTGGATTTGATGTTTACCTGATAATTGTACATGCTTGTTGAACTAGAGACTTAGCATGCGATAGACAGATTATATTTATCCCGCACTAGATGATATAGAGATCATACATGTTTATTCGGTGGCCTATTTATGCGAGATTGGTATATCATAGTGGGAGTATTGTAGTATGCCTTGCTACTATATGTTTTACTCTCTTTTATTGTTTTCAAGGACAAAAGCATGCTTGTATGGTCATATAGTTAGGCCATCTTTTATTGCTGCACTACTTATTGGAACTTGACTTAGGAGAAACCATGCTTTTCCTTTTCTCCTTCTTTGTTAGTCAGGTGGTCAGTGCTGCTCGGGTTCGAGCAGGGGTCTGGGTAGTGTAGTCGGGACTTGGTGTCTGGGACAGGTTGGATGAGTTGTGGGGCTTTGCGGCAACCGCGGATATTGGGCGGTTGACCGGATATTTATTTATGCACTGGATTGGGTATCTGATCTCTCTAGTGGACAGAGTTTCCCACTATTGAGTACTTTTGCATCTAATTGAGGACCGAGGCTTTCATTAGTGGATGGAGTTTTCCACTTATCGTTATTTGCATCCGATTGAGGTCGGGTCTTTCTTTAGTGGACAGAGTTTTCCATTTTGATCATGGTCATGATCTAGTCCTGCTATTTAGAGATACTTGCGATATTGATGACAGAGATACTTTACTCGTATGGGTCGCTCCCCTCGAGTGCCACTCTGGAGTAGGCTTTAGACCGTGTTGGGTTCCGGTCAGACCGTGATGGGTTCCGGTCATTTGGACAGGGGAGATACTGAGTTCGTGAGATTGATGACAGAGCAGGCAGTACCGGGTTTTATACCGGTTCATTTGATTGGGTTTATTTCGGTCAGATACTTTTATTGTTGCACTCGTGTCAGGGGGACCGATTGGAGTATAGGAGCCGTGTTTAGATCAGTGATAGTGTGTGTGGGAACCGTCTGGGGATCGACGGTTGTCCCAAGGTCATTGTGAGTGGTTGACCGTTGTGCGAGAGGCTTAGTGATCTTGAGTTTATCCGTTCTGAGAGAGAGCGTGGATTTTGACTATAGCCTACATGAGCCACTACTCGATAGCGAGTTAGTCCGTTTGGACGCCCTACGTAATTCCTGCCCGTCATCGGGAGGTGGTCGTAGGTGAGGCGCAGGTTTGACTGGACCAGATGTGGCAGTCAGCTCGATTGGGTCGATTGTGCACTTCATGTGCTAGTGGTTGCATACCATTCTTTGATTCTCCCCTCTTGAGCATTTAGATGGAGGCATGGTAGCTGTTGAGAGTCTCCAGCTTACTTATTTCAGTCTTTATGACTTGGATTAGTTTATGTCTCTTGAGGACTTAGTGGGCAGACCGTCAGGTCTGGCGGTGGTACCCACTGAGAACTCCCTTTTTGGTGTAGTTCTCACACCCTTTGGGGGTCTTCCCCCTCCTTTTTCCTTCCTCTCCTTTGTTTTGCAGAGTCTTAGCGGGTGATGCGGATTCTGCGGTTGTTGATCGAGGCGAGGGAGTCGCGAGCTAGATCCCTACCCGTCGTTGGAGAGTAGCGGTACCCCTACAGAGGAGATCTTCAGTAGTTTAGCTATTTTGTTTTCCACTTTTGAGAGACTGATGTAGTGAGGATATATTATGTATTGAGAGACTGTAAACTGATGTATTTATTGGAGTTACCTCCCGGTTTGGTTCAGAGCTTGTATTTGAGGATATTGTTTTATTATTATTTTTTTGGGAGGCGGACATTGTTGTATTATTTCCAGTGGTACAGTGATTGATTTTAGTTTTACATCAGGTTTTTATTTATAGCTCTGATATCTGTTTAGATGTAGTACTTTTCTTGCAGGTTGGACGCTTCGCCTATGCAGGTTGGCATAGGTGGCGGGTCTGTTGGCGAGCCCGGGTCGCAGTTTCGACCCCGGGGCGTGACACGGAACCTCCCGAACTCCGCTGTAATCTGAAAATACACATGCCCACAACTTTTTCTCCTCTAAAAGCTCAACCGTTGAGTCGGGGTGCTCAATCCAAAAACCGGCTCCAAAATTGTCAGTTCCGACTCACTTTTCGCCTTCGGGTCCTCCGCGTCAGTCCGGAACCTCCCGAAATCCGCTATAATCATAAAATACACCTGTTCCAAGTGTTTTCCCAATTTTTCCGCAGACCACGGTGGAGTCGGTGCTTCCCAAACTAGCCTCTAACGGCGCACAAAGCCCGGAAAACCCCGAACCAAGCTGGGGCTTCCGCGATGATCCGAATCAACCCGAACTCATCTGTAAACTCAAATGGAACTCGTCCCAAGCAAATCCTCCGCTCCGCGCCATCTTGTGAGGTCGGTGGACTAACCGAAGTCCCGGTATTCTACATTTATAGTCTACAAAACCTTTCGGTTGAGCCACATAAACTTCCTTGTTTAAAAACCCATTTAAAAACGCGCTCTTAACGTCCATTTGAAAGAGTTTGATTTTAAAATGACAAGCAATCGCTAACAGTATACGAATCGACTCGAGTCGAGCAACTGGGGCGAACGTCTCATCAAAGTCTATACCTTCAATTTGTGAGTAGCCCTGAGCAACTAGACGTGCTTTGTTCCTGATGATGGTACCACCCTCGTTTTTCTTATTCTTGAAAATCCATTTAGTACCAATCACATTGTGTTGCTTCGGTGGCTTCGTTAGTTCCCAAACTTTGTTTCATTCGAACTGATGGAGCTCTTCCTGCATTGCTTCAATCCAGTAGTCATCCTGAAGAGCTTCATCGACGTTCTTTGGTTCTACCATGGAGACGTAACATGCGACTCCACAAACCAACTGTCTCCGAGTCCTGACTCCTTATTGTGGGTCTCCAATAATGTTTGATTCCGGATGATCCTTGGATATCCGTAGCGTTTGAGGTAGCGGAGTACTCGGAGATACGTGAGATGATTCCTACATTTCAGATAAAGTAGAAGAACCATTAGATGCATCAACTTTATCAAAAGAGTTATTATGGGAAGATGCATTTACAGGAGTATCATCATCTAGAGACATATCAGGGGTAGATTTATCAGATGCAAAATGGAAAGCTTCATCTACTTTAACATTAATAGATTCTACCATCGTTTTAGATTCCAAGTTAAATACCCGATATGCTCTACTGGTTGTAGAATAACCCATGAAAATCCCTTCGTCACTTCGAGAGTCGAATTTACCAAGATTTTCGCGATCAGGCAAAATATAACAACGACTCCCAGAGATACGAAAATATTTGATATTCGGTTTTCTACAGAACCACAGCTCATATGGTGTATTTAAACTTCCCGGGCGCAAATACACTCAATTAATTACATAGACGGCGGTGTTCATGGCTTCAGCCCAAAAATGTAACGGGAGTTTCCGGCTATGAAGCATCACACACGCCATCTCTTGAACAACCCTGTTTTTGCGCTCGACTACACCATTCTGCTGAGGTGTATAGGGTGCTGAGAATTCATGTTTTATGCCATTGGAAGTGCAAAAATCAATGAATTTAGAATTAATGAATTCTCCACCTCTATCACTTCGAACACGAACGATCTTTTCATTTCTTTCAATCATAATACGATGACAAACCTCATGAAAAGAATCGAAAGTATCCGCTTTCTCTTTTAAAAATGTTACCCATGAATATCTAGAGAAATCATCAACCAAAAGAAAAATATACCATTTACCTCCCAAAGATGGTTGACGAGTCGGCCCCATTAAGTCCATATGCAGTAATTCCAAAGGCCGATTGGTACCAACGTGGTTTAAGTTCTTGTGTGCAACCCTTGATTGTTTTCCCTTTTGACAACCTCCACACACAATGTTATCTTTAAAAGAAAGTTTAGGAACCCCCCTAACCACGTTTTTACTTGAAATTCTTGCTAGTTCTTTAAAATTTATGTGGCCTAGTCTTTCATGCCAAAGAGTTTCATTATGTAAAGAAACTAGGTTACACTTTTCAGAAATTTTGTTTGAAACAACATAGCAATTATTTTCTGACCTAACCCCTTTCAAAAAGAATACATGGTCCTTATCAGTTACAATACATTCTACAGAAGAAAAATTAACTGAGAAACCATTGTCACAAAGTTGACTTATACTAATAAGGTTAGTCTTTAGGCCTTCAACAAATAAGACATTGTTCAAAACCGGGCCTTCTGGAATAGCGATTGTTCCTTTTCCAACAATTTTGGAAGAACGACCGTCTCCGTAAACAACATGTCCTCCGGAGATCTTTTCTAAAGTTTGAAAACTGTTTTTGTCACTGGTCATGTGACGGGAACATCCACTATCCAGATACCAAGACGAGTTGTCATAAGCGTGTAAAGAAGTATGAACAACAAGACAAGGGAAGATTTCACCTTTGTGCACCCAAACCTTTTTGGACTGCATCGACAATGATTGTGAAGTTATTCTCCTTGGTGAAAGCGTCTTGATTGATTCATCGCTTTTCCTTGACGTCGTCGTCTTGTTTAATGTACTACCAATGTTCTTTTCTTTTCAAAAATCCTTCTTTGATTTTCGGGGAGTGAACTTATTGGTAGTAGTTGCAAGAGGTGCTTGATTTGTTCGTTTCGCTCCAATCTTGCAATTTCTTCTTATGTGCCCTGCATAACCACAACGAAAACATACCTTTGTGCTTGACGATCCCGAAGTAGGTGAGGTAAGGTTGTTGTCCTTGATTGCAGTGAATTTCGTCGTCGGAGGAGGAGTTACCGACTGGGGCACAAAAACTGTCCCAACCGAACTAGGATTGTCTTCAGTTCGATTGTATTCAAGGCCGAAACGGTTCGTTTGACCAAGACCAAGCATCTTATCCAACTTGCTCCTTCCAGAAGAAAATCTCTTTAAATCATCTTTAAGTTGGAAAATGGTCTTCGTCATCTCCATTTTTTCCTGTCGAGCCTCGGAGTAGAGCTTCAAGAAGTAACCAGCTTTATCAACCATTTTTACATGTTCCTTCTCGAAATGCTCATTTTTCTCTTAAAGTGAAGCATTTGCTTTCATCAAGTTATCCCTTTCCGCTTCAAGACCAGTCGAGAGAGAAGTTGCCCTTTTTACTTCTTCTTCGAGATCCTGCAATCTCCCTCTCAACCCCTTGTTTTGCTTTGCCAGTATCTTTGAATCCATTAAAAGTTTATGGTAGGCAAAAGCAAAGTGTTCACCTTCGGAGTTTCTCGATTCGTTGTCCGTAGCATTCTTTTCAACTTGGGAGGAGTTGGACAAGGAATCGGATGTACTTGCCATAAAGCACACGAAATGTGAAGTTGTGGACGCGTGGAACGCCGTTGCGTTATTCTCTTCATCACTGGAAGATGACTCATTTGATGTTGAGGTGTCATCCCAAGTGACGGCTTGCATCGCTTTCTTCTTTGACGGATTCTTATTGGGACACTCCGTTGAGATATGGCCGTACCCTCGGCACTTGAAGCATTGGACTTGTCCCTCTGAGCTTTTCTTATCCTTTGAAAAACTCTCTTGCTTTCTTGACTTATGGCTTGAAAAACCTTTGCCTTTCTTCGACTTTACGAAGGATGAGGTTTTACTTGAATTACCCCTTCGAAAGTTTCGGCGAAATTTTCTTGTCAAGAGAGCAAGTTGCTTCTCAAAGTCCTCCATAGATAGGTTCTCGTCATCGTCTGAGGAGGATGAATCCGCGTCTTCTTCTTTTGTTGTTTTCAACGCAAAACCTGAAGACTTAGAAGAGGATGCTTTTCCAGAAGAATAGTTAGTAGGAAATGTCATTTCATATGTTTGTAATAAACCAACTAATTCTTATACACGGATTTCGTCCGGGTGTTTAATAGTTTCAATGGCCGTAACCTTAGAACGAAATCTTTCAGGAAGAGTCCTTAAAATCTTTCTTACAATTTTAAATTCTGGAATTTTCTCTCCCAAGTTAGCACATGTATTCACGATGTCTTGCAATCGCGTATAGTAATCTGTGAAAGATTCATTTTCTGCCAAGAAAATAGAGTCAAACTTGCTCGTAAGAATTTGCAGTTTCTGAATCTTCACAAGGTTGGTTCCCTCATGTGTAACTTGAAGAACATCCCAGATTTCTTTCGCAGTCTCACATGCCGAGACGCGAGAGAATTCAGTTTGCGACAAAGCATTAAATAAGGCGTTAATTCCTTTGCCATTGTAAGAAGATGAGTCACTCTCTTCCTTAGTCCATTTCGACCAAGGTTTGATGGTGTGAACATCAACAATAACTTCAGTTGGATTTGACCATCCTAACTCGATAGATTGCCACACCCGTTCGTCGATGGAAATTAAAAAGGCTTTCATCCATACTTTCCAGTAGGCATAGTTTGTTACATCGAAGAACGGGGGTCTGTTGATATTTCCACCTTCAACCATTGTTTACAACTCTATTCCCGCTCTGATACCAATTGTTGGGTCACCTCAATAATAAGGATCTAAATAGGGGAAAAAACACCTAGAGGGGGGGTGAATAGGTGTAAATGATAAACACTCAAAAATCTTTGCGTAATAAAAACACAATGCGGAAATAAAAATAACACGCAAGATTTTTACGTGGAAAACTCCAAAACCAGGAATAAAAAACCACAGGACCGATAACACGGTGAAATCAACTAAGATTATAACACGTACAAAGGTGATATAACGCACTCACAGACGACTCAACCTTTTTCCATACGCTCTGAGTTGATCTTCTCCGCTCGCTCCGCAACGCGCCTCGAATCCACGATTTGCGTCAACGCTGAATCCACAGCGTCCAACGTCGAGTCCACGACGTCTGACCGAATCCACGGTCTTCACCCAGTAGCACGTCTCGAATCCACGAACGTACCTCGCTCCGAATCCACGAGAGCGGTAGCACCTTGAATCCACAAGGCCACGTGTAGTGATCCAGCCTTTCGGGGTATTTTTGACTTACATGTAGTCATTTAAGCCTTTAAGTGAAATAAAATTATTCAATTCTTAAAAGTTGGCCATTGTGAGGTGCTAGTATTTTTCTGCGATAGAGCGCGGAAAAAGAAAGCCGACGGTGCGATCGGATCTGAAATCCGATATCGGGATCCCCCGGAACGGGATTCGAAGTGATACGGTGATTAGTCGTGCATCGGAATCCGTGCAAAATATCTTGCACCCGTTAGAGATAAGGTGGGTTATCTCGTAGGGGATAATTAATTAGTTAATTAATTATCCCAGACGGAAAATTAATAATTCTCTTACGTACGAATTAAAGAGAAATTAATTAAAGATAAAGTACGACTATATAAGGGATCCCGATTAACGGAAAGAAAAGAAAAGAAGAAAATAAAAACCCTAATCGGTGAGAAGAGAGAAAACAAAAAAAGAAAAGAAAAGACGGAAGACTAGCCGGAAGAAAGGGAAAGGAGAAAGAGAAGGATCCCGATCTTCCCGGACACCGAACCGAAGGCAATAACGCGACCGGACAACCTTCCCGTCGATCTTCGGTTAGTAAAATAATTGTTTTAAATTATTTGGGATTTTTCCGTCGTCTCTTTTGTTTGAGTTCTTGGTTTCTCCGCTGTACCCGTCACCGTCGCCGTCGTCGTCATCATGCTAGGGCACGGAACGGACGGTGGAGGCGCGCGGTGCCGCTAGGGCATCGCGCGGAGGAGAGGCACCCATGCGGACCCGCAACCGCGAGGCTCCGCATGGGCGCCGCGCGGCTGCCGCGCGGACCCGCAACCGCGCGGGCGGCACCCGCGCGGACCCGCAACCGTACGGGCACCGCGCGGGCGCCGCGCGGCTGCCGCGCGGGCGGCACCCGCGCAGGCCCGCAACCGCGCGGGCGCTGTGCGGGGCAGCACCCGCCCGGGCGCCGCACGGCCGCCACACGGACAGCACCTGCGCGGGCAATCCCGCGCGCGGGTGCCGTGCGGGGCCGTACCCGCGCGGGCGCCGCACCCGGGTGGCCGCCGCACGGACAGCACCCGCGTTGGCAATTTCGCGCGCGGGTGCCGAGCGGGGCCGCACCCGCATGGGCGCCGCCCGGGCAGCAGCCGTGCGGGGCCGCACCAGCGCGGGCGCCGCACCCGGGTGGCCGCCGCACGGACAGCACCCACGCAGGCAATTCCGCGCGCGGGTGCCGAGCGGGGCCGCACCCGCATGGGCGCCGCGCGGGCAGCACCCGTGCGGGGCACCGCGCCGCGTGGGCGTCGCCGCGGAGACACGCCACGCGGTTCCGAACCGCGCGGGGCTCCGGCGGACGACGACGGCGGCGCGGGATTTCCGTTCCGTCAACCTGGACGGTGATGGACTTTTCCGTCAAAAAGAGTAAATTGGGTCTTGTGTTTTCGGATGTTAGTACACGCTTTTGACTATAGTTATCCTTGCGGGCTTTCTTTAGGTCCAGACGCGCAGCGGGGGTGCGCGAAGGATTCAGGTGTTCCGATTTCTCTTCAAATAGGTGGGTACGGTTGCTGTAAATACAACCAGTGCAGTAAGAGCATCTGTCGTCATTAAAATGCTCTTAATTTATCTAACAAAGTAGATGGACAGTTTAACCTTTTGCATAATTGTGTTTTTATCTAACAATTGAAGCGGCTACGGTCGCGGTGCTCATGACACGTCGATCTCGGCAAATCCGTTTTCGGATGCTGCACGTACACAGGCGGATTGGCCTCCGCATGGGTGTACTTTTCCGGAAGAGTGGTCTCTTACGACCCGTGTTCCTCACAAAGGTGTGGGTGCCGTGAGGACCTCTTTGCGCCCGCTGAAAGTAGCACACCAGCACCGCGAAGAGGTTAAAAGCATCAAAGAGGTGTTTGCGCACGAGGGGAGACTTTAGTCTCTCCGACAAATATTCTGGGGTTGGTGCCCAATTTAATTGATAATTCTGGGGTTGGGGCCCAGCTTAATATGTCCAGGGTTTTAGCGAAATGGTTCCGGTGTATTCGGTTTGCTCCTTATTTCCTTATTGATATTAGACATCTACTTTGTTTGTCACTGACATTACCCACTCCGTGACAGGTGTTACGAGGTGCGTTAGCCGGGAGGGCGGTGAGACTGCGTCGCGAGAACCGTAGTCAGAACACTTGGTTTTTATTATCTCATTTCTCTTACGCTTAATTTAGTTAATTTGCTTGTGGGTCGTAATATTCGTGGACATGTATTACTTAGCGCTGTGGATGAGGTGTACTTTTATATTCGTTTCTTTTGGTGATGTTTTCTTATGCGGCACGTTTTTATGATAAACCGAATGATTTCGAAAAGGTTTTCTCAAAACGAAGTGTCGTGTGGGCACGGGTTTTGCAACCGCTGGCTTTATCCTTTCTAAACACTAATGCCGCTTTAATATTCCGCTTGATGATGTATGTCTATTGTATGGTTGATGGTTGGTGTTTGATGTATGTTGTTGTAAATGAGACGCCGTGCATATACAAAGGAGACTCTGTCCGTGGGCAGGGAAAATTTGTGTATGTGGCGATCTGGCACGCACCGGGGATGAGGTTTAAAATACCTTGTTAAGAATGAAAAAAAAAATGATACACGCAATTTCCGCTTTGATAGACTCAAAAACCCCCGAGGGCGTGACAGATTAAATGGTATCAGAGAAAAACAACCATAACCATAGTAGACGTGATCCACATCCACAGTGTAGGGTACCACAAGCAAATCAGACATGAGATAACCAAGGTATAGGTGCGTAGTATGTGAGAGTACGGGGAAAAGGGAACGTAATGTAGGTGTAATCGTAAGACAGGGTGTTAGGGTTATAACCTTAGGGTTAACGTGGTTTCTTTGTATCACAGCAGACAACGGCCAGGATCCGGCCACCGAGTGCTAACCATTCTCAATGGACAGGATGGATCCCGTAGCCGCAGCCAACCGCCTACTCCGCAACCAGCTACGCGACATAGCGGGGCAAATGCTAACTCTCACTGAGCGCCTAGGCATACTGACTCAGGATTTTGAGGGTGTCGACCGCATCCGGCAGGACGCCAGGGGCGGCGCCTATCGGGGAATGCCACCGGCAGGGTTCCCTACTTTTAACGAAGCGGTTATGTTGGCCCGGCGGGCAGAGCAAGAACTGGCCGAGACACGCGCTCGGCAGAGTTATCCCTATCCCAGTCCGGCAGAGGACCCTTTCCAGCAGGGCCCGGCACTCAAACGCCCGAGGACAGAGGGAAACTTTGGAAAGGCAATGAGAGGAGGATCCAAACCGCAGAGGAAGCCGTGTCCCATATGCAGTGGGGCGCATCAGGTGACTGACTGTCCATGGAGTCACGACCACTGCTACCGGTGTGGCAAACCAGGACACGCACGCTACGAGTGCCCACGAAAACCGGGAACCACCAGGCCTCCGGCACCGCGACCGGAGGGGACAGGGAAGACTGCTGCACCCGTTCCACAAGGGGGCCCTGCCCCGGAGGGCCAAGGAGGAGGACGTCCGGAGAAAGCGCGGAAGGACGAACCGACACTAGCAAGGGACGCGAAACCACCTCAGGGACCGTGCGTAATCTGCAAGGGTGCTCACCCGGTGGCAGAATGTACGTGGAGGTACCATTACTGCAATCAGTGCGGCTTACCGGACCACTCCCGTGCCTTCTGCCGTCAGAGGCCCACTTCCGCCGCCGCCGCGCCACCACAGCAGGAAGGACCAGAGAGTGCTGCGGCCCCCGTTCAGCCAAAGGATTCGCCTGACGACCAGCAATCCGCAGACTCCTCAGACGTCAAGTCCCTTCCCCAGCACGCCGTACGACGCTGGCCCAAGGGCTGTGGACGGGCTCCCCGGGATACTGCAGTGGAGGACGCGACGTCCCAGACCTAGTAACGGCAGGTAAATTTTTGGTTTCACTTTTCCCTCTTAGATTAGGAGCACTGGTCACACCTTAGCCTGCTACCCCTGTTAGACTCTCTCTCTCTCGCTCCCTCTCTCTAGAATCCTTAAGTATTAGGCGAAGCCTCCCCCGGCCGATGTGCGCGGGCGAGCTTCGAAGCATAGGAGAACCTTGTGTACTCGGGGCCCGTTAAGGGCCATGCAAGGAATAAATAGGCTCCACCCTATGCCTTGCAGCCGAGAACCCAATGGGCCGACAGGTAGTTCAGGGCCGCTCCCCAGATAAGGATCAGCGGTGCCGTGGTAAGGGAATTTCCGGACGTGTTTCCGGCAGAGCTCCCCGGAGCGCCGCCGGAACGAGAGGTCGACTTCCCTATTGAACTACTTCCCGGCACCAAACCCATCACCAAGGCACCGTACAGGATAGCCTTCGCGGAGTTGAAGGAACTCAAGGCACAGTTGGAGGACCTTTTGGATAAGGGCTTCATCAGACCTAGCGCGTCACCCTGGGGCGCGCCCGTCCTGTTTGTGAGAAAGAAGGACGGAAGTCTTCGGTTGTGCATCGACTACCGGGAGATAAATAAGGTCACCGTTAAGAACAAGTACCCCCTGCTAAGGATCGACGACCTCTTCGACCAACTACAGGGGGCGACGGTGTTTTCAAAGATTGACCTGCAGTCGGGCTATCATCAGGTCCAGGTCAAGGGGGAGGACATCCCCAAAACGGCTTTTCGGACTCGCTACGGTCATTACGAATTTACAGTAATGCCGTTCGGGCTCACAAATGCCCCGGCGGTGTTCATGGACATGATGAACAGGGTATTCAAACCCTTCCTGGATTTATTCGTGGTGGTCTTCATCGACGATATCCTCATCTACTCCCGTACAGACGAGGAACATGAAGAACATCTGCGCACAGTCCTCCAGACCCTACGGGAACAGAAACTCTACGCCAAACTCAAAAAGTGTGAGTTTTGGCTCCGAGAGGTTGGCTTCTTGGGGCACGTAATCTCAGCGGCTGGAGTCGCAGTCGATCCGAAGAAGATAGATTCGGTGACAGACTGCTCCCAACCGACGACGGTGACGGATATTCGAAGCTTCCTGGGATTAGCCGGGTACTACCGGTACTTCGTGGAGGGTTTCTCCAAGATAGCCACCCCCTTAAACCGTTTGACTAAAAAGGGGGAAAAGTTTATCTGGACGGACAAATGTCAGAGGAGCTTCGAGGAGCTCAAGGATAGGTTGACGCGAGCCCCGATTCTCGCCCTGCCAGAACCAGGGGAGGATTATGAAGTATACTGCGATGCGTCGCGAAACGGACTGGGTGGAGTACTCATGCAACGGGGAAAAGTTATAGCCTATGCGTCAAGGCAGCTCAAGGAATACGAGCGAAACTACCCCGTGCACGATTTGGAACTCGCAGCGGTTGTGTTCGTCCTCAAGCTTTGGAGACACTACCTGTATGGGGCACACTCCAATGTGTACTCAGATCATAAAAGTCTTAAGTACCTTTTCACCCAAAAGGAGTTAAATTTGCGACAAAGACGGTGGCTCGAGCTACTGAAGGATTACGATTTAACGATCCACTACCACCCGGGAAAGGCAAACGTGGTGGCCGACGCCCTGAGCCGTAAGGGGCAGGCCGAGAAGGCAAGGGGTAAGTGCCATCACCCAACAAGATAGTCTGATTGCGGAATTTTCGCGCTTAAGACTAGAAGTAGTACCAGCGGGTACAGTCGAACAACTTCTGACACTGGTGGTCAGACCTACCTTGCTTGACAAAATTCTCGAGGGGCAGTCGACTGATGACCAACTCCAGCTGGTGCGAAATAGAGTGACTGCCGACCAAGAAGGTGATTTCACAGTAAACTCCGACGGCACGATACGATTTCTGGGACGAACCTGTCTGCCGGATCTACCGGAACTCAAAGAGGAAATCCTGCGGGAGGCGCATACTGCTCCATACACAGCGCATCCCGGGGGAACGAAGATGTACAAGGACGTCAAACAGACCTTCTGGTGGTCCAAAATGAAGGGAGACGTGACTCAGTTTGTGGCACACTGCCTGGTGTGCCAACGAGTGAAGGCCGAACACCAGCGTCCAGCAGGAAAATTGCAACCCTTACCGGTGCCCGTGTGGAAGTGGGACATGATTACCATGGATTTTGTGACCGGATTCCCGAGATCGTCACAGGGACACGATGCAATATGGGTAATCGTGGACCGTTTGATGAAATCGGCCCACTTTCTGCCCATACACACGACGTGGGCGCGGGAATGACTGGCGCAAACCTACATCAACGAGATAGTAAGGTTGCATGGGATGCCGACGTCCATCACGTCGGACAGGGACACGCGATTTGTGTCAAACTTTTGGCAGAGCCTGCAGCGAGCAATGGGAACCAAGTTGCACTTCAGTACGGCTTTTCACCCGCAGACCGATGGACAATCAGAGCGGGTGATACAAATTGTGGAGGACATGCTTCGGGCATGCGTTTTGGACCTGGGCGAAGGGTGGGCACGGTGTCTGCCCCTAGTGGAATTTGCCTACAATAACAGTTACCAGGCCAGCATTCAGATGGCACCATACGAGGCCCTGTACGGGCGCCGCTGTCGGTCTCCAATATGCTGGGACGACTTGGGTGAGCGTAAGTTTCTGGGCCCAGATTTGGTGGAGGAGACCGAAGCAAAGGTGCGATTGATTAGACAAAGACTACTAACCGCCCAGAGCAGACAGAAAAGCTACGCGGACAACAGACGCCGAGACTTAGAGTTCATGGTGGGTGAACATGCGTTGCTCCGAGTTTCGCCCTCCAAGGGGAACCGACGCTTCGGCATAATGGGAAAGTTAAGCCCGAGGTACGTAGGACCGTTCGAGATCCAAGAACGCGTAGGACCGGTGGCGTACCGATTAGCCCTGCCGCCAAATCTCGAACGAGTCCTTAACGTGTTCCACGTCTCAATGTTCCGGAAGTACCTAGCCGATCCCTCTCACGCCTGGGATGCCTCCACCATCGAGTTGCGAGAGGATTTAAGCATCGAGGAGACGCCGGTGCAGATTTTGGCGAGAGAGGACAAGAAGTTGCGCAAACGAACAATCCCCTATGTAAAGGTCCAGTGGAGCAACCATGAAGAGCGCGACGCGACTTGGGAACTGGAATCGAAGATGAGGGAATGTTTTCCCGAATTGATTAGTGGGGTTTGTATTTAAGTTTCGGGACGAAACTTTTTATAAAGAGTGAGTGGTGTAGTGATCCGGCCTTTCGGGGTATTTTTGACTTACATGTAGTCATTTAAGCCTTTAAGTAAAATAAAATTATTCAATTCTTAAAAGTTGGCCATTGTGAGGTGCTAGTATTTTTCTGCGATAGAGCGCGGAAAAAGAAAGCCGACGGTGCGATCGGATCTGAAATCCGATATCGGGATCCCCCGGAACGGGATTCAAAGTGATACGGTGATTAGTCGTGCATCGGAATCCATGCAAAATATCTTACACCCGTTAGAGATAAGGTGGGTTATCTCGTAGGGGATAATTAATTAGTTAATTAATTATCCCAGACGGAAAATTAATAATTCTCTCACGTACGAATTAAAGAGAAATTAATTAAAGATAAAGTACGACTATATAAGGGATCCCGATTATCGGAAAGAAAAGAAAAGAAGAAAATAAAAACCCTAATTGGTGAGAAGAGAGAAAAAAAAAAAAAAAGAAAAGAAAAGACGGAACCCTAGCCGGAAGAAAGGGAAAGGAGAAAGAGAAGGATCCCGATCTTCCCGGACACCGAACCGAAGGCAAGAACGCGACCGGACAACCTTCGCGTCGATCTTCGGTTAGTAAAATAATTGTTTTAAATTATTTGGGATTTTTCCGTCATCTCTTTTGTTTGAGTTCTTGGTTTCTCCGCCGTACCCGTCACCGTCGCCGTCGTAGTCATCATGCTAGGGCACGGAACGGACGGCGGAGGCGCGCGGTGCCGCTAGGGCATCGCGCGGAGGAGAGGCACACATGCGGACCCGCAACCGCGAGGCACCGCATGGGCGCCGCGCGGCTGCCGCGCGGACCCGCAACCGCGCGGGCGCCGCGCGGCTGCCGCACGTACCCGCAACTGCGCGGGCGGCACCCGCGCGGACCCGCAACCGTGCGGGCACCGCGCGGGCGCCGCGCGGACCCGCAACCGTGCGGGCACCGCGCGGGCGCCGCGCGGCTGCCGCGCGGGCGGCACCCGCGTAGGCCCGCAACCGCGCGGGCGCTGTGCGGGGCCGCACCCGCACGGCCGCCGCACGGACAGCACCCGCGCGGGCAATCCCGCGCGCGGGTGCCGTGCGGGGCCGCACCCGCGCGGGCGCCGCACCCGGGTGGCCGCCGCACGGACAGCACCCGCGCGGGCAATTCCGCGCGCGGGCAATTCCTCGCGCGGGTGCCGAGCGGGGCCGCACCCGCATGGGCGCCGCGCAGCCGCCGCGCGGGCAGCAGCCGTGCGGGGCCGCACCCGCGCGGGCGCTGCACCCGGGTGGCCGCCACACGGACAGCACCCGCGCGGGCAATTCCGCGCGCGGGTGCCGAGCGGGGCCGCACCCGCATGGACGCCGCGCGGCCGCCGCGCGGGCAGCACCCGTGCGGGGCACCGCGCCGCGCGGGCAGCACCCGTGCGGGGCACCGCGCCGCGCGGGCAGCACCCGTGCGGGGCACCGCACCACGTGGGCGTCGCCGCGGAGACACGCCGCGCGGTTCCGAACCGCGCGGGGCTCCGGCGGACGACGACGGTGGCGCGGGATTTCCGTTCCGTCAACTTGGACGGTGATGGACTTTTCCGTCAAAAAGAGTAAATTGGGTCTTGTGTTTTCGGATGTTAGTACACGCTTTTGACTATAGTTATCCTTGCGGGCTTTCTTTAGGTCCAGACGCGCAGCGGGGGTACGCGAAGGATTCAGGTGTTCCGATTTCTCTTCAAATAGGTGGGTACGGTTGCTGTAAATACAACCAGTGCAGTAAGTGCATCTATCGTCATTAAAATGCTCTTAATTTATCTAACAAAGTAGATGGACAGTTTAACCTTTTGCATAATTGTGTTTTTATCTAACAATTGAAGCGGCTACGGTCGCGGTGCTCATGACACGCCGATCTCGGCAAATCCGTTTTCGGATGCTGCACGTACACAGGCGGATTGGCCTCCGCATGGGTGTACTTTTCCGGAAGAGTGGTCTCTTACGACCCATGTTCCTCACAAAGGTGTGGGTGCCGTGAGGACCTCTTCGCGCCCGCTGAAAGTAGCACACCAGCACCGCGAAGAGGATAAAAGCATCAAAGAGGTGTTTGCGCACGAGGGGAGACTTTAGTCTCTCCGACAAATATTCTGGGGTTGGTGCCCAATTTAATTGATAATTCTGGGGTTGGGGCCCAGCTTAATATGTGCAGGGTTTTAGCGAAATGGTTCCGGTGTATTCGGTTTGCTCCTTTTTTCCTTATTGATATTAGACATCTACTTTGTTTGTCACTGACATTACCCACTCCGTGACAGGTGTTACGAGGTGCGTTAGCCGGGAGGGCGGTGAGACTGCGTCGCGAGAACCGTAGTCAGAACACTTGGTTTTTATTATCTCATTTCTCTTACGCTTAATTTAGTTAATTTGCTTGTGGGTCGTAATATTCGTGGACATGTATTACTTAGCGCTGTGGATGAGGTGTACTTTTATATTCGTTTCTTTTGGTGATGTTTTCTTATGTGGCACGTTTTTATGATAAACCGAATGATTTCGAAAAGGTTTTCTCAAAACGAAGTGCCGTGTGGGCACGGGTTTTGCAACCGCTGGCTTTATCCTTTCTAAACACTAATGCCGCTTTAATATTCCGCTTGATGATGTATGTCTATTGTATGGTTGATGGTTGGTGTTTGATGTATGTTGTTGTAAATGAGACGTCGTGCATATACAAAGGAGATTCTGTCCGTGGGCAGGGAAAATTTGTGTATGTGGCGGTCTGGCACGCACCGGGGATGAGGTTTAAAATACCTTGTTAAGAAAGAAAAAAAAATGATACACGCAATTTCCGCTTTGATAGACTCAAAAACCCCCGGGGGCGTGACACCACGCGAATCCACGCGCCGATTTGGGAAAATCATTGTTTTTGGGTGGTGATGATCCGCCGAATACTTAGATCAAAGATAGATCGGAAATGCCATCTAAGTATTCATTTATTTGATTCTACTCAAAATCTGAGTATGAAAACCTAGAATCAAATTAATAAATATGTAGTAATTCAGAATTTAAAAACCTCTGTTTACTTTTAATATTTAAAATTTGTCAATTTTGGCAAAAGTGGAGAGATAGTGGGTCAATAGTGGGCCCAGAGATATCGACTTTTGATCGGGGTCTGATCTGAAAAATCCGAGATCACCATTGCGATCGTCTCGTCGAAACATAGAAGTTTCATATTCATATGTTTTCGATCCGACGGTCGGATCTTCCAGAAATCAGAAATCAAAAAGCGGGCCCCGCGACTTAAAGTGTAAACTTTGTATTTTAATGTCCCTTTGATCACTAATGGCCAAACTATTGTCTAAAATTATAACATAGGGGTATTAGTAATGAACCCTAGCTAATTTTGACGTTCTGAACGTAATGGCACTGACGGTTTTCGCGTTTGGCGATCCGAGTGCATCGAAGTGTGTGCGTCGGTTTTCGACATACAGAACAAGATGGCCCGAGATTTCATACGAGCGCCAAATCAAACAAATAAATAGGCTATTTTGAAGGTCTCGACGAGCCGGACGTCCTGGCGAAGTCCGTTATTCATTTTGACGAGCGAAACGCCTCGAAAAGTGTGAAATACGGCAAAAAGTGCTGTATTTTGCAGAAAAACCCGTAATTTTCTGCTCCGAAGAATATGCGGCTTACAGATGAGGGACTGGACAGTAAGAGGACTAACTTTTGTTAAGGACTTATGTCCAAATACTTTTAGTTGAAGGGGTTTTGTGCAAATGAGCAATTAACACATGCACACACGTGTTGGAGTATTCCCGAACCCCTGCCTCTTCCTCTTCGGTAACTGAAGCTCCACCAGACTCTTCAGCTCGCAACCGCCGCGGCCCTTCAGCTGCCGAAACGGCCGGCCACTCGGGTCACCGGAATTTAGCTAGAGAAGGTTATAAATAGTAGTCCTCTCTTGAGCTGTGACAAACCAAAGCCATGGGTTTAGCTAACCTTCTTCTGAGAGCTCCACTAACAAGCAGCAACCAAGCCCTGGTGAGCCCTACCCCAGCCACCGCCGAGTGCCGCCGCAGCCATTTTCTTTTTCTCCTCTCTCTCCGACTAAGTGTGAAGTTGGACCAGACCTCTTCAAGGTTGGATTGGGAGGTGTCTGAGGAGTCCCTGGTGCTTGAAGGACCCTGTTGGAAGTTGCCGTGGCCGCGCGTGCAAGTGGGACCGAGATCCGGCTTCCTCCTTCTTCCCCGAGCTCGGCCAAGGTGAGGGTTTCAAACCAGTGTATGTTAGCCCTCTAGACCACGTGCAGTCGGTTTCCTAGGCCCTAAGCATCATCCCAGTAAATCCCCGAGCCCCCATGCACCACGGTTGGCCGGCGGCCACAATGGGTCGCTGGAAACCTAATCTAACTCCGCCTCGAGAGAGCTCATCAACCAGTTGACCATCAGGGCTAAAACTTGGTGTTACAGGACTGTTGGTGGTGGGGACCAACTCCAGCAAATTTGATGGAGTATGGTCGAGCCAGTAAATTGTAGCTTGATGCCCTAGTTTTGTGAAAAATGCGTGATTGGCCGGACTTTCTTTTCCGGTACCGGCGGGCTTCCCCGGCGCCGGCCATCAACCCAGAAAACTTGCTGGGACCTTGAGGAGTGCTCCCATGCATTTGCATGGAACCCATGCTGCACCCAATTGGTGCGGCCATGGATTGACCCGAGATAAGACCAAAGATGGTCGCCGGCGCTCCGGCCAACTCCGGCCGGGGCGGTGCTGGTCGGGAAGTTTTCTGTGGACCCAAGGAGCATTTCCATCCAAGTTAGAGGGCTCCAAATTGACTCTGTGAAATTTCACCATTAGAGGTGGCAAGCTCGAAACCGGAGCTTTGCTCCGCCGCGCCGCCGCCGCACCCCGAGGCCAGCCAAGGGTAGGGGAAGCTTCCATGAAGCAGATGGCACCTACTGGTGCTTTTGGTTGAGCCCCAGACCCTTCGGATGAAGCATCACGAATTTCAAGAAAATGGGTCATCTTCTTCCTCGAGCCGAGCTCAACCTGGGGGTTTTCGAGTTGCTCTAGTTGAGGGGATGTGTTCCAGAATCTCTGGGGATCTAGTTGATCCAAGTTGGAAGCCCTCAGGTGCCCTGGTTGCTGAGAACCAAGTCTTCAATTGTGTTGTGTGTATGTGTTTCAAATGTGCATGCCACCTGTTTGTAAAAATGCCTCAAAGAACTTTAAATTAGAATTTGACAAAACTGTAAATATAAAACTTGTTTCCAATGATCCCCTGAGCTGTGTGCTCACTTCAGTTCAAACAAAAACTGAGTGGAATAAAAGTTGGAGCAATGTGAACTTGTATGTTTGCAAGTTGAGGGATCTCTGTGATCCAGCACACCTGGGCTGCAACTATGGCAAGCCCGGGCACCCTAGCAATGTTTAGAGACAGATTGATATACAAACTTTGGTTGTTTGAAGTCCAGATTAAAAGTTATAGTGAAATCAACATAAAACAGTAATGTTGGAACAAAACCCTATTTTAAAGTGTTGGCGAAGTCGCGACAGTGCATTCCTAGCTAATTTGGGGTCACTGGACGCGATGCTCGCGTTAAAATTTCTGTTTGAAGTCCCGAAGAAACTAAATGACATTAAGGCTGTGTTAGTGCATATATTATGGGCCAAAGTTTGCCTCGGAACCCGTGATGCCACAAATGGGTGAGCACGGTGTTCAGCATGACATAAGTAACCTGCTGGAAGTGACGGAATGTTAAAATGATTTTCCTGCTAAAAGAACGAGCGAAAACAGTACCCAAATTGGCACTAAAAGTAAATTTAAAAGCCCTAGGGGTCTAGATGCAAAGATCACATCGTATACTGGTTAGTAAACTGATTCCTGAACCTTATTTCACATTCAGGGTTACTTGGTAGCATCTGGTGTGCTGAGTGTACAGTTGGTTCAGATTAGCTGCCTGCGTTATATCAGGTGGGTTATCTTCGGTCCGGGTTTTATCAGTTCGGCCCTCTGGGGTGCGATACTGGTTGGACCCCTGTTTTTGGTAGCTTAACTTGATTACTTTGAGCCTGCCTTCCTTTTGATTCAGATTATACTGCTTCATGCCTGAGTTATGACTTTTATCAGTTATCTGCTGCTTTACATGATTAATCATAGTGCTTCCAGTATTCATATCATTATTCTGGATATTGCCATGCCTGATTGGTTATTAGATTCTGAGCTTGCTTTCCTGATGATCAAATATTACACTGCTGAACACATAATTTTAATCAACCAATGTTTTACTGAACTTCGTAGGGTCGCCGGAGTCTGTTCTTGTTTGATAGGACAAAGGCAATTGTTCTGCGAGGTTTGGAAAACCCAAACTTCGTAGTGTCGCCTGAGTCTGTTCTTGTTTGATAGGACGAGGGCAACGCTCTTCGGGGTTTGGACTTTTCAAAATAGTTTTCTCAAAAATATGCGTTCAGTTTTGTATGTTTGGTTGGTCTGCCTGATTGAGTTGAGATTTGCTGTTGATCTTATGTTGAGTTGAGATTTGCCTTTGATCTTGCATATGAGTTGAGATACAGTTGATTATCTGCTGATTATTCCTGCATGAGAGTTTAGATTCAGTTGATTTTGCTATTGCAACCCAGTGGGGATTTCCCGGCTTGTTGCCGATTACCCGGTCAGTGGACCGTGAGTTTGAGCATTTGCATTTGATCGCCCGCACCGTTGTACTTCACGAACATCAGAGGAGTCATGACCCGTGTAGATGTTCTTTACCGGTAAAGTGGTTAGCAGTAGCAACCCGTGACCCCTTGTGGGGGGTAATTCGCCTGAGGTTTTGTGGAACCAATATGGTGGCTTGTGGTGCCATATGGGCAAATTCGCCTGAGGTTTTGTGGAACCAATATGGTGACTGGTAATTGGGTAATTTGATATATCACTTATTTGATGCATAAGTTGCTTTAACATGATTCTTTGATTCTTTGATCTGGCTTCTAGTTATCTACCTTTATATGATTCTATGTGATGCCTCTGATTACAGTTTCATTGTTATCTTGCTGATTGTCCTAACTCCTTGATGTGTTGATTATCCTGATACATGTTTTAAATTCTGCTAAAATTATCTCCTATTCTTGTACCCAGATTATGAGTTTTGCTTTCTTTACAGCACCAGTTATATATCTGCTTTACCCTAACCCCTGATCTATTACTATCCTCTAGCATTGTATACCAGTAGGTACGATCTGCTATTTCTCGGCTCGTCGTGCCCACTGGGATACACTCCGGTGTGTCTCACACCCTCGGGTGACTGTTTTTCAGGTCGAGCGGGTGTTGAGATGTCGGGACGAGTTGGTGAGATCACGAGATAGAGCTTGACCCTGGACAGCCGATAAGATCAAGTATTTAGTTATTTGTTGTATCAAGTGTAATGCAATGTAATTGAGAAGTTATTGATATTGTAATTTAATCTTGCTTAGTAGATGTACGTAGTTAGTACTCTGATTGTATGCCAAGTGAGCCGTGCATATATAGAAAAGGCTCAATCCCCAGTGGGATTGGGACTCTTCTATATATGTGGCGGTCTGTTGCGCCCTGGCTGGTTTTAAACTCTGATTTCAAAAAAAAAAAAAAAAAAAAAAAATTTAGACGCTGATTTTTAAACTCGGGGCGTGACAAAATATAGATGAAGAAACATAGAATCAGATCTAGTTATTTCCTTTCTTCTCTATATGTGGATCTCTAAGTTTTTCTCCGTTAATTTTTTTATCCGTCATTTCCTAGAGATAAAACTTAGTGTGGATTACCCTAAAAGATAGAATTAGGATTTACTTATAGGTTAGAAACCATTGGAAGAGGATAAGAATCAAAAACTGATTGTAACAGAATTTTTCCCGCACGACGGTCCGGACCGGATTAGCTCGTTCAGGACTGTCGTTGTTTCTCAGAGAATTCCTAAAAAATCAAGGTTCGGGGTCCGAAACGAAATCCACGGTCCGGACTGTTCATGCAGTTTCAGTAAACTCCACGTTCGGGGTCCAGAACAAAATCCTATGGTCCGGACTGTTCATGCAGTTTCACCAAAATCCACATTCGGGGTCCGGAACAAAATCCTATGGTCCGGACTGGATTTGAGCATGAAACACCAATGTTCGGGGTCCGGACTGTAGTTCCCTGTTCCGGATCCTGAACATGTAACTTGTCCAGTTTTTTATTTTTATGCGATTAAAAACCCATCCAAGTGTTTCTACAATATAAGAAGTATTCAGATCACCAAAAATGTTTAGTTAAACTTACTTGATCATTTGAATTCTCTTTTCTTGAGATTGAGGTATATGATCCAAGTTTCTTTATCTTCAATCTTCAAGACTTAAAAACTTTCACGAAATATGCCAAAACTAAAATCCTTAACATAGATGTGTAGAGCGTGAGTGGTCGGGGGGGGGGGGGAATAGTAGAATCCCTATTCTCGTTAGCGTTTGGGGTGCTGCTTTAGCTGAGTCTAGAATTGACTTGTGTTGTGCATGTGTACAGAAAATGGCCCGAACTAGATCCTCCACTGGGGATGCAGGGACGGACGCAGCAGCGTCGGCGACCGCGGAGAATCAGCTTCTGCGGCAACAATTACGAGAGATGGCGGGTCAATTAGCGACCCTCACAGACCATGTGCGCCAGTTGACGCAGCAGTAGCAGCAGCAGCCAGCTGCAACGGTGGTGGTCGCCCAGGGCCCTACTCAGGGGCCAACTGCACCAGCGACGGGACCGCCGGTGACGGATGCCGAGACGGGGGCTGCCCCTACCCGGGCCACGGCAGCCGAGGTACCGTTAGTCCGACCCACGGTGCCAGAGGTAGCCCCTTCGACAGCAGCTGCGAGACCGACGCCGGGGACCACTGCCGGAGGTACTTCGGTGGAGACCGTGGTGACGCCTTCTCCCGACGTGGCCGCCACTACCACGGGGGAAGGGTCTGTTCCGCTGACCGAGCGGGACCGCGTGCGAGCCAACCTAGCAGATTTCAGGAAGTACGACCCGCCGGTGTTCGAGGGGGAGACGACCGACCCCTAGGTCGTGGAAAAATGGGTGGACACGATGGAGAAACTGTTCGAGGACTTACTGATGGAGGAGTAGAGCGGGTCCCCTTGGCCATCCACTTCCTCGAGGGGAACGCCCGTATGTGGTGGAAGACGGTACGCCCTGACTCCTCGAAGGGTACCGCCCTCCCATCATGGACCACTTTTAAGCAAGAGCTGTTCGGGGTGTTCTTCTCTAACAGCGTCAAACGACAACTGGAGGATAATTTGAACCATATCAAGCAGGGGAACCGAACTGTCATGGAGTACCAGCGAGAGTTTGTGAGGCTGGCGAACTGCGTCCCTTTCATCATACGGGACGAGTCTCACAAAGCCCAACTCTTCGTGGATGGGTTGCGCAGCGACATTTTCCAGGTGGTCCAAGTGGCAGACTTGCACACTTTCCAGAAGGTGGTCGACCGAGCCACCATTGTGGAGCGCGGTTTCGCCGTTACATGCGCCCGAGGAGGGGGCCCTGCTCAGCACGAGAATAGGAAGCGATCTCAGCCTTACTCTGGGGGAGGCTCTTCCAGCGGGAGTCGACCCTCTAAACGGTGGAGATCACAGCAGAGGACCAGGAGCGCACCAATGGGAGGACAGAGATCGGATGATAGGCCTTGCGTCATCTGCGGCGGGGCACACCGGGTGACAGTGTGCTCCAGGAGGCAAGACCACTACTTCCGTTGCGGCAAGCAGGGGCATTTTCGCTTCAACTGCCCCATGAACCAGGGATCGGCATCTTCAGCAGCTTCTACGCCCATGCCACAGCATGCGGGATAGGGAAAAGCCCCGATGGGATCGACCACTAGACTCCCAGCACCACAACCAGCAGGGGAAAGGCCACCACAACCAGGAGGCAGAGTTTATTCGATGACCCGCCAGGAGGCGGACCAGACAAAGGACGTTGTAGCAGGTATCACTTTAATTTCTGTTTACCGTGCTAGAACTCTTTTTGATACCGGAGCAACCCACTCTTTCATATCTTGCAATTTCGTGCTTTCTCATGGCTTTGAGGAGAGACCTCTACAAAATTTGTTGTCGGTCCAAACCGCGGGGGGGCCTTTGGAGGCCCGCAACCTTGTACCTTCCTGCCTGATAAGGTTGGGGAGACTTTCTTGCCCTTGGGATTTGGTGATCATTCCATTAAAGGAGTACGATGTGGTACTTGGAATGGACTGGCTCACTAAGTATCAAGCGATGATCGACTGCGAGAAGCGTCAAGTGCGACTATAGTACCTAGGGTTCCCAGAGAATGTGTACCTGGCATGCAAAAGCATCTCTTTTTCCACCCTTATCCCGGCATCGCGAGCCAGAAGACTGATAGAAGGAGGGTGTGTGGCTTACCTGGCGTCGGTGGACCTAGCAACTCGACCCTCTGCAACACTCTCGGACATTCCAATTGTGAAGGACTTCCCCGACATTTTTCCTACTGAACTGCCAGGGATGCCTCCCGAGCGGGAGGTTGTTTTTCCGATCGAGCTTCTACCCGGCACGCGACCTATCACGAAGGCACCCTACAGAATGGCTTTTGCGGAACTGAAGGAGCTTAAGGCACAACTCGAAGACCTTCTGGATAAAGGGTTTATCAGACCTAGCGTGTCACCTTGGGGCGCACCCGTACTTTTCGTGCGGAAGAAGGACGAAAGCCTGCGACTATGCATCGACTATAGGGAGATAAACAAGGTCATAGTAAAGAACAAGTATCCCTTACCCAGGATTGACGACCTCTTCGATCAACTACGGGGAGCAACGGTCTTTTCAAAGATTGATTTGCAGCCAGGCTACCACTAGCTCAGAGTTCGAGACGAAGATATTCCGAAGACGGCGTTACGGACCCGGTACGACCACTACGAGTTCACTGTTATGCCGTTCGGGCTTACGAACGCCCCAGCGGTATTTATGGATATGATGAACAGAATCTTCAGACCCTTCTTGGATCAGTTCGTAGTGGTCTTCATCGACGACATCCTGATCTACTCGCCCACCGATGAGAAACACGAGGAACATTTACGGATTATTCTGTAGACTCTCAGGGATCAGAAGTTGTTCGCTAAACTTAAGAAGTGCGAGTTTTGGCTTCGTGAGGTAGGCTTTTTGGGGCACGTAATATCAGCAGCGGGAATTGCAGTGGATCCCAAGAAAGTGGAGTCGGTGACCGACTGGCCCCAACCGACTACAGTAACGGAAGTCCGCAGTTTCCTGGGCCTAGCAGGATACTACAGACGCTTCGTAGAGGGCTTCTCGAAGATTGCGACCCCCCTGAACCGCCTGACCCGGAAAGGAGAAAAATTTATCTAGACGGCCCAATGCCAGGAGAGTTTCGAGGAACTCAAGGATAGGCTAACGAGGGCACCTGTACTTCCACTACCGACACCCGGAGAGGATTACGAGGTTTATTGTGATGCATCATGGATCGGATTGGGGGGTGTACTGATGCAACAGAGGAAGGTCATAACCTATGCCTCAAGACAACTCAAGGAATATGAGAGGTCATAACCTACCTCTTTGGTGTCCATTGTAATGTGTTCTCAGATCACCAAAGCCTTAAATACCTCTTCACCCAGAAGGAGCTAAACCTGCGGCAGAGACGGTGGTTGGAGTTGTTGAAGGACTACGACCTATCAATCCAATACCATCCCGGAAAAGCAAATGTGGTAGCGGATGCTTTGAGCAGGAAGGGACAGATAGAGGGGACATCAGGGGGCACGATTACTCAGCAGGATAACTTGGTCGCGGAGTTCTCGCGGTTGAGGGTGGAGGTGGTACCGGCGGGAACGGTCGCACGATTGATGTCTTTAATAGTCAAGCCTACCTTGTTCGAGAAGATCCGAGAAGGCCAAAGGACCGACTCACAGTTACAGCTTGTGCGGGACAGGATTTCCCCGGACCAGGAGGGGGACTTTACGGTGGGGACAAACGGCACACTCCGTTTTCGAGGGCGGATCTGCGTGCTCGATTCGCCAGACTTGAAGTGGGAGATCTTGACAGAAGCGCACTGCGCTCCCTATGCGGCGTACCCTGGGGGCACAAAAATGTACAGGGACCTCAAGCAGACTTTCTGGTGGCCGAATCTGAAGGGGGATGTAACATGGTTCGTAGCGCATTGTTTGATCCGTCAATAGATAAAGGCCGAACACCAGCGACCGGCGGGGAAATTGCAACCACTACCAGTGCGAGAGTGGAAATAGGAGCGGATCACCATGGATTTCGTCACCGGGTTTCCGCGTTCGCAGCAGAGGCATGACACCATCTGGGTCATCGTGGATCGGTTAACGAAATCAGCTCACTTCCTACCCATTCACACGACGTGGATGCGAGATCGGCTGGCTCAGGTCTACATCAGTGAGATCGTGAGGTTGCATGGGGTACCGGCATCGATCACTTCAGATAGAGACACACGGTTTGTCTCAAAATTTTGGCAGAGTCTACAACGGGCTTTGGGGACCAAACTGCACTTCAACATAGCCTTTCACCCCCAGACGGATGGACAATCTGAACGGGTGATCCAGATCCTCGAGGACATGCTTCGAGCCTGTGTGCTTGATTTAGGGGACGGCTGGTCATGCTACTAACCTCTTGTGGAGTTCGACTACAACAACAGCTACCAGGCTAGCATCCATATGGCGCCGTACGAAGCTTTATATGGCCGACGCTGTCGATCCCCGATCTATTGGGACGACTTGGGGGAGCGAAAATTCTTGGGGCCAGACTTGGTAGAAGAGACCGAGGAAAAGGTGTGCCTCATCAGGCAGCGGTTGCTGACCGCCCAGAGTCGACAAAAGAGCTATGCAGACCAGAGACGCCACGACTTGGAGTTTCAGGTGGGGGAGCATGTGCTACTGCGAGTCTCGCCGTCCAAAGGGATTAAGCAGTTCGGGCTGAGAGGCAAGTTGAGCCAACGATATGTGGGGCCTTTTGAGATCTTGGAGCGCATCGGCCCGGTGGCCTATCGCCTAGCCCTACCGCCAAATCTCGACCGGATACACGACGTGTTCCATGTTTCAATGCTCCGAAGAAATCTCCCTGACCCATCGCGTGTATTCGACGTCACCGCGGTCGAGCTTAGAGAGGACCTGAGCTTTGAGAAAATACCAGTGCGGATTCTGGCACGGGGGGACAAAAAGTTGCGCAACCGGACGATCCCCTATGTGAAGGTGCTTTGGAGCAACTAGGAAGAACGTGAAGCGACTTGGGAACCGGAGTCGAAGATGAGGGAGTGCTACCCAGATCTATTCGTCGTGGACCATGTCACGCCCCGGAGGTTCTAAAGAGCGGAAAACGTACCCATTTTTTTTTTGAGTAGACCTCGCCCCCGGCGCGTATCAAACCCGCCACATATACAATTTCACTCCCCAAACGGGCGGAGTCTCCTTTGTATATGCACGACGTTACCAATAGAGCACATACTTTAACCATTCCAACCATGACAAACAAAGAGGAAAGAATACAATAAATCATACCATCACCGCTATCTCATACAGCCTATAGCATAAACCCATGGGTTTGTAAATCGGTGCCCACTCGACACCCAGTTTTTCCAAAACATTTTCGCAAACTCTTTGAGCGGCCATTAACTTGAAAGGATAAATCCACGAGTTTTAAAATCGGTGCCCACACGGCACATGCTTTGAAAACACTTTCGAAACCGGGTTTGCATTTGAAAACTAGCCGCAATTACACATCCTAATATTCACCAATTAGTTATAGGAAAACATCATTCCAACATCCACCACAGTAAATGTATCACAGTTTAACTAACCATAGTATGACGAAATAACCAAAAGTAAAGAAGATAACGTATCGTTTACTAGCCCTCATGGCTAGGGTCCTCTAACTGATGCCTCACCGTCGTCCCGAATTCCACCCCTATTCGAACCTGTCACAGTGTGGGTTGTCAGTGACTGATAAATTAGAGAAACATATAAGTAAATGCAATAACAGAAAGAATACACCGAATCACTGAAGCATTTACTTCCCCCCCCTCCCCCTCTCATGTATTGCTAGATCCCTGTCGAAAGTCACACTGGGCACCTACCCCAGCTTTCAGAATATTTTGGGCCCCAACCCCAATACCATACTCATCTTCTTGGTGCCCCCAACCCCTCCACTGCCCAAGTACGTAGCAGTCGCCTCTCCTTGAGGGGTCCCCACTAACCTCCCCTTGTGGGGTACATGGGTAAAATAACTTACCATCTTTCCGAAAAAATACACCCTGTGCAGTGGCCAAACTGCCGGTGTGCGTGTAAGCAATATGAGTGTCATAATAGCGTTGCGACCTCAGCCGCTTTAGTCAGAATAGTCTAACGATCCTGCGACCGCAGCCGCTTTGATTAACATAATACAAGGGATTCACATGCTACGGGGTTAGTCAAATTACCAAACAGATCTACTTTATCAAAACGAATATTCGGGAATGACACCACGCCGGTAATAACCAAAACTACCCACCTTGATTGTGCGAAGACTGCACTCCGGAGACCGAACCTTGCTCTCTGTTGACGCCCGGACCTAGAAGTAGTCCCCAAAAGAGCCGCGGTCAGATCAGAAATATAACAGTAGATAAACCGAGCCCAAAAACTCAAAAACACTAATGACCACTTGACCCGGCGGTGGCGCCCGCGCGCGTCGAGCGACGCGGCCGCCCCCCGCGGCGTTGCGGTCGTACAGAAGCGCGGGCCCCAGCCCCGCGCGGCACTTGCCGTGACCGCGCGGGCACCAAACCCGCGCGGCACCCTCCGCAACCGTGAGGGCCTTAGCCCCGCACGGTGCGAGCCGCGGCCGCGCAGCTACCGTCCCCGCGCGGCGCGTATCACGGTCGCGGCGGCGATGCCCTAGGGCTTCGCGGCGGCGACGCATAGGGTAGCAAACGGCTACTCCTACGACTCCACAAAAGACCCAACCAAAAACCGAGCGAAACCATATGAAAATAAATCTAGCTTACCTCTAATCGTCGGAGATGGTGACCCGTTAACGCTCCCAGCTTCGGCACGCTCGTCGGGAGGGTTTGGGGTCCTTTCGTCTTCTCCTTCTTTCCCACCGTTTCCTTCCGATTAGGGTTTCGCCTTTTCCCTTTTCTTTCGGTTGTTCCTTCCTCTCGTTTCCTTCCGGTTAGGGTTTCGCCTTTTTCCCTTTTCTTTTTCTTTCTTTCGGGAGAAATCACAACTTAATCTTTTATGTACGACTAAACACCATATCGGGTATTTTAAAATCCTAATTAATTAATTCCTTAATTAATTAATTCCTCAGATAAAATCCTTTGGAATAATTCTTTAAAGATAAATCCCTCGTTTTCCTCGGAAAGCGTGCCAAATCACTTACGCGGATTTTGATGCACCCCCTGGACATTGCGATCACTTTCTACCCCTTTCTGGGAGTTCCGTAAGTCGGAATCCGGATCCGATCACACTGCCGTTCTCCGTTTTCCGAGCTCTATTACAGAAAAATACCCGCACCTCCAAATTATCGACTTCAGTAAACCCGTTACATTAATTACTTTAAACGGAAACTTTATTAGCAGGAGGTATAAAGTGTTACAAAAATCTATGATATTACAGACCGGGATTAAGTTTCGAGGACGAAACTTGTTTTTAGAGGTGAGTGATTTAATACCCGCCTTCTAAATTGGTAATTTTATTTTATTTTATTAATTTAGTGGTCCGGCGGGGGTTAAATGTTCGTTTATTTCTGGGCTGACCGTCGGGGTTTGCGGGCATTTTTAGGTGCTAGAGCTCGCAAAACGGTGAACGGTGGCGCGATCGGATTCGAATTTCGACCCCGGGATCCCCCAGAAATAAATTTTGAAGTTCGCGATCAGTTCGGACGCATCAGGATCTGCGCTGGCGATCATCACATTTTTCGAGGTTACCGGGACCCCTCGTTTGAATTCCGATGGGTTATGTTGCGATCCGGGGACTTAGTTTCTTTTCCGCCTTTTTGTGTCTTCCTCCGTAGCATTAGGGCAGACGCGGGCGCGATAAAAAAGAAGAAAAAGGAATCCCCAATCCACATTCTCTCTCGTTTCAAGACGTCGGCGTAAGGGTCCAGGTAGAGAGACAGGGAGAGGGAAGGAGACATTCTTTGTTTTGCGGGATCGAGCGGGCAACGGGAGGACGATCCTCTCCTTCCTCTTCCTCCAGCGGATCGAAGGTGAGTGGTTTTCGTTTTAAGGGTTTTCTTGATTCGCGTTGTTTTGGGTTCGTCGTTTTGCGGGGGAAGCCGCCGCCGCCGCCACCGTGATTTTCAGGCCGCCGCGCGGGGCTGCCCGCAGGCAGCGCGCCGCGCGGCAAGGCTCCGCGTGGGGCTGTGTGTAGGTAGCGCGCCGCACGGCAGGGCGTCGCGCGGGGCTGCCCGCAGGCAGGGCGCCGTGCGGCAAGGCGCCACGCGGGGCTGCGTGCAGGCAGCGCGCCGCGCGGCAGGGCGCCGCGCGGGGTTGCCCGCAGGTAGGCGCCGCGCGGGCTGGTGCCGCGCGGGGTTGCCTGCAGGCAGCACGCCGCGCGGCAAGGCGTCGCGCGTGGCTGCGTGCATGCAGCGCGCCGCGCTGCAGGTTGCCGCACGGGGCTGCCCGCACGCAGGCGCCACGCGGGCTGGTGCCGCGCGGGGCTGCCTGAAGGCAACGCGCCGCGCGGCAGGGCGCCACGCGGCGCCTACCTGCGGGGCTGCCCGCAGGCAGGCGCCGCTTGGGACTGCCTGCAGGCAGGGCGCCGCGCGGCAGGGCGCCGCGCGGCGCTGCCCGTAGGCAGGGGCCGCGCGCGCTGGTGCCGCGTGGGGCTGCCCGCAGGCAGGCGCCGCGCGCGCTGGTGCCGCGCGGGGCTGCCTGCAGGAAACGCGCCGCGCGGCAGGGTGCCGCGCGGGGCAGCGTGCAGGCAGCGTGTCGCGCGGCAAGGCGTCGCGCCGGGCTGCCCGCTGGCAGCGCGCCGCGCGGCAGAGAGCCACGCGGGGCTGCCCGTATGCAGGCGCCGCGCGGGCTGCCTGCTGGCAGCGTGCCGCGCGGGCTGGTGCCGCGCGGGGCTGCCCGCAGTCAGGCCGCGCCGCGCGGGTCAGGGCCGCGCGGATTGGTGTCGTGCGGGGAGCTTCGTCGCGCGGGGTTCTAGGTCCTTGTCGGTTTTCCTTCTCCAGTTTTGAGTTGACGTTTGGTGTTTTAGTCATCTAGCCTTAGCATATTAATGTTTCTTCAGGGGCGCGGGACGTTGTAGGCTCGGCAGGCACGCAGACGCGGACAAGCCGAGCGCCGGTCATCACCCAAGGTGGGTACCTTTCCATGGTTGTTCGGGAAAAGGTTTAAGTGTAGAGATTACATGTTTGGGCAAAGGTGAAAAATAAATTAATTATCCATTTTCGTTGCTAACCCTGTTTAAGTTATTATCTATATACTTGGTTTCGAGGCTCGATATTGCTACACGCACACCAGCGGTTTGGCCACCGCGATGGTGTGCTTTTCCAGAAAAGTGGTACGTTGACCCGTGTACCCCACGTGTGGGTGACGTAATGGGGGCCCTCACGGGTGGGGGGTGTGAGCGGTGGTGCCGAGGCGGGTGCTCGGCGTGGTGCCGAGCCGGGTGCTCGGTGTGGTGCCGAGGTAGGTGCTTGGTGTGGTTGCCGGGGCAGGTGCCCGGTTTGGATTGTACAGGGAGAGGGTTTTTACTGTCGATTGCGAGATGAGGAGGGCGGGTGCTCTGGTTTTACTGCGGTTTGCCTTATTTATAGCCCTTATTGCTCTCGTGCTTTATTATCTGGTCACTGACTTCCCACTCTGTGATAGGTTCGTCCAGGGGTGAGTGCTAGGACGACGGTGAGGCCGCACGAGCGATCTTTTAGCCCTTCGGGGCTGCAGACTTTGACGTCTTCTTTCCTTGTTCATTTTATTACCTGTTAGTAGCTTACTTTGTAGATTTCGATACCCCTGTGGGGTCGACGTGGATGTTGGAATGTTTTCATACCTTGTAGATAAATGTTGTTTTACTTCTATTGGTTGGCCATTTTCAAACTACAAAGAAAAAGGAAAAGAAAACATTGCGAAAATAGTTTTGAAAATATGGGTGTCGAGTGGGCACCGTTTTAAAACTCTGTGGATTTATGGAATTGCGAAAAACAGTTTTGAAAACATGGGTGTCGAGTGTGCACCGTTTTAAAACTCTGTGGATTTATGGATTTCGAACCCAGCTTTGAAAACATGGGTGCCGTGTGGGCGCCGTTTTAAAAGTTGTGGATTTATCCTTTCAAAATTAGTCGGCCTTGTTAATCCTTATAAAAAATAGTTGTTTGTACTCGACTGCTGAGCTATTGTGGTTAAATGGATGTTTGTATGGATATTGTAGTCAGGACGCCATGCGTATACAAAGGAGACTCTGCCCGTTTGCAGAGTGAATTTGTATATGCGGCGGGTCTGGGCACGCACCGAGGGAGGAAAAAAAAAGGAAAAAAAAAAAAAAAAAACATATGTGATTATGGGAGCATCGGTGGCTATCCTTCCGCACGTTTAAACCCCCAGGGTGTGACACCGGGAGCACCGAGGATTGGTGATGCCACGTGGCAGTACCCTATTGGTTGGACGGCGTCAAATGAGGCGGAGGCAGTTGTGACACGTGGCGTCGTGTGATTGGCCGACAGATTCCGGAAGACCCGGTGCGTGGGCCGGACGCGTGAGCCGCGTGAACCATGTTGGGACACGTGGCACTGTTCCATTGGCGGGCGCACGTCGCCCACGTGCGCGGGGCGCGCGGAGTGTAATATCATGATTTTTTGTGTATCGTTTTACCCTCTTGCAAATAAACTACATGTTAGTGAAAATTGAATTATCAAGTTTTCTTAAGTTGACTATCATGTGGTGCGGGTATTTTTCTGTGATAGAGCTCGAAAAACGATGAACGGTGGTGCAATCGGATCTGAAATCCGACTTACGGATCCCCCGGAATGGGGTTTTGAAGGTCGCGGTAACCGTAGTGTGCATCAGAATCCATGCTAAAGATCTGGCACGCTTTTCGAGAGGATGTGGAATTACCTTGTGGGAATGAATAATTAATTTTAAAATAATAAATACCAGATGTGGGTTTTATTGTACGTACCAAGAGAGAAATATGTTTTTCCCGAAAGAAAAGAGAAAACCCTAGCCGGAGAGAAAAGAGAGAAAGGAGAAAAAAAAGAAAACCCTGACCGGAGGAAAAAGAAAGAGAGAAGAAGAAAGCGGAGGAGTCCGATCACCTTCGATCCACATGTCGGAGCCGGAAGTGTGAGCAGATCATCATCTCCGACGAGATCGCGGTAAGCGAAGTTCTTTTTCGGTTTTCGTTGGGGTTCTCGTCGTTTCCGTTTAGCCGCCGCCGCCATCGCCGCCGCGCCGCGCGGCCTAGTGCCGCGCGGGGCGCCGCTCGCAGGCGGCGGCACCCGCGCTGGCAGGTGCCGCGCGGGGCGCCGCTCGCAGGCGGCGGCACCCGCGCTGGCAGGTGCCGCGCGGGGCGCCGCCTGTAGGCGGCGCGCGTCGCGCGGCCTAGTGCCACGCGGGGCGCCGCCCGCAGGCGGCAGCACCCGCGCGGGCAGGTGCCGCGCGGGGCCCCGCCCGAAAGCGGCGGCACCCGCGCGGGCAGGTGCCGCGCGGGGCGCCACCCGCAGCCAGCGCGCGCCGTGCGGCCTGGTGCTGCGGGGGGCGCCGCCCGCAGGCGGCAGCACCCCTGTTGACAGGTGTCGCGCGGGGCGCCGCCCGCAGGCGGCAGCACCTGCGTTGGCAGGTGCCGCGCGGGGCGCTGCCCGCAGGCGGCGTCACTCGCGCGGGCAAGTGCCGCGCGCGTCGCGCGGCCAGTGCTGCGCGGAGCGCCGCCCGCGAGCGGCGCGCGGGGAGTCTGACCGCACGGCCGAGCCGCATGCAGCGCTGATCGGGGCCGGTGCCCGCGCGGCCGCACGGCGTGCAGCACTGCGGGGAAAGGGACCGCGGCCGCGTCGTCCGTCGCGCGTCGTTACCGCCGCCGTTGCCAGGTTTTCGTCGTACTCTTGGGTTTGGACTCCGTTTCTTCACAGAATGCAATTCAGTCTGACATGTTGTTCTTTTGGGGACTTTCTTAGGTCCGGGTGCCGATTGTGAGCGTGTTTCGGTCCCAGGTGTTCCAGTCAGCACATTTTGAGGTGGGTACTTTGTTGTATTTCGGTGTATGGTAATGTAGTGATCCGGCCTTTCGGGGTATTTTTGACTTACATGTAGTCATTTAAGCCTATAAATGAAATAAAATTACTCAATTCTTAAAAGTTGGCCATTGTGAGGTGCTAGTATTTTTCTGCGATAGAGCGCGGAAAAAGAAAGCCGACGGTGCGATCGGATCTGAAATCCGATATCGGGATCCCCCGGAACGGGATTCAAAGTGATACGGTGATTAGTCGTGCATCGGAATCCGTGCAAAATATCTTGCACCCGTTAGAGATAAGGTGGGTTATCTCGTAGGGGATAATTAATTAGTTAATTAATTATCCCAGACGGAAAATTAATAATTCCCTTACGTACGAATTAAAGAGAAATTAATTAAAGATAAAGTACGACAATATAAGGGATCCCGATTATCGGAAAGAAAAGAAAAGAAGAAAATAAAAACCCTAATCGGTGAAGAAAAAAAAAAGAAAAGAAAAGACGGAACCCTAGCCGGAAGAAAGGGAAAGGAGAAAGAGAAGGATCCCGATCTTCCCGGACACCGAACCGAAGGCAAGAACGCGACCGGACAACCTTCCCGTCGATCTTCGGTTAGTAAAATAATTGTTTTAAATTATTTGAGATTTTTCCGTCGTCTCTTTTGTTTGAGTTCTTGGTTTCTCCGCTGTACCCGTCACCGTCGCCGTCGTCGTCATCATGCTAGGGCACGGAACTGACGGCGGAGGCGCGCGGTGCCGCTAGGGCATCGCGCGGAGGAGAGGCACCCATGCGGACCCGCAACCGCGAGGCACCGCATGGGCGCCGTACGGCTGCCGCGCGGACCCGCAACCGCGCGGGCGGCACCCGCGCGGACCCGCAACCGTGCGGGCACCGCGCGGGCGCCGCGCGGCTGCCGCGCGGGCGGCACCCGCTCAGGCCCGCAACCGCGCGGGCGCTGTGCGGGGCCGCACCCGCGCGGGCGCCGCACGGCCGCCGCACGGACAGCACCCGCGCGGGCAATCCCGCGCGCGGGTGCCATGCGGGGCGGCACCCGCGCGGGCGCCGCACCCGGGTGGCCGCCGCACGGACAGCACCCGCGCGGGCAATTCCGCGCGCGGGTGCGGAGCGGGGCCGCACCCGCATGGGCGCCGCGCTGCCGCCGCGCGGGCAGCAGCCATGCGGGGCCGCACCCGCGCGGGCGCCGCACAAGGGTGGCCGCCCCACGGACAGCACCCGCGCGGGCAATTCCACGCGCGGGTGCCGAGCGGGGCCGCACCCGCATGGGCGCCGCGCGGCCGCCGCGCGGGCAGCACCTGTGCGGGGCACCGCGCCGCGTGGGCGTCGCCGCGGAGACACGCCGCGCGGTTCCGAACCGCGCGGGGCTCCAGCGGACGACGACGGCGGCGCGGGATTTCCGTTCCGTCAACCCGGACGGTGTTGGACCTTTCCGTCAAAAAGAATAAATTGGGTCTTGTGTTTTCGGATGTTAGTACACGCTTTTGACTATAGTTATCTTTGCGGGCTTTCTTTAGGTCCAGACGCACAGCGGGGGTGCGCGAAGGATTCAGGTGTTCCGATTTCTCTTAAAATAGGTGGGTACGGTTGCTGTAAATACAACCAGTGCAGTAAGTGCATCTATCGTCATTAAAATGCTCTTAATTTATCTAACAAAGTAGATGGACAGTTTAACCTTTCGCATAATTGTGTTTTTATCTAACAATTGAAGCGGCTACGGTCGCGGTGCTCATGACACGCCGATCTCGGCAAATCCGTTTTCGGATGCTGCACGTACACAGGCGGATTGGCCTCCGCATGGGTGTACTCTTCCGGAAGAGTGGTCTCTTACGACCCGTGTTCCTCACAAAGGTGTGGGTGCCGTGAGGACCTCTTCGCGCCCGCTGAAAGTAGCACACCAGCACCGCGAAGAGGTTAAAAACATCAAAGAGGTGTTTGCGCACGAGGGGAGACTTTAGTCTCTCCGACAAATATTCTGGGGTTGGTGCCCAATTTAATTGATAATTCTGGGGTTGGGGCCCAGCTTAATATGTGCAGGGTTTTAGCGAAATGGTTCCGGTGTATTCGGTTTGCTCCTTATTTCCTTATTGATATTAGTCATCTACTTTGTTTGTCACTGACATTACCCACTCCGTGACAGGTGTTACGAGGTTCGTTAGCCGGGAGGGCGGTGAGACTGCGTCGCGAGAACCGTAGTCAGAACACTTGGTTTTTATTATCTCATTTCTCTTACGCTTAATTTAGTTAATTTGCTTGTGGGTCGTAATATTCGTGGACATGTATTACTTAGCGCTGTGGATGAGGTGTACTTTTATATTCGTTTCTTTTGGTGATGTTTTCTTATGCGGCACGTTTTTATGATAAACCGAATGATTTCGAAAAGGTTTTCTCAAAACGAAGTGCCGTGTGGGCACGGGTTTTGCAACCGCTGGCTTTATCCTTTCTAAACACTAATGCCGCTTTAATATTCCGCTTGATGATGTATGTCTATTGTATGGTTGATGGTTGGTGTTTGACGTATGTTGTTGTAAATGAGACGCCGTGCATATACAAAGGAGACTCTGTCCGTGGGCAGGGAAAATTTGTGTATGTGGCGGTCTGGCACGCACGGGGGATGAGGTTTAAAATACCTTGTTAAGAAAGAAAAAAAAATGATACACGCAATTTTCGCTTTGATAGACTCAAAATCCCCCGGGGGCGTGACAGATTAAATGGTATCAGAGAAAAACAACCATAACCATAGTAGACGTGATCCACATCCACAGTGTAGGGTACCACAAGCAAATTAGACATGAGATAACCAAGGTATAGGTGCGTAGTACGTGAGAGTACGGGAAAAAGGGGAACGTAATGTAGGTGTAATCTTAAGACAGGGTGTTAGGGTTATAGCCTTAGGGTTAACGTGGTTTCTTTGTCTATAGCGGACGATGGCCCGGACTAGATCGTCCACCGAGAATGCGGACGCGGACAGGGTGACCCCGACCACCGCAGAGAACCAGCTCCTCCGACAACAACTGCGGGAAATGGCCGGGCAACTAGCGACGCTGACGGAGCAGGTTCGTCACCTGACGCAGCGACAGGCAACCGCGCCAGCCGAGCGCGATCCAACCCCTCCGCCCGAAACCGCCGCACCCACTACGGGACCGCAAGGGACGGGTGGTACGACGACGGAACAGCCCCCATCCCTAAGGGATGTACCTACTCCGACGACCACGGGGCCCGTGATGGGAGCGACAACAGGGGAGGCAGGAACGACCCCTACTCTCGGGGGGTCCGCCGCTGTAGGAGGGATCACGGAGCAACGAACGATGCGAGAAAGGGTCAGGACGAATTTGGCTAAGTTCAAGAAGCATGACCCTCCCACTTTTGAGGGAGAGACGACCGACCCATGGGTCGTCGAGAAATGGGTAGATACCATGGAAAAACTCTTCGAGGACCTACTGATGGAGGAACACGAGCGGGTTCCACTAGCCGTCCACTTCCTCGAAGGGAATGCACGCATCTGGTGGAAGACGGTACGCCCGGATCCAACTACAAACGACCCGCTACCGACATGGACGGCCTTTAGAGAGGAACTTTTTGACGCTTTCTTCTCCGATAGCGTCAAGCGGCAATTGGAAGACGACCTGAAGAACATTAGACAAGGGAACCGCTCGGTCATGGAATATCAAAGGGAGTTCGTAAGATTGGTTAACTGCGTCCCGTTTGTTATACGAGATGAACCCCACAAGGCCCGTCGTTTTGTGGACGGGTTACGGAGCGACATCTTCGAGATGGTTCAGGCAGCGGACCTGCGCACGTTCATGGAAGTGGTGGATAGGGCCACCATAGTGGAGCGGGGGTTCGCTATCACCCGAGCTCGACGTGAGGGATCAGAAAATAACCGGGAGAGGAAACGGACACAGACTTACCCGGGAGGGGGTCCGTCTGGTGGGAGCCGACCCCCAAAGTACCCCAAGACGCAACAAGGAAGCAAGAGTGCACCTATTGGAAAGCCGCGACCAGCAAACAAGCCATGTGTTATTTGCGGAGCATCGCATCCAGTGACGGAATGCCCTAAGAGACAGGACCACTGTTACCGCTGCGGCAAACCGGGGCATCTCCGATTCAACTGTCCCCTGAACACTGGAGCGGCATCTTCCGCAGCCTCCACCCCAACGGCACAGCCACCAGGACGGGGTAGAGCATCAATGGGAATGCCCCCACACACTCCGGCGCCAAGAGCAGAAGGAGAATCGCGACCACAACCAAGAGGGAGGCTCTACTCCATGGGCCAACATGGAGCGACACTGCAAGAGGAGGCGGTCGCAGGTATTACCTCCGTTTCTAATTTCCAAGCTCGAACCCTGTTTGACACCGGGGCAACTCGCTCCTTTATTTCCCGCACTTTTGCGCAAACACATCTGCTAGAAAGTAGTACCCTTGATGTCTTACTGACCGTTCAGACCCCTGGGGGGCCAATCGCGGCAACCGGCCTAGTACCCTCTTGTTTAATAAAACTGGGAAGGTTGTCGTGCCCCTGGGATCTGGTGGTCATACCGCTAAAAGAATACGACGTGGTTTTGGGCATGGACTGGCTTACCGAGTATCAGGCGATCATCGATTGCGAGAAGCGCCAGGTGCAACTACGGAAGCCGGGATTCCCAGAAAACGTGTACTTGGCTTGTAAGAGCACTTCCTTCTTGGCTATCATCTCCGCGTCGCGAGCTAGGAAGTTGGTGGAGGGCAGGTGCGTGGCCTATCTAGCCTCGGTAGATTTAGCCACCCGACCCGTTCCCTCGCCTTCCGAAATTCCAGTAGTAAAGGAATTTCCGGATGTGTTTCCGGCAGAGCTCCCCGGAGCGCCGCCGGAACGAGAGGTCGACTTCCCTATTAAACTACTTCCCGGCACCAAACCCATCACCAAGGCACCGTACAGGATGGCCTTCGCGGAGTTGAAGGAACTCAAGGCACAGTTGGAGGACCTTTTGGATAAGGGCTTCATCAGACCTAGCGCATCACCCTGGGGCGCGCCCGTCCTGTTTGTGAGAAAGAAGGACAGAAGTCTCCGGTTGTGCATCGACTACCGGGAGATAAATAAGGTCACCGTTAAGAACAAGTACCCCCTGCCAAGGATCGACGACCTCTTCGACCAACTACAGGGGGCGATGGTGTTTTCAAAGATTGACCTGCAGTCGGGCTATCTTCAGGTCCAGGTCAAGGGGGAGGACATCCCCAAAACGGCTTTTCGGACTCGCTACGGTCATTACGAATTTACAGTAATACCGTTCGGGCTCACGAATGCCCCGGCGGTGTTCATGGACATGATGAACAGGGTATTCAAACCCTTCCTGCATTTATTCGTGGTGGTCTTCATCGACGATATCCTCATCTACTCCCGTACAGACGAGGAACATGAAGAACATCTGCGCACAGTCCTCCAGACCCTACGGGAATAGAAACTCTACGCCAAACTCAAAAAGTGTGAGTTTTGGCTCCGAGAGGTTGGCTTCTTGGGGCACGTAATCTCAGCGGCTGGAGTCGCAGTCGATCCGAAGAAGATAGATTCGGTGACAGACTGGTCCCAACCGACGACGGTGACGGAGATTCGAAGCTTCCTGGGATTAGCCGGGTACTACCGGCGCTTCGTGGAGGGTTTCTCCAAGATAGCCACCCCTTTAAACCGTTTGACTAAAAAGGGGGAAAAGTTTATCTGGACGGACAAATGTCAGAGGAGCTTCGAGGAGCTCAAGGATAGGTTGACGCGAGCCCCGATTCTCGCCCTGCCAGAACCAGGGGAGGATTATGAAGTATACTGCGATGCGTCGCGAAACGGACTGGGTGGAGTACTCATGCAACAGGGAAAAGTTATAGCCTATGCATCAAGGCAGCTCAAGGAATACGAGCGAAACTACCCCGTGCACGATTTGGAACTCGCAGCGGTTGTGTTCGTCCTCAGCTTTGGAGACACTACCTGTATGGGGCACACTCCAATGTGTACTCAGATCATAAAAGTCTTAAGTACCTTTTCACCCAAAAGGAGTTAAATTTGCGACAAAGACGGTGGCTCGAGCTACTGAAGGATTACGATTTAACGATCCACTACCACCCGGGAAAGGCAAACGTGGTGGCCGACGCCCTGAGCCGTAAGGGGCAGGCCGAGAAGGCAGGGGTAAGTGCCATCACCCAACAAGATAGTCTGATTGCTGAATTTTCGCGATTAAGACTAGAAGTAGTACCAGCGGGTACAGTCGAACAACTTCTGACACTGGTGGTCAGACCTACCTTGCTTGACAAAATTCTCGAGGGGCAGTCGACTGATGACCAACTCCAGCTGGTGCGAAATAGAGTGACTGCCGACCAAGAAGGTGATTTCACAGTAAACTCCGACGGCACGATACGATTTCGGGGACGAATCTGTGTGCCGGATCTACCGGAACTCAAAGAGGAAATCCTGCGGGAGGCGCATACTGCTCCATACACAGCGCATCCCGGGGGAACGAAGATGTACAAGGACGTCAAACAGACCTTCTGGTGGCCCAAAATGAAGGGAGACGTGACTCGGTTTGTGGCACACTGCCTGGTGTGCCAACGAGTAAAGGCCGAACACCAGCGTCCAGCAGGAAAATTGCAACCCTTACCGGTGCCCGTGTGGAAGTGGGACATGATTACCATGGATTTTGTGACTGGATTCCCGAGATCGTCACAGGGACACGATGCAATATGGATAATCGTGGACCGTCTGACGAAATCGGCCCACTTTCTGCCCATACACACGACGTGGGCGCGAGAACGACTGGCGCAAACCTACATCAACGAGATAGTAAGGTTGCATGGGGTGCCGACGTCCATCACGTCGGACAGGGACACGCGATTTGTGTCAAACTTTTGGCAGAGCCTGCAGCGAGCAATGGGAACCAAGTTGCACTTCAGTACGGCTTTTCACCCGCAGACCGATGGACAATCAGAGCGGGTGATACAAATTGTGGAGGACATGCTTCGGGCATGCGTTTTGGACCTGGGCGAAGGGTGGGCACGGTGTCTGCCCCTAATGGAATTTGCCTACAATAACAGTTACCAGGCCAGCATTCAGATGGCACCATACGAGGCCCTGTACGGGCGCCGCTGTCGGTCTCCAATATGCTGGGACGACTTGGGTGAGCGTAAGTTTCTGGGCCCAGATTTGGTGGAGGAGACCGAAGCAAAGGTGCGATTGATTAGACAAAGACTACTGACCGCCCAGAGTAGACAGAAAAGCTACGCGGACAACAGACGCCGAGACTTAGAGTTCATGGTGGGTGAACATGCGTTGCTCCGAGTTTCGCCCTCCAAGGGGGACCGACGCTTCGGCATAAAGGAAAAGTTAAGCCCGAGGTACGTAGGACCGTTCGAGATCCTAGAACGCGTAGGACCGGTGGCGTACCGATTAGCCCTGCCGCCAAATCTCGAACGAGTCCATAACGTGTTCCACGTCTCAATGCTCCGGAAGTACCTAGCCGATCCCTCTCATGCCTTGGATGCCTCCACCATCGAGTTGCGAGAGGATTTAAGCGTCGAGGAGACGCCGGTGCGGATTTTGGCGAGAGAGGACAAGAAATTTCGCAAACGAACAATCCCCTATGTAAAGGTCCAGTGGAGCAACCATGAAGAGCGCGACGCGACTTGGGAACTGGAATCGAAGATGAGGGAATGTTTTCCCGAATTGATTAGTGGGGTTTATATTTAAGTTTCGGGACGAAACTTTTTATAAAGTGTGAGTGGTGTAGTGATCCGGCCTTTCGGGGTATTTTTGACTTACATGTAGTCATTTAAGCCTTTAAGTGAAATAAAATTATTCAATTCTTAAAAGTTAGCCATTGTGAGGTGCTAGTATTTTTCTGCGATAGAGCGTGGAAAAAGAAAGCCGACGGTGCGATCGGATCTGAAATCCGATATCGGGATCCCCCGGAACGGGATTCAAAGTGATACGGTGATTAGTCGTGCATCGGAATCCGTGCAAAATATCTTGCACCCGTTAGAGATAAGGTGGGTTATCTCGTAGGGGATAATTAATTAGTTAATTGATTATCCCAGACAGAAAATTTATAATTCTCTTACGTACGAATTAAAGAGAAATTAATTAAAGATAAAGTACGACTATATAAGGGATCCCGATTATCGGAAAAAAAAGAAAAGAAGAAAATAAAAGCCCTAATCGGTGAGAAGAGAGAAAAAAAAAAAGAAAAGAAAAGACGGAACCCTAGCCGGAAGAAAGGGAAAGGAGAAAGAGAAGGATCCCGATCTTCCCGGACACCGAACCGAAGGCAAGAACGCGACCGGACAACCTTCCCGTCGATCTTTGGTTAGTAAAATAATTGTTTTAAATTATTTGGGATTTTTTCGTCGTCTCTTTTGTTTGAGTTCTTGGTTTCTCCGCTGTACCCGTCACCGTCGCCGTCGTCGTCATCATGCTAGGGCACGGAACGGACGGCGGAGGCGCGCGGTGCCGCTAGGGCATCGCGCGGAGGAGAGGCACCCATGCGGACCCGCAACCGCGAGGCACCGCATGGGCGCCGCGCGGCTACCGCGCGGACCCGCAACCGCGCGGGTGGCACCCGCGCGGACCCGCAACCGTGCGGGCACCGCACGGGCGCCGCGCGGCTGCCGCGCGGGCGGCACCCGAGTAGGCCCGCAACCGCGCGGGCGCTGTGCGGGGCCGCACCCGCGCGGGCGCCGCACGGCCGCCGCACGGACAGCACCCGCGCGGGCAATCCCGCGCGCGGGTGCCGTGCGGGGCCGCACCCGGGTGGCCGCCGCACGGACAGCACCCGCGCGGGCAATTCCGCGCGCGGGTGCCGAGCGGGGCCGCACCCGCATGGGCGCCGCGCGGCCGCCGCGCGGCCAGCAGCCGTGCGGGGGCGCACCCGCGCGGGCGCCGCACCCGGGTGGCCGCCGCACGGACAGCACCCGCGCGGGCAATTCCGCGCGCGGGTGCCGAGCGGGGCTGCACCCGCATGGGCGCCGCGCGGCCGCCGCGCGGGCAGCACCCGTGCGGGGCCGCACCCGGGTGGCCGCCGCACGGACAGCACCCGCGCGGGCAATTCCGCGCGCGGGTGCCGAGCGGGGCCGCACCCGCATGGGCGCCGCGCGGGCAGCACCCGTGCGGGGCACCGGGCCGCGCGGGGAGCACCCCTGCGGGGCACCGCGCCGCGTGGGCGTCGCCGCGGAGACACGCTGCGCGGTTCCGAACCGCGCGGGGCTCCGGCGGACGACGACGGTGGCGCGGGATTTCCGTTCCGTCAACCCGGACGGTGTTGGACGTTTCCGTCAAAAAGAATAAATTGGGTCTTGTGTTTTCGGATGTTAGTACACGCTTTTGACTATAGTTATCCTTGCGGGCTTTCTTTAGGTCCAGACGCGCAGCGGGGCTGCGCGAAGGATTCATGTGTTCCGATTTCTCTTAAAATAGGTGGGTACGGTTGCTGTAAATACAACCAGTGCAGTAAGTGCATCTATCGTCATTAAACTGCTCTTAATTTATCTAACAAAGTAGATGGACAGTTTAACCTTTCGCATAATTGTGTTTTTATCTAACAATTGAAGCGGCTACGGTCGCGGTGCTCATGACACGCCGATCTCGGCAAATCCGTTTTCGGATGCTGCACGTACACAGGCGGATTGGCCTCCGCATGGATGTACTTTTCCGGAAGAGTGGTCTCTTACGACCCGTGTTCCTCACAAAGGTGTGGGTGCCGTGAGGACCTCTTCGCGCCCGCTGAAAGTAGCACACCAGCACCGCGAAGAGGTTAAAAGCATCAAAGAGGTGTTTGCGCACGAGGGGAGACTTTAGTCTCTCCGACAAATATTCTGGGGTTGGTGCCCAATTTAATTGATAATTCTGGGGTTGGGGCCCAGCTTAATATGTGCAGGGTTTTAGCGAAATGGTTCCGGTGTATTCGGTTTGCTCCTTATTTCCTTATTGATATTAGACATCTACTTTGTTTGTCACTGACATTACCCACTCCGTGACAGGTGTTACGAGGTGCGTTAGCCGGGAGGGCGGTGAGACTGCGTCGCGAGAACCGTAGTCAGAACACTTGGTTTTTATTATCTCATTTCCCTTACGCTTAATTTAGTTTGTTACGGATTTTGTTTTGGCGCATTTCGTGAAAGTGTTAAGTCTTGAAAATTGAAGATGAATGAAGTTTGGATCATATACCTCAATCTCAAGAAAGAAGAATTCAAAAGGATCAGGTAAGTTTAACTAAATATTTTTGGTGATCCGAATACTTCTTGTAGTGGAGAAACACTTGGAAGAATTTTTTATCGCATAAAAATCAAGAACTGGACATGGGACATGTTCAGGATCCGGATCAGACAGTCCGATCCGGATCCCGAAGGGTGCTTGTTCATTGGCAAATCCGATCCGGATCATAGTCATTTCGATCCGGATCCCGAACATGGGAATTTGCTGAAATTCATGAACGATCCGGATCGTGCATTACAATCCGGATCCCGAACCCTGTTTCTCTGGAATTGCCTGACTCGTTACGACGATCCGGATCACAGCTAATCCGATCCGGATCGCCGTCGTGAAAATTTCCAGAAACGGACAGTTTTTGATCCTTATCTTATTCCTAGGGTTTCTAACCTATAAATAGACCCTATGATTCTTTTTCTAGGGTTAATCCAGAAAATCCACATAGAGCCGTCATAATCAAATATCATCATATACGGCCCTAGATCCACATATAGAGAAGAAAGGAAATCATTAGATATTACTCTATGTTTCTTCATCTATATTGATTAGTTTGATTCTAGGTTTTCATACTCACATCTTGAGTTGAATCAAACTAATGAATACTTAGATGGTATTTCCTATCTATCTTTGATCTAAGTATTCGGCGGATCATCACCACCCAAAAACAACGATTTACCCCAAAATCGGCGCGTGGACTCGCGTGGCCTTGTGGATTCAAGGTGCAACCGCTCTCGTGGATTCGGAGCGAGGTACGTTCGTGGATTCGAAGCATGCTACTGGGTGAAGACCGTGGATTCGGTCTGACGTCGTGGACTCGACGTTGGACGTCGTGGATTCGGCGTTGGACGGAGATCGTGGATTCGAGACGCGTTGCGGAGCGAGCGGAGAAGATCAACTAGGAGCGTATGGAAAAGGTTGAGCCGTCTGTGAGTACGGTATATCACCTTGTACGTGTTTAATTCTAGTGGATTTCACCGTGTTATCGGTCCCGTGGTTTTTTACTCCGGTTTGGAGTTTTCCACGTAAAAATCTTGCGTGTTCATTTATATTTCCGCATTGGGTTTTTTATTGCGCAATGATTTTTTGAGTGTTTATTGTTTACACCTATTCACCCCTCTCTAGGTGTTTTTTCCCCTATTTAGATCTTTTATTACATATAACCCAACAAGTGGTATCAAAGCGGGAATAGGGTTGTAAACAATGGTTGAAGGTGGAAACATCAACAGACCCCCATTCTTTGATGGAACAAATTATGCGTGCTGGAGAGTACGGATGAAAGCCTTTTTAATTTCCATCGACGAACGGGTGTGGCAATCAATTGAATTAGGATGGTCTAATCCAACTGAAATTATTGCTGATGTTCGCACCATCAAACCTAGGTCGAAGTGGACCAAGGAAGAGTTAGATTCATCTTCTTACAACGGCAAGGGAATTAATGCTATTTTCAATGCCTTATCTCAAACTGAATTCTCTCGCGTCTCGGCATGTGAGACTGCGAAAGAAATCTGGGATGTTCTTCAGGTTACACATGAGGGAACTAACCTCGTGAAGATTCAAAAGCTGCAAATTCTTACGAGCAGATTTGACTCTATTTTCATGGCAGAAAATGAATCTTTCACGGACTACTATACACGATTGCAAGATATCGTAAACTCATGTGCTAACCTGGGAGAGAAGATTCCAGAATTTAAGGTTGTAAGAAAGATCTTAAGAACTCTTCCTGAACGATTTCGCCCAAAGGTTACAGCCATTGAAACTATTAAACACCCGGACGAAATGCGTGTAGAAGAACTAGTTGGTTCATTACAAACTTATGAAATGACATTTACTACTAACTATTCTTCAGGAAAGGCATCCTCTTCTAAGTCTTCAGGTTATGCTTTGAAAACAACAAAGGAAGAAGACACGGATTCATCCTCCTCAGACGATGACGAGAACCTATCTATGGAGGAATTTGAGAAGCAGCTTGCTCTCTTGACAAGGAAGTTTCGCCGCAACTTTCGAAGGGGTAATTCAAGTAAAACTCCATCCTTCGGAAAGTCGAAGAAAGGCAAGGGTATTTCAAGTTACAAGTCAAGAAAGCAAGAGAACTTTTCTAAGGATAAGAAAAGCATAGAAGGACAAGTCCAATGCTTCAAGTGCCGAGGATACGGCCATATCTCAACGGAATGTCCAACTAAGAATCCGTCGAAGAAGAAAGCGATGCAAGTCGTCACCTGGGATGACAACTCAACGTCAAATGAGTCATCCTCAAGTGATGAAGAAGAAAGCGCAACGGCATTCCACGCGTCCATATCTTCACCCTTCATGTGCTTAATGGCAAGTACTTCAGATTCATTGTCCAACTCCTCCCGGGTTGAAAAAACTGCAACGGATGATGAATCAAGTAACTCCGAAGGTGAAGATTTTGTTTTAGCCTACCACAGACTTTTACGGGATTCAAAGAAACTGGCTAAACAAAACAAGGGGTTGAGAGGGAGATTACAGGATCTCGAAGTAGAAGTAAAAAGGGTAACTTCTCTCTCGACCGATCTTGAAGTGGAAAGGGATAATCTGATAAAAGCAAATGTTTCCCTTCAAGAGTCCAATGAGCAACTCGAGAAGAATTATGTAGATATGGTGAACAAAGCGAATTACTTCTTGAAGCTCAACGGCGAGGCTCGACAGGAAAAACTGGAAATGACAGAGACCATTCTCCAACTAAATGATGACTTAAAGAGATTTTCATCAGGAATGAGTAAGTTGGATAAGCTTCTTGGTCTTGGTCAATCAAACAAGTTCGGCCTCGGATACAATCGAACTGAAGATAATTTTAGTTCGGTTGGGACAGTTTTCGTGCCTCAGTCGGTATCTCCTCCTCCGACACCGGAATTCACGATTACCAACGACAACAAGCCTACTTCACCCTCCTCGGGATCGTCAAGCACTAAGGTATGTTTTCGTTGTAATTTTGCAGGGCACATTGAAAGAAATTGCAAGATTAGAGCTCAAAGATCAAATCAATCACATCTTGCAATTGCTACCAATGAGTTCACTCCCAGGAAATCAAAGAAGGACTTTTCAAAAGAAAAGAACATTGGTAGTACCTCAAGCAAGACGATGACAAAAGAAAAAGATCAATCATACAAGACGTCTTCATCAAGGAAAATTTCTCAACCATTGCCAACATACTCTAAAACTCAAAAGGTTTGGGTATGCAAAGGTGAAATCTTCCCTTGTCTTGTTTCTAATGTTTCCTTGCATGCTTATGATAATTCGTCTTGGTATCTGGATAGCGGTTGTTCCCGTCACATGACCGGTGACAAAAATAGTTTTCAAAACTTTGAGAAAATCTCCGGAGGACTCGTTGTTTTCGGAGACGGTCGATCTTCCAAAATTGTTGGAAAAGGAACAGTAGCTATTCCAGATGGCCCGATTTTGAAAAACGTGTTATTTGTTGATGGCCTTAAGACTAACCTCATTAGCATAAGTCAACTTTGCGACAATGGTTTTTCAGTTAACTTTTCATCTGTTGAATGTGTTGTAACTGATAAGGACCATGTCTTCTTTTTAAAAGGGGTTAGATCTGAAAACAATTGCTATGTTGTTCCTAATAAAATTTCAGAAAAATGTAACCTAGTTTCTTTAGATAATGAAACACTTTGGCATGAAAGACTAGGTCACATAAATTTTAAAGAACTAGCAAAGATTTCAAATAAAGACGTGGTTAAGGGGGTTCCTAAACTTCTATTTAAAAACAACATTGTGTGCGGAGGTTGTCTTAAGGGAAAACAATCAAGGGCTGCACACAAGAACCTGAACCACGTTGGTACCAAACGGCCCTTGGAATTACTGCACATGGATTTAATGGGGCCGACCCGTCAACCATCTTTGGGAGGTAAATGGTATATTTTCTTATTGGTTGATGATTTCTCTAGGTTTTCATGGGTAGCATTTTTAAAAGAGAAAGCTGATACGTTTGATTCTTTTCATGAGATTTGCCATCGTATTATGATTGAAAAGAATGAAAAGATCATTCGTGTTAGAAGTGATAGAGGTGGAGAATTCATTAATTCCAAATTCATTGATTTTTGCACTTCCAACGGCATAAAACATGAATTCTCGGCACCCTATACACCTCAGCAGAATGGTGTTGTTGAGCGCAAAAACAGGGTTGTTCAAGAGATGGCGCGTGTGATGCTTCATAGCCGGAATTTACCACTATATTTTTGGGCTGAGGCTGTGAACACCGCTGTCTATGTCATTAATCGAGTGTATTTGCGCCCAGGAACTTTAAATACACCATATGAGCTGTGGTTTAGTAGAAAACCGGATATCAAATACTTTCGTATCTTTGGGAGTCGATGTTTTATTTTGCGTGATCGCGAAAATCTTGGTAAGTTCGATTCTCGAAGTGACGAAGGGATCTTTTTGGGTTATTCTACAAATAGCAGAGCATATCGGGTATTTAACATGGAATCTAAAACGATTGTAGAATCTATAAATGTTAAAGTAGATGAAGCTTTTCACTTTTCATCTGAAAAATCTACCCTCGATATCTCTCTTGATGATGATACTCCTGTAAGTGCATCTTCTCATGATAATACTTCCAATATTAATGATGCATCTAATGGTTCTTCAAGTTTATCTGATGTGCAGGAATCATCTCATGTACCTCCGAGTGCTCCGTTACAACAAACGTTACGCATCTCCAAGGATCATCCTGAATCAAACATCATTGGATACCCACAAGAAGGAGTCAAAACTCGGAGACAGTTGGTTTGTGGATTCGCTTGCTACGTTTCCTTGATCGGACCAAAGAACATCGATGAAGCTCTTCAGGATGATTACTGGATTAAAGCAATGCAGGAAGAGCTCCATCAGTTTGAGCGAAACAAAGTCTGGGAATTAACAAAGCCTCCAAAGCAACACAATGTGATAGGTACCAAATGGATTTTCAAGAATAAGAAAAATGAAGATGGTACCATCATCAGGAACAAAGCACGTTTAGTTGCTCAAGGCTACTCTCAAGTAGAAGGTATAGACTTTGATGAAACTTTCGCCCCTGTAGCTAGACTCGAGTCCATTCGTATATTATTCGCGATAGCTTGTCATTTTAAAATAAAATTATTTCAAATGGACCTTAAGAGCGCGTTTTTAAATGGGTTTTTAAATGAGGAAGTTTATGTGGCTCAACCGAAAGGTTTTGTAGACTGTAAACTACCTAACCATGTTTTTCGTTTGAAAAAGGCTCTTTACGGTTTAAAACAAGCACCGCGAGCATGGTACGAAAGGTTGACAAAGCACCTATTGGATAAGGGCTATACTCGAGGGGGAGCTGACAGGACTCTCTTTGTGAAGCATTATCAAAATAACTTCATTGTAGCACAAATCTATGTCGATGACATTGTATTTGGTGCGACAAGAGATAATGATGCTTCTAAATTCGCTGAAACCATGGAAAGCGAATTTGAGATGTCAATGATGGGCGAATTGACTTATTTCCTTGGATTGCAAGTGAAACAGTGTGACGAAGGCATCCATTTGTGTCAATCCAAGTATGCTTTGGAGTTGGTCAAAAAGTTTGATCTAGAAAATTGTAAAGATTTTCCAACTCCAATGGGAACTAGCAATAAAGGATTAGGAAGTGAATCTTTTAGTGAGAATGTAGACGAGAAACTTTATCGGAGTATGATTGGAAGTCTACTTTACCTCACGGCTAGTCGCCCGGATATATCTTTTGGTGTTGGGATCTGCGCGAGATGTTGGGTCGTATATAATACGGATCTAAATAGGGGAAGAAACACCTAGAGGGGGGTGAATAGGTGTAAACGTATAAACACTCAAAAATCGTTGCGATAAAAAACCCAATGCGGAAATGAAAATAACTCGCAAGATTTTTACGTGGAAAACTCCATCACCGGAGTAAAAAACCACGGGACCGATAACACGGCAGAAATCCACTAGAATTAAAACACGTACAAGGTGATTTACCGTACACACTTACGACTCAACCTTTTCCATACGCTCCTAGAGGATCTTCTCCGCTCGCTCCAGACGCTTCTCGAATCCACGATCTGCGCCCAACGCCGAATCCACGGCGTCCAACGTCGAATCCACGACGTCCGACCGAATCCACGGTCTTCACCCAATAGCACCCTTCGAATCCACGAACGTGCCTCGCTCCGAATCCACTAGAGCGAATGAACCTTGAATCCACAAGGACACGCGAATCCACGCGCCGATTTTGGGGTAATCGTTGTTTTTTGGGTGGTGATGATCCGCCGAATACTTAGATCAAAGATAGATCGGAAATACCATCTAAGTATTCATTAGTTTGATTCAACTCAAGATGTGAGTATGAAAACCTAGAATCAAACTAATCAATATAGATGAAGAAACATAGAGTATTCTCTAATGATTTCCTTTCTTCTCTATATGTGGATCTATAGCCGTATAAGATGATATATGAAAATGACGGCTATGTGGATTGACCCTAGAAAGAAAGACATAGGGTCTATTTATAGGTTAGAAACCCTAGGAAGGAGATAAGAATCAAAAACCTGCCATTTCTGGAATTTTACGGACGGCGATCCGGATCGTGATAACTGAGATCCGGATCGTCATAACGAAACAGCCAATTCCAGAAAAACGAAGGTTCGGGATCCGGATCATGTGACTACGATCCGGATCGTTCATACAGTTCACCAAACATCAACGTTCGGGATCCGGATTGCGAAGCAAGATCCGGATCGTTCAAGGTAGATGGCAAACTCAACGTTCGGGATCCGGATCAAGAGACTACGATCCGGATTGCGACGATGTATGAACGAACCACCTTCGGGATCCGGATCGAACAGCCTGATCCGGATCCTGAACATGTCCCAAGTCCAGTTTTTGATTTTTATGCAATGAAAGATTCTTCCAAGTGTTTCTACACTACAAGAAGTATTCGGATCACACAAATTCTTTAGTTAAACATACCTGATCCTTTTGAATTCTTCTTTCTTGAGATTGAGTTAAATGATCCAACTTTCTTCACCTTCAATCTTCAGGACTTGAAACTTTCACGAAACTACGCCAACTCAAATTCCGTAACAATCTCCCCCTTTGGCGGTTTCGTGACAAAACACAGATCCACTAAAGAAAATTCAAAAAGATATTTTTGTTGCTATCACCATACAACAAAAATTTACAATGGAGATCCAAAATACAATACATGAGTTAAACTCCTAAAACAGACTCTAGACTTAGACATCTGTACTCTCTGCAAAAAGAAATCATTCTTGACAAAAGAAATCGTTAGATACCTCAAGAATTTTGTATTATTCAAAAACCACAAACAGAGATGAAGTTTAAACTCATTTATACTTACCATGACATTTATATTCAGATATGTAAACTGATCATAGTTAAAAAAACACCAACATATCTTCTTTGCACGTAAAAACCAAATGTCATGAACATGTTTGTGACAAACTAATATATATATAGATATGTAATTGATCAGAGTTAAGAACCAACATATCTTCTATGCAATCAAAAACCAAGTGTCACAAACTTGTTAGTGAACATCAACTTGTTAGTTATATTACATGCCCAAATAGTTAGCAAATAGTTAGTCGAGGCATGCATTCATACAGCTAAAAAACCTCAAGTTGAGAATGGAAGTTGGAGTAATACTTACCTTGATATTCATCCAGTTTTCATATCAAACATTGTTCACTTACCTTGATGTTTCATGCAGTCAACATTGTTCAAAGTTCTCTCTAACTCTCTCCCCCTTTTTGTCACAAAACAAAACCAAAATGTAGTTAAGACTACGAAATGTGAGGAGAGTAAAAAGTTCCAATAAAATGTAAAACCTGAGAACTAAGCTAACGTAAGTATAAAACTAAATCCTAAAATCGTAATCCTGCACAAAAGGAAAGGAAAAGAAAATGAGTCAAAAGTAATCAGTTGTCAGAATCTGAGTCTTCAGAGCTTGTGCAACCCATCTTAGAGAGTATCTTTCGCATCCGCTTGTCCATTGAATTGATCTTCTTCGTTATGGTAATGTGAGCTGCCGTTGTAATTTCAAGCTCTTTGGTAATTCGTTGTTGCTCCGTCAAAATTTGTTCTTGCTTAACAGATAGTCGCTGTTGTTCCTTGATAATCGATGTTATTGATGCTTCATCATCTGTGCCAGTTGCTTGTCGAGATGGTGATGCGGCAGTGCTTGTACTGTGCTTTGTTCCAGATGCAGGAACTGGAGTGACATGCGGCAACTTATGGAGGGATTTGACAATAGTAGACTCATTTATCATGCTCAGACATTGATGATAAGTTGTTGAAGTAATGTCAACCTGAAATTTCTGTAAAATCCTCATTATAATCAAGGGAAATGGAATTCTCTCAGTGGGGTGAGGATGCTCAACATATCGCGCCATTCTATTCCAGATAATGTATGGAATGTTGATATTCAATGCCGTTGCCTCTGATCGATGTCCTATGAGATACAAAAACAGCAACCGGTCCCATCTCACAACCTTTGTCTGCATATTTGGAAGTATATTGTAGCATGTGATGAAGTTTAAGAAGCGATATTCAAGACGAAGTTCTTTAGAACGAACAGATTTTTCGGTTGATTGTGTTCCCTCGAGACAAATTCCCTCTATAACTTTTTGCCATAATGTGTTTGTCAAATTTACCCCCTTCAAGAAGTGAACTCCTTTCTTGCTGGCTTCCATTCCCAAAACCTCGCCAATCAATTGTGGAGTAATCTTAAACCTTGTGCCTTGGATGTTCGTGTAGAACTCCATAGGACCGTTCTCAACCTCTCGAAGATGTCGTGCATTAGTGTAGAAGGTCCTCACATGATGCAAACAGTAGCCAAGAGTTTCTGGGAAACGACATACTTGAATAAGGTTTGCTTGTTCAATCAGAAGGCCAAAGGCAGGGGAGTGACCTTGCAGAGCCTCAAAGTTAACATGCCTTTCACCAATGCATTCGCGATGTGCAAAGGCTCGAAGACGATCAGTGTTAACGAATACTTCTTCCAAGCGATGTGGGGAGTCAGGAGCTATCGGCGTGTCAACATTAATGTCCTGTCGTAGCCCACAGCGTCTAGTTATTCTCTTTCTTTTCATGGAGATGATTGGTGCTGCCTTTGATGCTTTTCCTGGTCCTTTATTTGCCTTTTCTTTTGATTTAACAGACGCCTTTCTCCTTGAATCATCAGACGGTTCTTGTTCATACATTGAGTCATCATCATCCGTCAATGCTGCCCAGTCAACCTCATGACAATCTACCTCTGTGTCACTGACCTCGACAAAATCACCTTTTTGTTGGAGGTTCTTGGCTCTCTTTAGTTTATTTGTAGGGCGAGTGTGTACCATTGAGACCAGGAGAAGGATTAACCAAGAGAAACACATTGAATTAAGTGCCATTGAACAAAATGCTTGAGTAAAGAAGGTGTCCTGTGAAAACCAACTCAAGAACACAAAAATTCTTAGTTTTCAAAAATTGGAAAAATTGTACCCAAACAATCATAATCATGTAGAGAGACTAAGAATCAAATTAGTTTTGCAAAAGGACTTTTAAAAATAGATCAATTGCATGAATTTCGAAAATCCTTATTATATGCCCTAAAACCGAAATTTTAGAAATCGAAGCCTAAAAATCCGTTAATCAGGAGAAAACCTAGCATATAATCAAAACTAAACAACCCAGAGTTCTTATTTCAAAAGAAATTTGATCAAAAACCATCCACAAACAAAATCGATCCAAGAATTTCGTACGTTTGAGGATGAAAAGAGAAAAACGGTGAAAAACCGAGATTTTGATCAATAAAACTTACTTGGAACTGAAGAACTTGAGTTAGAAAGCTTCCAAGGAGGATGAAATCTAGAGAGAAGCGCTCTGGAAACTTTTGAACAAAAGATTGGAGTAAAAGAAATCAAAACCCTTTTGTTCTTTATAAAAACCTAGCCGCGATCCGGATCCTCCCGAGCTTGCGATCCGGATCGGCTACCCGCAGTGAAAAAACTGCGTTCGGGATCCGGATCGGCAGGTCCAATCCGGATCGTCAGCCCGCAGGAGAAAACCTGCGTTCGGGATCCGGATCACCTTGCCCGATCCGGATCGGCCCCAACTTTTTCTTTAGAAAAATTTCAGAGAAATTCAAGAAAAACCAGAAAAAGATTGTAAGCACAAAGGTGTATCAACTTTAAACAAAAAGCATCGTTTCACACAACAAGAATTAGATTATGCCAAATCTATCAGTAATATCCAAAAATGAAACGAAAATTTACAAGAATTAAATCCCTTAAAGTTGAACACCTTCAATTACATCTAACTTGATCTTATGAGTAATGCCTTTATCAAATAATCAATTCGGTAAAGAAAATGAAATACAAAGATCAATAGATGTTTGAAATCCCAAATATGGTAGATAATATTTCTAGACAATCTGTTGAAGAGAGTGGCTCTTTGAGCATCTTTCTTTAAAATCCCACCTTATACCAACCTTGAAATTTGACAGAGTCAAGTATTTCAACATGCATTTTACTTAATCAAAAATTTGAACAACCATGCTTGGTATACATGTGGTAGCTGCACACAATACTCGGACGACCGAGGTGGTAGCTCTTTCCTCCATGTGGTGGTAGTTTTCACACTCCTCATTGGGATGTAACTCTTTCCACATCTTTTGAGCATTTTACATTATCTTTGACTCCCCCTCAATTGGCTATCAATTATTTAAGATATAAAGTATTCAACCAAAAATTGATCTCGATTTCATACTCGACTAAACAGTCAAATAAGATAATGACTATACCAAGAGATCATTGAGAGAGAAATTGACTTTGATCACTTTAGAAGATGATTTAATTAACATAAACGATCATTGCAACAATGAAATATTATGATGGCAAAAGCATAATGAATTTCTAAATGTGTGAACAGATGCAATTAAAGTCAATTAAGATCTATGCTCAATTACTATCCTATGTATAAACATAGATATTGAATAGAACAAAACAAATACAAAACCTATTTTAAGCAAAGGTTTCAAAAAGAAGTTTATTTCAAAGAAAGCATACCAATTGCTTTTCGCAAATGAATAAAACGTTTTTGATCCAAAGGTTTTGTTAAAAAGTCAGCTAATTGATCTTCAGTTGAAACATATGAAAGTTGAAGAGTATTTGATTCAACTAGCTCTCTAAGAAAATGATATCTAAGTTCAATATGTTTTGTTCTAGAGTGCAACACAGGGTTTTTAGAAATGTTAATTGCACTTGTGTTGTCACAAAGAATTGTTACCGAAGATGCTGAAATGCGGAAGTCACTCAATACGCTTTTCATCCAAATGAGTTGAGTTGAGCAACTTCCAGCTGAAATGTATTCCGCTTCGGCAGTCGAGAGTGCTATGCAATTCTGCTTTTTACTGTGCCATGCAACAAGGCAATGGCCAAGATAGAAGCATGCACCACTCGTGCTTTTCCGATCATCCACTGATCCTGCCCAATCGGCATCTGAGTATCCAACAATGTCCAGACTTGTTCCCATAGGATACCAAATTCCGAAATTAATTGATCCTTTGATGTACCGGATGATCCGTTTCACCGCTTTCAGGTGAACCTCCTTTGGTGCTGATTGATATCTCGCGCAAATCCCAACACTAAAGGATATATCCGGGCGACTAGCCGTGAGGTAAAGTAGACTTCCAATCATACTTCTATACAGTTTCTCGTCTACATTCTCACTATGTGATTCACTTCCAAGTCCCTTGTGGCTAGTTCCCATTGGAGTTGGAAAATCTTTACAATTTTCTAGATCAAACTTTTTGACCAACTCCAGTGCATACTTGGATTGACTCAAGTGAATACCTTCATCATTTTGTTTAATTTGCAATCCAAGAAAATAAGACAGTTCGCCCATCATGGACATCTCAAATTCGCTTTCCATGGTCTCCGCGAATTTAGAAGCATCATTATCTTTTGTTGCACCAAATACAATGTCATCGACATAGATTTGTGCTACAATGAAATTATTTTGATAATGCTTCACAAAGAGAGTCCTGTCAGCTCCCCCTCGAGTATAGCCCTTCTCCAAAAAGTGCTTTGTTAACCTTTCGTACCATGCTCGCGGTGCTTGTTTCAGACCGTAAAGAGCCTTTTTCAAACAAAAAACATGGTTAGGTTGTTTATGATCTACAAAACCTTTCGGTTGAGCTACATAAACTTCCTCATTTAAAAACCCATTTAGAAATGCGCTCTTGACGTCCATTTGAAATAATTTGATTTTAAAATGACAAGCAATAGCAAACAATATACGAATGGACTCGAGTCTAGCTACAGGGGCGAAAGTTTCGTCAAAGTCTATACCTTCTACTTGAGAGTAGCCTTGAGCAACTAGTCGTGCCTTGTTCCTGATGATAGTACCATCTTCATCTTTCTTGTTCTTGAAGATCCATTTGGTACCTATCACATTATGTTGCTTTGGAGGCTTCGTTAATTCCCAGACTTTGTTTCGCTCAAATTGATGGAGCTCTTCCTGCATTGCTTTAATCCAGTAGTCATCCTGAAGAGCTTCATCTATTGTCTTTGGTTCGATTAAAGATACGTAGCAAGCAAATCCGCAAACCAACTACCTTCGAGTTCTAACTCCTTCTTGTGGATCTCCAATGATGTTCGATTCCGGATGATCCTTGGAGATTCGTAGCGTTTGTTGAAACGGAGTACTCGGAGGTACACGAGATGATTCCTGCACATCAGATAAACTAGAAGAACCATTAGATGCATCATTAATATTGGAAGTATTATTATGAGAAGATGCACTAGCAGGAGAATCATCATCTAGAGAGATATCGAGGGTAGATTTTTCAGATTCAAAATGAGAAGCTTCATCTACTTTAACATTTATAGATTCTACGATCGTCTTAGATTCAATGTTAAATACTCGATATGCTCTGCTATTCGTAGAATAACCCAAAAAGATCCCTTCATCACTTCGAGAGTCGAACTTTCCAAGATTTTCACGGTCACGTAAGATGTAACATCGACTCCCGAAGATACGAAAGTACTTGATATCCGGTTTTCTACTAAACCACAGCTCATATGGTGTATTCAAGGTTCCTGGGCGCAAATACACTCTGTTAATGACATAGACAGCGGTGTTCACAGCTTCAGCCCAAAAATGTAGCGGTAATTTCCGGCTATGAAGCATCACACGCGCCATCTCTTGAACAACCCTATTTTTGCGCTCAACAACACCATTCTGCTGAGGTGTATAGGGTGCCGAGAATTCATGTTTAATGCCATTTGAAGTACAAAAGTCAATGAATTTTGAATTTATGAATTCTCCACCCCTATCACTTCTAACACGAATGATCTTTTCATTCTTTTCAATCATAATACGATGGCAAATCTCATGAAAAGAGTCAAACGTATCAGCTTTCTCTCTCAGAAATGCTACCCAAGAAAACCGAGAGAAAACATCAACCAATAAGAAAAAAATATACAATTTACCTTGCAAGGATGGTTGACGAGTTGGCCAAAAGAAAAAGAAGAAAAGAAAATAGTCTACACAAACTATACAAGATTTAATCGTAGAACGATTAAGGACAAGGAGGGGTTTCACCTTTGCATACCCAAACCTTTTGAGTTTTGGAGTATGTTGGTAAAGGTTGAGAGATTCTCCTTGAAGACGACGTCTTGTATGATTGATCTTTTTCTTTTGTCATCGTCTTGTTTGAGGTGCTACCAATGTTCTTTCCTTTTGAAAAATCCTTCCTTGAATTCCGGGAAGTGAGCTTATTGGTAGCAATTGCAAGATGTGGTTGATTTGTTCTTTGAGCTCCAATCTCGCAATTTCTTTCGATGTGCCCTGCAAAATTACAACGAAAACATACCTTTGAGCTTGACGATTCCGAAGAGGATGAGGTAGGTTTGTTGTCGTTGTTTGTCTTGAATTCCGATGTCGGAGGAGGAGATACCGACTGAGGCACAAAGACTGTCCCACTCGAACTTGGACTGTTTCCAGTTTGAGTGTACCCGAGGCCGAACCGATTTGTTTGACCAAGACCAAGGAGTTTATCCAACTTACTCCTTCCTAAAGAGAATTGCTGTAAGTCATCCTTGAGTTGGAGAATGGTCTCTGTCATTTCCCGTCTTTCCTGTCGGCCCTCGCCATAGAGCTTCAAGAAGTAGTTTGCTTTGTTCACCATATCTATATAGTTCTTCTCGAGCTGCTCATTGGACTCTTGAAGGGAAACATTTGCTTTTATCAAACTATCCCTTTCCACTTCAAGATCGGTCGAGAGAGAAGTTACCCTTTTTACTTCTTCTTCGAGATCCTGCAATCTCCCTCTCAACCCCTTGTTTTGCTTAGCCGGTTTCTTTAAATCCTGTAAAGATCTGTGATAGGCTAGAGCAAACTCTTCACCTTCCGAATCATCCGATTCATTGTCCATTGCATTCTTTTCAACAGTGGAGTTGGACAATGATTCAGACGTACTTGCCATAAAGCACATGAATGGTGAAGATGTGGACGCGTGGAATGCCGTGGAGCTCTTTTCTTCATCACTTGAAGACGACTCATTTGACGTTGAGTTGTCATCCCAAGTGACGACTTGCATCGCCTTCTTCTTTGCCGGATACTTGTTAGGACACTCCGTTGCAATGTGGCCGTAGCCTCGACATTTGAAGCATTGCAGTTGTCCTTCTGAACTTTTCTTATCCTTTGAGAAGTTCTCCTGCTTTCTTGACTTGTGACTTGGAGTACCCTTGCCTTTGTTCCACTTTCTGAAGGATGGAGATTTGCTTGAATTACCCCTTCGAAAGTTGCGTTGAAAATTCCTTGTCAAGAGAGCGAGCTGCTTCTCAAATTCCTCCATAGAAAGGTTCTCGTCATCGTCCGAGGAGGATGTATCCGCGTCTTCTTCCTTAGTTGTTTTCAACGCATAACCTGAAGACTTAGAAGTGGATGCTTTTCCAGAAGAATTGTTAGTATTAAAAGTCATTTCATAAGTTTGTAATGAACCAACTAATTCTTCTACACGTATTTCGTCCGGGTGTTTAATAGTTTCAATGGCAGTAACCTTTGGGCGAAATCGTTCAGGAAGAGTTCTTAAGATTTTTCTTACAATCTTAAATTCTGGAATCTTCTCTCCCAGATTAGCACATGAGTTTACGATGTCTTGCAATCGTGTATAGTAGTCCGTGAAAGATTCATTTTCTGCCATCAAAATAGAGTCAAACTTGCTCGTAAGCATCTGCAGTTTCTGAATCTTCACGAGGTTAGTTCCCTCATGTGTAACCTGGAGAACATCCCAGATTTCTTTCGCAGTCTCACATGCCGAGACGCGAGAGAATTCAGTTTGAGATAAGGCATTAAAAATAGCATTAATTCCCTTGCCATTGTAAGAAGATAACTCAAACTCTTCCTTGGTCCATTTCGACCTAGGTTTTAAGGTGTGAACATCAGAGATAAGTTCAGTTGGATTAGTCCATCCTGATTCAATTGAATGCCACACCCTTTCGTCGATGGAAGATAAAAAGGCTTTCATCCGTACTTTCCAGTACGCATAATTTGTTCCATCAAAGAAAGGGGGTCGATTGATGTTTCCACCTTCAACCATTGTTCACAACCCTATTCCCGCTCTGATACCACTTGTTGGGTCGTATATAATACGGATCTAAATAGGGGAAGAAACACCTAGAGGGGGGTGAATAGGTGTAAACGTATAAACACTCAAAAATCGTTGCGATAAAAAACCCAATGCGGAAATGAAAATAACTCGCAAGATTTTTACGTGGAAAACTCCATCACCGGAGTAAAAAACCACGGGACCGATAACACGGCAGAAATCCACTAGAATTAAAACACGTACAAGGTGATTTACCGTACACACTTACGACTCAACCTTTTCCATACGCTCCTAGAGGATCTTCTCCGCTCGCTCCAGACGCTTCTCGAATCCACGATCTGCGCCCAACGCCGAATCCACGGCGTCCAACGTCGAATCCACGACGTCCGACCGAATCCACGGTCTTCACCCAATAGCACCCTTCGAATCCACGAACGTGCCTCGCTCCGAATCCACGAGAGCGAATGAACCTTGAATCCACAAGGACACGCGAATCCACGCGCCGATTTTGGGGTAATCGTTGTTTTTTGGGTGGTGATGATCCGCCGAATACTTAGATCAAAGATAGATCGGAAATACCATCTAAGTATTCATTAGTTTGATTCAACTCAAGATGTGAGTATGAAAACCTAGAATCAAACTAATCAATATAGATGAAGAAACATAGAGTATTCTCTAATGATTTCCTTTCTTCTCTATATGTGGATCTATAGCCGTATAAGATGATATATGAAAATGACGGCTATGTGGATTGACCCTAGAAAGAAAGACATAGGGTCTATTTATAGGTTAGAAACCCTAGGAAGGAGATAAGAATCAAAAACCTGCCATTTCTGGAATTTTACGGACGGCGATCCGGATCGTGATAACTGAGATCCGGATCGTCATAACGAAACAGCCAATTCCAGAAAAACGAAGGTTCGGGATCCGGATCATGTGACTACGATCCGGATCGTTCATACAGTTCACCAAACATCAACGTTCGGGATCCGGATTGCGAAGCAAGATCCGGATCGTTCAAGGTAGATGGTAAACTCAACGTTCGGGATCCGGATCAAGAGACTACGATCCGGATTGCGACGATGTATGAACGAACCACCTTCGGGATCCGGATTGAACAGCCTGATCCGGATCCTGAACATGTCCCAAGTCCAGTTTTTGATTTTTATGCAATGAAAGATTCTTCCAAGTGTTTCTACACTACAAGAAGTATTCGGATCACACAAATTCTTTAGTTAAACATACCTGATCCTTTTGAATTCTTCTTTCTTGAGATTGAGTTAAATGATCCAACTTTCTTCACCTTCAATCTTCAGGACTTGAAACTTTCACGAAACTACGCCAACTCAAATTCCGTAACACGAGATATCAATCTGCACCAAAGGAGGTTCACCTGAAAGCGGTGAAACGGATCATCCGATACATTAAAGGAACCATAAATTTCGGAATTTGGTATCCTATGGGAATAAGTCTAGATATTATTGGATACTCAGATGCCGATTGGGCAGGATCTGTGGATGATCGGAAAAGTACGAGTGGTGCATGTTTTTATTTAGGCCACTGCCTTATTGCATGGCACAGTAAAAAGCAAAACTGCATTGCACTCTCGACTGCCGAAGCGGAATATATCTCAGCGGGTAGTTGTTCAACCCAACTCATTTGGATGAAAAGTGTGTTGAGTGACTTCCGGATTTCAGCAACTTCGGTAACAATTCTTTGTGACAACACTAGTGCTATAAACATTTCCAAAAACCCTACACATTGAACTTAGATATCATTTTCTTAGAGAGCTAGTTGAATCAAATACTCTTCAACTGTCATATATTTCAACTGAAGATCAATTAGCTGACATTTTAACAAAACCTTTGGATCAAAAACGTTTTATTCATTTGCGTAAAGCAATTGGAATGCTTTCCTTGAAATAAACTTCTTTTTGAAACTTTTGCTTAGGTTAGGTTTTGTTTTTGTGTTTTTGTTCTTTATCTATGTTTATACATAGTACATTAATTGAGCATGTGTATTATTGACTTTACTTGCATCCTTTCATATAATTAGAAATTTATTATGCTTTGGATATCATAATAATTCAGTTGATGCGTTGATCATTTATTTAAATTAAAATATTTTTTAATTGATCAAAGTCAATTTCTCTCTCAATGATCTCTTGGTATTATTTTTATCTTATTTGACTATTTGGTTGAGTATGAATTCGAGATCAATCCTTGGTTGAATACTTTATATCTTAAATTAATTGATAGCCAATTGAGGGGGAGTCAAAGAAATGTAAAATGCTCAAAAGATGTGGAAAGAGTTACATCCCAATGAGGAGTGTGAAAACTACCACCACATGGAGGAAAGAGCTACCACCTCGGTCGTCCGAGTACTGTGTGCAACTACCACATGTATACCAAGCATGGGTTTGTAATTTTAGATTAAATAAAATGCATGATTGAAATACTTGACTCCGTCAAATTTCAAGGTTGGTATAAGGTGGGATTTTTAAATGAAAGATGCTCAAAGAGCCACTCTCTTCAACAGATTGACTAGATACATTATATAATTTATTTGGGATTTCAAACATCTATTGATCTTGGTAATTCATTTTCTTTATCATTTTAATGATTTGATAAACACCGTACTCATAAGATCATGATAGATGTGTTTGAACTTGATCAACTTTAAAGGTTTTAATTTTTGTAAATTTTCATGTCATTATTTGAATGTTATTGATAGATTTAACATAATTTATTTCTCTTGACATGAAACGATGATTTTTGTTTAAAGTTGATGTGCTAAAATGCTTACATACTTTTTCCAGATTTTATTGAATTTTTCTAAATTATTCTGAAGAAAAAATTGGAGCCGATCCGGATCGGACATGAATGATCCGGATCCCGAACGCAGATGTTTCCTGCGGGTAGCCGATCCGGATCGAAATCTCGATCCGATCCGGATCACGGCTAGGGTTTTATTAGAACAAGAGGGATTTTGATTTCTTTTATTCCAATCTTTTGTTCTTAAGACTCCAGAGTTTCTCTCTCTAGAATTCATCCTTCTTGGAGCCTTTCAAACTCGAGTTCTTCGATTCCAAGTAAGTTTTATTGATCAAAATCTCGGTTTTTCACTGTTTTTCCTTGTTTACTCAAAACATGAGTAGAAATCATGGAACTTTTTCATTTGTGAATGGTTTTTGGTCAAATTTCTTTTGAAATAAGAACTCTGGGAAGATTAGTTTTGATTATATGCTAGGTATTCTCTTGATTAACGAATTTTTGGGCTTCGATTTCTGAAAATTCGGTTTTAGGTCATATAATGGGAATTTTCGAAAATCATGCAATTGATCTATTTTTAAAATTCTTTTTGCAAAACTAATTTGATTCCTAGTCTCTCTACACGATAATGATTGTTTGGGTACAATTTTTCTAATTTTTGAAAATTAACAATTTTTTCGTGTTCTTGAGTTGTTGCTCACAGGATTTTCTTTTGTCAAGAAACCAATAGCAATGGTGATCGCTTGGATCATTCTTCTTCTGGCTACTATGGTTCATACTCGAGCAACCAATAAACTGAAAAGAGCCAAGAAACTTCAACGAAAAGGTGAATTTGATCTGATTAGTGACTCGGAAACTGAAGCAAATAATGATGAAGTAGACTGGGACGTGTTATGGGATGATGATGAATCAATGCCCGTTAAACCTGAACAAAAGCCTTCCAGTGGATCAAAAGGAAAGGCACCCATTGACACAGGAAAAGCACCTATGACGTCACCGACCGTCTCGGTAAAAAGGAAACGACTTGCTCGACGCTTTGGACAAGCACGAGAGGCTAATGCTAGCAAGCCAATAGTTCCTGACTCCCCGCCTCGGGTGGAAGGAGTGTTCGTCAGCATTGATCGCCTTCGAGCTTTTGAACATCGTGAATGTATCGGTGAACGACATGTCAACATTGAAGCTCTCCGAAATCACTCACCAGAGTTTGGAACTTTAATTGAGGAAGCAAATCTCATCCAAGTCTGCCGATTCTCCGAATTACTTGGGTATTGTCTGTATCGTGTAAGAACCTTTTACGCGAATGCAAGGCATCTTCAAGACGATGAACGTGGCTCAATGCATTTCTATACAAATATCCAAGGGATGAAACTTAAAATCACTCCGGAGTTAATCGGCGAAGTCCTTGGAATGGAATCCAAAACATCGGGGATTAACTATTTGACGGGAAGAAGTTTGACGAATACCTTGTGGCAGACCGTGATAGAAAAAATTTGTTTGGAAGGAACTAAATCAGCTGATGGCAAAAGTGTAAAATCCAAACATCTTCGACTGGAGTACCGATTTCTTAATTTCATCACATGTTACAACATTCTTCCTAACATGTAGACCAAGTTAGTGAGATGGGATAGAATGCTGTCCTTATATCTCATAGGTCATCCTTCTGAGGCTGTAGGATTGAACATGAGCATCCATTACATAATTTGGAATAGAATGTCAAGATATGTTGTGCATCCTCATCCTTCTGAGCGACTTCCATTT
>CM055070.1:30793518-30851697 GCA_029204045.2 Tillandsia leiboldiana | reverse complement strand
TCGAAGACTGCGACCCGGGCTCGCCACAAGATCCGCCGTCGCACGGGAAGCCTCGCACCGACGAAGCGTCTAACCTGCAAAGATAGAACTTAGCTACACATATCAGAGCGGAAAATAAAAGCTGTAATATAAAATCAAACTACTAATAGCGGAAAAAAATACAAAGTCCATCTCCCAAATACCTGAATAATACAAGGTCAGATACAAACAAAAAATCCACTATACAACAGCTATGAAACAAAAAAAAAGGAGATAACTAAACTGGAAATATAACAATAAAACAGTGAATCCCATAGTCCGGGATGGTACATCTACCTCACTCTAATCAAACTATGCTGGTAGGGAACTATCTCGCGACTCCCTGTCTTCGGTCCCGTCAAGCCAGCTCAGCAGGAACGGAAGGAAAAGCCTCAGCAACCTTCACCGACAGAGGGTGTGAGAACTACATCCTACAGTAGTTCTCAGTGGGTACCGTCTCCAAGACCCACGGTCTGCCCACTAATCTACTAGAGGCAAAGATAACAGAAAAAGACTGTGATGAAGAAAAACTAAGCTAGAAAGTAATCTACAGCTATCATGCCTCTATCTTACTATGCTCAAAGGGAAAAACACAGATGTTGGTATGCCTCCACTCGCTACTGCTAATATGTCTCAAGTATCATGCTCAAGTAAAAACATCTATGAACATGCTATGAAACTCACTCTCACATATCACCAATCTCAATGACTGTCCCTCTTTGGACCAGTCAAGCCTGCGCTCATCTACTGCCACTCATGCCCAAACAGGGCTTGGTCTTACGTAGGGTGTCCCTCAAGGACTATCTCAGTAACCACATCGCAGCCTCGTCAGGCCGGTATCATCATCGCATCCGGAGCGTAGCTCGCGGGGAGCGACCCCGCGAACTCAAGTATCTCACAACTGGCATAAAACCTCAGTCTCAGCAGCTATAATCCACGATCAAACAGATCGGAACTCAATGCTCAACTAGCATACTCAGTCGGAGAAACTCCACGACTCGATCAGGAAATGCCCACACAATCTCAAAGCTAGTCGGAGAAACCTCGACGACTCAATCTCAGAAAGCTAACCCACTAAAAGAAAGTACACAACCACTGGGACCGCCGTCAGCCCAAACGGCTCCCAAAACGACACCCCACTCATAGACGAGAAGAACCGTCTGACGCAGCAAGGGTCCGAGAATCTCGTTAGGCCGGTGCCTAGACCCCAATCAAACAAGAACAGACTCTAGGCTTAGCCTATCGAAGTTCTCGATCCCTTACCGTTCAGGGATTCGGCTCCCTCGGTTAAAGTGGGAAACCAACACAACAAGCTAACTCACGGGCTGGAAATGCTCTACAACCAAATAGCGGAGGGTCCGAAAACCCCGGGAGACTAATACCTACGACCCCAATCAAACAAGAACAGGCTATAGGCGTAGCCTCCCGTTGCTTTCGACCCCAGAAAGAAATCAACCCTTAGAACCTAGATCACTCACCCCTGTCGGTGAGGAACAATTTTGGAGAAAAGTGACCTTTATTATAAAATACCGTCTTGAATTGAGAAAACCAACTTTTATAGATTTTAGTTCTTGAGAAAATCAGGTAAAAACAAGTTTATTTTCCGGACTCCAAAGGGTTAATGCCTCCGCCCAATCAAACAAGAACAGGCTTCGGCGACCCCTAGAAATTCGGAAGGAAAAACACTGGTTTACTAAAATCATGAGTGTCCAAAAACATTCTGGGTTCAAGGTCCTGATAACACACGCTCACCACGATCACAACTTGGTGGTGACAACCAAACAGAGAAATACCCAAAGATTCGGGACCACCGTTTACCCAAAACGGTTCCCGAAACACTAACACAGCTACCAGACCCCACTCAGCCCCCAGGCCCGAGTGCAACATACGTCCCACAATGTCCTGACCACTCGGCCCACTACCCGGGCGAGGAACTCTATGTCCAGAAGAAATGCAATGTGTGAGATGACTAAAGCATAAAAGAACCTATCCCAGATTAAGGTTCTCTATTGGTCTGGTTAACACATGCAACAAATGACGGGGGTGATAGTCAAGGTTCCAATAAAACACTTATTCTAGCATGCTGAATCCTATCATAATAGAATTAGAAAGAAGTCCGCAGACTTAGAGAAAATCCAACCCACCTGGTATGCCACCAATTGCTCGTAGACACTTGCAACTGGCCTCCGCACGATTCCTTGCCTCCACCGGAGTCCGCACGCAAAACGGAGCACGCCGGCGGAGTCCGCACGCAAAACGTTGCAAGCCGCCAGAGTCCGCACGCAAAATGGAGCACAGTGCCGGAGTCCGCACACAAAACGGTGCACACCGCCGGAGTCCGCACGCAAAACGGAGTCCGCACGCAAAACGGTGCACGCCGCCGGATTCCGCACGCAAAACGAAGCACGACGCCGGAGTCCGCACGCAAAACGGTGCACGCCACCAGAGTCCGCACGCAAAATGGAGCACGGTGCCAGAGTTCGCACGCAAAACGGAGTCCACACGCGAAACGGTGCACGCCACCAGAGTCCACACGCAAAACGGAGGGGGTAAACAACAGTCCCTAACAAACATAAAGACAAGGGGTAAAAACCAAAAATCCAAAAGGGTGAACCACAAAACTGTGCCGAAAAACACCACAAAAAGATGAGCGGAAAAAACCGTAAAGTCGGCGCGTCGTCAAACAAGCACCCACACGTTCGCCCGGCTCCAAGGGACACCTCGCGCGCTCTCCACGGCACAAATGGTGCGCTCACGGCACCCCGAAACTCCCCCAAAACGCTCACTCTCTCTCCTTCTCGCGTGCACAGACGGAGCCAAAAGAGGAAAGGAGAAAAAGGGGAGTTTTGGGCTTAAATAGCCCAAAGCGCGAAGATTCGGGCGCCCGAATCTGGAATTTGGGTGCCCGAATATGTAATTTGGGAGCCCGAAACCCCCAAATCGGGCGGGCTATAGTAACCCAAGGAGCCTCCCGCGCCGCGCGTGCCACTACAGGCCGCCACGTGGAAGCACCACGCTCCCCACGCGCAGGCGCGACCAGCTGGAGCCCGCCACGTGGCGGCACGACTCCACACCGCGACCACGCGCGCCAGGGACGCGTCCCCTAGCGCGTTGCGGGCGAACCGGCGCCCGCCACGTGTCGCGATCCGCGCGATTCCCACGCAGCCGCGCCGCGTGTCGCCACCCACGCGCATCCCGCGCTGGCCCGCGCCGCTTCCCGCGCGCGTCAGCGCGTGGACTGGCGCGCCCAATGCGTTTCGGCCGTGTGGCGCCTCCCCACGTGCGCCCACGCCCCGCGCCAGCGCCTGGTCGCCGCGCTCCCCGCCTGCGCTTGCGACCGGCTCGACCAACCCACGCCCGCCATGTGGCAGTGGCGCGGGTTCGTTGCTCCCGGTGCACGCGGGTGGGCCGTGGGACCGGCCCACGACCAAGAATGGGCCCGTTAGCCCATTTATGCCCGAAAATAGCCAATTTTGACTGTTTTCGCACGCTGAGTCCGTTTTTGGCATCCATTCGACGCACAACGGACTCGATACACCAAAAATAGGTGTTTTCTCACCACCAAGCACACGTTCGAATCGCACGGCGATTCCGGACACCCACAGTCCGGATCAGCCAAATCCAGTCCGACCGTCGTTCGGGAAAAATTCTGTTAAGTCAGTTTTTGATGCTTATCTCTTTCCAAAGGTTTCTAACCTATAAATAGACACTTAGGGTTTCTCGAGAACTACCGATCAATTCAGAAACACTCGAGAGCAACCCTAGAGGCTAGGTTTTATCGTTCTTCTCTTTAGCCTCTTTTAGGTCAATTCGACGGTTCTTCCAAGACTATCTTTTTGTCGAATTGATCTAGTCTTTGCTTAGAGATTCCACCCATGGTTCTTCAATGATAATCTAAGCAAAGGATCACCATCGAAGCCTATATTATTATCGGCTGAGTTTGCGTCGTGGATTCGACGTAGCATCGTGGATTCGGTGTGTTGAAGGCGTTTCGTGGATTCGAAACGTGTGCTCGTGGATTCGAGTGGCGTTCGTGGATTCGAACGTGTGCAGTGGACGTGCAATCGGTGGAGCGCAAGGTCCGAAGAAGTTGAAGGAGGGGTTTGAGTCCGTGGAGTCGGTAATCACCTTGTTATTCTTCTTTTCTTAGTGGATTGTTATTGCGTGTTGGTCCCGTGGTTTTTCTCCTGGATTGGAGTTTCCACGTAAATCTCGGTGTGCTATTTTTATTTTCCGCATTGGTTTTTATTTTGCACTGAGATTGGTTTTTAAGTATTACACCTATTCACCCCCCCTCTAGTTGTTTGATAGTACCTATTTAGATCCTTGTGGATCCTTATAAAACCAACAATTGGTATCAGAGAGGGTTTTAGGTTTATCTATCATGTCGGGTGAAAGTGGTAATATTTATAGACCTCCTCTTTTTGATGGGACAATTATGCTTATTGGAAAGTGCGGATGAGAGCTTTTCTCATCGCAATTGATGAGCGGGTATGGCAAACCGTGGAATACGGTTGGGTGCATCCTGTTGAGGAAGTAGGAAATTCTACTACCCCAAAACCTCGCTCTAGATGGTCCAAAGAGGAATCGAAAGATCTTCTTACAATGGGAAAGGTATGAACGCTTTATTTAATTCTCTTTCCTCGACTGAGTTTACACGAATTTCCGCGTGTGAAACTGCAAAGGAAATTTGGGATATTCTCAAAATTACACATGAGGGTACTAATCTTGTAAAAATTCAAAAGCTCCAGATGCTTACAAGTCAATTTGACTCTATTCATATGGATGAGCATGAATTGTTTACAGATTATTACACTAGACTTCAAGATGTAATCAATACATGTGCTAATTTAGGAGAAAAGATCCCGGAGTCGAAAATTGTAAGAAAGATACTTCGGACTCTTCCGGAACGGTTTAGGGCAAAGGTTACCGCCATTGAAACCGTTAGTCATCCGGATGAGATGAGAGTAGAGGAATTAGTAGGTGCTTTGCAAACTTATGAGATGACTTTTCCTACTAATCAAGTTTCTTCCAAGTCTTCTTCTAAGCTTACAGGTATTGCATTCAAATCAACAAAGGAAGAAGATGGCGAATCAAGTTCCGACGATGAAATCTCTTTTGCCGATTTTGAAGAACAATTGGCGCGGATCACAAAGAAATTTCGTCGGAAGTTTTGGAAGAATCGAACCGATGGATCTTCATCCTCGAAACCATCTAAAGGATCATCGGGTTCTAAATCCTCTAAACTCAAAAGCTTTGCAAAACCTTCTAAAGAAAAGAAAAAGATGATTTCGAAGGGGAAATCCAATGCTATAGATGCAAAGGCTACGGCCATATTTCAACGGATTGTCCTTCTAAGAAATCATATAAAAAGAAGGCTTTGCAAGCAAAACTTGGAACGATTCTACTTCCGATGAATCGGCCTCAAGTAAGAGGAAAAGGATAAAGTTGTTGCCTTTCATGCTTCTCAAATTCCCTCTTCTAATTTTGCTTATCATCTTTAATCACTGACTCTATTCCTTTGATTTTGCATGAAACATCAACATCCGATGGAGAGTCATCAAGTGAGGGGGAGTCGGACGAAGAAGAACTCGTTGAGGCATATCAACAACTTCTTACGGAATCGAAGAAGATGGCCAAGCATATTAAGAAGTTGAGGAAGCAACGACTTGAGGTTCAGGACGAGAATCATGCTTTAAAGATCAAACTTCATGATCTCGAGGAGGAACGAGAACTTTTATTGGATAATAATAAAATCCTCCAAGATAAGATAAACCAATCAGAAATGATCATTAATTCTGATATTAACAAGATTGGTTTTCTTGAAAAGCAGTTTGAGGAAATTCATGTCACCAACCAAGCTTTGACCAAGCAAGTTCATCAACTCAAATCCGACATACAAGGCTTTCAACCGGTTCAAAGAAACTTGATTGTATGTCTAGATTAGGTCAAACAAGCAAAGTTGGTTTGGGATTCAAAAAAAACCAAACTGTGAAGGCTTCAAGTTCCACAACTAAATTGAAAGGAAGAAATTGTCACCAATGTGGACTTGAAGGACACTTGATGAAGACGTGCCCGAAAAAGAGAGAAGAATTCTTCGGCAACTTCATCTACGGAGCGGACTCAACGGAATCAAAAGCAACATCAAGTCAATGGAGTTCCCTCAATCCACCAAAGGTCCGAGCCACAACATCAATCATTCAAGTGGATCATTGCAAGGCAAAGACCTAAGGTGGACCAACAGTCAAAGCTATCAACTCCGGCCACAATGAATCAAGACAACCCAAAATCCGACGATTTTGGATTCGGAAAGGTGATATCTTTCCTTGTCTTAAGTTCTAAATAGCTTTGACTGTATGTAATGCTTTGATTGGTTTTCCCTTCTAATTTTTCTTGATCTTTGCATTACATGATTTCAATGCTTTTCGTTTTTATGTTTTGTTTTCAAACAATAGGGTTTTAACGAACGAGTGCATTGAATATGAAAACGGTTTACTTTCATTCACTCCGATTTAATTTCATATTAATTATCAACTTCACTCCATAATCATAATCTTTGAAGATATTCATTATAGGTGTGGTGGTCCAGATTCCCATGCAACCTTTTCGGTGAATCCACTGTGTAGAATACCTAGTGTTGGTGTGTCTGGCCCATAGTGCATCAAAGGGATGCCACAGATGGACCCTGTGAGGTATCTTTTGCTGCTTGGCCATCGGCTGCATTTCCGAATTTTAGAAAATGTTTTGGGACAAACAGAGGTTGGATTTGGATTCAGCGCGGGAAAAACGCTTGAACACGGCTATTTGCTTATTAAATTCTGAGTCCGGATGACCAAAAACGGGCTTCCGAAAGTTTTTCGGGAAATTTTGGTGCAGGGGCAGACCGTGGATGTGAGGACCCGGATCCCCAAGACGAGATTACTGGTTGACCAGAAGCTCTGGAGGCCTTTGTGGCGCGTTGGTCGTGTTTGTGCACCAATGGCCACTAGTGATGGACTCGATGTGTAAATGGATCACGAGAATAGCAGATGGCCCCGTCGAATGCTTAGATGTGGTTTCGTGCGCAATGGATATTAAATTGGACTCGGGGCGAAGCTTTTAGATAAAGGATCACCTCTCCGGATGCCTTCGGGAATTTTTAGAGTTGGAATTTGGCAAATTGGACTTTAGAAATGGACCGACGCGGCAAATCGGATCAAGTAGGCTTTCCGGGGGCTTTCGGCCAATTTTTCGGAAGAGAATTTGGGGAAAACGGACAAGTATTTGGATTCAGCGCGCGAAATCGTTGAGAATGGACTATCTACTTGCTTTTTCGGAGATACCGGTTGACGCGCACATCTTTTTCGCGGCTCGTGCGCGGATCTCGAGGCGACATGGCACGGATCCCATGGCGGCGCTGTCGCGCGCAGTTCGAGGCTGCGTACGGCTGTGCGTGGGCGCGGCAGGCAGGCGCGCTGGGGAAGTGCGCCCTGCGGCACATGGCGCGGGGGGCCGCCACGTGGCGGGCCCCACTGGCGCGCGCGTTCACGCGGGGGGGCGCGCGCCCGGTGTGGCGTGCGGCAAGTCCCGCGCCTTGCGCGGCGCTGGGTGTCACGCGCCCGTGTGGCACGCGACAACCGCGCCCGCGTGGCACGCTGCCGCGTGCCGCGTGGGCAGGCAGGCGCGTGCCTGGGCCCATTGCACGTGTCACGCCCCGGGGTCGAAACGCGACCCGGGCCCGCCAAACAGATCCGCCACCTATGCCAACCAGCATAGGCGAAGCGTCTACCTGCAAGAAAAGTACTATAACTAAACAGATATCAGAGCTATAAATGAAAATCTGCTGTAACTAAAATCAATCACTGTACAACTGGAAATAAAACAACACTGTCTGCCTCCCAAATAATAATAATAATACAATATCCTCAAGTACAAGCTCTAAACCCAGCCGGGAGGTAACTCCACTATATACAACAGTGTACAGTCTCTCAATACAAAATATCCTCACTACAAGTCTCTCAAAAGAGGAAAAGAAACTGCTAATCTACTGATGATCTCCTCAGAAGGGTACCGCTACTCTCCAACGCCGGGTAGGGATCTAGCTCGCGACTCCCTCGCCACGATCAACGACCACAGAGTCGGCAACACCTGCTAAGACTCTGCAAAACAAAGGAGAGGAGAGAAAAGAGGGGGAAACCCCCAAAGGGTGTGAGAACTACACCAAAAAGGGAGTTCTCAGTGGGTACCACCGCCAGACCCGACGGTCTGCCCACCAAGTCCTCAAGAGACAAAAATTAACCCAAGTCATAAGACTGAAATGAGTAGCTGAAAACTCTCAACAGCTACCCAGCCCCTAACTAAAGGCTAAAAGGGGAGAACCAAACAGTGGTATGCAACCACTAGCACATAAAGTGCACCAACGCCCAATCGAGCTGACTGCCACATCTGGTCCAGTCAACCTGCATCCACCTACAACCACCTCCCAAGACGGGCAGGAATTACGTAGGGCGTCCAAACGGACTAGCTCGCTATCGAGTAGAGGATCATGCAGGCTATGGTGAAAATCCACGCTCCCTCACAGACGGATAGAATCAAGATGCTCAAACCTCTCACACAGCGGTCAAAGTACTCGCAACAACTCGGGACCACCGTCAACCAGATGGCTCTCAACAATACCAACACTGATCCAAACTCAACTACCAGTCTGCACTCGGCCCCCAGGCACGAGTGTAACCATAAAAGTATTTGACCGAAATAAACTCAATCGAATGAACCGGTATAAAACCCGGCACTGCCTGCTCTGTCCAAATGACCGGAACCCAACACGGTCTGACCGGAACCCAACACGGTCTCACCGGAACCCAACACGGTCTGACCGGAACCCAACACGGTCTGAAGCCTACTCCGGAGCGGCACTCGAGGGGAGCTACCCACACGAGGTAAGCATCTCTGTCATCAATATCACCAGTATCTCGAAACAGCAGGACTAGATCATCAATCAGATCAAAGTGGAAAAACTCAACCACTAAAGAAAGACCCGACCTCAGTCAGATGCAACTAAACGCTAAGTGGGAAACTCCATCCACTAAGAAAGAACTGATACCCAATCAGGTGCATAGAGAAACATCCGGTCAACCAGCCCAAATATCCGCTGTTGCCGCACAAGCCCCACACTAAACCAACCTGTCCCAGACACGAAGTCTCGTACTACCCCATCCAGACCCTGCTCGAACCCGAGCAGCACTGAACACTTGACTAGCAAAAGCGAAGAGAAGGAAAAGCATGGTTTCTCCTAAGTCAAGTTCCCATAAATAGTGCAGCAGTAAAAGATGGCCTAACTACATGACCATACAGCATGCAAATGTCCTCAAGGAAATAAAGGGGGGTAAAAGCATAATAATAGTTCCTTTAGGAATAAACAACATGCCGGAATCTCAAACTAGACCTGTCCACAACTCAGGGTTCAACAATAGAATGATCATAATAACTCCTCAGAGTACAAATCCGCACATAGCTACGAAATCCTGTCCCAAGCATAATCCTTCACAAGAAAGGCTATGTGCTAACATGGCATGTTACATAATCTCATAGGGTAACATTATCCTAGGTAAGCTTACACTAATCATCACATAGATGTCCAAGTCATGCAAGTCCTCAGTATACCTCATACATACTATTCTTGCAAACATTTATACCAATATCATTAACAAGCTTACCTAATTACCAACATAAACCATGTATCCTAAACATGCATGCATCAGTCATAGAGGGGTGACATCCCCACAAGTGGACTTATACTTGCCACAACATAAACATTGCCTTAAACAATTACTGATAATAAGCTCACCCACCTGAAGCGCTTAACCCAAGGCAAACCTGAAGTCGGTGAAGTGGGTAGACGCCCGCGGTCCAAAATCTGCCAACAAAACATCCTCGGTACAAGTCGCGCGAGCCTCGGCTTCAAACAGCTAGAAACACCCCTGGGCACAACAATAACGCTCAACATTACACTCTTATTCCAAAATTAACCAAACATACACAAATCTGAAATCAGTCCCAAAGCTGCGCATATTTCACCTGCTGCAAGTGCCCAGAAAAATCCAATAAAATACCACAGTAATCCTCGCGTCGATACCTTCGAAACGAGTACCTGCACGTCCAATTCCGAGCTTCCTACACTGAGAAACAATTCGGACAAGGGAACCACCCCGAATCAAACTACACTCAAACACTGTAGCAACAATTACTGTTCACAGATAATCTTCACCTTCGAGAAATATTCAGAAATTCCAAGAAAATTCGGGCATATTCCTCGTGATGTGTAGATGCAAATCGCCTCTTGAATCGCCCCAATCCGATGCCTGTGCGCGAAGATATCGCCAAAATACCGCACCGCTGTCCCAAAACTCCGCCCAAAAAAAGGGGTTACAAGATGATCCGAAAGACCCATGAAAAACTCGGAATGGGAAAAACCAGTAAACATGGGAAACATAGCCCTACCAGTCGTGAAGCCAACGGCGCAAGAATCACTGAAAAGGTGCTCGGGGTAAGCCGGGGGAGTCCTCGCACCAAAACGCGACGAAGAAGACCACAAACGAACGAGCGTCGCGCCGCGCCGTAAAAATAGAAACCTCGATAAGCGTGCCACCAAAAATCCCAAAACTTTGCAGAAAGATGCATCCAAACTCGGGGATCATCTTTGTAGAAGACACCCAGGCGAGATGAGGCTCGGAAATGGCGGAAAAAGGGAAGAAAGGGAGCTCGGATCGCCTTTTATAGGCTGCAGGAAACAATTGGAAAATACCGGATATGTCCGGATTTCCGGGCGCTGGGAACTTTCGGGCGCGCACTGTAGCAGCCCGAAATCCCGCGCCCCGAACACTGTAGCCGCCCGAATCCCTCCTGGGCCGCCACGTAGCCCGCCAAACAGCGGACAGCAACCCCAGCCGCTCCCCGCGCGACACGTCGCGCCCCCCAGACGCCGACACGTGTCCTCCCCAAGCGCGGGAGTCCGCCCGACCGCGCCCACGTGCGCCTGACGCCGCCGCCTGCCACCCTGCCGCGCACAGTAGACCCACCAATCGGAGAACGCCACGTGCCATGCCACTGCCTAGTGAACCCGGTGCACGAAATCGTGTGGACCGAACCAATACAAACCTGCCACGTGTCCCAGCCCGGTGCACCGTAAACCACAAGCCACCCTGAAAACTGCGTAGACCAACCGCCGTGAACCCACCTCTAGGATGATGCCACGTGTCAACCCCGGTCCACCGTGCGCCCCGCACTCCCCCGTGGACCGCGCCCCGCGGACCGGCCCACTCCTGAGCCGCCACGCGTCCAGCCCCCGGTGCACGCCTGCCGCGTGGACCGGGCGGCCCGCGCCTCCGTCCGCCGCGCCGCCTGCGGCCGCTCCGCCGCTGCCGCCGCCGCCGGAAACACTGTTCCGGCGTGAATAGTGTCCAGAGCCCAAAATGACAAGTGGGTAGTCCGTTTTAACCGTTTTCCGCGCGCTGAATCCAAATCCGAAGTCCGATTTGCCAAATTCCAACTCCAAAATTTGCCGAAGGCATCCGGAAAGGTAATCCTTGGTCCAAACTTCGCACTGAGTCCAATTTAAATATCCTTGGCGCGCGAAACCACTTCTAACGATCCGACGGAGTCCAATGATCACCCACGTGATCCATTAAACACACTGAGCCCAACACTAATGTCCAATTGGGGCACAAATACCACCAACACGCCACAAAGGCCTCCGGGAGCTGTAGATGATCCAGTAATCTCGACGTGGGGATCCAGGTCCTCACATCCTCCCCCACTAAGAAAAGTTTCGTCCTCGAAACTAACTCAAATCCCCCAAGGGTCCCACATACCACGGGTAGGTATCCATCAATAACGCCTCCAGCTCCTGAAACATCGCTCACTCCCCGTGATTACTTCCCAACAACAACAACAACAAGTACGGCATGGCCCGACATGCGATTTTCTCATCTCACGAGCCAGAAATCGTAACGGGCGTCCTTCGTACTCCAACAATCACAGATCTCAAAAGGGACAAGTCGATCACGGGCGAGGGATCCAAAAGCAACACACTCCAGAGCTGAGACGTGAAACAACACAGAGGCCCCATCAAGAGCCGGGGGAAACAGAATAAACAACAGCGCAACACGCCCCAAACCACCTCCTGGTGTCTACTCAACCAGGATCACCCGAAGTATACCCACAAATTCATCCTATGAGGAAAAAGATCCAATAAGCTGGGGTCTTCACTCGGTTACTTCCGATCCAAAATCACCCGAGTGGCCTACTCGACCACGAGCTACCCTCAAAAGGGATCCTCAAGAGACACAATCTCAAGCCACGGTTGGACACTCAACAAGCCAACATAACTCCAACAGACCCACGGGTCGAAAAGATGCCCTGACGGGGACCAAACCGTCAGTGAACGGGAGGGAAAACTGGCTCGAAAGGCGATCAAAATGCGGAGGCTCAAACTCGCGGTCAAAAATCCCAAATCAGCAACAACAATCCGCGAAAATCCCACTCAAGATGCTGAGTAATCAAAACTGATAGCCAAGCAGGCATGGCCTACGCCCAGGTATAACAATCCAAGCTGGGAATAAAGGGCGTACTGAAGGCTCAACCGTGGAATCTAAGCTGCCTGCAAAACAGCGGTTCATCCTGCCACAACACTCATAGGGTTGGATTAATACAGTGTGGACCGAAGATCCACCCACGGTAACTCCACCGCCACAATGGGAGGCATCACTAAATCACACAATTCCATCTCCCAACACAGGAAACACTAGCATTGGCGCTAATATCAGACACATTATCCATTGGCCATGCTCTCTCGGCACCGCCAAGTCTAGAAGCTTCTCACCTCAAGAATGAAAGTCGGTCTCAGTCAACTTGAATAACATCCATTAGGTCGGGTTCCACCGCCGCCCCTACGGCTCGAACAAAGCGACCCAAGAAGGTATGCTTCTGCAGCTACAACTTGTACTTCAATAACTTGGCATACCGCTTCATCCCCACGGGCATGATAGCACATCCACAAAGCGCTCCTCGTACTCCAAGTCACTCTGGGAGCAAATCAAAATATCACCGGGAAAACACTACTCCCAGTCCGTCCAAGTACAACCGGGACCTACTATTCCTCAGATCTTGAAATCCACAGGGCAATCGTCATTCCATTGGCCTCACTAACAACTCATAATGCCCCCACCGCGTCCAAAACGCCACCTAGGCGAAGTCCTCAGCTGTCTAACACCAAGTGGGTACTCGCATCATACACCAACTGCCGGAGTACAACTCCATCAATAAGGTCCTAGATACCATAAAAGGACCCTCACATCCGTGTATCAACGATGTGGCATCACCACCGTATACCAACGGCGTGGCACTAGGTCAAACAGACCCCTCGATCCATCGGACCCTGCAACAGTGCCAAGTCTCGCTCTCAGCTCTACCGGCGATATCCAATGAGGTGCCGTCCCGGGTGGCGCGGTTCCTCGAACCACGACAAACGCAATCTCTATCTCCCTAACCGGCGGCATTACCAACAACTAAGGTGAAATCACACACGGGATCTCGCAGGCAACAGAGATATCTCTGCGTCCCGGTGCCGCCGTAAGCACCTCTCACCCTATCGCTAAAACCTGAGTGTTCTAACAACCTCAACGAGTAAGCCTCCATTGCCTGTCTTGCCGAAGATCAAGTCCTCTCTTGCCGCAGTCGAACATCCTGTGGCATAGTGCCCAACAATCTCAAGCATAAGGTCAAAACACCTAAGTGCTATAATTTCCAATAATTCTGCCGGCATCTCGCGGTCTCGGCCGCACTGGACATGATCCAAAAGCCTCATCCACGTGCACAACAACAACAGGAACCTGTACCTCTAGTGCACGTGGTAACAAATCTACCTCTAACCCATGTAAGAGTGGAACATGCTCTAACTCCGACTACCGTGGTGAAATCCCGCCTGCGACACTCAATCCACTACCGTGGCGCCCTCCAACCGGGCGGCATAGATTCATCCGCTCAAAGCAAGTGGTTGTCGCTCAATCTGCCTGAAAATCAGGGCTATCACTAGGAAGCACGACCTCTGTCTCTGACCACAATGAGGCGACGAATAAGGTCCTCCGCAGATAACAAATCCACGCTATCGCTGCGCCACTCTGATAAAATACTGATGTCGCCTTCGGGGTCCACTCGACCTCTGACATCTCGGGAATTCGTCATCCAAGAAAGAAAATTAGTCATGCCCCTGCCGGCCGATCGGTCCTCCATCATCCGGCGCCAAACGCCAAAATCCAGAACTCACCTCTGGCGGCAGATCCCTATCCAAAGGAACTGCAATGCCGCGCTCCATACACCGTGCCTGCTCCAACGAGGCGTCTAAATCTACAATGGAGGGACTGAATAACAGAAAGGTGTCCTGGCGCAATCCACTCCCAGTCTCATATATCCTATGCGCCTCGTCCCTCAAATCTGGAGCGCGCAGTTCAACAACTGCATACACTCACAAGCACAGGGAGGCTCTCAATTAATCACTCCATCACCACCAGCCACGACTCTGCCTCCCAAGGCTCCAAACTCAATCTTACGAGTCGGGGTGGTTCGTCTGCCAAATATGGCTCAATAGGTCGATCATGTCCCACAGCTCACCAGCTGTCAACCATCCACCCTGCCTCGGTGCCTCGACACTAAACATTGGCACAGAGGGGGCTACTCAGTGCTCCGACAACTGTGTCACCAAGACCAGCTGCTCCCACAGCCGCTGATAAGCCTCTGACAATCCTGTCATCTGGGTCCGGGGTTCTCTGACCTCAATCCAGGTATCCGGCCCAAAACCAACTGCTCAAGCTCAACTGCCATGACAGGATGCACACGGGTCAAAACCCAACGTCGGGGAGGCACCGCTCGCCACGACGAAACAACAAAACAGCACACAGCAACACTCGACCCAATCCAGCGAAAGTCTAAAGCATGTCACCCATTCCACAGCATTATGTTGTCTGCAGCCAACATAATTACTTAGGAGAATAAACATGCCAATCACTCCTCCCGTCCCTTGGGAGAGGTATAAAACTCAATCAGGACTCTCGCAAAATCACGACTCTCACAAAGTCAACCAAGGGTCAAACCATAAGCCTAGGGTTTCTAAGTCCACCATGGCCTACAACCTAGGCTCTGATACCACTCTAATCTGTCACGCCCCGGGGTCGAAACTGCGACCCGGGCCCGCCAAACAGATCCGCCACCTATGCCAACCTGCATAGGCGAAGCGTCCTACCTGCAAGAAAAGTTCTACAACTAAACAGATATCAGAGCTATAAATAAAAATCTGCTGTAACTAAAATCAATCACTGTACAACTGGAAATAAACAACACTGTCTGCCTCCCAAAATAATAATAATACAAATCCTCGAGTACAAGCTCTAAACCCAACCGGGAGGTAACTCCAATATATAAACAACAGTGTACAGTCTCTCAATACAAAATATCCTCACTACAATAGTCTCTCAAAAGGGGAAAAAGAAACAGCTAATCTACTGATGATCTCCTCAGAAGGGTACCGCTACTCTCCAACGCCGGGTAGGGATCTAGCTCGCGACTCCCTCGCCACGATCAACAACCGCAGAGTCGGCAACACCTGCTAAGACTCTGCAAAACAAAGGAGAGGAGAAAAAGGGGAAAAAACCCCCAAAGGGTGTGAGAACTACTCCAAAACGGGAGTTCTCAGTGGGTACCACCGCCAGACCCGACGGTCTGCCCACCAAGTCCTCAAGAGACAAAAATTAACCCAAGTCATAAGACTGAAATGAGTAAGCTGAAAACTCTCACAGCTACCCAGCCCCTAACTAAAGGCTAAAAGGGGAGAACCAAACAGTGGTATGCAACCACTAGCACATAAAGTGCACCAACGACCCAATCCCGCTGACTGCCACATCTGGTCCAGTCAACCTGCATCCACCTACAACCACCTCCCAAAGACGGGCAGGAATTACGTAGGGCGTCCAAACGGACTAGCTCGCTATCGAGTAGAGGATCATGCAGGCTATGGTCAAAGTCCACGCTCTCTCTCTCAGAACGGGTAGAATCAAGATGCTCAACCTCTCACACAGGGGTCAAAGTACTCGCAACAACACGGGACCACCGTCAACCAGACGGCTCGCAACAATACTAGCACTGATCTAAACTCAACTACCAGGCTGCACTCGGCCCCCAGGCACGAGTGTAACAATAAAAGTAATTGACCGAAATAAACTCAATCGAATGAACTGGTATAAAACCCGGCACTGCCTGCTCTGTCCAAATGACCGGAACCCAACACGGTCTGACCGGCACCCGACACGGTCTCACCGGAACCCAACACGGTCTGACCGGAACCCAACACGGTCTGAAGCCTACTCCGGAGCGGCACTCGAGGGGAGCTACCCACACGAGTTAAGCATCTCTGTCATCAACATCAACAGTATCTCGAAACAGCAGGACTTGATCACCAATCAGATCAAAGTGGAAAAACTCAACCACTAAAGAAAGACCCGACCTCAGTCGGATGCAACTAAACGATAAGTGGGAAACTCCATCCACTAAGAAAAACTGATACCCAATCAGGTGCATAGAGAAACATCCGGTCAACCGCCCAATATCCGCGGTTGCCGCAAAGCCCCACAACTAAACCAACCTGTCCCAGACACGAAGTCCTGACTACCCCATCCAGACCCCTGCTCGAACCCGAGCAGCACTGAACACTTGACTAGCAAAAGCGAAGAAAGGAAAAGCATGGTTTCTCCTAAGTCAAGTTCCCATAAATAGTGCAGCAGTAAAAGATGGCCTAACTACATGACCATACAAGCATGCAAATGTCCTCAAGGAAATAAAGGGGGTAAAGCATAATAATAGTTCCTTTAGGAATAAACAACATGCCGGAATCTCAAAACTAGACCTGTCCACAACTCAGGGTTCAACAATAGAATGATCATAATAACTCCTCAGAGTACAAATCCGCACATAGCTACGAAATCCTGTCCCAAGCATAATCCTTCACAAGAAAGGCTATGTGCTAACATGGCATGTTACATAATCTCATAGGGTAACATTATCCTAGGTAAGCTTACACTAATCATCACATAGATGTCCAAGTCATGCAAGTCCTCAGTATACCTCATACATACTATTCTTGCAAACATTTATACCAATATCATTAACAAGCTTACCTACTTACCAACATAAACCATGTATCCTAAACATGCATGCATCAGTCATAGAGGGGTGACATCCCCACAAGTGGACTTATACTTGCCACAACATAAACATTGCCTTAAACAATTACTGATAATAAGCTCACCCACCTGAAGCGCTTAACCCAAGGCAAACCTGAAGTCGGTGAAGTGGGTAGACGCCCGCGGTCCAAAATCTGCCAACAAAACATCCTCGGTACAAGTCGCGCGAGCCTCGGCTTCAAACAGCTAGAAACACCCCTGGGCACAACAATAACGCTCAACATTACACTCTTATTCCAAAATTAACCAAACATACACAAATCTGAAAATCAGTCCCAAAGCCGCGCATATTTCACCTGCTGCAAGTGCCCAGAAAAATCCAATAAAAATACCACAGTAATCCTCGCGTCGATACCTTCGAAACGAGTACCTGCACGTCCAATTCCGAGCTTCCTACACTGAGAAACAATTCGGACAAGGGAACCACCCCGAATCAAACTACACTCAAACACTGTAGCAACAATTACTGTTCACAGATAATCTTCACCTTCGAGAAATATTCAGAAAATTCCAAGAAAATTCGGGCATATTCCTCGTGATGTGTAGATGCAAATCGCCTCTTGAATCGCCCCAATCCGATGCCTGTGCGCGAAGATATCGCCAAAATACCGCACCGCTGTCCCAAAACTCTGCCCAAAAAAAGGGGTTACAAGATGATCCGAAAGACCCATGAAAAACTCGGAATGGGAAAAACCAGTAAACATGGGAAACATAGCCCTACCAGTCGTGAAGCCAACGGCGCAAGAATCACTGAAAAAGGTGCTCGGGGTAAGCCGGGGGAGTCCTCGCACCAAAACGCGACGAAGAAGACCACAAACGAACGAGCGTCGCGCCGCGCCGTAAAAATAGAAACCTCGATAAGAGTGCCACCAAAAATCCCAAAACTTTGCAGAAAGATGCATCCAAACTCGGGGATCATCTTTGTAGAAGACACCCAGGCGAGATGAGGCTCGGAAATGGCGGAAAAAGGGAAGAAAGGGAGCTCGGATCGCCTTTTATAGGCTGCAGGAAACAATTGGAAAATACCGGATATGTCCGGATTTCCGGGCGCTGGGAACTTTCGGGCGCGCACTGTAGCAGCCCGAAATCCCCGCGCCCGAACACTGTAGCCGCCCGAATCCCTCCTGGGCCGCCACGTAGCCCGCCAAACAGCGGACAGCAACCCCAGCCGCTCCCCGCGCGACACGTCGCGCCCCCCAGACGCCGACACGTGTCCTCCCCAAGCGCGGGAGTCCGCCCGACCGCGCCCACGTGCGCCTGACGCCGCCGCCTGCCACCCTGCCGCGCACAGTAGACCCACCAATCGGAGAACGCCACGTGCCATGCCACTGCCTAGTGAACCCGGTGCACGAAATCGTGTGGACCGAACCAATACAAACCTGCCACGTGTCCCAGCCCGGTGCACCGTAAACCACAAGCCACCCTGAAAACTGCGTAGACCAACCGCCGTGAACCCACCTCTAGGATGATGCCACGTGTCAACCCCGGTCCACCGTGCGCCCCGCACTCCCCCGTGGACCGCGCCCCGCGGACCGGCCCACTCCTGAGCCGCCACGCGTCCAGCCCCCGGTGCACGCCTGCCGCGTGGACCGGGCGGCCCGCGCCTCCGTCCGCCGCGCCGCCTGCGGCCGCTCCGCCGCTGCCGCCGCCGCCGGAAACACTGTTCCGGCGTGAATAGTGTCCAGAGCCCAAAAATGACAAGTGGGTAGTCCGTTTTAACCGTTTTCGCGCGCTGAATCCAAATCCGAAGTCCGATTTGCCAAATTCCAACTCCAAAATTTGCCGAAGGCATCCGGAAAGGTAATCCTTGGTCCAAACTTCGCACTGAGTCCAATTTAAATATCCTTGGCGCGCGAAACCACTTCTAACGATCCGACGGAGTCCAATGATCACCCACGTGATCCATTAAACACACTGAGCCCAACACTAATGTCCAATTGGGGCACAAATACCACCAACACGCCACAAAGGCCTCCGGGAGCTGTAGATGATCCAGTAATCTCGACGTGGGGATCCAGGTCCTCACAATTTTGCTTCATTCTGTTTTGAGCTTCTTGTAGCCTCTCCTTTAGCAACTGTATCATTTGCTCCCTTCCACTTCTCCACTCCTCTACGGAAGTATGCATTTCTGGGTTCACATTGATTATTAAATTGGTCGGTGGTGGATACCCGTATAAGGCCTGGAAAGGTGACATCTTTAAGGAGGAATGGTGGGTGGTGTTATACCACCATTCAGCCAAAGATAGCCATTTATGCCAGCAGCGGGGCTTGTGGAAACACATGCAACGAAGGTAAGTCTCAAGACACCTATTGACCCTCTCAGTTTGACCATCAGATTGAGGGTGATAGGCTGTACTTAGTTGTAGCTTGACCCCTACTAATCGGAACAAATCCTGCCAGATCTGACTTGTAAAAATCTTATCTCTATCAGAGATAATACCTTCAGGCAATCCATGCAATTTGTAGATGGAATCAAAGAACAGTTTGGCTACATCTGATGCGGTGTAAGGGTGTGAAAGTGATAGGAAGTGAGCATATTTTGTAAACTTATCCACCACCACTAAAATAGTGTCTTTACCTTCTGATCGCGGTAATGACTCTATAAAATCCATGCTAATTAATTGCCATGCTTGTTTGGGTATGGGTATAGGCTGCAGTAATCCAGCATAAGGTGTTCCATCCACCTTATTTTTTATACACACCTCACAATTTCTTACCATACCCTCTATATCAGATTTCATTCCGGGCCAATAGAACAATTGTTTAAGTCTTCGATATGAGTTATCAATTCCAGAGTGCCCCCCCTCTGGCGAATCATGCAATTGCCGCATCAATTTGCTTCTTAAGTCTCCTGTGTTGCCAATGTATATCCGGCCCTTATACCTTAACATTCCTTGCTGATAAGAGTGGTAGGGGTGATTTGTTGGTTGTAATGTCAAAGCTATAAGGAGCTGCTGGACCCTGGAATCCTTCTCATAACTTTCAGATACTTCCTTTACCCAAGTTGGGACAGCAGTGGTTATGGCCTGAACATTGCCCTCTTCAAACCCCACTCTGGACAAGGCATCTGCTGCCAGGTTTTCTTTTCCTTTTTTATACATGATAGTGTACTCCAACCCCATAAGCTTCAGCATCCCTTTCTGCTGGATGGCTGTAGTAATCCTCTGCTCCAAGAGGTACTTTAAGCTCTCGTGATCAGTTTTAATTATGAAGGGTTTTGGGCTCAAATAGTGTTTCCATTTGGCAACTGCTAATAGAATTGCAAGAAATTCCTTTTCATAAGTAGAAAGCCCCAAATTCCTTGAGCTGATAGCCTTGCTGAGATAGGCAATTGGCTTACCATCTTGAGTGAGTACAGCACCCATTCCCTGCCCACTTGCATCCACTTCAATGGTGAAAACTTTATTGAAGTCTGGCATGGCAAGAACAGGGGCAGTGGTCATCACCTTCTTCAGCTTTTCAAATGCAGTTTGGGCTTCATCAGTCCAGTGAAAGTTATTTTGTTTTAGCAGATCAGTTAGGGGTTTACTTAAGCCTCCATAACCTTTTATAAATTTTCTATAATACCCTGTAAGCCCCAAGAAACCCCTCAGTCCTTTTATACTTGTAGGTTTTGGCCAATTAACCATGGCTGCAATCTTCTCAGGGTCTGTCGCCACCCCTTCCTGTGTAATTATGTGTCCCAGATACTCCACATAAGACTGCCCAAAGAAACACTTGGACCTTTTAGCTAGCAGTTGGTTACCCTTGAGCACTTCCAAGACTGACTTAAGATGCTCTACATGTGCCTCCAAGCTGGGGCTGTAGATAAGTATATCATCGAAAAATACCAATACAAATTTTCTGAGAAAAGGTTGGAACACATCATTCATTAAAGACTGGAATGTAGCAGGGGCATTGGTAAGCCCGAAAGGCATGACTAAGAATTCATAATGTCCCGCATGAGTCTGGAATGCAGTTTTGTATATATCGCTGCTATTCATCCTGATTTGGTGATATCCAGACCTAAGATCGATTTTTGAGAATAGTCGGGAGCCTCTTAACTCATCCAATAAATCATCAATTATTGGAATGGGGTATTTATCTTTGACGGTATCTCTATTTAATTGCCTATAGTCGATACACATCCTCCATGTGTGATCCTTCTTCTTCACTAGCAAAACTGGAGAAGCATAAGGACTGTGGCTCTTTTGTATAATGGCTGTCTTAAGCATTTCTTCTACTTGTTTTTCCACTTCTTCCTTCTGCTCATGACTATGCCTATAAGGCCTGATATTAACTGGTTTAGCACCAGGTTGAAGGGGAATTCTGTGATCACAACCTCTAGCTGGAGGTAACCCTTTTGGTTCTTGGAAAACCCCTTCATACATTTCCAGCACCTCTTGTATTTCTGGGGGAATGTTCTTCTCTGCTTTACCTTCAGAATTAGTCAGATGTGCTATGGCACAACATTGCCCTTGCATGCTAGCCTTATACCATTGCTTAACTCCAATAGTTTTTACTCCAGCATTCTCAGTGATGCCCTTGACTGTGATAGACTTGCCCCCCTTATTAAAAGTGACTGAATGATTCAAATAGTCAAATGTAACCTTCCCACATTTCTTGAGCCAATCTATTCCCAGTATCACACTGGATCCTTCCAACCTAATGACCCTCAAGTCAGCTTGATATACTTCTCCATGCATTAGCCACTTAAAGTTGGAGCACTTCAACTTGCTAAGTACTTTATGGCCATTAGCCACAGTAACTATAAGAGGTGAGGCAACTGTGATTTTAGCTTTGATTTCTTTAGCAATCTGAATATCAATGAAGCTATGTGTGCTTCCTGTGTCAATTAATATGATTAATGGCTTACCACCCACTTCTCCCTGCACCTTAATAGTCTCTTGCATTACTTCACCATTCAATGCATGTACTGATATCCCTACTTCTTCAGAATTTTCTTCTACTGTTATCTCCCCTTCTTCTTCTTCTTCTAACTCCTGCAACATAGTTTCATCAAAGACCTCCTCCACCTCTGGTTCTCCTTCCAAGTGGTTCAAGGATTTGTCTGAACATTGGTGCCCAGGATGATATTTATCCCCGCACTTATAACATAACCCAGCTGATTTTCTTTGCTCAAAAACCTGTCTACTAACCCGAAAAGACCCTTCACCCACCTTGCGGTTACTTCCTCTGTTGGCCTCGAATTGACTTTGTCCCATTCTCACAGGATAAGGTTTGTTGTAGGAAAAACCTTGATTAACTGCAGGTCTGGTAGCTACCTTGTGTCTTCTCCACATCATAGCCAAGGCTTATTCATGTAACCTTGCTTGTTCATAAACCTCTTCTAGAGATTTTGGATGGGATAAATCTATAAAAGGAATCAGCTCCTCCTTGAGGCCACTTATATAACTTTGAATGAAGTGTTCTTCACTCAAAGTGGGATTCAAATACAGCATCCTTGCTCTGAGTTCCTCAAATTTTTCTTGGTACTTCTCCACAGTGCCAATCTGAGTTAACTTGTTGAATTCTCTTACTAACTTCTGCAGGGTAGGCCCATCAAAGCGTTTACATACAGCTTCACACAACTCCTCCCAATTAATTTCAGGCTTATCCATAAGATAACCCTCTTTCCATCTATGTGCTCTTCCTGTGAAGTGTAATGTAGCTATTTCAATCCACTGTTCCCCGGGAACTTGATACAACTTGAAGTATTGTTCACTCTTGCTTATCCACTCTCTGGGCTCTTCTCCTTCAAAGGTAGGATAATCTAATCTGGGATGTGGCGCATAAAAGGTACCTCTACTCCCTTGGCTACCTTGCTGGCTAGTATCATGAATTATCTGAGGGCTTGGCAGGATTCCTTTGCCTTTATCATCTCTGTAGTTAACCCTGGAACTCTGTATGGGTCACTGATCATACGCAGACTTACTCTCCTTCAAAGGTGGAATTGGGGCAGAAGGTGTGCTGGTGGCTGTTGTTTGGGTACTTAAAAGTTTCATCAGTTGCTCATGCCTTAGCTGACCTTCTTTCTTCAATTCTTCCAAATGCTGCACAACTCCCCCTAATTTCTTGTTATATTCTAGCTCAAACTGCTGGAACTTGCTGCCCAGTTCCTGATTACAATCTGTGGCTAAGTTTTGCATCTTATCTTCCAACATTCTGAGATGCTCACTTAAGTCCTTGAGTCTGGTGCCTTCGGCCATGTCTTCTTCGAAGATATACTCACTATATGGCCTAAATTTACTGTTCTTCTTCTTTCCTATCTTGTGAATTATGGTACTAACTTTGTTGTCTCCTCAGATTACACTAATCTCTCCCAGGAACTCAAGTATGTACTTCTACTTGCAGTAACATAGATGAGGTGGGTTTAGCAATTACCTCAATTAAGCGCGGCTCCGAATCAGAAAATACCCGGACTCAGATAATACCGGCTCTACCAAAGATCAGATACTACCAGGTATTGAAGTGATTGCTCGGTTGCCTCTCAGGATCTTTAGATCCTTGCAGATTCTATAATGGAGGGTAAGATCTCAGTGACCTTGAATGCTTGAAGTGTACTTACTTCTCAGAATAGCAGATCTTGATCCTCCACAGATCGCTTATCACCAATCGGATGTGATGCAATCTACTGCTCCTTTAATGGTGGGTATCAATTCGGTAATGCTGCTTACTTGTTGCCTCGAATACCAGGTTGCTTGTTCCTCAGATCCCTAGGATCGGAACAGCTCTGATACCAATTTGTTATGATCTTGACAAGCCGCAGCCGATCGGGGAAGCTCCGGCCGAGATCTAGGCACGGCGGCGAGGATGATGATCGTGGCCCGGACGATCCATTGCTGATCTAGGATGAGATTGCTCTGAGATCAGCAATGGAGAGGATGATGGGAATCCCAGTTTGATCCAGCTGACCAAATCGATGCCAAATCTGGGACTTGTTGGGGGTTTGATCGGAATTGGGGAGAGAGTGAGATGAGGGAATTTAGGGAGAAGAGAGTTGAGGGAGGAGAGAGCAGAGGGATTGTAGAGAGAGAAAGTAGTTAGGGGAAAAATGATCAATACTTTCATTAACCGTTTCTGTTACAAGAGATCCTATTTATACTATTTACAACTGGAGCTGGAACTATTACAGAGTAACCCTGGGGGGTTTATTGTAATATCACTATTATTGGGGAAATGGACCAAGTGGGCCTCTCTGTCCTGGGCCTGGATGCTTCTGGGCTTCTTTGCGGCTGGTGGCGGCCCTTGACGAACGGTACATGCAACACTCCTCCTTTATTCCTCACCTACTGCCTTCTAGAAGCCGCTGGAGTCTTCATGCTTCCTCCTCACGCTACCTCTCAGACCATCCTTCACAGATGAAGGGAGTACTCTACTCTACCTCTCCTCCTCCCCACCTGCTACCTCTTCTTATCTCTCAATCCCTCCAACTCCTATTGTAATTATACAGATGGGTGTGTAACAGAGTCCTGTCTGCCCCCCCTCGAGTATAGCCCTTCTCCAAAAGGTGCTTTGTCAACCTTTCGTACCACGCTCGCGGTGCTTATTTTAAACCGTAAAGAGCCTTTTTCAAACGAAAAACATGGTTAGGTAGTTTACAGTCTACAAAACCTTTCGGTTGAGCCACATAAACTTCCTCATTTAAAAACCCATTTAAAAACGCGCTCTTAACGTCCATTTGAAAGAGTTTTATTTTAAAGTGACAAGCAATAGCGAATAAGATACGAATGGACTCGAGTCTAGCTACAGGGGCGAACGTTTCATCAAAGTCTATACCTTCTATTTGAGAGTAGCCTTGAGCAACTAAACGTGCTTTGTTCCTGATGATGGTACCATCCTCATTTTTCTTGTTCTTGAAAATCCATTTAGTACCGATCACATTGTGTTGCTTCGGAGGCGTCGTTAATTCCCAGACTTTGTTTCGTTCAAACTGATGGAGCTCTTCCTGCATTGCTTCAATCCAGTAGTCATCCTGAAGAGCTTCATCGATATTCTTTGGTTCGATCATGGAAACGTAACAAGCGAATCCACAAACCAACTGTCTCCGAGTTTTGACTCCTTCTTGTGGGTCTCCAATGATGTTTGATTCAGGATGATCCTTGGAGATGCGTAACGTTTGATGTAATGGAGTACTCGGAGGTACATGAGATGATTCCTGCACATCAGATAGACTTGAAGAACCATTAGATGCATCATTAATATTGGAAGTATTATCATGAGAAGATGCACTTACAGGTGTATCATCATCAAGAGAGATATCAGGGGTAGATTTATCAGATGCAAAGTGGAAAGCTTCATCTACTTTAACATTTATAGATTCTACGATCATCTTAGATTCCAAGTTAAATACCCGATATGCTCTACTATTTGTAGAATAACCCAAGAAAATCCCTTCGTCACTTCGAGAGTCAAACTTTCCAAGATTTTCGCGGTCACGTAAAATGTAACACCCACTCCCGAAGATACGAAAATATTTGATGTTTGGTTTTCTACAGTACCATAGTTCATATAGTGTATTTAACGTTCCCGGGCGCAAATAAACTCGATTAATAAGATAGACAGCAGTGTTCACAGCTTCAACCCAAAAATATAACGGTAAATTCCGGCTGTGAAGCATAACACGTGCCATCTCTTGTACAACCCTGTTTTTGCGCTCGACAACACCATTCTGTTGAGGTGTATAGGGTGCTGAGAATTCATGTTTAATGCCATTGGAAGTGGAAAAATCAATGAATTTAGAGTTTATGAATTCTCCACCTCTATCACTTCTAACACGAATGATCTTTTCATTCTTTTCAATCATAATACGAAGGCAAATCTCGTGAAAAGAATCAAAAGTATCAGCTTTCTCTTTTAAAAATGCTACCCATGAGTATCGAGAGAAATCATCAACCAATAAGAAAATATACCATTTACCTCCCAAGGATGGTTGACGTGTCGGCCCCATAAGGTCCATATGCAATAATTCTAAGGGTCGTTTGGTACCGACGTGATTCAAGTTCTTATGTGCAGTCCTAGATTGTTTTCCCTTTTGACAACCACCACACACAATGTTTTGATTAAGTGAAAGTTTAGGAACCCCCTTGACCATGTCTTTGTTTGAAATTCTAGCAAGTTTCTTAAAATTTATGTGTCCTAGCCTTTCATGCGAAAGTGTTTCATTATTCAAAGAGGCTAAGTTACAATTTTCAGAAATTTTATTGGGAACAACATAACAATTATTTTCAGATCTAACCCCTTTTAAAAAGAAAACATGATCCTTATCAGTTACAATGCATTCAACAGATGAAAAATTAACAGAAAAACCATTGTCACAAAGTTGACTGATACTAATGAGGTTAGTCTTAAGCCCATCAACAAATAACACATTATTCAGAATCGGGCCATCTGGAATAGCTACTGTTCCTTTTCCAACAATTTTGGAAGACTGACCGTCTCCGAAAACTACAAGTCCTCCGGAGATTTTCTCAAAATTTTGAAAACAGTTTTTGTCACCGGTCATGTGACGGGAACAGCCGCTATCCAGATACCAAGACGAATTATCATATGCATGCAAGGAAATATTTGTAACAAGACAAGGGAAGATTTCACCTTTGCGTACCCAAACCTTTCGAGTTTTGGTGTACGTCGAAAATGATTGTGAAGTTGATACCTTTGGTGAAAGCGTCTTATTTGATCCATTGCTTTTCCTTGACGTCGTCGTCTTGTTTGATGAACTACCGAGGCTTTTTCCTTTCGAATAATTTGCATTTGCTTTCCGAGGAATTACCCTTTTGGTAGTCGTTGCAAGAAGTGCTTGAGTTGAGCGTTTGGCTCCTATCTTGCAATTTCTCCTTATGTGCCCTGCAATACCACAACGAAAACACACCTTAGTGCTTGACGATCCCGAGGAGGGCGAAGTAGGCTTGTTGTCGTTGATTGTCGTGAATTCCGGTGTCGGAGGAGGAGATACCGACTGAGGCACAAAAACTGTCCCAACCGAACTAAAATTGTCTTCAGTTCGATTGTATCCGAGGCCGAACTTGTTTGATTGACCAAGACCAAGAAGCTTATCCAACTTACTCCTTCCTGATGAAAATCGCTGTAAGTCATCCTTGAGTTGGAGAATGGTCTCTGTCATTTTCAATTTTTCCTGTAGAGCCTCGCCGTTGAGCTTCAAGAAGTAATTCGCTTTGTTCACCATATCTATATAATTCTTCTCGAGTTGCTCATTGGACTCTTGAAGGGAAACATTTGCTTTTATCAGATTATCCCTTTCCACTTCAAGATCGGTGGTGTAATATCCGCTGGTTTAAAATACTGTGGTTCCGTTCTTGGGTCTACTTTTGGGTTTTCTATAATTCGCGTTTCGTTTCAGGGGTCCGGGAGGGGGGACTAATAATTCTTTGTTTCCGGACAGATCGTCGGGGCTCGCGAGTATTTTTAGTCAATAAAGCTCCCGAAACGGAGACCGCTGGCGAAATCGGTTTTGGATTCCGACTCCAGAATCTCCCGGAATAAATTCCAGAAGGTGGCGGTTGGTTCTGGCGACCAACGCGGGGTACCAGGCAGACCGGAACCCGGTTCGAACCCGACCTTTTGGTTTTGGTTTATTTTGACTTGAAACGGGTTCGTTTCCTTTCCCCTTTTCTGATCGCTTGGGCTGTATATCTATCTCAACCCCCCTCACTCTAGGGTACGACACCCGAGCGCGGACGAGGAGCAGACCTTTTTCCCCCAACCGTACCCTCTTCCTCACCGATCGTGCGGAGGATCCAAGCGGCGAGACCAAGGAAGGAGAGGGAGACGACCTCACATCCCTTGTAGCCGAACTCGCAGGATCGGATCATCCTTCCCTCCGGCTACCGAGGTGAGCACGTTAGGGTTTTATTCCTTGCTTTTCTTGTTTCGTTTTCTTGATTGGAGCGGACGAGGGGGGGGGGGGGAGGAGGGGCGATGGCATCGCCGGAGTCCGGCGCGCACGGAGCCGCATGCGGGAAACGCCCGCAAGCGGACGGCATGCTGCCCAGCCGCGCGGAGCTGGGGGCCGCACCCCACGCATGCGGGCAACTCCCGCATGCGGGCGGGCTGCCGCCCAGCCGCGCTGGGCTGGGGGCGCGCAGCTGCGGGCACCTCCCGCATGCGGGCGGGCTGCCGCCCAGCCGCGCGGGGCTGGGGGCGCGCAGCCCCGCATGCGGGCACCTCCCGCATGCGGGCGGGCTGCCGCCCAGCCGCGCGGGGCTGGGGGCGCGCAGCCCCGCATGCGGGCAACCCCGCATGCGGGTGGGCTGCCGCCCAGCTGCGCGGGGCTGGGGGCGCGCACCCCCGCATGCGGGCAACCTCCGCATGCGGGCGGCCGCTGCCCAGCCGCGCGGGGCCGGGCGCAAGCGCGCGCCCGCACTTGCGGGCAGCCCTGCATGCGGGCAGCAAGGAGGGGGAGGGGCCGGTGGGTTCCGCGGGAGCCGGGGCCGTCCGCGTTGTTGGCCTCGCCCGGGGACGCCGCCATCTTTGCCGAATCGGCGGGGCGTGCCCCGTGATCGACCGGGAGGGTTGGGTGTTCTGCGTCTCTTTTACTTTTGTGTACCTTTCGGGAAGTTGGAGTTACTAACTCCGGTGAGACAGGTTCGTGTAGGTCCGGGCAGGCACACCGAGACGCGAAAGAACCTGAAGTCGACCAGCAGCGCGACAACGAAAGAGGTGGGTTCCTTTGAGACTAAGTATAGACTCGGTGTTCTTGGATAGTTGTTTAACTGCATATTTGTAATAGTAATGCTGACGGTCTCTATGGTTGCGATATTATCCTGTATCCGGGTTATTGTGCTCGTGGTTGCGACACGCGCACCCGCGGTCTGGCCACCGCAAAGGGTGCTCTTTTCCGGGAAAGCGGTCTTCGACCCGTGTTAACCCACAAGGTGAAGTGGTGGGGGCCCCCGTAGGTGTGGGGTTTGAGGCATCAAAAGGTGGGGGAAAAGGTGCGACCTGTCGGGATAGGTGTCCGACGAGGTCAGGTGCCCCAAGGTGTGAGCGGTGCGATCTGTCGGGATAGGTGCCCAACGAGATCAAGGTGTATAGGTGTTACAGGCATTACAGATGTTGCAGGTGTTACATGTGTTCGCGTGTCACTCTTCCAGTGAGTCGAGTGGTTACTCCGGATAGTTTTACTGTTGGGTTTGGCTTTCTTTCATGCTTATTATTATTATCGCATGTCGCTGACTACCCACTCCGTGACAGGTTCTTCCACGGGTGAGCGGTAGACGGCGGTGAGGTCGAGACGGGAGTGGTCGGGCTGTGAGGAGCCCTAGTCTGTATCTCCTTTACTTATTCCTTGCATTTCATTTGGTACTGTAGACTACGGTGTGGTTCGCGATACCCTTGTGGGGTCGGTGTGGATGTTGATTCCCGGTGTTCCGGATTTGATATTATGTTTCTTTTATTCGCCCGTTTGGCCGTTTTTTTTCCAAAGCAAAGTAACTAGAAAAGAAAAAGGAACTTCGAAAACTATCTTTCAAAAATATGGGGTCGTGTGGGCCCGCTTTTCCAAACCCTGTGGTTTTATGAGATTTCTAAACCGTTTTCAAAACCTCGGGTCGTGTGGACCTGTTTCCAAACCCTGTGGATTTATGGCATCTTTCCAAACCGTTTTCAAAACCTTGGGTCGTGTGGGCCTGTTTTCAAAACTGTGAGTTTATCCTTTCAACTTGATTGGCGGCGGGCACTCTGTTTAGTTTACATTGTTGATTGAATACTCGAACTGTTGTGATTAACTGAATGCTTGAGTTGAGATGTAGTAATAGCCGCGACGCCGTGCATATACAGAGGAGACTCTGCCCGATTTTCAAGTAAATCTGTATATGCGGCGGGTCTGGGCACGTGCCGGGGAGGACTGAATTTCAAAAAAAAAATTAAGAGACTCAATCTAACAACTCTTTCCTTTCCGCTGAGCGAGACCCCGGGGGCGTGACAGGTCGAGAGAGAAGTTACCCTTTTTACTTCTTCTTCGAGATCCTGCAATCTCCCTCTCAACCCCTTGTTTTGCTTAGCCAGTTTCTTTGAATCCCTCAAAAGTCTGTGGTAGGCTAGAGCAAAATCTTCACCTTCCGAATCATCCGATTCATTGTCCGTTGCATTCTTTCCAACTTGGGAGGAGGACAATGAGTCGGATGTACTAGCCATTAAGCACATGAAGGGTGAAGATGTGGACGCGTGGAACGCTGTTGCGTTATCTTCTTCATCACTTGACGATGACTCATTTGACGATGAGGTGTCATCCCAAGTGACGGCTTGCATCGCTTTCTTCTTGGACGGATTCTTATTTGGACATTCCGTTGAGATATGGCCGTACCCTTGGCACTTGAAGCATTGGACTTGTCCTTCTGTGCTTTTCTTATCCTTAGAAAAACCCTCTTGCTTTCTTGACTTGTAACTTGAAGAACCCTTGCCTTTCTTCCACTTTCCGAAGGATAGAGTTTTGCTTGAATTACCCCTTCGAAAATTTCGGCGAAACTTCCTTGTCAAGAGAGCGAGCTGCTTCTCAAAGTCCTCCATAGATAGGTTCTCGTCATCGCCTGAGGAGGATGAATCCGTGTCTTCTTCTTTTGTTGTTTTCAACGCATAACCTGAAGACTTAGAAGAGGATGCCTTTCCAGAAGAATAGTTAGTAGGAAAAGTCATTTCATAAGTTTGTAATGAACCAACTAATTCTTCTACACGGATTTCGTCCGGGTGTTTAATAGTTTCAATGGCTGTAACCTTGGAACGAAATCTTTCAGGAAGAGTTCTTAATATTTTTCTTACAACTTTAAATTCTGGAATCTTCTCTCCCAAGTTAGCACATGAGTTTATGATGTCTTGCAATCGTGTGTAATAGTCTGTGAACGATTCATTTTCTGCCATGAAAATAGAGTCAAACTTGCTCGTAAGCATTTGCAGTTTCTGAATCTTCACAAGGTTAGTTCCCTCATGCGTAACTTGAAGAACATCCCAGATTTCTTTCGCAGTCTCACATGCCGAGACGCGAGAGAACTCTGTTTGAGACAAAGCATTAAATAGAGCATTAATCATTTTGCCATTGTAAGAAGAAAAATCTATCTCTTCCTTGGTCCATTTCGACCTAGGTTTGATGGTGCGAACTTCACCAATAATTTCAGTTGGATTAGTCCATCCTAATTCAATTGATTGCCACACCCGTTCGTCGATGGAAATTAAAAAGGCTTTCATCCGTACTTTCCAGTACGCATAATTTGTTCCATCGAAGAACGGAGGTCTGTTGATGTTTCCACCTTCAACCATTGTTTACAACCCTATTCCCTCTCTGATACAACTTGTTGGGTTATGTATAATAGGATCTAAATAGGGCAAAAAACACCTAGAGGGGGGTGAATAGGTGTAAATAATAAACACTCAAAAATCTTTGCGATATAAAACCCAATGCGGAAAAATAAATAACACGCAGAGATTTTTACGTGGAAAACTCCAAACCGGAGTAAAAAACCACGGGACCGATAACACGGTGAAATCCACTAGAATTAAACACGTACAAGGTGATATACCGTACTCACAGACGACTCAACCTTTTCCATACGCTCCTAGTTGATCTTCTCCGCTCGCTCCACGACGCTTCTCGAATCCACGATCTGCGTCCAACGCCGAATCCACGGCGTCCAACGTCGAGTCCACGACGTCCGACCGAATCCACGGTCTTCACCCAGTAGCACGCTTCGAATCCACGAACGTACCTCGCTCCGAATCCACGAGAGCGGTAGCACCTTGAATCCACAAGGCCATGCGAGTCCACGCGCCGATTTGGGATAAATCGTTGTTTTTTGGGTGGTGATGATCCGCCGAATACTTAGATTAGAAATAGATCGGAAATACCATCTAAGTATTCATTGATTTGATTCTACTCAAAATGTGAGTATGAAACCCTAGAATCAAATCAATCAATATAGATGAAGAAACATAAGATAGAATCTATGATTTCCTTTCTTCTCTATATGTGGATCTTAGGCCGTATATAAGATGACGACTTTTAGGTTTAGCGGCTTCTTTTTGGATTCGCCATAGAAAAAGAATTATAGGGTCTATTTATAGGTTAGAACCCCTTGGAAGAAGATAAGGATAAAAAACTATCCTTTTCTTGAATTTTACATGACGACGATCCGGATCGGAGTTCGGCGATCCGGATTGCAGTAGCGAGAAAAACAGTTTCCAGAAAAACGAAGGTTCGGGATCCGGATCGAAGTGCCTGATCCGGATCGTTCATACAGTTCACCAAACATCAACGTTCGGGATCCGGATTGAAAAGCCTGATCCGGATCGTTCAAATAAAATGATAAACCCAGTGTTCGGGATCCGGATCAACGGAGGCTACGATCCGGATTGAACTGGTGTATGAACGAACAACCTTCGGGATCCGGATTGAAAAGTTTGATCCGGATCCTGAACATATCCCATGTCCAGTTTTTGATATTTATGCAATTAAAAATCCATCCAAGTGTTTCTACACTATAAGAAGTATTCGGATCACCAAAGATATTAAGTTAAACATACCTGATCCTTTTGAATTCTTCTCTCTTGAGATTGAGTTATATGATCCAACCTTCTTTACCTTCAATCTTCAAGACTTAACCGAATTCACGAAATACGCCAACTCAAATTCCGTAACAGGTATCTCCTCCTCCGACGATGGAATTTAGAGCATACAACGACAACAACCCTACCTCACCCTCTTCGGGATCGTCAAGAACAAAGTGTTGGGTTATATGTAATACGGATCTAAAAGGGGAAAAAACACCTAGAGGGGGGTGAATAGGTGTAAACGTATAAACACTCAAAAAATCATTGCGATAAAAACCCAATGCGGAAATAAAAATAATACGCAAGATTTTTACGTGGAAAACTCCATCACCGGAGTAAAAAAACCACGGGACCGATAACACGGCAGAAATCCACTAGAATTAAAACACGTACAAGGTGATTTACCGTACACACTTACGACTCAACCTTTTCCATACGCTCCTAGAGGATCTTCTCCGCTCGCTCCGCGACGCTTCTCGAATCCACGATCTGCGCCCAACGCCGAATCCACGGCGTCCAACGTCGAATCCACGACGTCCGACCGAATCCACGGTCTTCACCCAATAGCACCCTTCGAATCCACGAACGTGCCTCGCTCCGAATCCACGAGAGCGGTTGAACCTTGAATCCACAAGGACACGCGAATCCACGCGCCGATTTTTGGGGTAAATCGTTGTTTTGGGTGGTGATGATCCGCCGAATGCTTAGATCAAAGATAGATCGGAAATACCATCTAAGTATTCATTAGTTTGATTCAACTCAAGATGTGAGTATGAAAACCTAGAATCAAACTAATCAATATAGATGAAGAAACATAGAGTGTTCTCTAATGATTTCCTTTCTTCTCTATATGTGGATCTATAGCCGTATAAAATGATATATGAAAATGACGGCTATGTGGATTAACCCTAGAAAAAGAGTCATAGGGTCTATTTATAGGTTAGAAACCCTAGGAAGGAGATAAGAATCAAAAACCTAACATTTCTGGAAATTTTACGGACGGCGATCCGGATCGGACTAGCTGTGATCCGGATCGTCGTAACGAGTCAGCCAGTTCCAGAAAAACGAAGGTTCGGGATCCGGATCGAAGTGCTTGATCCGGATCGTTCATACAGTTCACCAAACATCAACGTTCGGGATCCGGATTGCGAAGCCTGATCCGGATCGTTCAAGGAAGATGGTAAACTAAGTGTTCGGGATCCGGATCAAGAGGCTACGATCCGGATTGAACTGGTGTATGAACGAACCACCTTCGGGATCCGGATCGAACAACCTGATCCGGATCCTGAACATGTCCCAAGTCCAGTTTTTGATTTTTATGCAATGAAAGATTCTTCCAAGTGTTTCTACACTACAAGAAGTATTCGGATCACACAAAATCTTTAGTTAAACATACCTGATCCTTTTGAATTCTTCTTTCTTGAGATTGAGTTAAATGATCCAACTTTCTTCACCTTCAATCTTCAAGACTTGAGACTTTCACGAAACTACGCCAACTCAAATTCCGTAACAATCTCCCCCTTTGGCGGTTTCGTGACAAAACACAGATCCACTAAAGAAAATTCAAAAAGATATTTTTGTTGCTATCACCATACAACAAAAATTTACAATGGAGATCCAAAAATTTAAAAACATGAGATAAACTCCTAAAACAGACTCTAGACTTAGACATCTGTACTCTCTGCACAAAGAAAACATTCTTGACAAAAAGAGATCGTTAGGTACCTCAAGAATATTTAGCATACAAAACCTAGTACAGAGATAGAGTTTATCTAATCATAATGACATTTGAGAATTCAGATATGTAAGAGAATCATAGTAAAAAACAACATATCTTCTATGCAACTAAAAACCAAATGTCACACAATGTTAGTCCAACATCAACTTGTTAGTTATATTACATGCCCAAATAGTTAGTCGAATAGTTAGTCGAGACATGCAAACAATCACAGGATAAAAACCAAAGTTGAAGTTGAAGAGATACTTACCTTGATGTATACAAAATCTTCATCATCAAGATTTTCACAATCATTGTTCAATGTTCAAATCATTGTTCTAAACCAACTCATTGTTCTAAACTCTCTCCCCCTTTTTGTCACAAATAAAGCCAAAGATTACAGAGGTGGAGAGAATGGTTAACAGTTTAAGTTAGAGAACTAAAAACTCAAATTAAAACTTAAAAACCTGCACAACAGAAGGATTTAAGCATATGCATAATAAACAGAAATTAGAAGGATACGGATTATTCAGACTCGTCTGAACTGATACAGCCGAGGATTTGGAAAATCTTCTTTATTCGCTTGTTCATTGCTGATTGATTTTTATTTACCTTCTTTATTTCTTCCTTTACCTCAATTAGTTCATTTGATATACGTTCTTGCTCGTTGGAGAGCCTTTGCTGTTCTTTATAGATTGAGGTAACAGATGCATCATCATCAGAAGTTGATTGTGGTGCTTCTTGTGCCGGAGGTGCTGGTTGAACTGGAGGAGCTGCTGCCGGTGCAGAGGTTGTTGCTTGTTGTCGTTGTTCTCGTTGCCGGTGAAGAGGTATGAAAGGTTTATCTGGCTTCGTCGAAAGAGACTTTACAATTGTTGTGTCATTGATCGTTCCTAAACTGTGCAGATAGGAACTCGCATTTGTGTCAGCTTTAAATTTGCGAAGAATGCGCATGATGATCATTGGAAAAGGTAGTCTCTCTGACGGATGAGCTTGCTCCACATATCGTGCCATCCTTGACCAGATGACGTAGGGAATGTTTAAGTTAGCTCCCATTGCTGCTGCGGGGTTTCCAAGTAGATAAAGGAATATCATTCTTTCCCACCGAAGAACCTTTGTGTTCATATTTGGAATAATATTGTAACAAACAATGAGATTTAAGATGCGGTACTCTGGTCGTAGTTCTTTCGAGAAAACGGAGTTTCCTGTCGACCGAGTATCTGGAACACAGATTCCATCAACTACCACTCTCCAGGAGAAGGTGTTGAAGACTTGATTCTTCAGGTAATGAGTGCCATCGGCTCGGGCGTCCATCCCTAGTACTTCACCAATTAGCTGAGGCGTTACTTTGATTCTGACATTCTTGACTAATGTTTGAAAATCCCGACGCCCGCTTTCCTGATCAACTAGATAGCAGGCATTCTGATAAAACATCCTCACTGAGTGAAGACAATACCCAGTGGTCTCCGGGAACTCGCAAATGGAAGCAAGACCTCTCTGGTCAAACAAAGTCCCAAACGTCTGAGAACGCTGCTTTAAGGCTTTTACATCAACATGCCTTTCTCCAATGCATTCTCTGTTTTCAAAATCCTTTATTCTTGCCGAGCTGACAAAGTCTTGAGGAGGTGCTTGCCTATCAGCTGGTTGCTCAATGGAGATTCCTTGTGCACTCCCTCTTTTGCGAGCAATACTTTTTCTTCTTGTCTTCCCAGAAGTTTCTTCCATTGGAGCTTTGCCTTTCTCAGCAGCAGTGGGCGGAGCCTTTGATGTTTCTGCTGGTGATTTTCCCTTTGAAGCAGTCGGAACAGTCGTTGCTTCAACTTGCAGTTCATCCCAATTAATTGATTCCGTTTCAGATTCTGTATCGGAATCATCTGTAGCTTTCTTCGCTTTCTTAGCCTTCTTAGCCCTCTTGGGCTTGACGGTGTCTCTTGTATGAACCATAGCCGCAAGTAGAAAAACAATCCAAGTGATCACCATTGCTAATGGTTTCTTGAGAAAAGGAATCCTGTGTAGACCAACTCAAGAACACATGAAAAAAATTGTTAATTTTCAAAGATTGAAAAATTGTACCCAAACAATCATAATCATGTAGAGAAGCTAAGAATCAAATTATTTTTGCAAAAGGACTTTTAAAAATAGATCAATTGCATGATTTTCGAAAATCCTTATTATATGCCCTAAAACCGAAATTTTAGAAATCGAAGCCTAAAAATCCGTTAATCAGGAGAATACCTAGCATATAATCAAAACTAATCTACCCAGAGTTCTTATTTCAAAAGAAATTTGATCAAAAACCATCCACAAACAAAGTTGATCCAAGAAATTCATCACGTTTGAGGAGGAAAAGAGAAAAAACGGTGAAAAACCGAGATTTTGATCAATAAAACTTACTTGGAGTTGAAGAACCTGAGTTTGAAAGCTTCCAGGAAGGATGAAATCTAGAGAGAGAGGCTCTGGAAACTTTGGAACAAAAGATTGGAGTAAAGAAATCAAAAACCCCTTTCGTTCTTTATAAAACCTAGCCGCGATCCGGATCAGTTCATAACTGCGATCCGGATCGGCTACCCGCAGTGAGAAACTGCGTTCGGGATCCGGATCGGCAGATACAATCCGGATCGTCAGCCCGCAGAAGAATTCCTGCGTTCGGGATCCGGATCATCTAGCCCGATCCGGATCGGCCCCAACTTTTTCTTTAGAAAATTTCAGAGAAATTCAAGAAAAAACCAGAAAAAGATTGTAAGCGCAAATGTGTATCAACTTTAAACAAAAATCATCGTTTCATACAACAAGAATTAGATTATGCCAAATCTATCAAAAATATCCAAAAATGAAACGAGAATTTACAAGAATTAAATCCCTTAAAGTTGAACACCTTCAATTACATCTAACTTGATCTTATGAGTAATGCCTTTATCAAATCATCAATTCAGTAAAGAAAATGAAATACAAAGATCAATAGATGTTTGAAATCCCAAATATAATAGATAATGTATCTAGACAATCTGTTGAAGAGAGTGGCTCTTTGAGCATCTTTCTTTAAAAGCCCACCTTATACCAACCTTGAAATTTGACGGAGTCAAGTATTTCAACATGCATTTACTTAATCAAAAATTTGAACAACCATGCTTGGTATACATGTGGTAGCTGCACACAATACTCGGACGACCGAGATGGTAGCTCTTTCCTCCATGTGGTGGTAGTTTTCACACTCCTCATTGGGATGTAACTCTTTCCACATCTTTTGAGCATTTTACCTTTTCTATGACTCCCCCTCAATTGGCTATCAATTATTTAAGATATAAAGTATTCAACCAAATATTGATCTCGATTTCATACTCGACTAAGCAGTCAAATAAGATAATGACTATACCAAGAGATCATAGAGAGAGTGAAATTGACTTTGATCACTTTAGAAGATGATTTAATTAACATAAATGATCATTGCAACAGTGAAATATTATGATGGCAAAAGCATAATAATTTCTAAATGTGCGAAAAGATGCAATTAAAGTCAATTATGATCTATGCTCAATTAATGTCCTATGTACAAACATAGATAATGAACAAAACAAAAACAAATACAAAACCTATCCTAAGCAAAGATTTCAAAAAGAAGATTATTTCAAGGAAAGCATCCCAATTGCTTTTCGTAAATGAATAAAACGTTTTTGATCCAAAGGTTTTGTTAGAATGTCAGCTAATTGATCCTCAGTTGAAATATATGAAAGTTGAAGAGTATTTGATTCAACTAGCTCTCTAAGAAAATGATATCTAAGTTCAATATGTTTTGTTCTAGAGTGCAACACAGGGTTTTTAGAAATGTTAATAGCACTCGTGTTGTCACAAAGTATTGTTACCGAAGATGCTGAAATGCGGAAGTCGCTCATACGCTTTTCATCCAAATGAGTTGAGTTGAGCAACTTCCAGCTGAAATGTATTCCGCTTCGGCAGTCGAGAGTGCTATGCAGTTCTGCTTTTTACTGTGCCATGCAACAAGACAATGGCCAAGATAGAAGCATGCACCACTCGTGCTTTTCCGATCATCCACTGATCCTGCCCAATCGGCATCTGAGTATCCAACAATATCCAAACTTGTTCCCATAGGATACCAAATTCCGAAATTAATTGATCCTTTGATATACCGGATGATCCTTTTCACCGCTTTCAGGTGAACCTCCTTTGGTGCTGATTGATATCTCGCGCAAATCCCAACACCAAAAGATATATCCGGGCGACTAGCCGTGAGGTAAAGTAGACTTCCAATCATACTTCGATACAGTTTCTCGTCTACATTCTCACTATGTGATTCACTTCCAAGTCCCTTGTGGCTAGTTCCCATTGGAGTCGGAAAATCTTTACAATTTTCTAGATCAAACTTTTTGACCAACTCCATTGCATACTTGGATTGACTCAAGTGAATACCTTCATCATTTTGTTTAATTTGCAATCCAAGGAAATAAGTCAATTCGCCCATCATGGACATCTCAAATTCGCTTTCCATGGTCTCCGCGAATTTAGAAGCATCGTTATCTCTTGTTGCGCCAAATACAATGTCATCGACATAGATTTGTGCTACAATGAAATTGCTTTGATAATGCTTCACAAAGAGAGTCCTATCAGCTCCCCCCTCGAGTATAGCCCTTCTCCAAAAGGTGCTTTGTTAACCTTTCGTACCATGCTCGCGGTGCTTGTTTCAGACCGTAAAGAGCCTTTTTCAAACGAAAAACATGGTTAGGTTGTTTATGATCTACAAAACCTTTCGGTTGAGCCACATAAACTTTCTCATTTAAAAACCCATTTAGAAATGCGCTCTTAACGTCCATTTGAAATAATTTGATTTTAAAATGACAAGCAATAGCGAATAGTATACGAATGGACCTCGAGTCTAGCTACAGGGGCGAGGGTTTCATCAAAGTCTATACCTTCTACTTGAGAGTAGCCTTGAGCAACTAATCGTGCCTTGTTCCTGATGATAGTCCCATCCTCATTTTCTTGTTCTTGAAGATCCATTTGGTACCTATCACATTGTGTTGCTTTGAGGCTTCGTTAATTCCCAGACTTCGTTTCACTCAATTGATGGAGCTCTTCCTGCATTGCTTTAATCCAGTAGTCATCCTAAAGAGCTTCATCTATGTTCTTTGGTTCGATTAAAGATACGTAGCAAGCGAATCCACAAACCAACTGCCTCCGAGTTCTGACTCCTTCTTGTGGATCTCCAATAATATTCGATTCCGGATGATCCTTGGAGATTCGTAACGTTTGTTGAAACGAGTACGCGGAGATATATGAGATGATTCCTGCACATCAGATAAACTAAGGAACCATTAGATGCATCATTAATATTGGAAGTATTATTATGAGAAGATGCACTAGCAGGAGAATCATCATCTAGAGAGATATCGAGGGTAGATTTTCCAGATTCAAAGTGAAAAGCTTCATCTACTTTAACATTTATAGATTCTACGATCGTCTTAGATTCAATGTTAAATACTCGATATGCTCTGCTATTCGTAGAATAACCCAAAAAGATCCCTTCATCACTTCGAGAGTCGAACTTTCCAAGATTTTCACGGTCACGTAAAATGTAACATCGACTCCCGAAGACACGAAAATATTTGATATTGGGTTTTCTACTAAACCACAGCTCATATGGTGTATTTAAAGTTCCTGGGCGCAAGTAAACTCTATTAATGACATAGACAGCGGTGTTCACAGCTTCAGCCCAAAAATGTAGCGGTAAATTCCGGCTATGAAGCATCACACGCGCCATCTCTTGAACAACCCTGTTCTTGCGCTCAACAACACCATTCTGCTGAGGTGTATAGGGTGCCGAGAATTCATGTTTAATGCCATTTGAAGTGCAAAAATCAATGAATTTTGAATTTATGAATTCTCCACCTCTATCACTTCTAACACGAATGATCTTTTCATTCTTTTCAATCATAATACGATGGCAAATCTCATGAAAAGAGTCAAACGTATCAGCTTTCTCTTTTAAAAATGCTACCCAAGAAAACCGAGAGAAATCATCAACCAATAAAAAATGTACCATTTACCTCCCAAAGATGGTTGACGGGTCGGCCAAAAGAAAAAGAAGAAAAGAAAGTAGTCTACATAAACTACACAAGATTTAATCGTAGAACGATTAAAGACAAGGAGGGGTTTCACCTTTGCATACCCAAACCTTTTGAGTTTTGGAGTATGTTGGCAATGGTTGAGAAGTTTTCCTTGATGAAGACGTCTTGCAAGATTGGTCTTTTTCTTTTGTCATCGTCTTGTTTGAAGTACTACCAATGTCCTTTTCTTTAGGAAAATCCTTCTTTGAATTCCATGGAGTGAACTTATTGGTAGCAGTTGCAAGATGTGGTTGATTTGATCTTTGAGCTCCAATCTTGCAATTTCTTCCAATGTGCCCTGCAAAATTACAACGAAAACATACCTTTGTGCTTGACGATTCTGAAGAGGATGAAGTAGGTTTGTTGTCGTTGTTGTCATGAATTCCGGTGTCGGAGGAGGAGATACCGACTGAGGCACAAAGACTGTCCCACCGAACTAAAATTGTTTCAGTTCGAGTGTATCCGAGGCCGAACTTGTTTGTTTGACCAAGACCAAGAAGTTTATCCAACTTACTCCTTCCTAAGAAATTGCTGTAAGTCATCCTTGAGTTGGCAAATGGTCTCTGTCATTTCCAATTTTTCCTGTCGGGCCTCGCCGTAGAGCTTCAAGAAGTAGTTCGCTTTGTTCACCATATCTATATAGTTCTTCTCGAGTTGCTCATTGGACTCTTGAAGGGAAACATTTTCTTTTATCAGTTTTCCCTTTCCACTTCAAGATCGGTCGAGAGAGAAGTTACCCTTTTTACTTCTTCTTCGAGATCCTGCAATCTCCCTCTCAACCCCTTGTTTTGCTTAGCCGGTTTCTTTAATCCCGTAAAGATCTGTGGTAGGCTAGAGCAAAATCTTCACCTTCCGAATCATCCGATTCGTTGTCCGTTGCATTCTTTTCAACAGTGGAGTTGGACAACGACTCAGATGTACTTGCCATAAAGCACATGAAGGGTGAAGATACGGACGCGTGGAATGCGGTGGAGCTCTTTTCTTCATCACTCGAAGACGACTCATTTGACGTTGAGTTGTCATCCCAAGTGACGACTTGCATCGCCTTCTTCTTTGCCGGATACTTGTTAGGACACTCCGTTGCAATGTGGCCGTAGCCTCGACATTTGAAGCATTGTAGTTGTCCTTCTGAACTTTTCTTATCCTTTGAGAAGTTCTCTTGCTTTCTTGACTTGTAACTTGAAGTACCCTTGCCTTTGTTCGACTTTCCGAAGGATGGAGATTTGCTTGAATTACCCCTTCGAAAGTTGCGGCGAAACTTCCTTGTCAAGAGAGCGAGCTGCTTCTCAAATTCCTCCATAGAAAGGTTCTCGTCATCGTCTGAGGAGGATGTATCCGCGTCTTCTTCCTTAGTTGTTTTCAACGCATAACCTGAAGACTTAGAAGTGGATGCCTTTCCAGAAGAATTGTTAGTAGTAAATGTCATTTCATAAGTTTGTAATGAACCAACTAATTCTTCTACACGTATTTCGTCCGGGTGTTTAATAGTTTCAATGGCAGTAACCTTTGGGCGAAATCGTTCAGGAAGAGTTCTTAAGATTTTTCTTACAATCTTAAATTCTGGAATCTTCTCTCCCAGATTAGCACATGAGTTTACGATGTCTTGCAATCGTGTATAGTAGTCCGTGAAAGATTCATTTTCTGCCATTAAGATAGAGTCAAACTTGCTCGTAAGCATTTGCAGTTTCTGAATCTTCACGAGGTTAGTTCCCTCATGTGTAACCTGAAGAACATCCCAGATTTCTTTCGCAGTCTCACATGCCGAGACGCGAGAGAATTCAGTTTGAGATAAGGCATTAAAAATAGCATTAATTCCCTTGCCATTGTAAGAAGATGAATCTAACTCTTCCTTGGTCCATTTCGACCTAGGTTTTAAGGTGCGAACATCACCAATAAATTCAGTTGGATTAGACCATCCTAATTCAATTGATTGCCACACCCGTTCGTCGATGGAAATTAAAAAGGCTTTCATCCGTACTTTCCAGTACGCATAATTTGTTCCATCGAAGAACGGGGGTCGGTTGATGTTTCCACCTTCAACCATTGTTTACAACCCTATTCCCGCTCTGATACCACTTGTTGGGTTATATGTAATACGGATCTAAATAGGGGAAAAAACACCTAGAGGGGGGTGAATAGGTGTAAACGTATAAACACTCAAAAAATCGTTGCGATAAAAACCCAATGCGGAAATAAAAATAATACGCAAGATTTTTACGTGGAAAACTCCATCACCGGAGTAAAAAACCACGGGACCGATAACACGGCAGAAATCCACTAGAATTAAAACACGTACAAGGTGATTTACCGTACACACTTACGACTCAACCTTTTCCATACGCTCCTAGAGGATCTTCTCCGCTCGCTCCGCGACGCTTCTCGAATCCACGATCTGCGCCCAACGCCGAATCCACGGCGTCCAACGTCGAATCCACGACGTCCGACCGAATCCACGGTCTTCACCCAATAGCACCCTTCGAATCCACGAACGTGCCTCGCTCCGAATCCACGAGAGCGGTTGAACCTTGAATCCACAAGGACACGCGAATCCACGCGCCGATTTTTGGGGTAAATCGTTGTTTTGGGTGGTGATGATCCGCCGAATACTTAGATCAAAGATAGATCGGAAATACCATCTAAGTATTCATTAGTTTGATTCAACTCAAGATGTGAGTATGAAAACCTAGAATCAAACTAATCAATATAGATGAAGAAACATAGAGTATTCTCTAATGATTTCCTTTCTTCTCTATATGTGGATCTATAGCCGTATAAAATGATATATGAAAATGACGGCTATGTGGATTAACCCTAGAAAAAGAGTCATAGGGTCTATTTATAGGTTAGAAACCCTAGGAAGGAGATAAGAATCAAAAACCTAACATTTCTGGAAATTTTACGGACGGCGATCCGGATCGGATAGCTGTGATCCGGATCGTCGTAACGAGTCAGCCAATTCCAGAAAAACGAAGGTTCGGGATCCGGATCGAAGTGCTTGATCCGGATCGTTCATACAGTTCACCAAACATCAACGTTCGGGATCCGGATTGCGAAGCCTGATCCGGATCGTTCAAGGAAGATGGTAAACTCAGTGTTCGGGATCCGGATCAAGAGACTACGATCCGGATTGAACTGGTGTATGAACGAACCACCTTCGGGATCCGGATCGAACAACCTGATCCGGATCCTGAACATGTCCCAAGTCCAGTTTTTGATTTTTATGCAATGAAAGATTCTTCCAAGTGTTTCTACACTACAAGAAGTATTCGGATCACACAAAATCTTTAGTTAAACATACCTGATCCTTTTGAATTCTTCTTTCTTGAGATTGAGTTAAATGATCCAACTTTCTTCACCTTCAATCTTCAAGACTTGAGACTTTCACGAAACTACGCCAACTCAAATTCCGTAACACGATCTTCCAAAATTTTGGAAAAGGAACAGTAGCTATTCCAGATGCCGATTCTAAAAATTGTTATTTGTTGATGGTCTTAAGACTAACCTCATAAGCATAAGTCAACTTTGCGACAATGGTTTTTCAGTTAACTTTTCATCTGTTGAATGCGTTGTAACTGATAAGGACCATGTCTTCTTTTTAAAAGGGGTTAGATCTGAAAACAATTGCTATGTTGTTCCTAATAAAAGAAAAATGTAACTAGTTTCTTTGAATAATGAAACAATTTGGCATGAAAGGCTAGGTCACATAAATTTTAAGGAACTTCTAGAATTTCAAACAAGGACGTGGTCAAGGGGTTCAAAACTTTTATTTAAACAAAACATTGTGTGTGGTGGTTGCCAAAAGGGAAAACAGTCTAGGACTGCACACAAGAACTTGAACCACGTTGGTACAAAACGGCCTTTGGAACTTTTGCACATGGATTTAATGGGGCCAACTCGTCAACCATCTTTGGGAGGTAAATGGTATATTTTCTTGATGGTTGATGATTTCTCTCGGTATTCTTGGGTAGCATTTTTAAAAGAGAAAGCTGATACTTTGATTCTTTTCACGAGATTTGCCTTCGTATTATGATTGAAAAGAATGAAAAGATCATTCGTGTTAGAAGTGATAGAGGTGGAGAATTCATTAATTCTAAATTCATTGACTTTTGCACTTCAAATGGTATTAAACATGAATTCTCTGCACCCTATACACCTCACAGAATGGTGTTGTCGAGCGCAAAAACAGGGTTGTTCAAGAGATGGCGCGTGTTATGCTTCATAGCCGGAATTTACCGCTACATTTTTGGGCTGAAGCTGTGAACACCGCCATCTATGTAATTAATCGAGTTTATTTGCGCCCGGGAACGTTAAATACACCATATGAACTATGGTGTGTAGAAAACCCAACATCAAATATTTTCGTATCTTCGGGAGTCGATGTTACATTTTACGTGACCGTGAAAATCTTGGAAAGTTTGACTCTCGAAGTGACGAAGGGATTTTCTTGGGGTATTCTACAAATAGTAGAGCATATCGAGTATTTAACTTGGAATCTAAGACGATCGTAGAATCTATAAATGTTAAAGTAGATGAAGCTTTTCACTTTGGATCTGAAAATCTACCCTCGATATCTCTCTAGATGATGATTCTCCTGCTATTGCATCTTCTCATAATAATACTTCCAATATTAATGATGCATCTAATGGTTCTTCAAGTTTATCTGATGTGCAGGAATCATCTCATGTACCTCCGAGTACTCCGTTTCAACAAACGCTACGAATCTCCAAGGATCATCCGGAATCGAATATTATTGGAGATCCACAAGAAGGAGTTAGAACTCGGAGGCAGTTGGTTTGTGGATTCGCTTGCTACGTATCTTTAATCGAACCAAAGAACATAGATGAAGCTCTTCAGGATGACTACTGGATTAAAGCAATGCAGGAAGAGCTCCATCAATTTGAGCGAAACAAAGTCTGGGAATTAACGAAGCCTCCAAAGCAACATAATGTGATAGGTACCAAATGGATTTTCAAGAACAAGAAAAATGAGGATGGTACTATCATCAGGAACAAGGCACGATTAGTTGCTCAAGGCTACTCTCAAGTAGAAGGTATAGACTTTGATGAAACATTCGCCCCTGTAGCTAGACTCGAGTCCATTCGTATACTATTTGCTATTGCTTGTCATTTTAAAATCAAATTATTTCAAATGGACGTTAAGAGCGCGTTTCTAAATGGGTTTTTAAATGAGGAAGTTTATGTGGCTCAACCGAAAGGTTTTGTAGACCATAAACAACCTAACCATGTTTTTCGTTTGAAAAAGGCTCTTTACGGTCTGAAACAAGCACCGCGAGCATGGTACGAAAGGTTGACAAAGCACCTTTTGGAGAAGGGCTATACTCGAGGGGGAGCTGACAGGACTCTCTTTGTGAAGCATTATCAAAGCAATTTCATTGTAGCACAAATCTATGTCGATGACATTGTATTTGGCGCAACAAGAGATAATGATGCTTCTAAATTCGCGGAGACCATGGAAAGCGAATTTGAGATGTCCATGATGGGCGAATTGACTTATTTCCTTGGATTGCAAATTAAACAAAATGATGAAGGTATTCACTTGAGTCAATCCAAGTATGCAATGGAGTTGGTTAAAAAGTTTGATCTTAGAAAATTCGAAGGATTTTCCGACTCCAATGGGAACTAGCCACAAGGGACTTGGAAGTGAATCACATAGTGAGAATGTAGACGAGAAACTGTATCGAAGTATGATTGGAAGTCTACTTTACCTCACGGCTAGTCGCCCGGATATATCCTTTAGTGTTGGGATTTGCGCGAGATATCAATCAGCACCAAAGGAGGTTCACCTGAAAGCGGTGAAAAGGATCATCCGGTACATCAAAGGATCAATTAATTTCGGAATTTGGTATCCTATGGGAACAAGTCTGGATATTGTTGGATACTCAGATGCCGATTGGGCAGGATCAGTGGATGATCGGAAAAGCACGAGTGGTGCATGCTTCTATCTTGGCCATTGCCTTGTTGCATGGCACAGTAAAAAGCAGAATTGCATAGCACTCTCGACTGCCGAAGCGGAATACATTTCAGCGGGTAGTTGTTCAACCAACTCATTTGGATGAAAAGCGTGTTGAGCGACTTCCGGATTTCAGCATCTTCGGTAACAATTCTTTGTGACAACACAAGTGCAATTAACATTTCTAAAAACCCTGTGTTGCACTCTAGAACAAAACATATTGAACTTAGATATCATTTTCTTAGAGAGCTAGTTGAATCAAATACTCTTCAACTTTCATATATTTCAACTGAGGATCAATTAGCTGACATCTTAACAAAACCTTTGGATCAAAAACGTTTTATTCATTTGCGAAAAGCAATTGGAATGCTTTCCTTGAAATAAACTTCTTTTTGAAACCTTTGCTTAGGATAGGTTTTGTTTTTGTTTTGTTTTGTTCATTATCTATGTTTGTACATAGGACATTAATTGAGCATAGATCATAATTGACTTTAATTGCATCTTTTCGCACATTTAGAAATTTATTATGCTTTTGCCATCATAATATTTCACTGTTGCAATGATCATTTATGTTAATTAAATCATCTTCTAAGTGATCAAAGTCAATTTCTCTCTCAATGATCTCTTGGTATAGTCATTATCTTATTTGACTGCTTAGTCGAGTATGAAATCGAGATCAATTTTTGGTTGAATACTTTATATCTTAAATAATTGATAGCCAATTGAGGGGGAGTCAAAGAAATGTAAAATGCTCAAAAGATGTGGAAAGAGTTACATCCCAATGAGGAGTGTGAAAACTACCACCACATGGAGGAAAGAGCTACCACCTCGGTCGTCCGAGTATTGTGTGCAGCTACCACATGTATACCAAGCATGGTTGTTCAATTTTTGATTAAGTAAAATGCATGTTGAAATACTTGACTCCGTCAAATTTCAAGGTTGGTATAAGGTGGGATTTTAAAGAAAGATGCTCAAAGAGCCACTCTCTTCAACAGATTGTCTAGATAATTATCTACCATATTTGGGATTTCAAACATCTATTGATCTTTGTATTTCATTTTCTTTACTGAATTGATGATTTGATAAAGGCATTACTCATAAGATCAAGTTAGATGTAATTGAAGGTGTTCAACTTTAAGGGATTTAATTTTTGTAAATTCTCGTTTCATTTTTGGATATTATTGATAGATTTGGCATAATCTAATTCTTGTTGTATGAAACGATGATTTTTGTTTAAAGTTGATACACATTTGTGCTTACAATCTTTTTCTGGATTTTGAATTTTTCTGAATTTTTCTAAAGAAAAAGTTGGAGCCGATCCGGATCGGGCAAGATGATCCGGATCCCGAACGCAGGTTTCTTCTGCGGGCTGACGATCCGGATTGGACCTGCCGATCCGGATCCCGAACGCAGTTTTCACTGCGGGTAGCCGATCCGGATCGCAATCATGAACTGATCCGGATCGCGGCTAGGGTTTTATAAAGAACAAAAGGGTTTTGATTTCTTTTACTCCAATCTTTTGTTCCAAAGTTTCCAGAGCTTCTCTCTCTAGATTTCATCCTCTTGGAAGCTTTCAAACTCAAGTTCTTCAATCCAAGTAAGTTTTATTGATCAAAATCTCGGTTTTTCACCGTTTTTCTTATTCCTCCTCAAACGTGATGAATTTCTTGGATCAATTTCGTTTGTGGATGGTTTTTGATCAAATTTCTTTTGAAATAAGAACTCTGGGTAGATTAGTTTTGATTATATGCTAGGTATTCTCCTGATTAACGGATTTTTAGGCTTCGATTTCTAAAATTCGGTTTTAGGGCATATAATGGATTTTCGAAAATCATGCAATTGATCTATTTTTAAAAGTCCTTTTGCAAAACTAATTTGATTCTTAGTCTCTCTACATGATTATGATTGTTTGGGTACAATTTTTCAAATCTTTGAAAATTAACAATTTTTCATGTGTTCTTGAGTTGGTCTTCACAGGACTTTAAGTCTATTAAGCACTTGCACCAATGGCGTTCGCCTGGATAATCTTCCTTTTGGTAGCAATGGTAGGACCTAGTGCATCTTCTATAAAAAGAGAACAAGATGACTCAAATCAAGGAGAGACAAGAAAAAGTTTGTCAAAATGATTCAGAATCAGATGAAGAAGACTGGGAAGAGATTTGTGAACAAGCACAACAAGCTATTGACAAAGAAGATAGGTTGTACTTGAAGAACAAGAAGCTGATGAAATCTTCCTCAACAACCAAGCAGTACACTAGGCGAAAGAAGTCGAGGGAACTGGAATTCAGATTGATAGACCCCTCGCCAGAGCTCGCTCTCTCCCTAGAGAATCTCCATGGACTGAAGGTCAAGATGCACCGTCTGGTTCTATACTACATCCTTCAACGTCCTGGAGACACACAGCAAAAGCGAATGTAGGGTCCTCATTTCGACAAGAACAGCGAAGATCGTCTGCTGAACAAGACAGCGTGTCTACAAATCTCAAACAGATTATCTCTGAGCAACATAAGATGAAAAGAAAGGTCTCCACAATGTCAAAAATGCTTCAAGCGATTTTGAAGAAGTTGGATTGTACCAATCCCACTAGTTCTGATTCAGACTGACTTAACTCTCTTTCTAATCTTTTTGTGCAGGAGTTCAGTTTTTAGGACTTACTCTTAGTTCTAGTTCTTACATTTCGGAACAATTTTTGAAATTTTTAACTCTCCTTAAATTTTTGGTAATTTTGGCTTTGTTTGTGACAAAAAGGGGGAGAGAGTTTAGAGAGAACTTGAACAATGATGATGTGAATGTGTGAACATCAAGGTAAGTATCACTTCAACTTTGACTTTGGTGAAGGGTAAGTATCACAACTTTGTTTTTTATCTTGTGATTTGTTGCATGTTCCTACTAACTATTCGACTAACTATTTGGACATGTATTATTACTAACAAGTTGTTTGATTACTAACAAAGCAAAGTTATGACATTTGGAATTTTATTGCTTAGAAGATATGTCAATGTTTGATTGTGATCTTATTACATATCTGAATTACTCAATGTCATGGTGAGCATAAACTCTATCTCTGTTAGGTTTTGAATGCTAAATATTCTTGAGGTATCTAACGATCTCTTTTTGTCAAGAATGATTTCTTTGTGCAGAGAGTACAGATGTCTAAGTCTAGAGTCTGTTTTAGGAGTTTATCTCATGTTTTTAAATTTTTGGATCTCCATTGTAAATTTTTGTTGTATGGTGATAGCAACAAAAATATCTTTTTGAATTTTCTTTAGTGGATCTGTGTTTTGTCACGAAACCGCCAAAGGGGGAGATTGTTACGGAATTTGAGTTGGCGTAGTTTCGTGAAAGGTTCAAGTCTTGAAGATTGAAGGTGAAGAAAGTTGGATCATTTAACTCAATCTCAAGAAAGAAGAATTCAAAAGGATCAGGTATGTTTAACTAAAGTTATTGGTGATCCGAATACTTCTTGTAGTGTAGAAACACCTGGAAGAATTTTTAATTGCATAAAAATCAAAAACTGGTGTTCGGACATGTTCAGGATCCGGATCAGAGCCAGCGATCCGGATCCCGAAGGTTGTTGTTTCATACATTACTTCAATCCGGATCGCAGCATCTCACGATCCGGATCCCGAACGTTGAGTTTTCTGAATTGTATGAACGATCCGGATCAGGCATTCCGATCCGGATCCCGAACGTTTGTTTTTCTGGAAACCGTCTTTCTTGCTACTGCAATCCGGATCGCCCAAATCCGATCCGGATCGCCGTCCGTAAAAATTCCAGAAATGTTAGGTTTTTGATTCTTATCTCCTTCATAGGGTTTCTAACCTATAAATAGACCCTATGACTCTTTTTCTAGGGTTAATCCAATAATCCACATAGCCGTCATATTCAAATATCATCTATACGGCCTAGATCCACATATAGAGAAGAAAGGAAATCATTAGAGAATACTCTATGTTTCTTCATCTATATTGATTAGTTTGATTCTAGGTTTTCATACTCACATCTTGAGTTGAATCAAACTAATGAATACTTAGATGGTATTTCCGATCTATCTTTGATCTAAGTATTCGGCGGATCATCACCACCCAAAAACAACGATTTCCCCAAAATCGGCGCGTGGATTCGCGTGTCCTTGTGGATTCAAGGTTCAACCGCTCTCGTGGATTCGGAGCGAGGCACGTTCGTGGATTCGAAGGGTGCTACTGGGTGAAGACCGTGGATTCGGTCGGACGTCGTGGATTCGACGTTGGACGCCGTGGATTCGGCGTTGGGCGCAGATCGTGGATTCGAGAAGCGTCGTGGAGCGAGCGGAGAAGATCCTCTAGGAGCGTATGGAAAAGGTTGAGTCGTAAGTGTGTACGGTAAATCACCTTGTACGTGTTTTAATTCTAGTGGATTTCGCCGTGTTATCGGTCCCGTGGTTTTTTACTCCGGTTGGAGTTTTCCACGTAAAAATCTTGCGTGTTATTTTTATTTCCGCATTGGGTTTTTATCGCAACGATTTTTGAGTGTTTATACGTTTACACCTATTCACCCCCCTCTAGGTGTTTCTTCCCCTATTTAGATCTATATTACATATAACCCATCAGTATAAAATGTCATGGTAAGTATCAATGAGTATAAACTTCATCTCTGTATGTGGTTTTTGAATTATATAAAATTCTTGAGGTATCTAACGATTTCTTTTGTCAAGAATGATTTCTTTTGCAGAGAGTACAGATGTCTAAGTCTAGAGTCTGTTTTAGCAGTTTAACTCATGTATTTTATTTTGGATCTCCATTGTAAATTTTTGTTGTATGGTGATAGCAACAAAAATATCTTTTTGAATTTTCTTGAGTGGATCTATGTTTTGTCACGAAACCGCCAAAGGGGGAGATTGTTACGGAATTTGAGTTGGCGTATTTCGTGAATTCGGCCAAGTCTTGAAGATTAAAGGTAAAGGAAGTTGGATCATATAACTCAATCTCAAGAAAGAAGAATTCAAAAGGATCAGGTATGTTTAACTTAATATCTTTGGTGATCCGAATACTTCTTATAGCGTAGAAACACTTGGATGGATTTGTTATTGCATAAATATCAAAAACTGGACATGGGACATGTTCAGGATCCGGATCAGATTGTTCAATCCGGATCCCGAAGGTGGTTCGTTCATACACCAGTTCAATCCGGATCGTAGCTTCCCTTGATCCGGATCCCGAACATTGAGTTTACCATTTTATTGAACGATCCGGATCAGGCTACTGCAATCCGGATCCCGAACGTTGATGTTTGGTGAACTGTATGAACGATCCGGATCAAGCACTTCGATCCGGATCCCGAACCTTCGTTTTTCTGGAATCTGTTTTTCTCGCTACTGCAATCCGGATCGCCGATTTCCGATCCGTATCGTCGTCATGTAAAAACTCCAGAAAAGGATAGTTTTTTATCCTTATCTTCTTCCAAGGGTTTCTAACCTATAAATAGACCCTATGATTCTTTTTCTAGGGTTAGTCCAAAAAGTAGCCGTCATAATCAAATATCATCTTATACGGCCTCAGATCCACATATAGAGAAGAAAGGAAATAACTAGATTAATTCTATGTTTCTTCATCTATATTGATTAGTTTGATTCTAGGTTTTCATACTCACATTTTGAGTTGAATCAAACTAATGAATACTTAGATGGTATTTCCTATCTATCTTTGATCTAAGTATTCGGCGGATCATCACCACCCAAAAACAACGATTTACCCCAAAATCGGCGCGTGGACTCGCGTGGCCTTGTGGATTCAAGGTGCAACCGCTCTCGTGGATTCGGAGCGAGGTACGTTCGTGGATTCGAAGCGTGCTACTGGGTGAAGACCGTGGATTCGGTCGGACGTCGTGGACTCGACGTTGGACGCCGTGGATTCGGCGTTGGACGCACATCGTGGATTCGAGAAGCGTCTGGAGCGAGCGGAGAAGATCAACTAGGAGCGTATGGAAAAGGTTGAGTCGTCTGTGAGTACGGTATATCACCTTGTACGTGTTTAATTCTAGTGGATTTCACCGTGTTATCGGTCCCGTGGTTTTTTACTCCGGTTTGGAGTTTTCCACGTAAAAATCTCTGCGTGTTATTTATTTTTCCGCATTGGGTTTTTATATCGCAAAGATTTTTGAGTGTTTATGGTTTACACCTATTCACCCCCCCTCTAGGTGTTTTTTCCCCTATTTAGATCCTATTATTCATATAACCCAACACGGACCACTAAAAGTAAAGTAACATGAAAATTACCAAAATAACAGGGTGGGTATTACAAAGATAAAGAAGCTTAATTGGCCCATTAATGGCAACTTGGGAACCAAGCCGCATGGGCAAGCCCAAGGTGTCAGAACACTTACCAGGGTTGGCCGGCGCCGGAAGAGCGATGGGTGGCGACGGGCGGCGTTGCTCGGCCAACACCAAGAACCCGAAAAATTTAGGGTTTGCTCCCCCGCACTCCACACTGCACCAGAGCCCACCAAACTTCACAAGATGTCTTCTGGGACTCAGCAAAAAATCTGGTCAAGTTGGATCCAACGCCGAAGCTCCGGAGGCAGCGCGCACGAACCCCGGCCAAAAACTAGGGTTCCGGTGACCCTTCTCCACCCCCGGCCACCGGGGATCCAGAGGCTGCGGCGTTTCACCTGGAGCACTCTCTCAATTAGTTTCTGATGGAGCTGCATCGGAGTATTGACTGTGTCATTGTCAGTAAGACCGGCACGAAAGATGAGATCTTCTGTATACTTTCGTTGAGATAGCAAATAACCTTTAGGACCGTAGGCTACTTCAATACCTAGGAAATAATGGAGGAGCCCGATGTCACGCCCCGGGTATAAACCAGAACCCGGGCCCGTCTACAGATCCGGCGTGCACACGGAATTTTTCTGCGTACACGAAGCACTGGTAACCTGCTCAGATATAAGAGATATAATAAAAGAGCAATAAAAACAGAGCTGAACTAATACTACTACATCTCAGACTAAAGCTGGAAGTAAAATATAGTACATCAGGAAATAAAAGTACAAGTGTCTCTCCCAGCTCACCAAAATGATACAACCAGCTAGCTAAAGCCAGACCTAAGAGATAAAAGTACAATCGTCTGAGATAAAGGGATACAAGTCCAGCTAACTCACTGTCGGGCCGACTGTCACGCCCCGGCGTCGAAACTGCGACCCGGGCTCGCTAACAGATCCGCCGCCCATACGGGAAGCCCCGTATAGACGAAGCGACTAACCTGCAAAAGATCAACTTTACTATACAGATATCAGAGCTGAAGTAAACTGCTAAAAAGAAGAAATATACAACACAAAGTCCTCACCAAAAGTACATAAGTCTCTCAAGCAGTAAAATAAAAGTACAACTCTATACCTCACTACAAAGTCTCTCAACATAAACTCTCAAAAAGTAAGGGGGTACATCTACTCTCTGGACGACGACTGGTAGGGATCTATCTTGCGACTCCCTTACCTCGATTTGAAGAAGCAGCAACTGGAGCAGCAGGAACAGGAGTAGAAGTCCCTGTGGGAAAAGACACCACGACGGGTGTGAGAACTACGTCCCAAGTAGCTCTCAGTGGGTGCCGCCAACAAGCCCGACGGTCTGCCCACTAAGTCTACTAGAGGCATAAAGTAACAATATAAAACTAAAATGAAATGGGCTAGAAAATAACTCTACAGCTACTATGCCTCTATCTAGATGCTCAAGAAAATGAAACAGATGGAAGCATGATGCATCTACTAACACACACAGTACAGTCACCCAATCTACACTGACTGCCGCATAGGGTCCAGTCAAACCTGCGCCTACCTACTGCCGTTACATCCACGGAGGACCGGACTTACGTAGGGCATCCGTGACTGCTACTAACTGGCCCAGCTAGAGGGACTGCGTCCGTAACTGCCACTAACTGGCCCAGTCAGAGGGACGGCGTCGACAAGTCGCGATACCAAAGTGCAGACCCACCCCGGACGTGGCACTCGAGGGGAGCGACCCCAACGAGGACAAAGGTATCCGCGCACTCTGTCGAGCTCAGGTGGCACTGCAGGCTATATTCCAAAATCCATGCTCACGCTCTGAACGGAAGGACTCAATCCTCAAACCTCTCGCACAACAGTCGGAGCACTCTCGACGACTCAGCTGATCAGCTTTCACGAAACGAGACACAAGCCTCACCAACAGCTCACAGCACAACACACTGGATGGAGATATTTCACAGCCAGGACCACCGTCCACCAGACGGCTCCCACAACATAACACTAAACTCACAGGAAAGACCGGCACCATAAGGGTTCGGAAACCCGATAGGCCGGTGCTTAGAATCTATCAAACAAGAACAGACTCTAGGCTCTGCCTATCGAAGTTCCCGACCCTTATAGTTCGGGAACACGACAACCTCGGTACAACACGCAGAAGACACCAACCAGGGCCTGAAAGTTCCGGATACCTACACCTACAACCCTATCAAACAAGAACAGGTTCCAGGCTCGGCCCCCGTGGCTTTCGTCCCGACAAAGGAACGGCCCCTAGAACCAGACCACTCGAATCCTTTCGAGTGGGGAGATTTACAGGAAAAGGTGACATTTGTTATTGAAAACCATTTTCACTCAACCCACACGGGGTGAGGATTAAAAGTAGTACCCTTTTGAAAAGCTATCTTGTTTTGAGAAGAAATCCATTTTTAATGATTTTTAGTTCTTTTTAGAAAAACAGTTAGAAAATAAGTGTTTTATCCAAACCCCGAAGGGCTGATGCCTTTGTCCAATCAAACAAGAACAGACTCCAGCGGCCCTTCGATGCTTGGAAGAAAACATTGGTAGCTAAAATCAATGTGTATGTCGAAAAGGGCTCTGGGTTCTAGGTCCGGCTAACACTAGTAAACTACTACCATTGACACAGTGGCGACAACCCAAACTGGAGAAAACAAGACCTCCCGGGACCACCGTTTACCCCAAACGGTTTCCGGTGCAGACAAGCGATCCACTATATCTACCAGACTCCACTCTGCTCCCAAGCACGAGTGCAAATGCATCCCACACTAAAACGAAGTCCCGACCCCTCGCCCACTACCCGGGCGAGGATAACACTAAGTCCAGGAATGAAACATAATGTGTGGATGTCTAAACAAATAACCCTAGCCCAAGTGAGGGTTTTCTACTGGTCTGGTTACACATGCAACATATGACGGGGGTGCTAGGTCAGGTTCCAAGATAAAATAATCTAACAGGTGGTAGGAAGCAGAATAGATCATACAATCATCAGATAAATACAAAGAATAATAACATTCAAATTCTAGCATGCTACCAAGTCCAAACACTATCATGCATGATTCTATATTAATAGAATTAGTGCCCAGCCATAGATCCTGAAAGCAAAGCCACCCACCTGAAGACGCTAACTGTCCGGAGTCGTACAGCGAGAAAACCAAGAAAATAACAACTCTATGTCCAACAGGTCCAGCACAGTCCACAATCCCTCCTGGGTACAACATAAGGCTACAGTTATACTTTAATCCCAAAATCTGCCAAGAAATACAACACTAAAATTTCAGCCATAAAGATGCGATTATTCCACCAGCTGAATTGCTCAAAAAATTCCAAATAAAATTCCCTGCGATCTCGTGTCGATAGCTTCGAAACAAGTACCTGCACGCCCAAAACGGAGCCCCGTAGGCCAAGTTAAAAATTCCACAATACAGGCCGCGCGAAAACATACGATCACACAACTGCAAAATATTGCACAGATAAAAAGGAATGTATACCTACGGGAGGTCTTCCAAAAATTCCAATAAAAATACTATGATGATCCTGCGTCGAGAAGATGAAAAAAGTCTATAAGCACGTCCTGATCCGACACTCGTGCGCGGAGATCTCCTCGGATGAAGCTGCTGTCCTCACAATCCTCACAGCAAACCAGTTGTCCCAGTGAGCAAAGAAAAAATCCTCGAAAAGCGCAAAACCAGGAAATGTAGAAAATACCAAAATCGTAGCCTTACCTGTTGCGAATCCAACGGCGAAGAAATCGCTCAAAAAATGGTCGGAGTAGGCCGGGAGACTCGTGCACCGAAGAGCGACGGAAGAAGCACCGAAGAAAAGAACGTCGCGATGCGCCAAGAAATGAGAATCTCGAAAAGCGTGCCCCGAAAAAATCCCCAAACTCTGCAAATGGAAGCTACACTGCGTGAGGATCAACTTTGGTGAAGAACTCCAGCTAGTTTGAAGCTCGGAAATGCCAAAAAGGCGAAGAGGAAGGGAGCTCGGCTATTTATAGGCTCACAGAAAACATTTGGAGAAATCCCCAAAAGTCCCATTTTCGGGCGCACCCGAAGTTTCGGGCGCCCGAATCAGGCGCAGAGGGATTACTGTAGCCGCCCGGAAATCCTCGTGCCGCCACGTCACCACAGCCAAGCGAACAGCTGTGCGGGGTTGCACAGGGCACCGCGGCCACGTGGCCCTCCCCGGGCCCGACCGTGTCCGCACAGCAAACAGCTGTGCGGGTCGCGCAGCTATCCGCCGCGTGGCACCTACCCCCGGTCAAAGCGGGTAGGTGGCGCCCCCAGTGGCGGGCGACACCGTGTCCCTGCCACTGTCACGGTCACACGTGCGGGCAGGGCGCCGCTCTGTCGCCTGCGCGCACCTCGCGCCCCGAAGGCTCCCGTCCGCGACCCCGTGCGCCGCGCCTCGTGAGCCTGCGAATGGCGTGACGACACTGTCCCCGTGCACTAGCGTCCACGCACCCTAATTCTGGTTCCGTGGACCGCGCCCGCGTGCACCGACCACCGGGGGATGCCACGTGTCCCCCGGCCCGGTCCATGCGCCGCCGCGCAATTTCTGTAGACCGCGTCCTCACAAGCCCGCCAATCAGCGGCGCCACGTGTCATGGCGCCGGCCCGTGCACCCAGCCCAGCGCTCCGTGGACCCGAGTGCTGCGGACCGCCTATCACGGCCGCCACGTAGCAGCCGGCGGTCCATGGCCCCTCCCATGCACCAAAATTCAGCAAAAACTTCCGGGAGTCCTTTTTTGAGCATCCGGACCAGAATCAAACAAGCATAACCGTTTTCAAGCGTTTTTTTTCACGCTGAATCCAATCCAACCTCTGTTTGGCCAAACAATTTCAAAATTCGGCCAATGCAGCCGAAGGCCAATCCACTGTGATATCCCACAGGGTCCTCGTGGCCTCCCTTTGATGCAACTATGGCCAGATACCCAACACTAAGTGTTTCTACCCACGGTCAGTAGGAAGCAACACGGTGGATCGGTCACGCCAGACACCGACCGTTCTATGTACTCAGCTGGTCCTTCTCTCCTCGATCCGCCGCTGTACGTCCCGCACACCCGCAGAAGAACTCTGCAAAACAAGGAGAGACAAAGAGGAAAATAAATGGGGCATGAAACTATAGTAAACCATTAGCCTCCCCTATTGTAAGCCTCAAACTCCGATGTGCCCACTAGGTCATCAGGGCAAAAGGAAAGAAATTGAAAGTACAACCAAACTGCTGAGAAAGGAACTAACCACTACTATGCTCTAAATGCATTAGTAACCAAACTGCCCGG
>CM055070.1:30762368-30793418 GCA_029204045.2 Tillandsia leiboldiana | reverse complement strand
GGGATACGGATTATTCAGACTCGTCTGAACTGATACAGCCGAGGATTTGGAAAATCTTCTTTATTCGCTTGTTCATTGCTGATTGATTTTTATTTACCTTCTTTATTTCTTCCTTTACCTCAATTAGTTCATTTGATATACGTTCTTGCTCGTTGGAGAGCCTTTGCTGTTCTTTATAGATTGAGGTAACAGATGCATCATCATCAGAAGTTGATTGTGGTGCTTCTTGTGCCGGAGGTGCTGGTTGAACTGGAGGAGCTGCTGCCGGTGCAGAGGTTGTTGCTTGTTGTCGTTGTTCTCGTTGCCGGTGAAGAGGTATGAAAGGTTTATCTGGCTTCGTCGAAAGAGACTTTACAATTGTTGTGTCATTGATCGTTCCTAAACTGTGCAGATAGGAACTCGCATTTGTGTCAGCTTTAAATTTGCGAAGAATGCGCATGATGATCATTGGAAAAGGTAGTCTCTCTGACGGATGAGCTTGCTCCACATATCGTGCCATCCTTGACCAGATGACGTAGGGAATGTTTAAGTTAGCTCCCATTGCTGCTGCGGGGTTTCCAAGTAGATAAAGGAATATCATTCTTTCCCACCGAAGAACCTTTGTGTTCATATTTGGAATAATATTGTAACAAACAATGAGATTTAAGATGCGGTACTCTGGTCGTAGTTCTTTCGAGAAAACGGAGTTTCCTGTCGACCGAGTATCTGGAACACAGATTCCATCAACTACCACTCTCCAGGAGAAGGTGTTGAAGACTTGATTCTTCAGGTAATGAGTGCCATCGGCTCGGGCGTCCATCCCTAGTACTTCACCAATTAGCTGAGGCGTTACTTTGATTCTGACATTCTTGACTAATGTTTGAAAATCCCGACGCCCGCTTTCCTGATCAACTAGATAGCAGGCATTCTGATAAAACATCCTCACTGAGTGAAGACAATACCCAGTGGTCTCCGGGAACTCGCAAATGGAAGCAAGACCTCTCTGGTCAAACAAAGTCCCAAACGTCTGAGAACGCTGCTTTAAGGCTTTTACATCAACATGCCTTTCTCCAATGCATTCTCTGTTTTCAAATCCTTTATTCTTGCCGAGCTGACAAAGTCTTGAGGAGGTGCTTGCCTATCAGCTGGTTGCTCAATGGAGATTCCTTGTGCACTCCCTCTTTTGCGAGCAATACTTTTTCTTCTTGTCTTCCCAGAAGTTTCTTCCATTGGAGCTTTGCCTTTCTCAGCAGCAGTGGGCGGAGCCTTTGATGTTTCTGCTGGTGATTTTCCCTTTGAAGCAGTCGGAACAGTCGTTGCTTCAACTTGCAGTTCATCCCAATTAATTGATTCCGTTTCAGATTCTGTATCGGAATCATCTGTAGCTTTCTTCGCTTTCTTAGCCTTCTTAGCCCTCTTGGGCTTGACGGTGTCTCTTGTATGAACCATAGCCGCAAGTAGAAAAACAATCCAAGTGATCACCATTGCTAATGGTTTCTTGAGAAAAGGAATCCTGTGTAGACCAACTCAAGAACACATGAAAAAATTGTTAATTTTCAAAGATTGAAAAATTGTACCCAAACAATCATAATCATGTAGAGAAGCTAAGAATCAAATTATTTTTGCAAAAGGACTTTTAAAAATAGATCAATTGCATGATTTTCGAAAATCCTTATTATATGCCCTAAAACCGAAATTTTAGAAATCGAAGCCTAAAAATCCGTTAATCAGGAGAATACCTAGCATATAATCAAAACTAATCTACCCAGAGTTCTTATTTCAAAAGAAATTTGATCAAAAACCATCCACAAACAAAGTTGATCCAAGAAATTCATCACGTTTGAGGAGGAAAAGAGAAAAACGGTGAAAAACCGAGATTTTGATCAATAAAACTTACTTGGAGTTGAAGAACCTGAGTTTGAAAGCTTCCAGGAAGGATGAAATCTAGAGAGAGAGGCTCTGGAAACTTTGGAACAAAAGATTGGAGTAAAGAAATCAAAAACCCCTTTCGTTCTTTATAAAACCTAGCCGCGATCCGGATCAGTTCATAACTGCGATCCGGATCGGCTACCCGCAGTGAGAAACTGCGTTCGGGATCCGGATCGGCAGATACAATCCGGATCGTCAGCCCGCAGAAGAATTCCTGCGTTCGGGATCCGGATCATCTAGCCCGATCCGGATCGGCCCCAACTTTTTCTTTAGAAAATTTCAGAGAAATTCAAGAAAAAACCAGAAAAAGATTGTAAGCGCAAATGTGTATCAACTTTAAACAAAAATCATCGTTTCATACAACAAGAATTAGATTATGCCAAATCTATCAAAAATATCCAAAAATGAAACGAGAATTTACAAGAATTAAATCCCTTAAAGTTGAACACCTTCAATTACATCTAACTTGATCTTATGAGTAATGCCTTTATCAAATCATCAATTCAGTAAAGAAAATGAAATACAAAGATCAATAGATGTTTGAAATCCCAAATATAATAGATAATGTATCTAGACAATCTGTTGAAGAGAGTGGCTCTTTGAGCATCTTTCTTTAAAAGCCCACCTTATACCAACCTTGAAATTTGACGGAGTCAAGTATTTCAACATGCATTTTACTTAATCAAAAATTTGAACAACCATGCTTGGTATACATGTGGTAGCTGCACACAATACTCGGACGACCGAGATGGTAGCTCTTTCCTCCATGTGGTGGTAGTTTTCACACTCCTCATTGGGATGTAACTCTTTCCACATCTTTTGAGCATTTTACCTTTTCTATGACTCCCCCTCAATTGGCTATCAATTATTTAAGATATAAAGTATTCAACCAAATATTGATCTCGATTTCATACTCGACTAAGCAGTCAAATAAGATAATGACTATACCAAGAGATCATAGAGAGAGTGAAATTGACTTTGATCACTTTAGAAGATGATTTAATTAACATAAATGATCATTGCAACAGTGAAATATTATGATGGCAAAAGCATAATAAATTTCTAAATGTGCGAAAAGATGCAATTAAAGTCAATTATGATCTATGCTCAATTAATGTCCTATGTACAAACATAGATAATGAACAAAACAAAAACAAATACAAAACCTATCCTAAGCAAAGATTTCAAAAAGAAGATTATTTCAAGGAAAGCATCCCAATTGCTTTTCGTAAATGAATAAAACGTTTTTGATCCAAAGGTTTTGTTAGAATGTCAGCTAATTGATCCTCAGTTGAAATATATGAAAGTTGAAGAGTATTTGATTCAACTAGCTCTCTAAGAAAATGATATCTAAGTTCAATATGTTTTGTTCTAGAGTGCAACACAGGGTTTTTAGAAATGTTAATAGCACTCGTGTTGTCACAAAGTATTGTTACCGAAGATGCTGAAATGCGGAAGTCGCTCAATACGCTTTTCATCCAAATGAGTTGAGTTGAGCAACTTCCAGCTGAAATGTATTCCGCTTCGGCAGTCGAGAGTGCTATGCAGTTCTGCTTTTTACTGTGCCATGCAACAAGACAATGGCCAAGATAGAAGCATGCACCACTCGTGCTTTTCCGATCATCCACTGATCCTGCCCAATCGGCATCTGAGTATCCAACAATATCCAAACTTGTTCCCATAGGATACCAAATTCCGAAATTAATTGATCCTTTGATATACCGGATGATCCTTTTCACCGCTTTCAGGTGAACCTCCTTTGGTGCTGATTGATATCTCGCGCAAATCCCAACACCAAAAGATATATCCGGGCGACTAGCCGTGAGGTAAAGTAGACTTCCAATCATACTTCGATACAGTTTCTCGTCTACATTCTCACTATGTGATTCACTTCCAAGTCCCTTGTGGCTAGTTCCCATTGGAGTCGGAAAATCTTTACAATTTTCTAGATCAAACTTTTTGACCAACTCCATTGCATACTTGGATTGACTCAAGTGAATACCTTCATCATTTTGTTTAATTTGCAATCCAAGGAAATAAGTCAATTCGCCCATCATGGACATCTCAAATTCGCTTTCCATGGTCTCCGCGAATTTAGAAGCATCGTTATCTCTTGTTGCGCCAAATACAATGTCATCGACATAGATTTGTGCTACAATGAAATTGCTTTGATAATGCTTCACAAAGAGAGTCCTATCAGCTCCCCCTCGAGTATAGCCCTTCTCCAAAAGGTGCTTTGTTAACCTTTCGTACCATGCTCGCGGTGCTTGTTTCAGACCGTAAAGAGCCTTTTTCAAACGAAAAACATGGTTAGGTTGTTTATGATCTACAAAACCTTTCGGTTGAGCCACATAAACTTTCTCATTTAAAAACCCATTTAGAAATGCGCTCTTAACGTCCATTTGAAATAATTTGATTTTAAAATGACAAGCAATAGCGAATAGTATACGAATGGACTCGAGTCTAGCTACAGGGGCGAGGGTTTCATCAAAGTCTATACCTTCTACTTGAGAGTAGCCTTGAGCAACTAATCGTGCCTTGTTCCTGATGATAGTACCATCCTCATTTTTCTTGTTCTTGAAGATCCATTTGGTACCTATCACATTGTGTTGCTTTGGAGGCTTCGTTAATTCCCAGACTTCGTTTCACTCAAATTGATGGAGCTCTTCCTGCATTGCTTTAATCCAGTAGTCATCCTAAAGAGCTTCATCTATGTTCTTTGGTTCGATTAAAGATACGTAGCAAGCGAATCCACAAACCAACTGCCTCCGAGTTCTGACTCCTTCTTGTGGATCTCCAATAATATTCGATTCCGGATGATCCTTGGAGATTCGTAACGTTTGTTGAAACGGAGTACTCGGAGATATATGAGATGATTCCTGCACATCAGATAAACTAGAGGAACCATTAGATGCATCATTAATATTGGAAGTATTATTATGAGAAGATGCACTAGCAGGAGAATCATCATCTAGAGAGATATCGAGGGTAGATTTTCCAGTTTCAAAGTGAGAAGCTTCATCTACTTTAACATTTATAGATTCTACGATCGTCTTAGATTCAATGTTAAATACTCGATATGCTCTGCTATTCGTAGAATAACCCAGAAAGATCCCTTCATCACTTCGAGAGTCGAACTTTCCAAGATTTTCACGGTCACGTAAAATGTAACATCGACTCCCGAAGACACGAAAATATTTGATATTGGGTTTTCTACTAAACCACAGCTCATATGGTGTATTTAAAGTTCCTGGGCGCAAGTAAACTCTATTAATGACATAGACAGCGGTGTTCACAGCTTCAGCCCAAAAATGTAGCGGTAAATTCCGGCTATGAAGCATCACACGCGCCATCTCTTGAACAACCCTGTTCTTGCGCTCAACAACACCATTCTGCTGAGGTGTATAGGGTGCCGAGAATTCATGTTTGATTCCATTTGAAGCGCAAAAATCAATGAATTTTGAATTTATGAATTCTCCACCTCTATCACTTCTAACACGAATGATCTTTTCATTCTTTTCAATCATAATACGATGGCAAATCTCATGAAAAGAGTCAAACGTATCGGCTTTCTCTTTTAAAAATGCTACCCATGAAAACCGAGAGAAATCATCAACCAATAAAAATGTACCATTTACCTCCCAAAGATGGCTGACGGGTCGGCCAAAAGAAAAAGAAGAAAAGAAAGTAGTATACATAAACTACACAAGATTTAATCGAAGAACGATTAAAGACAAGGAGGGGTTTCACCTTTGCATACCCAAACCTTTTGAGTTTTGGAGTATGTTGGCAATGGTTGAGAAGTTTTCCTTGATGAAGACGTCTTGCAAGATTGGTCTTTTTCTTTTGTCATCGTCTTGTTTGAAGTACTACCAATGTCCTTTTCTTTAGGAAAATCCTTCTTTGAATTCCATGGAGTGAACTTATTGGTAGCAGTTGCAAGATGTGGTTGATTTGATCTTTGATCTCCAATCTTGCAATTTCTTCCAATGTGCCCTGCAAAATTACAACGAAAGCATACCTTAGATCTTGACGATCCCAAAGAGGATGAAGTAGGTTTGTTGTCGTTGTTTGTCTTGAATTCCGGTGTCGGAGGAGGAGATACCGACTGAGGCACAAAAACTGTCTCACTCGAACTTGGACTGTTTCCAGTTTGAGTGTATCCGAGGCCGAACCTATTTGATTGACCAAGACCAAGAAGTCTATCCAACTTACTCCTTCCTGAAGAGAATCGCTGTAAGTCATTCTTGAGTTGGAAAATGGTCTTTGTCATTTCCAGGTTATCCTGTCGAGCCTCGTTGTAGAGCTTTGAGAAGTGATTCGCGTTATCCACCAGATTTGTATGTTCCTTCTCAAGTTGCTCATTGGACTCTTGAAGGGAAGCATTTTCTTTTATCAGGTTTTCCCTTTCCACTTCAAGAGCGTTTGAGAGAGAGGTCGCTCTTTTTGCTTCTTCTTCGAGATCATGCACTCTCCCTCTCAAACTCTTGTTTTGCTTAGCCCCTTTCTTTGAGTCCCTCAAAAGTCTGTGGTAGGCTAGAGCAAAATCTTCACCTTCCGAATCATCCGATTCGTTGTCCGTTGCGTTCTTTTCAACAGTGGAGTTGGACAACGACTCAGATGTACTTGCCATAAAGCACATGAAGGGTGAAGATACGGACGCGTGGAAAGCGGTGGAGCTCTTTTCTTCATCACTTGAAGACGACTCATTTGACGTTGAGTTGTCATCCCAAGTGACGACTTGCATCGCCTTCTTCTTTGCCGGATACTTGTTAGGACACTCCGTTGCAATGTGGCCGTAGCCTCGACATTTGAAGCATTGTAGTTGTCCTTCTGAACTTTTCTTATCCTTTGAGAAGTTCTCTTGCTTTCTTGACTTGTAACCTGAAGTACCCTTGCCTTTGTTCGACTTTCCGAAGGATGGAGATTTGCTTGAATTACCCCTTCGAAAGTTGCGGCGAAACTTCCTTGTCAAGAGAGCGAGCTGCTTCTCAAATTCCTCCATAGAAAGGTTCTCGTCATCGTCTGAGGAGGACGTATCCGCGTCTTCTTCCTTAGTTGTTTTCAACGCATAACCTGAAGACTTAGAAGTGGATGCCTTTCCAGAAGAATTGTTAGTGGTAAATGTCATTTCATAAGTTTGTAATGAACCAACTAATTCTTCTACACGTATTTCGTCCGGGTGTTTAATAGTTTCAATGGCAGTAACCTTTGGGCGAAATCGTTCAGGAAGAGTTCTTAAGATTTTTCTTACAATCTTAAATTCTAGAATCTTCTCTCCCAGATTAGCACATGAATTTACGATGTCTTGCAATCGTGTATAGTAGTCCGTGAAAGATTCATTTTCTGCCATTAAGATAGAGTCAAACTTGCTCGTAAGCATTTGCAGTTTCTGAATCTTCACGAGGTTAGTTCCCTCATGTGTAACCTGAAGAACATCCCAGATTTCTTTCGCAGTCTCACATGCCGAGACGCGAGAGAATTCAGTTTGAGATAAGGCATTAAAGATAGCATTAATTCCCTTGCCATTGTAAGAAGATGAATCTAACTCTTCCTTGGTCCATTTCGACCTAGGTTTTAAGGTGCGAACATCACCAATAAATTCAGTTGGATTAGACCATCCTAATTCAATTGATTGCCACACCCGTTCGTCGATGGAAATTAAAAAGGCTTTCATCCGTACTTTCCAGTACGTATAATTTGTTCCATCGAAGAACGGGGGTCGGTTGATGTTTCCACCTTCAACCATTGTTTACAACCCTATTCCCGCTCTGATACCACTTGTTGGGTTATATGTAATACGGATCTAAAAGGGGAAAAAACACCTAGAGGGGGGTGAATAGGTGTAAACGCATAAACACTCAAAAAATCATTGCGATAAAAACCCAATGCGGAAATAAAAATAATACGCAAGATTTTTACGTGGAAAACTCCATCACCGGAGTAAAAAAACCACGGGACCGATAACACGGCAGAAATCCACTAGAATTAAAACACGTACAAGGTGATTTACCGTACACACTTACGACTCAACCTTTTCCATACGCTCCTAGAGGATCTTCTCCGCTCGCTCCGCGACGCTTCTCGAATCCACGATCTGCGCCCAACGCCGAATCCACGGCGTCCAACGTCGAATCCACGACGTCCGACCGAATCCACGGTCTTCACCCAATAGCACCCTTCGAATCCACGAACGTGCCTCGCTCCGAATCCATGAGAGCGGTTGAACCTTGAATCCACAAGGACACGCGAATCCACGCGCCGATTTTTGGGGTAAATCGTTGTTTTGGGTGGTGATGATCCGCCGAATACTTAGATCAAAGATAGATCGGAAATACCATCTAAGTATTCATTAGTTTGATTCAACTCAAGATGTGAGTATGAAAACCTAGAATCAAACTAATCAATATAGATGAAGAAACATAGAGTGTTCTCTAATGATTTCCTTTCTTCTCTATATGTGGATCTATAGCCGTATAAAATGATATATGAAAATGACGGCTATGTGGATTAACCCTAGAAAAAGAGTCATAGGGTCTATTTATAGGTTAGAAACCCTAGGAAGGAGATAAGAATCAAAAACCTAACATTTCTGGAAATTTTACGGACGGCGATCCGGATCGGACTAGCTGTGATCCGGATCGTCGTAACGAGTCAGCCAGTTCCAGAAAAACGAAGGTTCGGGATCCGGATCGAAGTGCTTGATCAGGATCGTTCATACAGTTCACCAAACATCAACGTTCGGGATCCGGATTGCGAAGCCTGATCCGGATCGTTCAAGGAAGATGGTAAACTAAGTGTTCGGGATCCGGATCAAGAGGCTACGATCCGGATTGAACTGGTGTATGAACGAACCACCTTCGGGATCCGGATCGAACAACCTGATCCGGATCCTGAACATGTCCCAAGTCCAGTTTTTGATTTTTATGCAATGAAAGATTCTTCCAAGTGTTTCTACACTACAAGAAGTATTCGGATCACACAAAATCTTTAGTTAAACATACCTGATCCTTTTGAATTCTTCTTTCTTGAGATTGAGTTAAATGATCCAACTTTCTTCACCTTCAATCTTCAAGACTTGAGACTTTCACGAAACTACGCCAACTCAAATTTCGTAACACAAAGGTATGTTTTCGTTGTAGTTTTGCAGGGCACATTAGAAGAAATTGCAAGATGGGAGCAAAGCGAACAAATCAAGCACCTCTTGCAACTACTACTAATGAGTTGTCTCCCCGGAAATCAAAAAGGTATCTTTCAAAAGGAAAGAACATTGGTAGTACATCAAACAAGACGATGACGTCAAGGAAAAGTGATGAATCAATCAAGACGCTTTCACCGAGAAGAATAACTTCACAATCATTGCCGACGTACCCCAAAACTCAAAAGGTTTGGGTACGCAAAGGTGAATTCTTCTTTCATCCTTGAACCACGTTGGTACCAATCGGCCCTTGGAATTATTGCACATGGATTTAATGGGGCCAACTCGTCAACCATCTTTGGGAGGTAAATGGTATATTTTTCTTTTGGTTGATGATTTCTCTAGGTATTCATGGGTAACTTTTTTAAAAGAGAAAGCGGATACTTTCGACTCTTTTCATGAGGTTTGTCATCATATTATGAATGAAAGAAATGAAAAGATCGTTCGTGTTCGAAGTGATAGAGGTGGAGAATTCATTAATTCTAAATTCATTGATTTTTGCACTTCCAATGGCATAAAACATGAATTCTCAGCACCCTATACACCTCAGCAGAATGGTGTAGTCGAGCGCAAAAACAGTTGTTCAAGAGATGGCGCGTGTGATGCTTCATAGCCGGAATTTACCGTTATATTTTTGGGCTGAAGCTGTGAACACCGCCATCTATGTAATTAATCGAGTGTATTTGCGCCCGGGAACTTTAAATACACCATATGAGCTGTGGTTTTGTAGAAAACCAAATATCAAATATTTTCGTATCTTTGGGAGTCGTTGTTACATTTTACGTGACCGCGAAAATCTTGGAAAATTTGACTCTCGAAGTGACGAAGGGATTTTCATGGGTTATTCTACAAACAGTAGAGCATATCGGGTATTTAACTTGGAATCTAAAATGATGGTAGAATCTATAAATGTTAAAGTAGATGAAGCTTTTCACTTTGCATCTGATAAATCTACCCCTGATATGTCTCTAGATGATGATTCCCCTGCAAATGCATCTTCTCATAATAATTCTTCCGATAATGTTGATGCATCTAATGGTTCTTCAAGTTTAGCTGATGTGCAGGAATTATCACATGAACCTCCGAGTACTCCGTTACCTCAAACGTTACGCATCTCCAAGGATCATCCAGAATCTAACATTATTGGAGACCCACACGAAGGAGTCAGGACTCGGAGACAGTTGATTTGTGGAGTCGCATGCTACGTCTCCATGATCGAGCCAAAGAACATTGATGAAGCTCTTTAGGATGACTACTGGATTGAAGCAATGCAGGAAGAGCTTCATCAGTTCGAACGAAACAAAGTCTGGGAATTAACGAAGCCTCCAAAGCAACACACGTGATTGGTACTAAATGGATTTTCAAGAATAAGAAAAACGAGGATGGTACTATCATCAGGAACAAAGCACGTCTAGTTGCTCAAGGCTATTCACAAATTGAAGGTATAGACTTTTATGAAACGTTCGCCCCGGTAGCTAGACTCGAGTCAATTAGTATTTTATTCGCTATTGCTTGTCATTTTAAAATAAAACTCTTTCAAATGGACGTTAAGAGCGCGTTTTTTAAATGGATTTTTAAACGAGGAAGTTTATGTGGCTCAACCAAAAAGTTTTGTAGACTATAAACAACCTAACCATGTTTTTCGTTTGAAAAAGCTCTTTACGGTCTAAAACAAGCACCGCGAGCGTGGTACGAAAGGTTGACAAAGCACTTATTAGAAAAGGGCTATACTCGAGGGGGAGCAAACCGGACTCTCTTTGTGAAGCATTATCAGGATAACTTCATTGTGGCACAAATCTATGTCGATGACATTGTATTTGGGGCAACAAGAGATAATGATGCATCTAAATTCGCGGAAACCATGGAAAGCGAATTTGAGATGTCAATGATGGGCGAATTGACGTACTTTCTTGGATTGCAAGTGAGACAAAATGATGATGGCATCCATTTGTGTCAATCCAAGTATGCAAGGGAGTTGGTGAAGAAATTCGATTTAGAAAACTCTAAAGATTTTCCGACTCCCATGGGAGCTAGCAACAAGGGATTAGGAAGTGAATCTCTTAGTGAAAGAGTAGACGAGAAGCTTTATCGCAGCATGATTGGAAGTCTACTCTACCTCACGGCTAGTCGCCCGGACATATCCTTTAGTGTTGGGATTTGCGCGAGATATCAATCAGCACCAAAGGAGGATCACCTGAAAGCGGTGAAAAGGATCATCCGAAAGCGGTGAAAAGGATCATCCGGTATGTCAAAGGAACCGTGAACTTCAGAATTTGGTATCCTATGGGAACAACGCTTGACATTATAGGATATTCAGATGCCGATTGGGCAGGATCTGTGGATGATCGGAAGAGTACGAGTGGTGCATGTTTTTATCTTGGCCATTGCCTTGTTGCATGGCATAGTAAAAAGCAAAACTGCATTGCACTCTCGACTGCCGAAGCGGAATATATTTCAGCAGGTAGTTGTTCAACCCAACTCATTTGGATGAAAAGTGTGTTGAGCGACTTCTGAATTTCAGCAACTTCGGTAATGATTCTTTGTGACAACACAAGTGCTATAAATATTTCTAAAAATCCTGTGTGGCACTCGAGAACAAAACACATTGAACTTAGATATCATTTTCTAAGAGAGCTAGTTGAATCAAATATTCTTCAAATTTCTCACATTTCAACTGAAGATCAATTAGCTGACATCTTAACAAAACCTTTGGATCAAAAACGATTTATTCATTTGCGTAAGGCAATTGGAATGCTTTCCTTGAAATAATTCCTTTTTGAAATCATTGCTTAGGTTAGGTTTTGTTTTGTGTTTTTGTTCATTATCTATGTTTGTACATAGAACATTAATTGAGCATTAGTTATATTGACTTTAATTGCATCCTTTCATATAATTAGAAATTTTTTATGCTTTGGATATCATAATAATTCATTTGATGCAATGATCATTTATGTCAATTAAGTCATCTTTGTTTTGATCAAAGTCAATTTCTCTCTCAAATGATCTCTTGGTTTAGTTTTTATCTTATTTGACAATTGAGTCAAGTATGAGATCGAGATCAATTTTTGGTTGAATACGTTATATTTTAAATAATTGATAGCCATTTGAGGGGGAGTTAATGAAAATTGTTATGCTCAAAAGATGTAGAAAGAGTTACATCCCAATGAGGAGTGTGAAAACTACCACCACATGGAGGAAAGAGCTACCACCTCGGTCGTCCGAGTACTGTGTGCAGCTACCACATGTATACCAAGCATGGTTTTTCAAGTTGATTAAATAAAATGCATTTCGAAATACTTGACTCTGTCAAATTTCAAGGTTGGTATAAGGTGGGAATTTTATTGAAAGATGCTCAAAGAGCCACTCTCTTTAAAAAAATTGACTAGATACATTATCTAATATATTTGGGATTTCAAACATCTATTGATCTTGGTATTTCATTTTCTTTACCAAATTGATGATTTGATAAAGGGATTACTCATAAGATCGTGATAGATGTAATTGAACTTGTTCAATTTTAAGGAATTTAATTTTTATAAATTTTCGTTTCAATTTTTGGATATTATTGATAGATTTTGTATAATCGATTTCTTTTAATATGAAACGATGATTTTCATTTAAAGTTGATACACACAAGTGCTTACAATCTTTTTCTGGATGTTCTGGAATTTTTTTGAATTTTTCTGAAGAAAAAGTTTGAAGCCGGTCCGGACTAGAGAATCCGATTCGGACCCCGAACGCAGGAATTCCTACGGGTAGCCGATCCGGACTGTATTCTTGAGGCAGTCCGGACCGCGGCTAGGGTTTTATATAGAACAAAAGGGTTCTGATTTCTTTTTACTTCAATCTTTTGTTTCTAAGTCTCCAGACCTTCTCTCTCTAGAAAACAATCGATTTGGAGCCTTCCCAACTCGCGTTCTTCGAATCAAAGTAAGTTCTTTTGATCAAAAACTTGGTTTTTCACATTTTTTCATCTTTTTACTCAAAACATGAGAGAAATTCTGTATCTTTTTTGTTTGAGCTTGGTTTTTGGTCAAATTTCTTTTGAAATAAGAACTCTGGGTAGATTAGTTTTGATTATATGCTAGGTATTCTCTTGATTAACGGATTTTTAGGCTTCGATTTCTGAAAATTCGGTTTTAGGGCATATAATAGGAATTTTTGAAAATCATCGGATTGATCTATTTTTAAAATTCTTTTTGCAAAACTAATTTGATTCCTAGTCTCTCTACATGATGATGATTGTTTGGGTACAATTTTTCCATTTTTGTGAAAATAAATAATTTTTGTCGTGTTCTTGAGTTGTTGCTCGCAGGACCTTCTTCTCAAACAATAGCCGAGATGGTGATCACTTGGGTAATTTTCCTTCTAACTGCTATGGTTCACGCTCGAACAACTAACAAGCCCAAGAGGGCTAGGAAAGCTCAAAAGGACTCAGATTCTGAATCAGAAACAGAATCAATTGACTGGGATGAACTCTTGGTGGAGGCCACTGTACCAACTGCCTCAAAAGGGAAAGCCCCTGCTGAAACCTCCAAGGTAAAGGCTCCGCCTACTGCTACTGAGAAAGGAAAAGCCCCAATGGAACCAAGTCCAGTCAAAACCAAGAGAAAAAGCATTGCAAGGAGAAGAGGGAGTGCTCGGGGTATTTCAATTGAAGAACCACTTGCAAGCCAACCTCTTCCACAAGACTTCATAAGCTCTGAGAGGATTAAGGACTTTGAGAAAAGAGAATGCATTGGCGAGCGACATGTAAATGTCAAAGCTTTAAAGGAGCGCTCTGCATTATTTGGAACACTTTTTGATCACGCGGGACTTGCACCGATTTGCAACTTCCCCGAATCTTCAGGATACTGTCTTCACTCTGTCAGGATGTTCTATTAGAATGGATCAAAGTTGATTGATCTTGATGACAGACAGAGAGAATTTCACACTATGGTCAGAAACATTAAGATCAAGGTCACTCCACAATTAATTGGAGAGGAGTTGGGGATGAAGGCACGGGCTGAAGGTACGCACTATCTAAAAGGTCATAGCTTCTCCACCGACTCATGGAGAGTGGTCGTTTGTAGTAACCACTCGTTTAAATACTTTTTCGGATTCTTTCCTTGTTTTAAGTGCACCGCGTCTCGCTTGGAAGTCCGGAGTGTGGCTTAACTATCTTGTTTTCTGGATAGACCGCCGGAGCTTGCGGGTATTTTTAGACAATAAAGCTCGCGAAACGGAGAACGGCGGCGCGATCGGTTTTGGATTCCGACTCCGGAATCTCCCGAAATAAATTCCGGAAGATTTGTAGCAGTTCAGGCGACTTCACCATTATCGAGGCAAACCGGGCCCTGGTTCGTACCCGAACTGGTATTTTCTTTTAGTTGGAGGTTGGGTTAATTTTTCCCCGCTTCTTGATTCACCCGATCATTTACCTTGTGATTTAGGGATTTAGGGATCAAGTCCCCGTTTTGCACCCAAACGGCTAATTAAACCCCAGTTGGAAACTAGGGTTTCCCAATTCCTCTTCTCCTGTGCGTAAGCCCCCACCGGAGCGCGAGCGTGAAACCCCGTTTTTCCCCATCTCTAGCAAGGCGGCGTGAAGAACCGAGGTCGTGACGGGGAGAAGAAGGGAACGATCGCCTCCCCGCAAAATTCGACGAACGCGAAGAGGACGATCCTTCTCCTTCGCCTAGTGCCGACGAAACCGAGGTGAGCCGTGTTTTCATTCCCCTTTTTCGTTTCGTGTTTCGAGCGAGGGGAGGGAGTCCCAGGAGATTCCGGAGGTGGGGCACCCGATGCGCAAGGAGGCGGGGGAGGGGCGAGCCACCCGCCGGCAGGGCACCCGCTCGGGCTTGATGCCGCGCGGGGCCGCCCGTGCCTGCGGGCAGGCGCATGCGGGCAGTGCACGCATGCTTGCTGGGCGCCGCGCGGGGCGCCGCGCGGAGCAGCCCGTGCATGCGGGCAGTGCACCCGCCCGGGCCGGGCGCCGTGCGGGTCTGACACCGCACGGGCCCATGCGCAAGTGCGGACAGTGCGGCGGCGCGGGGTCACCTTCGCCGCCGTCGGAACCGAGGGCCCGTTCCGAGACGGGAGCCGGATTGTGTTTTTGCTCTTCATTGATTGCGTTTGGTGGATACTGATTCTCTTCCCGGGGATTCTTTTTGTAGTTCGGGGAGCGTGCAGGGACGCGGGGGAGTCGAGCGTTGATCGCTACACGTGACAGGTGGGTTCTGTTTTGGGATTTAGCGTCGGGTTTCCGGCAATTGTACTTTGTTTAAAATAAATATCTAATTGTGCTAACATGGTAGTCCTTGTGGTATTTATTGTTGAGTATATTTGGTACTATGGTTACTTTGCTCGAGGCTGTAGCACGCGCACCCGCGGTTTGGCCACCGCAAAGGGTGCGCTTTTTCGGAAAAGTGGTCTATGACCCGTGTATACCCACGAGGTGACGTAGTGGGGCCTCTGTAGTTGTGGGGTTGTGATGCGCCGAGGTGCGAGCGGTGCGACCCGTCGGTTTAGTTGTCCGACGTGGTCGGGTATTGCAGGTACGGTGCGACTCGTCGATTTAGTTGTCCGACGTGGTCGGGTATTGCAGGTTTACAGGTGTTCGTGTTATCTTTTCCCTCTTGGGAGGGTGGTTGCTCCGGATAGCTTTACGGTTTGCTTTACTACTTTTTCCTGCTTTACTATTACTCGTCGCTAACTTCCCACTTTGTGACAGGGTCCTACCGGGGGGAGAGTTAGGCGACGGTGAGGCCGAGGTAGGAGCTTCTGGGTCTCTGGAGACCCCAGACTGTACTTTCTTATTTCTTTTGCATTTCATTCACTATTTGTAGTCCATTGTGTGGTCCTCGATATCCTCGTGGGGTCGGTGTGGATGTCGGCATGGTTCCTAATTATTTATTTAATTTCCTTTCATCACTGTTGGCCGTTTGAAAAAAAAAAGAGAAAAAGAAAACCAAAGAAAAGATTGCGAAAACCGTTTTCAAAACTTGGGTGTCGTGTAGGCACCGTTTTCAAAACCCTGTGGATTTATGGATTGTGAAAAATGAATTTCAAACTTAAGTGTCGTGTGGGCACTATTTTCAAAACCCTGTGGATTTATGTTGCTTTCGAAACTGGTTTTCAAATTCTGGGTGCCGAGTGGGCGCCGTTTCAACGATTGTGGATTTATCCTTTCAAACTGTTCGGCCGTGCGTTTTATTCAGTTGTGGTGCATAGTTGTATTTTAGAAACTGTTGTGATTGAATTGATGACTGTGTTTGGACGTTGTACTAGCCGCGACGCCGTGCATATACAGAGGAGACTCTGTCCGTTTGCAGAGTGATTCTGTGTATGCGGCGGGTCTGGCATGCACCGGGGAAGGAGGTTTTTCAAAAAAAATTTTACGCGCCAAATGTATACCTTTTGTGAATCGTTTCCGCTAAATTAAACCCCCGGGGCGTGACAGATTAAGATGGTATCAGAGACTTTCTTCAATCACAACAGTCTGTGTCCGACATCCACGGAAATACCACACTTGCTACAAATGAATGAGATATGTAAGGCATAGGAGTCTAGAACGCGAGTGATCGAGGGACGGGGGGGGGGGGGGGGGGGGGAATGTATAGATCCTTTTCTCTCGATAGGTGGTTATTGCTTCTAGCAAAGCGTAGAGCTAACTTTAGTTGTATGTGTGTACAGACAATGGTCCGAACTAGATCGTCGGCCGAGGACACGGGGGCAGACGCGACGGGGTCGACGGCCGCGGAGAACCAGCTCCTGCGGCAACAACTGCGAGAGATGGCAGGACAGCTGGCAGCCCTCACCGACCACGTGCGTCAGCTGACGCAACAGCAACCGGCCGCAACAGTGGCGGTCGCTCCGGCCCCTCCGCAGGGGCCAACCGCACCGGCAACGGGACCGCAGGTGGCGGGGGCCTGGGGAGGAGCAGCCCCTCCACCGGCTGCAGCAACCGGGATACTAGTAGCACCTGCGACGGCGACTACGGGACCGACGACGGGGACCTTCGGCGGGGGTATCCTGGGAGGGACCGTGGTGACACCTTCTCCTACAGTGGCTGCCGCCGCCACGAGGGAGGGGTCGATTCCGCTGACTGAGCGGGACCGAGTGCGGGCCAACCTGGCCGACTTTAAGAAATACGACCCACCCACGTTCGAAGGGGAGACGACCGATCCCTGGGTCGTCGAGAAGTGGGTGGGTTCGATAGAAAAATTATTTGAGGACTTGCTCATGGAAGATTACGAGCGGGTTCCCCTAGCAGTCCACTTCCTGGAGGGGAACGCCCGCTTATGGTGGAAGACGGTACACCCTGATCCCACCAAGGGTACCGTGCTCCCATCGTGGACGACGTTCAAGCAGGACCTGTTCGGGGCTTTCTTCACCAATAGCGTAAAAAAGAAACTAGAGGATGACTTGAACCACATCCAGCAGGGGAGCAGGACGGTTATGGAATACCAACGCGAGTTCGTGCGATTGGCCAACTGCGTCCCATTCGTTGTAAGGGACGAGTCCCATAAGGCGTAACTTTTCGTGGATGGCTTGCGAAGCGATATATTCGAGGTGGTGCAAGCAGCCGATTTGCACACTTTTCAGAAAGTGGTCGACAGGGCCACGGTGGTGGAGCGCGGGTTCGCTGTTACACGCGCCAGGAGGGAGGGCCCGGCGCGACATGAGGAAAAGAAGCGACAGCAACAGTACTCTGGGGGAGGCTCTGCTAGTGGGAGCCGAACCCCCAAGCGATGGAGACCACAGTAAGAATCTCGGAGCACACCCGCAGGAGGACCGAGGACGGGAGACAGGCCGTGTATCATATGTGGGGGAGGGCATCGAGCGGGAGATTGCCCTCAGAGAGGTAATCATTGTTTCCGATGCGGCAAACTGGGGCACTTCCGCCGCGACTGCCCCTTTGCCTGGGGATCGGCACCCTCTACAGCTTCTACGCCTTCGCCACAGCTTTCAGGGCGGGGGAAAGCTCCTATGGGGTCGACGTCCAAACCCCCTGCACCGCGGCGAGCGGAGGATAGGCAGCCTCAATCTGGCGGGCGAGTTTACTCGATGACCCGCCAAGAGTCGGATCCGCCGGAGGACGCACTGGCAGGTATTACCTCTGTTTCAAATTCCCGCGCTAGAACTCTTTTTGATACCGGAGCAACACACTCTTTCATTTCTCGTGACTTCGTGTTTGTGCATGGGCTTGGGGAGATACCCCTCCAAAATCGATTGACGGTCCAAACGGCGGGAGGGGCTTTGGAGGTGGTCAACTTTGTGGCCGCCTGCCCGATTAAACTAGGGCGACTGGCTTGCCCTTGGGATTTGGTGGTAATTCCCCTGAAGGAATACGATGTAGTGTTGGGCATGGATTGGCTCTCAAGGTACCAAGTACTCATCGACTGTGGGAAGCGGCTTGTGCAACTACAAGAACCGAGCTTCCCTGAAAACGTGTATCTGGCGTGCAAGAGCATCTCCTTCCCAGCAGTCATCACAGCGGCACGGGCCAGGAGACTAGTAGAGGGTGGGTGTGTAGCTTACTTGGCGTCTGTGGACTTAGTCACCCGACCCTCGGGGACACCTGTAATATCTGCGGGTTTCAGGACACACAGATCCTTTTTTTTTTTATTTTTATTTGCACTGTGGTTCGCTAAAGGGGTATGAAGGGTGGCTAATATTTCATTGTTTCTGGGCAGACTGTCGGGGCTCGCGGGTATTTTTTTGACAATAAAGCTCGCGAAACGGAGAACGGCGGCGCGATCGGTTTTGGATTCTGACCCCGGAATCTCCCAGAATAAATTCCAGAAGACTGCCGGCAGTTCAGGTGACTAACACGTTTATCGAGGCAAGACGGACCCTGGTTCGCACCCGATTGGCCTAGCCTTCTGGTTAAGGTTTGGGGTTAATTCCTATTTCTCATTCCGCCGATCACTTTAATTGCTTGCGTTTTGAGATTAGGGTTTTGTTTTCCACTCCCCTTGTCCTGTGCGTAGCTCATCTAGGAATGAGGACGCGAACCCCGTTGCCCAAACCCTCCGTCCCGCTACCCGACGGCGTGGGGAACCAAGCGAAGGCACTCGAGGAGAGAGAGGAACCATCGCCCTCCCCGTGAAAACCGGCAAGCGAGCGCGCAGAGATCCGTTTCCTTCCGCCTTCTTGATCGGCGAGGTGTGAGCGCAGGGGAAACGGTGAGTTGTTTTATGTTTTAATTTAGGATTTTTCTTTCGTTCACCGCCGGAGGTGTTGGGGGAGGGGGACCGGTCGGGCGGGCCACCGCCGCCGGGAGACGTCGGACGCGTGCGGGAGGGGGGCGCCGCGCGGGGCCACCGCGCGTGCGGGTTGAGCAACCGCGCGGGGCCGCCCGCGCGTGCGGGCTGGGCACCCGCGCGGGGCTAGGGCATCGCGCGGGACCGCCCGTGCGTGCGGGCTGGGCACCCGCGCGGTGCTAGGGCATCACGCGGGACCGCCCGTGCGTGCGGGCTGGGCACCCACGCGGCGCTAGGGCACCGCGCGGGACCGCCCGCGCGGCGCTAGGGCATCGCGCGGGACCGCCCGCGCGTGCGAGTTGTGCACCCGTGCGAGCCGTGAGCGCCGCGCGGGGCCGACCACGCGTGCGGGCTGGGCACCAGCGCGGAGCTTGGGCGCCATACCGGGCCACCCGCGCGTGCAGGTTGGGCACCCGCGCGGGCCACGAGCGCCGCGCAGGGGCCGCCGCGCTTGCGACCCGAGCAGTGCACGGACCAGCAAAGCGGCTCGGGGACGCCTACGCCACGGTCGCCGCCGCCGCCGCCGCCGGAACCGAGGGCCCCGTCCCGAGACAAGAACCGGTTGGTGTAGTCGTTGTCTTTTACCGACGGTGTTTGGTGTACTGACTTTCCCTTCCCGGGGCTTCTCTTTGTAGTTTCGAGGAGCGGGCGGAGACGCGGAGGAGTCGAGCGTCGATTACCGCACGAGACAGGTGGGTTTTGTTTTGGGGGCGTAGCGTCGGTTTCCCGGCAGTTGTTTTTACTCTTGTTGATACGTTTAATGTTGCTAACGTGATAGTCGTTATAGTCTTATTTGTGAGTACTCTTGATGATACGTTTAATGTTGCTAACGTGATAGTCGTTATCGTTTTATTTGTGAGTATTCTTGGTATTGTTGGTTACTTTGCTCGAGGCTGCAGCACGCGCACCCGCGGTTTGGCCACCGCAAAGGGTGCGCTTTTCCGGAAAAGTGGTCTATGACCCGTGTATACCCACTAGGACGGAGTGGGGCCCCTGTAGTTGTGGGGCTTGGATGCGCCAAGGCGTGAGCGGTGCGACCCGTCGGTTTAGTTGTCCGACGTGGGAGCGGTGCGATCCGTCGGTTTAGTTGTCCGACGAGGTCAGGCATTGCAGGTGTACCGGTGTTCGTTTTTACTTTTCCCTTTTGCGAGGGTGGTAGCTCCGGATAGGCTACGGTTGGATGTATTTCTTTACCCTGCTTTGTTATTATCATTATTGTTAGTCGTTGACTTCCCACTTTGCGACAGGGTCCTACAAGGGGGAGAGTTAGGCGACGGTGAGGCCGCGGCGGGAGTTTCTGGGTCCCTGGAGACCCGAACAGTACTTTCTATCTTTCTTTCGCATTCCATTTACTATTTGTAGACTGTGGTGTGGTTCTCGATACCCTCGTGGGGTCGGTGTGGATGTCGGCGTGGTGAATAATGAATTATTTATTTTTCCTTACATCTCTGTTGGCCGCTTTGAAAAATAAAAGAACAAACAAAAGAAAAGATTGCGAAAACTACTTTCAAAGACTTGGGTGTCGTGTGGGCACCGTTTTCCAAAACCCCTGAGTTTATGTTGCTTTCGAAAAGGATTTTCAAAATGTGAGTGCCGGGTGGGCGCCGTTTCAACAATTGTGGATTTATCCTTTCAAACTGATCGGCCGTGAGATTTATTCAGTAATTGTGAATGGTTGTATGTCTGAACTGTTGTGATTGAATGAATATCCGTTTTTGGACATTGTACGAGCCGTGACGTCGTGCATATACAGGGGGGACTCTGTCCGTTTGCAATGTGATCCTGTATATGCGGCGGATCTGGGCACGCGCCGGGGAAGAAGGTTTTTCAAAAGAATTTTACGCGCCGAATACATACCTTTTTGTGAATCGTTTCCGCTAAAATAAACCCCCGGGGCGTGACAACACCGGCGGACATTCCAGTGGTGAGGGACTTCCCCGACGTCTTCTCGGCAGAACTGCCCGGGATACCCCCTGAACGAGAGGTGGTGTTCCCTATCGAACTCTTACCGGGTACTCAGCCTATCACGAAGGCACCCTACCGAATGGCCTTCACGGAGTTGAAGGAGCTTAAGGCGCAACTGGAGGACCTCTTGGACAAAGGGTTTATCAGGCCGAGTGTGTCGCCCTGGGGCGCACCGGTACTCTTTGTGCGGAAGAAAGACGGAAGCCTGCGTCTCTGCATCGACTACAGGGGGATAAACAAGGTTACAGTGAAGAATAAGTACCCCCTGCCCAGAATAGACGACCTCTTCGACTAGTTGCGAGGAGCGACGGTGTTCTCAAAGATTGATCTGCAATCGGGCTACCATCAGCTCCGGGTTCGGAACGAGGACATCCCAAGGACCGCCTTCCGGACCCGGTATGGCCACTACGAGTTCACGGTTATGCCGTTCGGGCTTACGAACGCCCCCGCAGTTTTCATGGATATGATGAACCAGATCTTCAGACCCTTCCTAGACCGGTTCGTAGTGGTCTTCATCGACGACATCCTGATCTATTCACCCACCGACGAGGAGCACGAGGACCATTTACGAACGATTCTCCAAACTCTTAGGGAACAGAAGCTGTTCGCTAAGCTCAAGAAGTGTGAATTTTGGCTACGCGAGGTGGGATTTCTAGGGCACGTGATCTCGGCGAAGGGAATCGCCGTGGACCCCAAGAAGGTGGAATCGGTGGTCGACTGGCAGCCGCCGACGACGGTGACAGAGATCCGCAGTTTCCTGGGCCTGGCAGGATATTACAGACGCTTCGTCGAAGGCTTCGCGAAGATTGCTACCCCTATAAACCGGTTGACCAGAAAAGGGGAGAAGTTTATATGGACAGCTAAATGCCAGGAGAGCTTCGAGGAACTCAAAAGAAGGCTAACCAGGGCACCAATACTTGTACTACCGACACCCGGAGAGGATTATGAAGTGTACTGCGACACATCAAGGATCGGCCTTGGGGGTGTTCTGATGCAACAGGGGAAAGTAATAGCCTACGCCTCCAGGTAATTGAAGGGTTACGAAAAGAACTACCCGATACATGATTTGGAGATGGCTGCAGTGGTCTTCATTCTAAAGTTATGGAGACACTACCTCTTTGGTGTCCACTGTAACGTCTTTTCAGACCATCAAAGTCTTAAGTACCTGTTCACCCAAAAGGAGCTAAATTTGCGGCAGAGGCGGTGGCTTGAGCTGTTGAAGGATTACGATCTAACAATCCAATACCACCCCGGGAAGGCGAACGTGGTGGCGGACGCTTTGAGCAGAAAGGAGCAGCCGGAAGAGGTGCCGATACGCGCGATGACCGAGCAGAGCAGCTTGATCACGGATTTCTCACGACTGAAGTTGGAGGTGGTACCAGCGGGCACAGTCGCGCAACTGTTAGCTTTGGTGGTCAAGCCGACGCTATTCGAGAAAATCCGGGAAGGACAACAGATGGACACACACTTACAACTCGTACGAGCCAAGATCTCCCCGGACCAGGAGAACGACTTTGCAGTAGGAGGCGACGGCATCATACGGTTCCGTGGGCGGATCTGCGTGCCGGATTCGTCGGAGTTGAGGGAGGAGATCCTGGCAGAGGCACACCGCGCTCCTTATGTGGCGCACCCAGGGGGCACGAAGATGTACAGGGACCTCAAGCAGACCTTCTGGTGGCCCAAGCTGAAGGGGGATGTGACGCGATATGTAGCTCATTGCCTGGTATGTCAACAGATAAAAGCCGAGCATCAGCGACCCGCGGGGAAGTTACAGCCTTTACCGGTGCCAGAGTGGAAGTGGGATCAGATCACCATGGATTTTGTCACTGGATTTCCACGTTCACAACAGGGGCATGACGCGATTTGGGTCATAGTGGACCGGTTAACCAAGTCAGCACACTTCCTGCCCATTCATACAACCTGGACCCGAGAGCGGTTAGCTCAAGTCTACATTAGCGAGGTTGTGAGACTGCATGGAGTGCCGACATCGATCACCTCGGACAGAGACACGCGCTTTGTCTCGAAGTTTTGGTAGAGTCTACAGCGGGCCCTGGGGACCAAACTACATTTCAGCACAGCCTTCCACCCCCAGACGGACGGACAGTCGGAGCGAGTGATTCAGACCCTCGAGGACCTGCTTCGCGCATGTGTAATTGACTGGGGGGTCGGTTGGTCACGCTACCTACCCCTCGTGGAATTCTCCTACAACAACAGCTACCAGGCCATCATCCAGATGGCGCCCTACGAAGCCTTATTGGGAGACGCTGCCGATCCCCGATCTGTTGGGACGACTTGGGTAACGGAAATTCTTGGGACTCGACTTGGTGGAAGAAACTAAAGAGAAGGTACGCCTCATCAAACAGCGCTTACTGACCGCCCAGAGTCGACAGAAGAGCTACGCAGACAAGAGGCGCCGCGACTTGGAATTCTAGGTGGGAGAACACGTACTTTTGCGGGTCTCGCCATCCAGAGGAATCAAGCGTTTCGGGCTGAAGGGCAAGCTGAGCCCACGGTTTGTGGGACCGTTCGAGATCTTGGAGCGCATTGGCCCAGTGGCGTACCGCCTTGCCCTACCACCAAACCTCGACCGAGTCCACGATGTTTTCCACGTGTCCATTCTTCGGAAATACCTTCCCGACCCATCACATATTCTGGACGTCTCTACTCTCGAACTTAAGGAGGACCTGAGTTTCGAGGAAACCCCAGTGAGAATCCTGGCAAGGGAAAACAAATCACTGCGAAATCGAACCATCCCCTACGTGAAGGTGCTTTGGAGCAACCATGAGGAGCGAGAAGCAACATGGGAGCTGGAGTCTAAGATGAGGGAGTGCTACCCCAATCTTTTCACCGCGACCCAGACTTGAGTTTCGGGGATGAAACTCGTTTTTTTTTAGGTGAGTGGTGTAGTAACCACTCATTTAAATACTTTTTCGGATTCTTTCCTTGTTTTAAGTGCACCGCGTCTCGCTTGGAAGTCCGGAGTGTGGCTTAACTATCTTGTTTTCTGGACAGACCGCCATGTTACGGAATTTGAGTTGGCGTATTTCGTGAATTCGATTAAGTCTTGAAGATTGAAGATAAAGAAGGTTGGATCATGTAACTCAATCTCAAGAAAGAAGAATTCAAAAGGATCAGGTATGTTTAACTAATTATCTTTGGTGATCCGAATACTTCTTATAGTGTAGAAACACTTGGATGAATTTCTAATTGCATAAAAATCAAAAACTGGACATGGGACATGTTCAGGATCCGGATCAGACACTTCGATCCGGATCCCGAAGGGTGTTAGTTCATACGCAAATTCAATCCGGATCGTAGCCTCCTTTGATCCGGATCCCGAACACTGTTTGTTACCGTAATTTATGAACGATCCGGATCAGGCAGTTCAATCCGGATCCCGAACATTGGTGTTTGGTAATTTGTATGAACGATCCGGATCAGGCACTTCGATCCGGATCTCGAACCTTTGTTTTTCTGGAAACTGTCTGTCTCGTTACTGCAATCCGGATCGCCTAAATCCGATCCGGATCGCCGTCCTGTAAAATTCCAGAAAAGGTTAGTTTTTGATTCTTATCCTCTTCCAATGGTTTCTAACCTATAAATAGACCCTTTAATTCATCTTTTAGGGTAACGACGAAAAATGGAAAAAATATGACCGAAATAGAAAAATCCACAGATAGAGAAGAAAGGAAATACTAGATTTAATTCTATGTTTCTTCATCTATTTTATTAATTTGATTCTAGGTTTTCCAAACTCAGATTTTGAGTAGAATCAAATTAATGAATACTTAGATGGTATTTCCGATCTATTTCTAATCTAAGTATTCGGCGGATCATCACCACCCAAAAACAACGATGTCCCCAAAATCGGCGCGTGGACTCGCGTGGCCTTGTGGATTCAAGGTGCTACCGCTCTCGTGGATTCGGAGCGAGGTACGTTCGTGGATTCGAAGCGTGCTACTGGGTGAAGACCGTGGATTCGGTCGGACGTCGTGGACTCGACGTTGGATGCCTTGGATTCGGCGTTGGACGCAGATCGTGGATTCGAGAAGCGTTGCGGAGCGAGCGGAGAAGATCAACTAGGAGCGTATGGAAAAAGGTTGAGTCGTCTGTGAGCACGGTATATCACCTTTGTACGTGTTATAATTCTAGTGGATTTCACCGTGTTATCGGTCCCGTGGTTTTTTTACTCCGGTTTGGAGTTTTCCACGTAAAAATCTCTGCGTGTTATTTATTTTTCCGCTTTGGGTTTTATATCGCAAAGATTTTTGAGTGTTTATTGTTTACACCTATTCACCCCCCTCTAGGTGTTTTTTCCCCTATTTAGATCCAATTATACATAACCCAACAAGTGGTATCAGAGCGGGAATAGGGTTGTAAACAATGGTTGAAGGTGGAAACATCAACAGACCCCCGTTCTTCGATGGAACAAATTATGCCTACTGGAAAGTACGGATGAAAGCCTTTTTAATTTCCATCGACGAACGGGTGTGGCAATCAATTGAATTTGGATGGTCTAATCCAACTGAAATTCTTGCTGATGTTCGCCCATCAAACCTAGGTCGAAATGGACCAAGGAAGAGATAGATTCTTCTTCTTACAATGGCAAAGGGATTAATGCTCTATTTAATGCTTTATCTCAAACTGAGTTCTCTCGCGTCTCGGCATGTGAGACTGCAAAAGAAATTTGGGATGTTCTTCAAGTTACACATGAGGGAACTAACCTTGTGAAGATTCAGAAACTGCAAATGCTTACGAGCAAGTTTGACTCTATTTTCATGGCAGAAAATGAATCGTTCACAGACTATTACACACGATTGCAAGACATCGTAAACTCATGTGCTAACTTGGGAGAGAAGATTCCAGAATTTAAAGTTGTAAGAAAAATTTTAAGAACTCTTCCTGAAAGATTTTGATCCAAGGTTACGGCCATTGAAACTATTAAACACCCGGACGAAATCCATATAGAAGAATTAGGTGGTTCTTTACAAACATATGAAATGACATTTCCAACTAACTATTCTTCTGGAAAAGCATCCTCTTCTAAGTCTTCAGGTTTAGCATTGAAACAACAAAAGAAGAAGACGCGGATTCATCCTCCTCAGACGATGACGTAAACCTATCTATGGAGGACTTTGAGAAGCAGCTTGCTCTCTTGACGAGAAGATTTTGCCGAAACTTTCGAAGGGGTAACTCAAGCAAAACTCCATCCTTCGTAAAGTCGAAGAAAGGCAAAGGTTCTTCAAGTTACAAACCAAGAAAGCAAGAGGGTTTTTCTAAGGATAAGAAAAGCTCTGAAGGACAAGTCCAATGCTTCAAGTGCCGAGGGTACGGCCATATCTCAACGGAGTGTCCCAATAAGAATCCGTCAAAGAAGGAAGCGATGCAAGCCGTCACTTGGGATGACACCTCATCGTCAAATGAGTCATCGTCAAGTGCTGAAGAAGATAACGCAACGGCGTTGTCACGCCCCGGGTGTAAACCAGAACCCGGGCCCGTCCACAGATCCGCCGTGCATACGGAATTTTCCGTGTACACGAAGCGCTGATAACCTGCTCAGATATAAAAATAAGTAATAAAGGAGTATAAAACAGAGCTAAACTAAAACTAATACAACTCAGACAAATGCTGGAAATAAAAGTACAGTAAGCTCTCAAAAATATACAGGTGTCTCTCCCAGCTCACGAAATATATACAACCAGCTGGCCGCAGCCAGACCCAAAATAAAAGGAAAATACAACCGTCTGAGTGTACTGGGGATACATCAAAACTACAAAACTCGAACACGGGGCAGTGGCTATCTAATCAGCGATCCTCTTACCTCGATCCAGGGAAGAGGGTCCCGCAATACCCGCAGAGAACTCTGCAAAACAAAGGGGAACAGAAAAGAGAAAACAGTGGGGGGTGAGAACTACTATAAAAACAGTAGCCTCCCCTAGTGGGTAGACCTCAAACTCAGACATGCCCACTAGGACTAACAGAGGCGAAAAGGAAAACAGAGGTGGTAAGCTACAAGTACACTACTGATGAAGAGCTACCACTAACATGCCTCTACGATGCCTACTAGAGAATAGCTGAAAGCATGCACCAGAACGTAAGGACTGACAGACCAACCCAATCAAAACACCAGTAAACACTGGTACTGCCTGCACCGCTGTCAACCTCACAACTCAGTATCTCCCCTGTCCAAAAGACCGGAACCCAACACGGTCTGACCGGCACCCAACACGGTCTGACCGGCACCCAACACGGTCTGAAACCTACTCCGGAGTGGCACTCGAGGGGAGCGACCCCACACGAGCATAGTATCACTGTCACTAGTATCATCAGTACCATAAATAGCAGGACGGGGTCACGACCCTGATCAAAGTGGGAAAACCCATCCACTAAAGGGAAACTCGATCCCCTACCTCCAATCTGGTGCAAAAGTAATAATAATAATCCGGTCAACCGCCCACAGTCCGCGGTCGCCGCAACACCCAAACCTCGATCCCCGACTGTCCCAACTCTGAACATCTGACTACACAATCCCCTAAGGCTAGACGACAGGAGAACGAATAAAAGCATGGTTTCTCCTAAGTCAATTCCAATAAGTTTGTGTAGCAGAAAAAGGTGGCCTACCTAGATGACCATTCAAGCATGCAAAGTCCTTTATTTGCTATAATTATCCCAATTATTCAAACATATGCAACATTAAGTGTTTGGGAAATCCCAATGTACATGTGGCAGGATATATGATACATAATACATTTTAGATGCACAGTCTACTAGCAAGTACCCCTTATACAACATTCATTCTAACCACATGCCCAAACCTTCCCTTAACATATAATATGATATGGCTTTAGCATTCTTTCCAACTAATTAAATTGCATATCTAAACATGGAAACACCACTTACTAATTTGTAGCCTGCTAACAATGCAAGTATTAACAAAGGAATCTTAATCTCATACAAGCATGCTAGATATATTCACAATTAATAACACATAATCATGGCATTCTAATAGGCCTAGTGACATTCACAAGTAGGAGGTTCACAACATCACCCACCTCGAGCGCTAATCCAAGTTCCCAAAGCGAAGTCCAAGATCAGTCCAAACACACCTCCAATCTGTACAAAATACCCCAAAGGAAATACATAAGCTAATCAATCACAACTTCCAAAATCTGTCCCCTAAATCCACAGTCCAGAATTCTCCAATTTTTACCTGCGAATAATGCCCAGAAAAATCCAAGAAAAATACTATCGTGATCCTTGCGACGAGCCCGTCGAAACGAGTACCTGACACGCCCAAATCGGAGTTTCCTACGCTGAGATAAAAATCCGGCAAGGGGTACACCCCCAATCCAAACTGTACCAAAATTCTGTAACAAAGAACCACAGAGAAAGGAGATTCTCACCCTCGAGTAAAATCCAAAAAATCTGAGAAAAATCCAGGAGACTCCTTGCGAAGAGTAGATGAAGATTGCCTTTTGAATCGCCTCAATCTGACGTCTGAGCTAAAAGATACGGCAAGAACACCGCGGTGCTGTCCCAAAAGTCCGCGAAGAAAATGGGTAAAATAGGTGCTCAGAAAACTCCAAGATCAGCACGGAAATCGAGGAACCTCAAAACACAGGAGTTGAAGCCCTACCTGTCGTGAGTCCAACGGCACAAGAATCGGCGAAAGCCGATGTCGGGGTGAGTCGGAGGAGTCCAAACACTGAGAAGGGGCGAAGAAGATCGCCGGGGAAACAAGCGTCGCGCCGCGCCGTAAAATGGTGAACCTCGGGAAGAGTGCCTCCAAAAATCATCAAAGTTCTCCAATGGGTAGTGCACTGAGGGAGGAGAAACTTCTCTGAAGGATGCTCTGCGAAAAGGGGTCCAAAAAGCCTAAGGGGAGAACAGGAAATCCTATTTATAGGCCCAGCCCATAAGCTGATGGCCGGTTTTCGGGCGCAGTTTCCGGGCGCACTGCGCCAGGAAACCGGGTTGTATACCTCCCGTCCGACGCGCCCGGAAGTCCCTGGGGCGGCCACGTCACCCCGAACAGGGGACAGCAAAACCCGGCGGCCAGCAATGCGCCGCGTGTCCCCCTCGCGGTCAGCGGGGGTAGGTACGGCCGCCCAACCGCGAGGCGACACGTGGCGCACTCGAGTGCGGCCGACCGCCCGCCTGGCGCCCCTGTGCGCGCGCAGTCCCGAGGCGCCCCCCGCGCACACCGTGGACCGCGCCCACGTGAGCCAACGAATCCGACGCCGACACGTGTCATGCGCCCGGTCCACCGCAACCCCGCAAGTCCGGTGAGCCGTGCTGCGTGCGCCGGCCTATCAGGGCACGCCACGCGTCACCCGCCCGCGGTCCATGCACCGCCGAGCCACCCGTGGACCGAGCCGCGTGAGCCGGCCAATAATAGGCCGCCACGTGGCACCGGCCGGTCCACGAGTCTCCCCCATGCACCGAATAACCCCGAAAACTTCCGGAAGCCCGCTTTTGGTCATCCGGACTCCAAATTTAACAAGCAAATAGCCGTTTTCAAGCGTTTTTCCGCGCTGAATCAAATCGAACCTCAGATTGGCCCAAAACCCCTTTCTAAAATTCGGCAAATGCAGCCGAAGGCCAAATCCGCTATCAAAGTCTCACAAGGTCCATCTGTGGCACCCCTTCGATGCACCATGGGCCAGACACCAACACTAGGTGTTCTACACAGTGGATTCACGGAAAGTGGCATGGGAAAAACCAGTACACTACATCCTCCCCCACAAGAAAAAGTTTCGTCCTCGAAACAAAAGTCAAACTCAAGTAGGGGCCTCAAACAAGTGGGGGGAGCATCCATCATCGCTGACTCCTACTCCCAGGTAGCTTCGCGCTCATCATGACTGCTCCAGAGGACCTTCACATACGGGATGGCCCGACTGCGCAACTCCCTAACCTCACGGTCCAAGATCCTCAACGGCGCTCAACATAGCTCAGGTCCTCAGCAACCTCCAATGGGGTGAAATCGATGATATGGGACGGGTCATGAACATACCTCCTCAGTGTCGATACATGAAAACATTGTGAACACCAGAAAGCCTGGGAGGAAGCGCAAGCCTGTAGGCAACTGGCCCTAAGCGCTCCAACACCTCAAAAGGTCCAATATAACGAGGGCTCAGTTTCCCACGAATGCGAAAATCTCCGAATCCCCTTCGAAGGCGAGACTTTCAGAAAAACATGGTCGCCACCTGAAACTCTAAGTCTCGCCGTCGAGTATCAGCATAACTCCTCTGTCGGCTCTGGGCGGTCTCGAGATGTCGTCGAATCAATCTGACCTTTTCCTCAGCCTCTAACAGTAGATCAGGACCCAAGTCTTCTTCTCACCCACGTCACTCCAATATAGGGGTGAACGACACTTGCGTCCATACAACGCTTCAAACGGAGCCATCTGAATGCTCGCTTGATAGCTGTTGTTGTACGCAAACTCAACTAATCCCAAGTGTCGGTACCATCCTCCTCCGAAGTCCAGAACGCATGCTCTCAACATATCCTCAAGGGTCTGAATAGTGCGCTCTGACTGCCATCGGTCTGTGGGTGGAATGCTGTACTGAATCGGAGCTGCGTCCCCAAGGCTGTCTGTAAACTCCTCCAGAAATGCGAGACAAACCTCGGGTCTCTATCTGATACGATGGAAACAGGTACTCCGTGTAATCTAACCACCTCAGCCAAGTACACCTGTGCGAGTCGCTCCATCGGCTAAGTCATCTGAACCGG
>CM055070.1:30716684-30762268 GCA_029204045.2 Tillandsia leiboldiana | reverse complement strand
GTGAAGATGTGGACCGCGTGGAATGCCGTTGCGCGTTCTTCTCATCCACTTGAGGAGCTCTTCGACTTGAGTTGTCATCCCATGTGACGACTGCCTCGCTTTTCTTCTTCGAGAACGGATTCTTGTAGTTGGACACCTCCGTTAGAATATGCCGTATCCCGGCACTTGGAAGCAGTTGGCACGTGTCCTTCTGCACTTTGCATATCCTGTTGAAAAGTTCTCTGCTTTCTTGACTAAATTGAAATACCCTTCGCCTTGCTTCGCCTTTCCGGAAGGATGGAGTTTACTTAACATTACCCCTTCGAAGTTGCGGCGAAACTTCCTTGTCAAGAGAGCGAGCTGCTTCTCAATTCCTCCATAGAAGGTGTTTTCTAGTCACGTCTGAGAGGATGAAATCCTGGTCTTCTTCCTTTGTTGTTTTCAAAGCATAACCTGAAGACTTCGAAAGATGCGCCTTTCCGAAGAATATTTAGTATCGGTCATATCATAGTTTGTAATGAACCAACTAATTCTTCTACACGCCTTTCGTCCGGTGGTTTACTAGTTTCAAATGGCTGTAACTTTGGGCGAAATCGTTCAGGAAGATTCTTAAATCTTTCTTACAACCTTAAATTCTGGAATTTTGCTCTCCAGGTTAGCACATGAGTTTACGAGGTCTTCAATCGTTAACTAGTCCATGAAAGATTCATTTTCTCTGCCATGAAAATGAGTCAAATCTACTCGTAAGCATTTGCAGTTTTGAATCTTCACGAGGTTAGTTCCCCATGTGTAACCTGAAGAACATCCCAGATTTCTTTCGCAGTCTCACGCCGAGACGCGAGAGAATTCAGTTTGAGATAAGGCATTAAAAATAGCATTAATTCCCTTGCCATTGTAGAAGATGAATCTAACTCTTCCTTGGTCCATTTCGACCTAGGTTTTATGGTGCGAACATCACAATAATTTCATTTGGATTAGACCATCCTAATTCAATTGATTGCCACAACCCGTTCGTCGATGGAAATTAAAAAGGCTTTCATCCGTACTTTCCAGTACGCATAATTGTTCCATCAAAGATGGGGTCTGTTGATGTTTCCACCTTCAACCATTGTTACAACCCTATTCCCGCTCTGATACCACTTGTTGGGTTATTTATAGGATCTAAATAGGGGAAAAACACCTAGGGGGGTGAATAGGTGTAAACAATAAACACTCAAAAAATCATTGCGCAATAAAAACCCAATGCGAAAATAAATGAACACGCAAGATTTTTACGTGGAAAACTCCAACCGGAGTAAAAAACCACGGGACCGATAACACGGTGAAATCCACTAGAATTAAAACACGTACAAGGTGATTTACCGTACTCACAGACGACTCAACCTTTCCATACGCCCTAGTTGATCTTCTCCGCTCGCTCCGCAACGCGTCTCGAATCCACGATCTGCGTCCAACGCCGAATCCACGGCGTCCAACGTCGAGTCCACGACGTCTGACCGAATCCACGGTCTTCACCCAGTAGCACGCTTCGAATCCACGAACGTACCTCGCTCCGAATCCACGAGAGCGGTTGCACCTTGAATCCACAAGGCAACGCGAGTCCACGCGCCGATTTTGGGGTAAATCATTGTTTTTTGGGTGATGATCCGCCGAATACTTAGATCAAAGATAGATAGGAAATACCATCTAAGTATCATTAGTTTGATTCAACTCAAGATGTGAGTATGAAAACCTAGAATCAAACTAATCAATATAGATGAAGAAACATAGAGTAATATCTAATGATTTCCTTTCTTCTCTATATGTGGATCTTAGGCCGTATAAAAGATGACGGCTGTATGTGGATTTACGCTTATGGATTATCTTGATTAACCCTAGAAAAAGAATCATAGGTCCATTTATAGGTTAGAAACCCTAGGAAGAAGATAAGGATCAAAAACTGTCGTTTCTGTAAATTTTACGACGGCGATCCGTATCGGATTAGCTGTGATCCGGATCGTCGTAACGAGTCAGGCAATTCCAGAGAAACAGGGTTCGGGATCCGAATTGTAATGCACGATCCGATCGTTCATGAATTTCAGCAAATTCCCATGTTCGGATCCGGATCGAAATGACTATGATCCGGATCGGATTGCCAATGAACAAGCACCCTTCGGGATCCGGATCGGACTGTCTGATCCGATCCTGACATGTCCCATGTCCAGTTCTTGATTTTTATGCATAAAAAGTTCTTCCAAGTGTTTCTCCACTACAAGAAGTATTCGGATCACCAAAAATATTTAGTTTAAACTTACCTGATCCTTTTCAATTCTTCTTCTTGAGATTGAGGTATATGATCCAAACTTCATTCATCTTCAATCTTCAAGTCTTAACACTTTCACGAAATGCGCCAAAACAAAATCCGTAACACAGAAGACTCTGCAAAACAGGGGGAAGAAAAAGAGGAAACAACAATGGGGGTGAGAAACACTAGTAAACCAGTAGCCTCCCCCTGTGGGTAAAGCCTCCAACTCCGGCGTACCCACTAAGTCTACCAGAGGCAAGAAAAGAGCAAGTGGTAAAGCTGTAAACAGAACTGCTGAATAAAGGGAAACCACTACTAGTATCCCCTAAATGCAATACTGAAAGAAATGACTGTGTGAATTCATCAGGAAACAGTAACTGACCAAATAAACCCAATCTAGTCACCAGTAAAACCTGGTACTGCCTGCTCTGCTGTCGAACTCAATACTCAATAGGGGACCAGCACATAAGGCTCGAATCCCAATCAGCACTCACAACTCACCAACTGACCGGCACCCGTCACGGTCTAAAGCCTACTCCGGAGTGGCACTCGAGGGGAGCGACCACACGAGTAAAGTATCTCTGTATCAAGCATCTCTGTAACCATGTCTCACAATAGCAGGACTGGATCATGACTATGATCAAAGTGGGAAACTCCGTCCACTAATGAAACCCCGATCTGATGCAATAATCTCAATAAGTGGGAAACTCCATCCACTAGAGAAATCTGATACCCAATCCGATGCATAAGTGAACATCCGGTCAACCGCCCAATGTCCGCGTCGCGCGCAACACCCCCAACAACCAAAATCTGGTAAAGTAATCAACATCTAGCTAACGCCTAATGTCCGGTTTACCACAATAACCCCCAATCCACAATCAAGTACATCTGTCTCCGACCCTAAGGTCCTGGCTACACTATCCCAAACCTCTGCTCGAAACCCGAGCAACATGACTCGAAAGTCTAAATAAGAAGGAGAAAGGAAACAATCATGGTTTCTCCTAAGTCAAATCCCAATATGATAGTGTAGCACTAAAATAGTGCCTATCTAGATGTCCAAACAAGCATGCAAAAGTCCTCATGCAAATGAAAGAGGGATAACAATAACAGTTCCACATGTGTATCAAAGTAAATTCACAAAGATATAACCCTCATGCTAAAATCATCAGCCAACTACACATGTATATAATCCCTGTGTCACGCCCCGGGGTTTTGTTTTAGCGGAAACGATTCGTAGAAAAAGTCAAACATTTGACGTGTAAAATTTTTTTGTAAAAGCGAACCCCTCTTCCCCGGCGCATGCCCAGACCCGCCACACATACAGGATCACTCTGCAAACGGGCAGAGTCTCCCCTGTATGTGCACGGCGTAGCATTCAGTACATGTTCAAACATACACAACCTTTCAATCAAACAAATTATTACCTAACAACCAGCATTCTAACTTATTTAAAACGTATGGCCGTTCAGTTTGGAAAGGATAAATCCACAGTTTAAAAAGCGCCTACCCGGCGCTTACGTTTTGAAAAGCGAGTTTCGAAACCAGCATAAAACCACAAGGTTTTGAAAACGGTGTCCACCCGACACCAAGTTTTGAAATCCCTTTTTGAAATCCAAATCCACAGGGTTTTGAAACCAGTGCCCACACGACACTTCTATTTTAAAAAACGGTTTTTCGCAATCTTTCTTTTTCTTCTGCCTTTTTCATTTTCAAATGGCCAATAAAATTTAAAAGGGAGAGTAACGCATAAAAGGATAACTAAATACAACTCTACCGACATCCACGCCGACCCCATGAGGGTATCGAGAACCTCTCACATAACTACAATGTAAATGAAATAAAGAAAAGGAAATACAGTCCAGGGTCCCAGCGACCCAGCTGCTCCTGCCCCGTCCTCACAACCGCCTATGTCTCCCCCCGTCTGAACCCTGTCACAAAGTGGGAAGTCAGTGACGTAAAATAGTAGAGCAGGAGAAATATAATAAACCAACCGTGAAGACAACCGGAGCAACCACCCTCTCAAGGGAGGAAGGCAACCTGTACACCTGTATCCTGTATTACCCGGCCACGTCGGACAACTAAACCGACGGCCCATACCGTACCTGCAGAAACCTGACCACGTCGGACAACTAAACCGACGGGTCGCACCGCTCGCACCTCGGCGCCTCAACCCCACAACTAATAAGGGGCCCCACTACGTCACCTCGTGGTATACACGGGTCATAGACCACTTTTCGAAAAGCGCACCCTTTGCGGTGGCCAAACCGCGGGTGCGCGTGTTGCAGCCTCGAGCCAAGTAACCACAACCATCATCATGTCAGCATCATAACATAAATAACAAGAGTAATGCGGTAAAGTGTATAATCAAAAGCAAGGTAATAATACGCGCACTCGAAGGTGGCCCGCCAACATATAGTTATTAAAAAGAGAACAACCGTCGGAAACCGACGCTAAACACTATGAAGAACCCACTAACATGCATAAGCTATCACCCATCACTGTTTAACCCCAGTACACTTAGATGAACCCGTCCAACATGATAGAGTTAGAGGCTAGGACAAGTAAATACAACCCACCTGTCACTTGTAGCGATCAAGGCTCGACTTTCCTCGCGTCCCGACACGCTCGTCCGGGCTCACACACCTGCCGCAAGGAAACGTCAGCACCAAGACTCGGATCAAAACACGGTCAAGCCGCCTCCCCGATCGGTTCCCGCGGCATGACCCGCCGGTTCGGCGCCCGGTCCCGAGCGGCTCCCCGCCCGTACACGGGGCTGTGCGCGTGCCCAGCCCCGTGCGGGTTCACCCCCGACGCGGGCTGGGCGCGCGCCCGGCCCCGTGCGGTCACCCCCGCACGGGGGCTGGGCGCGTGCCCGGCCCCGTGCGGGTCACCCCCGCACGGGGGCTGGGCGCGTGCCCGGCCCCGTGCGGGTCACCCCCCGCACGGGGGGCTGGGCGCGTGCCCGGCCCGTGCGGGTCACCCCCCCACGGGGGCTGGGCGCGTGCCCGGCCCCGTGCGGGTCACCCCCGCACGTGGGGCTGGGCGCGTGCCCGGCCCGTGCGGGTCACCCCCGCACGTGGGGGGTGCGTGCCTCCCGTGCGGCCACTGCCCGCATGCGGGGCCGGGTGCATGCCCAGCCCCGTGCGGCTCACATGGGTATGCCGCCCGCTTGGGGGGGGGGGTTTCGCACAAGCGCCGGATTCTGAAGAATCCGTCGCCTGTGCTCCCTCCCCTTTTTCCGAAAACTAACAACAAGAAGAAAACCAAGAATCTACCAAGAACCGTAAAAACCTCCGTCTCACCTCGGTTACGATGACGATGGTTGGGAGGAGGGATCGTCCGTTCTTGCGTGGCGGTTCCGGGAAAAAGGTTGAGCGGTGGTCTTTCCTTTCCTTGCTCGTTCCGCCGCGGTGCTCCACGCTGATCCACGCGAAGAGGAGGGTTTGGAAAAAAACGCTCTTGTCCGCGCTCGGGGTATCGCGCGTTAAGGTAAGAGGAAAAGAAGGGGGTTTCCTAAAACCTAATTCTCAAACGCTAACTTTAATTAGTTTTTTGGCACAGTCGGACTAAACCCAAATTGGAAAATAAAAGATTGGGCGAATGTGAAATGGGGTGGTTAAACCCAAACCTCAAGCAAGGCGACAGGTTGATTTGGGGGGCGAACCAGGGTCCGGTCTGCCTCGGTACATGTAGAAGTCGCCAGACCGTACAAAACTTCCGGATTTATTTCGGGAGATTCCGGAGTCGAAATCCAAAACCGATCGCGCCGTCGTCTCTCCGTTTCGCGAGCTTTATTATCCAAAAATACCCGCGAGCCCCGACGGTCTGCCCAGAATGAAGGAAAAAATTCACACCCCATACCCCTTAGTCAAAACGGTTCAATAAAAATTCAAAGGGAGGACAAAAGGGAAAAATAAACTCGCGGTTATTACACCACTCACCTCTAAAAACGAGTTTCGTCCTCGAAACTCAAACCCGGGTGGTGTGAAAAGGTCGGGGTAGCACTCCCTCATTCCTGATTCAGCTCCCAAGTTGCTTCTCGCTCCTCATGGTTGCTCCAGAGTACCTTCACGTAAGGGATAGCTCGGTTTCGCAGCGATTTGGTCTCCCTTACCAGGATCCTCACAGGGGTTTCCTCGAAGCTTAGGTCCTCTTAAGTTCGAGTGTAGAATCATCCAGGATGTGTGAGGGGTCGGAGAGGTACTTCCGGAGCATCGAGACGTGGAAGACGTCGTGGACTCGGTCGAGGTTTGGTGGTAGGGCAAGGCGGTAAGCAACCGGGCCGATTCTCTCCAAGATCTCGAACCCCCACGAACCGTGGCTCAGCTTGCCCCTCAGCCCGAACGCTTAACTCCTCTGGACGGCGAGACCCCAAGAAAACATGCTCTCCTACTTGGAATTCCAGGTCGCGGCGCCTTTGGTCCGCGTAGCTCTTCTGGCGACTTGGGGGGCGGTCAGCAGCGCTGTCGGATAAGGCGTACCTTCTCTTCCGTCTCCTCCACTAAATCGGGTCCCAAGAATTTCCGTTCTCCAAGTCGTCCCAACTAATCGGGGATCGGCAGCGCCTTCCATACAAGGCCTCGTAGGGCGCCATCTGGATGCTGCCTGGTAGTGTTGTTGTCGGCGAATTCCACGAGAGGTAGGTAGCGTGACCACCCGATCCCCCAGTCTAGTCACAGGCGCGAAGCAGGTCTTCGAGGGTTTGTATCACACGCTCCGACTGTCCGTCTGTCGGGGGTGAAGGCTGTGCTGAACTGTAGTTTGGTCCCCATGGCCCACTGAAGGCTCTGCCAAAACTTCGAGACAAAGTGCGTGTCTCTGTCCGAGGTGATCGATGCCGGCACTCCATGTAATCCACGATCTCGCTGATATAAGCTTGGGCTAACCGTTCTCGGGTCCAGGTCGTATGGATTGGCAAAAGTGTGCTGACTGGTCAACCGGTCGACTACGACCCAAATTGCGTCATGGCCCTGTTGTGAGCGTGGGAAACCCGTGACAAAGTCCATGGTGATCTGATCCCACTTCCACTCTGGCACGGTTAGAGGCTGTAGCTTCCCTGCTGGTCGCTGATGCTCGACCTTTACTTGTTGGCACACTAGACAATGAGCTACGTGTCGGGTGACGTCCCCCTTCATTTTGGGCCACCAGTAGATCTGTTTGAGGTCCCTGTACATCTTCGTGCCCCTGGATGTGCCGCATAAGGGGCCCGGTGTGCCTCGGTCAGAATTTCCTCCTTCAACTCCGACGAATCCGGCACGCAGATCCGTCTGCGGAACAGTGGGTGCCGTCGTCTTCCACTGCAAAGTCGCTCTCTTGGTCCAGGGAAAATTTGTCTCGTACACGCTGTAAGTGCGGGTCGGTCTGCTGTCCCTCCCGGATCTCTCAAGTAACGTCGGCTTGACCACCAAGGTTAGGAGTTGCATAACCGTGCTGTCGGTACCACCTCCAACTGCATTCGTGCGAACTCCGCTATCAAGTGGTTCTGCTCCGTTATCGCGCTCCTTGACGTCCCTTCTTGGCGCCCTTTCCTGCTCAAGGCATCCGCCACCACGTTTGCCTTTTCGGGATGGTATTGAATCGTCAAGTCGTAATCCTTCAACAACTCCAGCCACCGCCTCTGCCGCAAGTTTAATTCTTTTGGGTAAAAGTATTCTTAAGACTTTGATGATCCGAGAAGATGTTACAGTGGACTCCAAAGAGATAGTGCCTCCATAGTTTTAAAACGAAGACTACTGCGGCCAGCTCCAAGTCGTGTATCGGGTAGTTCTTTTCGTAGTCCTTCAGTTGCCTGGACGCGTAGGCAATCACTTTCCCCTGTTGCATCAGAACACCGCCCAGGCCGATCCTCGATGCATCGCAGGTACACCTCGTAATCCTCTCCGGGGGTCGGTAGTACAAGAATTGGTGCCCTGGTTAACCTCCTTTTGAGTTCCTCAAAACTCTCCTGGCATTTGGCCGTCCATATGAACTTCTCCCCCTTTCTGGTTTAACCGATTTAAGGGGGTAGCAATCTTCGCGAAACCCTCTACGAAACGCCTGTAATATCCCGCCAATCCTAGGAAACTGCGGACCTCTGTCACCGTCGTCGGCTGGCTGCCAGTCGACCACGGACTCCACCTTCTTCGGATCCACGGCGATTCCCCGCGCCGAGATCACATGTCCTAGGAAGCCGACCTCGCGTAGCCAGAACTCACACTTCTTGAGTTTAGCGAATAGTTCCTGTTCTCTGAGAGTTTGAAGGATCGTTTGCAAATGGTCCTCGTGCTCCTCGTCGGTAGTGGAATAAAATCAAGATGTCGTCGATGAAACCACCACGAACCGATCCAGGAAGGGTCTGAAGATCCGGTTCATCATATCCATGAAGACTGCGGGGGGCGTTTGTGAGTCCGAAAGGCATGACCGTGAACTCGTAGTGGCCATACCGGGTCCGGAAAGCAGTCTTCGGGATGTCCTTGTCCCGAACCCGGAGTTGGTGGTAGCCCCGATTGCAGATCGATTTTGGAGAAGACCGTCGCCCCTCTCAGCTGGTCGAAGAGGTCATCTATTCTGGGCAGGGTGTACTTATTTTTCACTGTGACCTTGTTTATTCCTCTGTAATCAATGCAGAGACGTAGACTTCCGTCTTTCTTCGCACCAAAGAGTACCGGTGCGCCCCAGGTGACACACTCGGTCTTATGAACCCTTATCAAGAGGTCTTCCATTGTGCTTTAAGCTCCTTAGTTCTGCGAAGGCCCATTCGGTAAGGTGCCTTCGAAATAGGCTGCGTGCCCGGTAGTAGTTCGATAGGGAAACCCCACCTCCCGTTCAGGGGGCATCCCAGGCAATTCCGTGGGAAAAAACGTCGGGGGAAGTCCCTCACCACTGGAATATCGGCGAGCATCGTCGGGGTCGGGTAGCCCATCCACCGATGCTAAGTAGGCCACGCAACCACCCTCCACCAGTCTTCTGGCCTGGGTGACCGCAAAGCCACGTTCCACCGTAGTGGCTCTGTCGACCACTTTCTGGAAGGTGTGCAGTTCAGCTGCTTGCACCACCTCGAAGATATTGCTCCGCAGGCCATCCACAAAAAGTTGCGCCTTGTGAGCCTCGTCCCTTATGACGAACGGGACGCAGTTTGCTAGTCGGACGAACTCCCGCTGATACTCCATCACCGTCCGGTTCCCCTGCTGGATGTGGTTCAAGTCATCCTCCAGCTTCTTCTTGACACTGTTGGTGAAGAAGGCCCCGAACAGCTCCTGTTTGAAGGTTGTCCAGGACGGAAGTGCGGTACCCTTAGCAGGATCGGGGCGTACCGTCTTCCACCACAAGCGGGCGTTCCCCTCCAAGCAGTGGACTGCTAGGGGAACCCGCTCGTCATCCTCCATGAGTAGGTCTTCGAAAAGTTTCTCCATCGACCCCACCCATTTCTCGATGGCCCACGGATCGGTTGTGTCCCCTTCGAACGTGGGTGGGTCGTATTTCTTGAAGTCTTTCAGGTTGGCCCGCACCCGATCCCGCTCGGTCATCACAACCGTCCCCTCCCTCGCGGCGGCGGCAGCCACGGTAGGGGCAGGTGTGACTACAGTCTCCTCCAGAGTAACCCTGCTGGTTGTCCCCGGCGCGGTCCCGTAGCCGCCGCCGGCGGTGGTGCTGTCGGTGGTGCCGCGGCCGGTGCTGTCGATGGTGCCGCGGCCGGTGCTGTCGACCCCTGTGGGGGAACCGGGGTGACCGTCACCGTTGCGGCCTGCTGCTGTTGCGTCAACTGACGCACGTGCTCAGTGAGGTTGGCCAGATTCCCTGCCATCTCCCGCAATTGCTGCCGCAGGAGCTGGTTCTCCGCGGCCGTCGACGTCGTCGCGTCTGCTTCTGCGTCCCCGGCCGATGATCTAGTACGGGCCATGTCTGTCACAAATCACAAGAGTCAACTTTAGGCTACCCTACTAACAACAACCATAAAGTGAGAGAAAGGACTCAACATTTTCCCTCCCCCCCTCGGTCACTCACGTTCTACAGTCCTATGCCCTACCCATTTCATTCATGTGTAGGCAAGTGAGGTGTTCCCACGGATGTCGGCATTAACTATTGTGATTGAAAGAACTCTCTGATACCATTTAATCTGTCACGCCCCAGGGGTTTTGTTTTAGCGGAAACGATTCGTAGAAAAAGTCAAACATTTGACATGTAAAATTTTTTTGTAAAAGCGAACCCCTCTTCCCCGGCGCATGCCCAGACCCGCCACACATACAGGATCACTCTGCAAACGGACAGAGTCTCCCCTGTATGTGCACGGCGTAGCATTCAGTACATGTTCAAACATACACAACCTTTCAATCAAAACAATTATTAACATACAACCAGCATTATAACTTATTTAAAATGTATGGCCGTTCAGTTTGGAAAGGATAAATCCACAGTTTTAAAAAGAGCGCCTACCCGGCGCTTACGTTTTGAAAGCGAGTTTCGAAACCAGCATAAACCACAAGGTTTTGAAAACGGTGTCCACCCGACACCAAGTTTTGAAATCCCTTTTTGAAATCCATAAATCCACAGGGTTTTGAAACCAGTGCCCACACGACACTTCTATTTTAAAAACGGTTTTCGCAATCTTTTCTTTTTCTTCTGCCTTTTTCATTTTCAAATGGCCAATAAAATTTAAAAGGGAGAGTAACGCATAAAAGGATAACTAAATACAACTCATACCGACATCCATGCCGACCCCACGAGGGTATCGAGAACCTCTCACATAACTACAATGTAAATGCAAGAAAGAAAAGGAAATACAGTCCAGGGTCCCCAGCGACCCAGCTGCTCCTGCCCCGTCCTCACCACCGCCTACGTCTCCCCCCGTCTGAACCCTGTCACAAAGTGGGAAGTCAGTGACGTAAAAGTAGTAGAGCAGGAGAAATATAATAAAACAAACCGTGAAGACAATCGGAGCAACGACCCTCTCAAGGGAGGAAGGCAACCTGTACACCTGTATCCTGTATTACCCGGCCACGTCGGACAACTAAACCGACGGCCCATACCGTACCTGCAGAAACCTGACCACGTCGGACAACTAAACCGACGGGTCGCACCGCTCGCACCTCGGTGCCTCAACCCCACAACTAATAAGGGGCCCCACTACGTCACCTCGTGGGTATACACGGGTCATAGACCACTTTTCCGGAAAAGCGCACCCTTTGCGGTGGCCAAACCGCGGGTGCGCGTGTTGCAGCCTCGAGCCAAGTAACCATAACCATCATCATGTCAGCATCATAATATAAATAACAAGAGTAATGCGGTAAAGTGTATAATCAAAAGCAAGGTAATAATACGCGCACTCGAAGGTGGCCCGCCAACATATAGTTATTAAAAAGAGAACAACCGTCGGAAACCGACGCTAAACACTATGAAGAACCCACTAACATGCATAAGCTATCACCCATCACTGTTTAACCCCAGTACACTTAGATTAGACCCCGTCCAACATGATAGAGTTAGAGGCTAGGACAAAGTAAATACAACCCACCTGTCACTTGTAGCGATCAAGGCTCGACTTTCCTCGCGTCCCGACACGCTCGTCCGGGCTCACACACCTGCCGCAAGGAAACGTCAGCACCAAGACTCGGATCAAAACACGGTCAAGCCGCCTCCCCCGATCGGTCCCGCGGCATGACCCGCCGGTTCGGCGCCTGGTCCCGAGCGGCTCCCCGCCCGTACACGGGGCTGTGCGCGTGCCCAGCCCCGTGCGGGTTCACCCCCGCACGCGGGGCTGGGAGCGCGCCCGGCCCCGTGCGGTCACCCCCGCACGGGGGCTGGGCGCGTGCCCGGCCCCGTGTGGGTCACCCCCGCACGGGGGCTGGGCGCGTGCCCGGCCCCGTGCGGGTCACCCCCCGCACGGGGGGCTGGGCGCGTGCCCGGCCCCGTGCGGATCACCCCCGCACGTGGGGCTGGGCGCGTGCCCGGCCCCGTGCGGGTCACCCCCGCACGTGGGGCTGGGTGCGTGCCCGGCCCCGTGCGGCCACTGCCCGCATGCGGGGCCGGGTGCATGCCCAGCCCCGTGCGGCTCACATGGGTATGCCGCCCGCTTGGGGGGAGGGGGGGGGGGGGGGGGGGGGGGGGGGGGGGGTTCGCACAAGCGCCGAATTCCGAAGAATCCGTCGCCTGTGCTCCCTCCCCTTTTTCCGGAAACTAACAACAAGAAGAAAACCAAGAATCTACCAAGAACCGTAAAACCTCCGTCTCACCTCGGTTACGATGACGATTGTTGGGGGAGGAGGGATCGTCCGTTCTTGCGTGGCCGGTTCCGGGGAAAAAGGTTGAGCGGTGGTCTTTCCTTTCCTTGCTCGTTCCGCCGCGGTGCTCCACGCCGATCCACGCGAAGAGGAGGGTTTGGGAAAAAACGCTCTTGTCCGCGCTCGGGGTATCGCGCGTTAAGGTAAGAGGAAAAAGAAGGGGGTTCCTAAAACCTAATTCCCAAACGCTAACTTTAATTAGTTGTTTTGGCACAGTCGGACTAAACCCAAATTGGAAAATAAAAGATTGGGCGAATGTGAAATGGGGTGGTTAAAACCCAAACCTCAAGCAAGGCGACAGGTTGATTTGGGGGCGAACCAGGGTCCGGTCTGCCTCGGTACATGTAGAAGTCGCCTGAACCGTACAAAACTTCCGGAATTTATTTCGGGAGATTCCGGAGTCGGAATCCAAAACCGATCGCGCCGCCGGTCTCCGTTTCGCGAGCTTTATTATCCAAAAATACCCGCGAGCCCCGACGGTCTGCCCAGAACGAAGGAAAAATAATTCACACCCCAGACCCCTTAGTCGAAACGGTTCAATAAAAATTCAAAGGGAGGACAAAAAGGGTAAAATAAACTCGCGGTTATTACACCCTGATCCATAATAAATCCCAAAGTGGTATCCGCACATAGATATGTCATCATGTCCCAATAATTAGTCCATTTAACCAACCTTCATAAAACCTATGTGCTAACATGGCATGTTAATTATCACTATTAAAATATCCCAATGATCATGTTCCAACAACAATATTATCCCAATAATATTTCCAACATGCTATATCCAAAGAATTAATTTCAAATGATAGGCTCACATTTATATCAGTCAATCATGCATGGTAATCAATCAATATGTTCATTAGTGGGTTTCTCTAATAAACTTAGTGAGCAAGTCAGAAGTAGAGGAATGCAACAACCACCCACCTCGAAAAGCGCGCACAACACCAAAAGAAACCTCTCGCTGCCCGCTCTCCTCTAGCACCAGATAATCACGGCACACTGCACGGTAATCCAAACAGCGCACAATTAATCCCAAAAATGCACAAACACTTGCTTTCCAAAAATCAGCCCCAAAAATGGCTAAATTTCACCTCTCTGTAGTCCTCTGAAAAATCCATAAAAATAACCACTGCAATCGTCGCGTCGATACGATCGAAACGAGTACTCACACGTTCCGATCTGATGCCTGTAGATCAAGTTACAAATAAAACACCGCGGTAAGCGCAACGCCACATAACCAAAAATCCTGTGGCACACAGTCCAAGAAAAACTTAATTATCACCTTCGAATCAATTTCCAAAAATCTCAGAAAAATCACTACCGTGTTCCTCGCGACGAGTAGATCAAAATCGAGTCCTTAAAGGCCTTGATCCGATGATCCTAGGCTGAGATATAAAATCGACAAGCCGGTGCTGTCCAGAATCCAACACCGAAAAATAGGGGTCAAAAATGCCTCAGGAACCGTGCCAAAAGTGCGAAACAGAGCGAAGTGATCAATAGGAAAATCGAAGCCTTACCTCTTCGGAACACGCTGCCACAGAAACCGCTCAAAAATTCCTCCTGGTTGGCGCTCGGGAAATTTTTGACTGAACTACGACGGAAACAGGCCAGAAAATGGAAATCGTCGAAGCGCGCCGCGTCGCAGAGAACTCACTGTCGGAAACTCCAAAAATTCTGAAACTTCCTGGAGAGATGTAGGGCAGAGAGGGGAACAAGTTCACATCATGCCACTTCCTCAGTTTCTCTCTCTAAAACTCGGGAAACACCAGAAAAAGGGGAGGGAAAATATTGAGCTCAGTTCAAAATCTCAGGCTGTGCACAAATTCTTCAAAGATGGCTAATAAACTCTCAGAAATATTCAAATCTAGGTAAAGTGGTACATACCAAAGTTGTAGCTCTTCGAGTCCTGAAGATTTTCCCATAAAAATCATCACAAAATTCCATTCCTACTGTCAAGGAGAGGGAAAACACTGAGCACTGTCAGAAATCCCAGGCTGTGCACAAGGGTCCCAAAGATGTCTTTAAAACTTCAATAAAACTCAAGATCTAGCCAAAGTGTTGAATACCAAAGTTGTAGATCTACCTCTTGTGAAGATGCAGAACCAAAAATCAGGCCAAAATTACAAGGGATGAGCTCTGTGGAGCTCCTGCACTGAAATGCAACGAAAATGGTTGAAATCAGCTTCAAAGGGTTCATCCACCACTTGCACAGCTACGGGCACCCACAGCACACCCGAAATCCGAAAACTGGTGAAGGGGAAGAAGAAGAAGGAGATGGGGATTCTCTGGAAAAATCAGAGAATTTGGCCAGATTTCAAAAGTCCAAAAATGGGAGAGAAATGGACTATTTATAGGCCAAAACCTCCTCTGCAAAATGGGTTCGGGGGACGTTTTGGGAGACGCGAAGCCGGAAGCAGAGAGAGAAAGGCAAGCCGCCTGCGGGCGCACGCGCGCCGCCCATTCAGCGCGCCCCACGCGCCCATGTCGGGCCAATCGTGGCCGACACGTGGCGGGGCAAAAGTTGCCTACGCCCGGTGCACCTGCTTGGTCCCGTGGACCGGCCCACTTAAAATAGGCCGGTTTTTGGGCGTCCGGACTCCGAAAAATACAAGTAAATAGCCATTTTGAAGAGTTTTTCCGCGCTGAATCCAAATACGGCCTCCATTTTACCAAATTCTCATCCAAAATTTATCCGAAAGCCCCCGGAAAAGCCCACTTGATTCGATTTTCGCGCCGGGTCCATTTCTTGAGTCCGATACACACCCTAACACTCCCACCTCCCAAGATAGTCCTCCAGAAGCCACTGATCAAGCCATAATTCTCCAATGAAGATCCGGGTCATCACACCTGCCGCGCCTCCCCGTGGACCGAGCTGCGTGAGCCGGCCAATGACAGGCCGCCACGTGGCTCAGGCCGGTCCACGGTCACCTCCCATGCACCGAAAATCCCCGAAAACTTCCGGAAGCCCGTTTTTGGTCATCCGGACTACAAATTTAACAAGCAAATAGCCGTTTTCAAGCGTTTTTCTGCGCTGAATCCAAATCTAACCTCAGTTTGGCCCAAAACCTTTTCTAAATTTCGGCGAATGCCGCCGAAGGCCAAATCAGCTAACAATGTCTCACAGGGTCCATCTGTGGCATCCCTTTGATGCACCATGGGCCAGACACACCACCAATAGGTGTTCTACACAGTGGATTCATCAGAAAGGTTGCATGGGAAATCTAGACCACTACAGTGGCTATCTTTGAGAAGCCTTCCACGAAGCGTCTATAGTACCCAGCCAGTCCTAGGAAACTCCGGATCTCCGTTACCATTGTTGGCCGGGCCCAGTCGGTCACGGATTCCACCTTTCTCGGGTCCACCGCTATTCCCGACGCTGAGACTATGTGTCCTAAAAAGTCTACCTCGCGGAGCCAAAACTCACACTTCTTGAGTTTGGCATACAATTTCTGGTCCCAGAGGGTCGGAGGATTACTCGCAAGTGTTCCTCGTGCTCTTTGTCTGTGCGAGAGTAGATGAGGATGTCGTCGATAAAGACCACCACGAATTGGTCCAGGAAGGGTTTAAAAATCCTATTCATCATATCCATGAACACCGCTGGGGCGTTGGTAAGCCCAAACGGCATTACCATAAACTCGTAGTGGCCGTAACGAGTCCGAATGGCAATTTTCGGTATATCTTCACCTGTAATTCTAAGCTGGTAGTAGCCAGACTGGAGGTCGATCTTTGAGAACACCGTCGCTCCTTGCAGTTGGTCGAATAGGTCATCAATACGCGGCAAGGGATATTTGTTCTTTACCGTGACCTTGTTTATCTCCCAATAATCTATGCATAGGCGTAAGCTCCCATCCTTCTTTCTTAAAAAAGTACAGGCGCACCCCACGGCGACACGCTCGGTCTGATGAAACCCTTATCCAGGAGGTCTTCAAGTTGTGCATTAAGTTCCCTCAATTCGGCGAAGGCCATTCTGTACGGTGCCTTCGTGATGGGTTGCGTGCTCGGAATAAGTTCGATCGAGAAGTCGATCTCATGCCCGGGCGGCATCCCCGGAAGTTCAGTCGGGAACACGTCTGGAAAATCCCTTACGACTGCAATGTCGAAGAGCGAAGAGGTGGGTCACGTTGCCAAGTCCACCGAGGCTAAGTAAGCCACGCACCCACCTTCCATCATTCTCCTGGCCCGAGATCCGGAGATGACGGTCGAAAAGAAGGTGCTCTTACACGCCAGGTACACATTCTCCGGAAGGCCCGGTTCCCGTAGTCGCACTTGACGTTTCTCACAGTCAATTTCCGCCTGGTGTTTAGTAAGCCAATCCATTCCTAAAACTATGTCGAACTCTTTCAACGGAATGACCACCAAGTCCCAAGGGCAAGCTAGCCTTCCCAATCTTATCGGGCAGGAGGGCACAAAGCTAACCACCTCAATAGGCCCCCCAGGGGTCTGGACGGTCATAAGGTTGTTTAGGGGTCTCGTTTCTAGATCATGGGCGTGGGCGAAAGTACGGGATACGAAGGAGCGGGATGCTCCAGTGTCAAATAAAGTTCTAGCTCGAGAGTCAGAAATCAGAGTAGTACCTGCCACCACGTCCTCCGGTGGGTCCGCCCCTTGGTGATGCATAGAGTAGATTCTCCCTCCCGACTGCGGTCGCGTCTCCCCCTCCTGACGAGTGGGTGGAGGGCGTACGGTTGGTCCCGAGGGAGCTCTCCCCCGCCCCGGTTGTTGTGGCGAGGGGGTGGAGGCTGCAGAGGATGCTGTACCCGCGTTCGAGGGGCAGTTGTAACGGAGGTGGCCTGGTTTGCCACAACGGTAGCAGTGATCGTGCCTCTTGGCGCATTCGGTGACACGGTGCGGTTCACTGCAGATCACACAGGGACTGTCCCCTGGCCTTTGACTGCCTGTTGGCGCGCTCTTAGTCCCATGATGCGACTTCGGATGTTTAGGGGGTCGGTTTCTACTGGAAAAACCCCCTCCGGAGAAGGACTGGGGTCGCTTTCTATCATTGTTGGAGTCCTCCCGTCGGGCACGCGTAACCGCAAATCCGCGCTCCACAATGGTGCCCCTGTCCACCGCCTTCTGGAAGGTGTGAAGGTCTGCTGCTTGCACAACCTCAAAGATATTGCTCCACAATCCATCCACAAAAGGCGGGCCTTGTGAGATTCGTCTCTTATGACAAAGGGGACACAATTGGCCAATCTCACAAATTCTCGTTGGTACTCCATAACGGACCGGTTCCCTTGTTTGATGTTCTTTAGGTCATCCTCCATTTGCTGCTTGACGCTATTGGAGAAGAATGCCCCGAACAACTCCTCTTTGAACGTAGACCATGATGGTAGGGCGTTGCCCTTCAAGGGGTCCGGGCGCACCATTTTCCACCATATACGGGCGTTTCCCTCGAGACAGTGAACTGCCAAGGGGACTCATTTGTGATCCTCCATCATCAGGTCCTCGAAAAGTTTCTCCATAGTGTCCACCCATTTCTCCACGACCCAGGGATCAGTCGTCTCTCCCTCAAAAACAGGTGGGTCGTGCTTCTTGAATTCTGCCAAATTTGCTCTCACCCTGTTCCGTTCAATCCGTTGGGTAGAAGCCTCCCCCGCGGCGGGTCCCGAAGCTGTTGGGCTTGGCGCGACTGAAGGTGTCGTCGGTTGCTCCATCGATACACCAGTAGTCGCGGTATGGGGAGGGGCGGCCGCAGTCTCATCGTCCGTCCCCAACGGTCCCGTCATAGGTGAGGTGGGTCCGGGCAGCGAAACCTGGGCGCCCTCCACTGGCACGGCCGACTGCTATTGCGTCAACTGACGTACGTGTTCCGTGAGGGTCGATAACTGCCCGGCCATCTCTCGTAGCTGCTAGCGGAGCAGTTCGCTCTCCGCAGTAGCCGGGGTCGCACCATCTGCTCCAGCATCGTCAGTCGACGATCTGGTCCGTGCCATTCTCCTCTGTACACAAAGAAACCGCGTTAACCCTAGGTTTAAATGGTCTAGCACCTTGACCTACGAACTGTGAGGACCTGGATCCCCACGACGAGATTACTGGTTGACCAGCAGCTTCTGGAGGCCTATATGGCGCGTCGGTGGTGTTTGTCCACAAATTGGACACTAGTGATGGACTCAGAGTGTTTAATGGATCACGAGAGTAGTCAGTTGACCCCGTCGAATGCTTAGAAGTGGTTTTGCGCGCAATGGATATTAAAATTGGGCTCAACGCGAAGTTTAGACAAAAGAACACCTTTTCGGATGCCTTCGGCAATTTTTAGAGTTGGAATTGGCAGATCGGACAGCGGATTTGGATTCAGCGCACGAAAACGATGAAAATGGATTATTCACTTGGATTTTTTAGAGCTCGGATGCCGCGCACGGATTTCAAGGTGTGGGTGTACTGTTCCGGCGGCCGGAGAGGCGCCAGCGGCGGCGGCGGGCGGCGGAGCGCGGCGGCCGGCTGAGGCGCAGCCGCTCGGTCCACAGCGGGAGCGTGCACCCGGGCGCGGGCCACGTGGCGGCTCCCGGTTGGCCGGCGCAGCAGGCGCGGTCCACGGGGAATAGCGCGGTGTACGGTGGACTGGAGGGTGACACGTGGCGGCGTGTGGTTGGTGCGGTGTAGCCCGCTCGGTGCACCGAGCTGGTGCGGCTCGCCTCGGGGCGCGTGCCTGGCAGGGTGCGCAGGCGGCGCTGGCGCGCGCACGTGGGCGCGTCAGGCGCGTGTTGACTAGAGCCAGCCACGTTTCGGCTCCCCGTTGGGCCATGTGTCGTGCGGGGGATGGCCCCGCACGGTTGTTTGCTGGTTGGCGGGCGACGTGGAGGCCCGTGGGCGATTCGGGCCCGCACAGTGTTGGGCCGGGCCCAACACTGTAGCGACCCGAAAAATTCGGGCGCCCGAATCTGAGGATATATCTTGTATTTTGGGATTTGTTTCTGGAGCCTATAAAAGGGATCCGAGCTTCTTCTTCTCCCATTTTTTTCGGCTTTCCGAGCTTCTCCTCACCCCGAGCCCTTAATCAAAGTTGCTCCTCGCGCTGTGAAGCATCCATCTGTGGATTTTGGGCATTTTACATGGCACGTACTTCGAGGTTTCCATTTTTACGGCGCGGCGCGACGCTCCTTCGGCGGTGTTCCCTTTCGTCGCATTTCGGTGAGAGAGCTCCCCCGGCCTACTCTGACTACCTTTTCGAGCGATTTCTTCGCCGCTGGATCCGCAACAGACAGAGCTACAATCTTGGTATTTCCTACTTCCCCTCGTTTCGCGCTTTTCGAGGTGTTTTTCCGAGCTTACTGTGACACTATTTCTGTGATGGAGACTTGGACAGCGGCGTGGTTTTTCGGCGATATCTCCGCAACCGGGCATCGGATTGAGACGCTCCTATGCACTTTTTGCATCTACTCGACGCGAGGATTATCATCGTATTTTTCTGGGATTTTTCTGGATATTGCCCGAAGGTATACTTTTCTTGTTCTTCTGTGCAATGTGATACAGTTGTGTATGTTGTGGAGTTTCGCGCTCATCGCGTTGTGGAATTTGTAACTCGGCCTACAGGGCTCGGAATTAGACGTGCAGGTACCCGTTTCGAAGGTCTCGAAGCGAGGATCACGACAGTATTTATGTTGGATTTTTCTAAGTTCTCGCTGTAGGTGAAAAATCCGCATCTTTGGGACTGTTCCAACAGATTTGTATGTACTTGGATATTTTGGAATAAAAGTGTAACTTTGGACCTTTTGTTGTACCCAGGAGGGTTCGCGAGTGTTTTTGGAACACTGTTAGGAGACGAGGTTTGCGTGACATGTACCGTGGATACAGGTTCAGCGGATTGTGCGTGCAAGTGGCCACGCTCTTCACCGACCCCAGGTTTGCCTTGGATTGTGCACTTCAGGTGGGTAGGCTTAATTTGGTAACTGTATAATGTTTTTTTCATTATGGTGAATGTAAGTGCACCTGTGGGGATGTCACCCCTCTATGACTGATAGCAGGCATATTTGATGTACAACCGATATGAGCGAGAGGTAAGCAAGGAATGGCCTACTTGTGTGAGATTGGTATATCATAGCAGGAATATTTTAGCATGCTCTGCTATTATATGTTTCACCCTCTTTTATCGTTTCTGAGGACAAAAGCATGCTTGTATGGACATGTAGTTAGGCCATCTTTTACTGCTGGACTACTTATTGGAACTTGACTTAGGAGAAATCATGCTTTTCCTTTCTCCTTCTTTGTTAGTCAAGTGGTCTGTGCTGCTTGGGTTCGAGCAGGGGTCTGGGTAGTGTAGTCGGTGTAGGGTTTTATATATTAAGGATCCACAAGGATCTAAATAGGTACTATCAAACAACTAGAGGGGGGGTGAATAGGTGTAATATTTAAAAACAAATCTCAGTGCAAAAGAAAAACTAATGCGGAAAATAAAATCAGCACACCGAGATATACGTGGAAACTCCAATCCGGGAGAAAAACCACGGGACCAACACGCAATAACAATCCACTAAGAATAGATGAATAACAAGGTGATTACCGACTCCACGGACTCAACCCCTCCTTCAACTTCTTCGGACCTTGCGCTCCACCGATTGCACGTCCACTGCACACGTTCGAATCCACGAACGCCACTCGAATCCACGAGCACACGTTTCGAATCCACGAAACGCCTTCAACACACCGAATCCACGGTGCTACGTCGAATCCACGACGCAATTCAGCCGATAAGAATATTGGCTTCGATGGTGATCCTTTGTTTAGATTATCATTGAGGAACCGTAGAAGGAATCTCTAAGCAAAGACTAGATTAATTCGACAAAAGATAGATCTTGGAAGAACCGTCGAATTGACCTAAAAGAGGCTAAAAGAAGAACGATAAAAACCAGCCTCTAGGGTTGCTCTCGAGTGTTTCTGAATTGATCAGTAAGTATCGAGAAACCCTAAGTATCTATTTATAACCCTTGGAAAAAGATAAAAGTCGGTTTAGCAATCTTATCCCGAGAAGGCATTGTGTACCGGTACCAACAAAACGTGTTCTGGTACTCAATGGTGCAAAACACAGATTTTTCTATTGTGTTCCGTTACGCAAGTCTGTGTTCCGGTACGCAATGCAAATTACAGAAAATTCTGCGTCGGGTTTGAGGAACTCAAAGTGTGGTTCCGGTACTCAATGTAAAAACTAATTTTTCCAATATAAGCTTTATCCAAAACAGACCTAGTACAGGAATCCAAACTTAAAATAGGTTGTAAGTTAAAACCAAGTTCCTAAAACCAAGTCTAAACCGGGTTTCAATTATTTCCAGATTCCAATGATTATAAATGAACTTAAATCACCATGGTTTAATTAACCATACCTGAGTGTTATCTTGAGCTCATGTTGAATCTTCAATGAGTCTTCGAAGGCTGATTTGACAATTTGATCCCTTTAAGACTCTGACTCAACTCACGAAATATGCCAACACAAAAAGCCGTAACAATCTCCCCCTTTGGCAATTTTGTGACAAAACCCAAAAAATCGCTCAAGTCACTCATCTTAAACCAAAAAATCGAAACTCAATGTTATCACCAAAACATTAATTTTCTTTGCATGAAAGATCCAATAAATACAAATTACATTTGAACCAAACAGTCCTAGAACATACTCTATGACTTAGGACTTGGAGTCTTAAAGTGATGTAATTCCTGCAAAACAAAACTCCAAACAAAATCAAACGTTAGTCGTTAGAAATTAAAATCCTACATTTGATTCGTCTTCCTTTTGGTTCTTTTGTTTTTCTAGCTCTTTTGTTTTGTGGCTCATGTTCTCAATCTTTTCTTTATCTCCCCCTATCTTGAGCATCTCTGTTCTCCCCTTTATATGATACATGCACTATCATCTCTGTTCTCCCCCTTTTTGTCACAAATTGTCAAACAGTTAAATAGACAAAAAGAAACATACAAGAAGGATAAGTTCTTAGTTACATGCCCATTAGAGTTCTTGTTCATCTCAAAGTGAAAAGAAACTGAAAACCTAAAACAAGAAGGAAAAGAAATCACTCATCCTCATTTGAATCATCATCATCATCATGTGATGTTGGTCCATGCGATGTATTCGGTGCAGTTGCTCCAGTGACCACATCATCATGTTTGCACCCAAGGATATCGGAGATTTTCTTTAAACCATCCTCAAGTTTCTTGAAGCCTTGCTCCATTCTTTGCTTTAAGGAGCGAACATCGCGATGCAAGGTTTGAAGAGTTACGACCTCATCTGGTTCAGGAGATTCTTGACGAGGTGGTGCACTCACTGTCGCTTCACTTGCATAGCCTTTTGTATGCCCAAATGTCTTCAAAGTGCTAATTGACTTGGCTAAAGTGATTCCATCAATTGCCCCCAAGCCATAATCATATTTGGCACAAGAAATGTCCACTGCGTGATCTTCGAGAATACGAGTAATCAAGATTGGATACGGTAGAAGGTCACGTTGCCTTGATCCCTCAATGACATGTACCATTTGCTGCCAAATAAGAAATGGAATGTTGATGTTAATTCCATTTGCACTCTCCGGGTGACCAAGGAAAAAGAGAACTAGCAATCGATCCCATCGAATCCTTTTGGTCCCCAGTGTGGGCAATAGGTTGTAGCATATAATTAAGGACAAAATATGATACTCTGGTTTTAGGTCCTTTGATTCTACATATGACCTGTTCGTGTGCGTCCCTGACTTGCAAATGGAGTCCACAACAATGTCCCAATGGGTGTCATGTTGGAAATCACCATCAGTGTAGTAAAGACCAGTAGTGTCAACAGCTAATCCAAGATTTGCACCAATTACTACTGGAGTAATGTCAAACTTGACGTCCTTAACTGTTGTTTCAATAATGAAGGCCCCTGTGTCATGGTCTTTTTGAAGTATGTTAGCTCTCATGTAGAACTCCCTGATGATCTCCACACAAAAACCCATCTTAGGTTGAACTCTGCCAAGTGGCCGAATACGACTTCGTTCCAAAAGCCTTGCAAAGTCTAGCACCTCACGACATAGCTCGTTAAAATTCACGTGTCGCTCTCCAATGCATGTGCGGTTTGCAAATCTGGCACGACGTTTTGCACTCACATGCGGTTCACTTTCATCAACATTTGATCTCCGTTAAGAGCGCTCGCGTATTACCGGTCCACCGGTACTTCTACGCGGAGGAGAATCCGCACCCTTCTTTTTCCTTGGAGCCATAGGTGCTTTTCCCTTTCCTTGAACAGATTCCTCTTCATATTCTGAGGAATGTTCAGATTCTGAGCTAGTTGAATCTTCATTGCGTGATCGTTTCGTAGCCTTTTTCTTTCCAGAACCGCGACCACGTCCACTTCCAGTGGCCATCAAAATCACTAGTGCAAGAAGCCACAAGAATGCCATTTCCTACAAAGAACACAATGCACTATGATTTGATCTTATAGAAAGGCTTAAATATGTTTAAACAAAATTCTAAACATGTCACAATTGATGATTCAACATTTAAAATCCATTTACTTGAAAGCCCTAATTCTCAATTTTTTGATGTCAAGAACATATGCAAATGTTAGATTCAAGCAAATAACCATGGAAACATGAATCTAATTACATAGAAAGCAACCATTTATGTTCTAAACATGAAATAGGGGTGATTTATACAAGAGATTTCATTTTGAGTAAGGATCAACTCAAAAATCCCTAAATAAAACATCAAAACCTAAAAACTAGGGTTTTGAAACAAAAGAAAGCAAGATTATTGAAGAAACTTACAAATCAAAGCAACAAATCACTTGATCTTGATGAAAAACCCCTTAGAGATGTTTGAGAGAGAGAGAGGGAGTGTTTTGAAATGGGAGAGATGAATTAAACCTTAGGAGTTCCGGAATATAAAGAAATCCAGATCACGTACCAGTACTAATAAGTCGCGTACCGGTACGCAGTGCAATTTTTGAAAATCCTTCGTTCGGGTTCCGGATTGAAAATATGGGTGATCCGGATCCGCAATTTAGTTCCGGTACTAAAAATGGAGTACCGGTACTCAAGTGAAAAACCAGAAAAATTCACGTTTGGGTTCCGGACTGGGTTTTTTGATCCGGAATCTTGGTTCCGGTACTAAAAAGCAGGTACCGGTACACCAGAGCCAAAAAGCAAAAATTTCTTGAAACAAATCCAAATTTTGAAATCTTTTCAAATACCGATTTGTATACCATCAAGAAATCCATTTAAGTGCTTTGAAAAATAATAAATTCACATAGATGTCATTCAATCCAATTAATTATAAAAATTAAAAAGATTTACTCCGAAATCATGAAAAACAAAGATAAAACATTATAAACCGTTTTTCATGTTATATTCGTCAAACATAAGTCATCAAAAATAATCTTGAGATCCAAAGTCTATCAAGATGTAACGGATTTACAAAGATGACTTACAGAGATTTCCAAATGACATCAATTTTGAATTTTACCCTTCTAAATTGAGATATGCATTAAAATACCTAAGGGTGGCTCTTTGAGCATCTTTTAACTATCCCACCTTATACCAACCAGGAGATTGTTCAAAATAAGAACTTTGAATTTAAATCTCCGAATGCTTTAACTAAACAAAATTTTATAAAATATTTTTCAAGCATCCAAAACATGTGGTAGCTTAACACACAAACCGGACGACCGGGGTGGCAGCTTGTCACGCCCCTGGGGATTTATTTCAGCGGAAACGATTCACAAAAAGGTATGTGTTTGGCGTGTATAATTTTTTTGAAATTCTTTCTTCCCCGGCGCGTGCCCAGATCCGCCGCATATACAGGATCACTCTGCAAACTGACAGAGTCTCCCCTGTATATGCACGGCGTCGCGGCTCATACAATGTCCACAAACAGATATACAGTCAATCACAACAGTTCACATATACACCCATTCACAAATGCAAAATAAATCTCACGGCCGATCAGTTTAAAAGGATAAATCCACAATGGTTGAGACGGCGCCCACCCGGCGGCCATATTTTGAAAACACTTTTCGAAAGCAACATAAACCCAGAGGTTTTGGAAAACAGTGCCCACACGACACTTAGGTTTTGTAATCCATTTTCGAAATCCATAAATCCACAAGGTTTTGGAAACGGTGCCCACACGACACCCATACTTTTGAAAATAGTTTTCGCAATCTTTTCTTTTGTTTGCTCTTTTATTTTTCTTAAAGCGGCCAACAGAGATAGAAAGGAATTAAATAATTTAATAGTCACCATGCCGACATCCACACCGACCCCACGAGGGTATCGAGAACCACACCACAGTCTACAACGTGAATGAAATGCTAAAGGGAAAAAGAAAGTACTGTTCGGGGTCTCCAGAGACCCAGGAACTCCTGCCGTGGCCTCACCGTCGCCTATCTCTCTCCCCTGAAGGACCCTGTCGCAAGGTGGGAAGTCAGCGACTAAACAATAATGATAAAGTAATGCAGGGTAAAGTAATATGTCTAACTGTAACCAGCCGGAGCAACCACTCCCCTGAGAGGGAAAAGATGACACGAACACCTGTAGACCTGCAATACCCGACCCCGTCGGACAACTAAACCGACGGATCTCACCGCTCCCACGTCGGGCAACTAAACCGACGGGTCGCACCGCTCCCACGTCGGACAACTAAACCGACTGGTCGCACCGCTCATCCCTGGGCGCATCCCGCCCCACAACTACAGGGGCCCCACTCCGTCCTAGTGGGTATACACGGGTCATGGACCACTTTTTCGGAAAAGCGCACCCTTTGCGGTGGCCAAACCGCGGGTGCGCGTGCTGCAGCCTCGAGCAAAGTAACCATAGCACCAAATATACTCAACGATAAATACCACAAGGACTACCATGTTAGCACAATTAGATATTTATTTTAAACAAGGTACAATTGCCGGAAACCCGACGCTAAATCCCAAAACAAAACCCATAGAGACTATCATCTACATATAGTCAGATAATAAGAACCATAGAGACTATCATCTACATATAGTCAGATAACAAGAACCATAGCGACTATCCACAATACCTCAGTTAAATGCACAAAAGTGTTAGTTACAAATGTCGGAAATGCCATGCTAAGTCTCCAAATAAAAACCCACCTGAATGTAGGCTGATCCCGAGTTCTCACTAGACTACTGGGCGGCTGGTGCTGAACAGCTGGGCCCTGAATAGAAACTGTAGTCAGGACTAGACTCACTCATATCCATCTCGACAACACTACACTAACATGTCGCTAATACGGGGAACTTAGCCGAAACTAGGCTTAAACCGAAATTCCCGAAAATCCATTGAACCTCCAATCATGACCCGCCAACGTTCTAAAAATACCCAAATATCGTCCAACTACACCTGCTGTCCCTAGACATCACAATTTTGATGTTTGGGCAGACTGGGACCAAATCACAATTTCCTCTATTGAATTATTGCTATAAATACACCTTTTTTTAACCGTTGTTTTGGCCCGTTCTTCCAAACCAGGAAGCCAAAGACAACGTCGTAAATTTCAGCGTGTCTGGTTTGATGAGGCGGAACCCGTGCTCACAAGTTTGGGCCGACAAGAGGCGCACAAATAAATTTGGCCCATAAACATTTAACCCTCAAATATCACTATGCCGTTACAAAATAAATACTTAACTAAAATTAAAATACAAGTGAGCATCATGCTCTGGGTAATCTACTGAGTCGAGGGCTCACCTCGGGTGCGTCGGAAATCGGCCGGAAAACTCACCGGAGCAACACCCTTAATGAAGCTAGGCTCGGTTTGGGCTCTACTTGAAACAAATCAAGTTCCAACCTGATCAAGATGGAGCATGGCATTCAGTAACTTCCCAGAAGAAGTTTGGTCCAAGTGCGACCCTCAGCCAGCGGCCGGAGGCGGCGGCGGCCGGACCCAAACCCAATTATCATCACTAATTATCAACATTGAGCCAACTTAATAACTAGGGGTTCTCGGACTAAACGAAAATGATAGGAACACTAGAAAAGGTATTTAGGGCTCACCCGAATCGATGGCCGGCAGTCCGAAGCGGCGGCGGCGGCGGTGGGGTTGCTCGGCCAAGGAGAGGGGTGCAACTACAAGCCAGAAAATTCCCACGTTAACATTCGCATGCAAATTGATGGGAAGCTCCAACATATCCATAAGAACCTACCCGAGTCAGTTTCCCACTTGGCGAAGCTCCGAGTTGGCCGGAAAATGAGTTCGCCGGAAAACTAGAGCTCTAATGGCGGAATCCGGTCCGGTGAACTTGAGCCTCTGCAACTTGGACCAAAACCCTCTGCTGGATGCCCGTGACCTTCCTGCAGTGGTGGCCGGCGACGAGGTCGAGCGGCAGCGCCGGTCGGTGGAGTTCCGGTGAAGTGCAACAAAACCCGATTCTAAGGCATCTCCGTACGGCTCGGCCCCTCAACCGATCATCCTCCAACTTTGCAGGTAGGTTGCAGTCGATGAGGAGAAGAGAATCAACGGTTCCGATCGTGTTTTCAACGGTCGGAGAAACTCCGCTCTCAAGATCGGCCGAAAATAAGATTTTTCGGCACCAAGTTCTTCCGCCGGCTACCGAAGGCGCGGCGACGGCTCGGGCTTCACAGAGAGAGACCACTCCACATCAAGAACCACACACACACACTCACGGGCCAAAATAGCAAAACTCTTTCCAAAAAAAAACCTTACCTCGCCGGAGCAACCATGGAGAAGAAGGCTCCGCGGCGGCGCCCGCCGGAGTCGGGTCTCGGCTCGGGTTTCAAACGCACGGACACACCCTCAGAAGAGGTTTGGTGAAATCCTTTTTCCTCTGGTTGCTTCCTCACCAACAAAACCCGAGATCAAGTTTCCTTCTCGATCCTTCTCCTATTCCGGCGAGGTGCAGTAGCGGCCGGCGGCGTACGCTCGGGAGAGAGGGAGAGAGAGAGATGGAGAGGTTAGTGGAGGCGGCTGGTGAAGGAGCTACGGGTTTAGGGTTAAAAGGAAACCCTAGCCCGAGTTCATCTTTATATAGTGCAAGTTGCACAAATGTGGTTTAGTCCCTCACAGCTTATTTATTTCACACTAAACTCCCTCTCCAAGAGTTTGCACGCTTTTCGAGGCGTTCTAGTCGTCGAAACGGAAAACAGACTTCGCCACGATGTCCGGCTCGACGAAACCTAGCAGGTAGCGATTTTTGTTTTTCGAGAAAGTGCCCAGATAAATTCTAGGTCCATAAACACTGTACCAAAATACAGTTTATCGCGTTTTTCGAGACTCTAGGGTCGTCAGACAGAAATTCGGTCAGTGCCATTGCGCTCAGAATGTCAAAATTAGCTAGAAACGTCTACTCATACTGCTAGGTTTGGATTTTAGACAGTGACATGGCCAATGACCGATCGAGAGGGGACCGAAGTCAGCGGTTACTGTTCATTTAAGTCGTGGGTCCCACTAGTTTCCTTGCTGATTTTCGGACGATCCGACCGTCCGATCAGCAAACGGTCTATACCATTTCCACTCGATTAGATGAGACAGTCACACTGGCGACCCCAGATTTCTGAGGTCAGACTCGGATCGGAAAGGCAGAATTTGTGCTTCGGCAACTGTGCCATTCGCGCACCGGTATGCAAATCACTGAGGTTTAGATCTGCTTCCTCGCTCGCAAACACACTTGAATTTCTCGAGTGCTACACAGCTCTTTCCAACATGTGGTGGTAGTTTTCACACTCCTTTCGGATGCAACTCTTTCCACATCTTTTGCAATTCATTTCATTACCCTTATAAGAAAATACAATCTCTTATGTGAAAGAATTAAATCCCAAATTTTAGTCTATCGGTTGTCTCATGTTTATCACAAAGAACTCACACAACCGAGATAGATTAATCATCTAAAGATCACACATGATTACAAAAATTTGATGAATATAACTATTAAAGACTCCTATAATGAAATATCTTCAAAGATTATATTATGGAGTAAAGCTGATAATTCATATAAAATTAAATTGGAGTGAGTGAAAGTAAATCCTTTTCAAATTCAATGCACTCGATCGTTAAAACCCTTTTGTTCAAAAACAAAACATAAAAACGAAGAGCATTGAAAACATGTAATGCAAAGATCAAGAAAAATATGAAAGGAAAATCGATCAAAGCATTACATACAGTCATAAGCTATTTAGAACTTAAGACAAGGAAAGATATCACCTTTCCGAATCCAAAATCGTGGGATTTTGGGTTGTCTTGATTCATTGTGGTTGGGAGATGATAGCTTTGACTGTAGATCCACCTTAGGTTTTCGCCTCGCAATGATCCACTTGTATGATTGATGTTGTGGCTCGGACCTTTGGTGGATTGAGTGAACTCCATTGACTTGATGTGTCTTTTGATTCCGTTGAGTTCGCTCCGTAGATGAAGTTGCCGAAGAATTCCTCTTTCTCTTTTTCGGGCACGACTTCATCAAGTGTCCTTCAAGTCCACATTGGTGACAAGTTCTTCCTTTCAACTTAGTTGTGGAACTTGAAGTGTCACGCCCTGGGGTCGAACTGCGACCCGGGCTCGCCAACAGATCCGCCGTCTGTACGAAAACTGCCATACAGACGAAGCGTCTAACCTGCAAAAGAGATCTATAGCTATACAAGTATCAGAGCTGAAAAGAAGCTATACTGAAAAAGAAGAACTAAACAACTGAATCACTAAGTGGTAAAAGTCCAAGTACACCAGTCCACTATCTCACAAAAGCATAAGTATAAAAACACTATCTGGTACAAAAGTGGAAACCAAAAATAAACTCGGGTGACTCTACCACTGACCCCACAGACTCGGGTAGGAACTAGCCGGCCACGCCCTTACCCCGGTCTGAAGACTCCGCACGAGCCGAGCCTGGAACGGTGGCCTCAGGAACACCTGTCATCACAGCGGGTGTGAGATCTACAGCAACAGGCAGATCTCAGTGGGTACCGACGCCAACACCCGCGGTATGCCCACTAAGTCTGCTGGAGGCAAAAACAGATAGATAGATAGATAGATAGTGTATGAATGCTGGAAATGAATCTACCACTATATGTCACAATGCAATGCTCGATGGAAACAACATCTAAGAACATACACTACAACCACCCGCTCATGTCACCCAATCCCAATGACTGCCCCATAGGGTCCAGTCAAGCCTACGCCCGTCGACTAGGAACGCACCTGCCCATTACCACACATCCGAAGGAGGACGGGATTTACATGGGGCATCCTGTCAGACCATCTCAATCTCACCAAAGTAACCACCTGGTAACTCGGCCAGGGCATGTATGTCACGCCCCGGGGCGATACTGCGCCCCGGCTCGCCAACAGATCCGCCGCCCATACGGGAAGCCCCGTATAGGCGTAGCGACTAACCTGCAAAGAAACATCTACACTAGCAGATATCAGAGCTGAAAGAGAAAAGCTGGAATAAAATACATAAAATAAAACTACAACTCACAAATATACAGACCAACCTCACCAGAACACAAGAGTCTCTCAGAAAAGCAGGAAAGAAAGGTACAACTCGAAAACTCACTACAAAAGTCACTCGACATAACACACACCAAAATAGTACTGGGGTACATCTACTCACACACTAAAGATGACAGGAGGGGATCTATCTCGCGACTCCCTTACCTTGGTCTGAAGGAGCTGGATCAGCAACAGGAGCTGCAGGAACCGGAGCAGAAGTCCCTGGGGAGAAGACACCACGACGGGTGTGAGAATTACATCCCACAGTAGTTCTCAGTGGGTGCCGCCAACAAGCCCGACGGTCTGCCCACTAAGTCTACCAGAGGCATAAAGTAACATATGCAGTGCTGTAAGGAAAGCTGGGAAAAGTAACTCTACAGCTACTATGCCTCTATCTAGATGCTCAACAGTGGAACAGAAAGAACATGATGCCCCAACTAACACTCCTCCCTGATCACCCAATCACAACTGACTGCCTCATCGGGTCCAGTCAAACCTGCGCCAACCTACTGCCGTTACGTCCCGGAGGAGCGGACTTACGTAGGGCGTCCATGGCTGCCAACAAAAGCACAGCCAGAGGGACAAATGCAACAACAAGTCGCGAAAGAACATCTCAAACTCACGCCGGTACAACAACCCGGTCTCGCCTACTCCGGAGTGGCACTCGAGGGGAGCGACCCGCTCGAGTCAAAGTAACCCATAACAAGTATCTCTGTAAAGCTCAAATGTGGCTCATGCAGGCTATGATCCAAATCCTCGATCAACAAGATCGGCTAACAAACAAATCACTAACTCACTCACTAGCTGGAATCTACACAGCTGAGACTCACTGTCACTCTGACAGTTTCCAAGAACCCAGATCTACCATCACTATCACTCTGACAAAGAAATCAGATCTACAGACTGCTATCAACTCCACTCGGTCCCCAGACACGAGTGCAAATGCATCCCACAACCACCCGACCTCTCGGCCCACAACTCGGGCGAGGAAAAGCTAAGTCCATAGTGAAATGAAGTATCGTGATGTGGAATGTCTAGAGCAGTAAAAACCTAGCCCAAGTTGGAGTTTTCTACAGACTGGCTGAACATGATACATATGACAGGGGTGCTAGGTCAAGTTCCAAGATTTCACTACTTAACATAGAGTAGGAATCAAAAGATTCATCAACTGATATACAAGATACAACATACAGTTTTACACATGCTAATACTCCAATTTCTAACATGCATGATCCTACACGCATAGAATTAGTACACAGTCCAGAGTTCTTGGAAGCAAGGTCACCCACCTGAAAGTGCTAACTGCCCGGAATCGTACAGCTGAGAAAGCCCAAAACAGTCCAATCACAGATCCCACTAAGCCAACAACACGGTAGAAGTGCTCACAACCTCCTGGGTACAAACATACACCAAAATTACACTTTAATCCACACAAATTCCACAATCCCAAAATCTGTGGTGAACAGTCCCATTAACACGAAATTTTCACCTGTAAAACTTCCTCCAAAAATTCCAATAAAAATATAACGGCGATCCTCGCAAAGAGTAGATGTCGATAGAGTCCTTAAACGTCGAATTCTGATGTCCGGATGAGGAGATAAAAATCCGACAAGTAGGTGCTGTCCAAATCAACCAACAGTCGCAAAGGGCGTTAAAAATGTACCCAGAACCCCAAGAAAAGCTCGGATCCAGAAAAAGTGTCCAACACGGAAAATGTAGATTTACCTCTTACGAAACCGTCACCGTAGAAATCGTCCAAAAATAACGTCGGGGTAGCCCGGTAGACCTCCCAGACTAAACTGCGACGAAAATGGGCCTCCAACAGTAGATCGTCGCTCCGCACCCCGATGCAGAAGTCGCCGTCGTCGCGGCCTCCAAAAATTATGAACCTTCGCCAAAAGATGCACAAGAGGGAGAGAAAGAAAATTGGTGAAGGGCTCAAGGGCTAAAGCTCTCGGGAAAAGCCTCAAAAATGAGCCCCAAGGGGCCTATTTATAGGCCTCACCCGAAATCAGCCCAAAAAGACAAGTCAATGGGCTTTCGGGCCCAACTTTCGGGCGCCCGGTACTTTCAGGCGGCTACAGTGTTGGGCCGGCCCAACACTGTTCACGCCCGAATCCACCAGGTACCGCCACGTGGCCCGCCGAACAGCAAACAGCTGTTCGGGCCACCCACGGGCTGCCACGTGGCCCGCCCCCGCACAGTAAGGCGGCAGGCGCCCGCCAACCAGCGGGCGACACGTGTCCACCCGGTTGACCCGCTGGCCGGTCGGCGGCCGCGCCGGGCGCGCGGCATGGCCCCGTCGTGCGCACGCGCCCCGAGGTACCGGCCCCGGCTCCGTGCACCGCGCACGGTGCGCCCGCGAATCAAAGGGTGACACGTGTCCCCTACACCCGGTCCACGCATTCCACTTTGGAATTCCGTGGACCGCGCCGCGTGCACCGACCAACCGGAGGCTGCCATGTGCCCCCGCCTTGGTCCATGCACCGCCGCGCTCACCCGGTAGACCGCGCGCCTTGCGCCCGCCAATCAGGCGGTGCCACGTGTCCATGCGCCGGGTCTGTGCACCCCGCCGCTCAGCTCTGTGGACTGCGCATCCTGAACCGGCCAATGACAGGCCGCCACGTGGCATCCCGGCGGTCTACGGCCCCTCCCATGCACCATTTTCCACTAAAAACTTCCGGGAGTCCGTTTTTGGGCATCCGGACTCAGAAACAAACAAGCAAATAGCCGTTTTCAAGTGTTTTTCCGTGCTGAATCCATTTCCGACCTCTGTTGGGCCTAATTCTTTTTCAAAATTTCGGCAAACTCAGCCGAAGGCCTACACAGCTCATAATAACACACAGGGTCCATCTGTGGCATCCCATTGATGCACCATGGGCCAGATACACCAACACTAGGTGTGATGATCCGGACTTCCGCAGGAACTATGCAACATTAAACAGTGACTGTAGGGAGCTTATTCGGTGAAACAGAGCTTGTAGAATCGAAATTGGACATTTAAAATAGACTCTGCATGAAAATCGGAGCAAATGGGATTTTCCGGCGGCTTTCGGCAAAATTTCGGATGAGAATTTGGCGAAATGGACGTCGTATTTGGACTCAGCGCACGAAAACGATCGAAACGGTATATTTACTTTAATTTTTCGGCGCAAAATTACTGTTCCGGCGACCGGCGAGCGGCGGCGGGCGCCGGCGCACGGCGGCGGGCAGCGGCGCAGCGGCGGCACAGCGGCGGAGTGCGGAGGCGCGCGGCGCGGGCAGGCGCGGGCAGGGGGCGCTGGTGCGCGGTCCACGGCATGGCGTGCACCGGGTGCACCGAAGTCTCCCCTTGCCACGTGGCGCTTCCCCATTGGCCGGCCGGCTTCTAGAAGCACGTGGGAAGGTGACACGTGGCGCTCCCCTATTGGCTGACATCTTCCGGAAGACCCGGCGCGGGGACCGGGCCCGTGCACCACGTGGACACGTGGCAGCTTCTGAGTGGCCCTTGCACAGGCTGTTTCCTGTTATGTGGACATGTGGCGTGTTTTGGTTGGCCCGTTTCGGTGTTTCCTGTTCGGATCCGATCCTGTGTGGAGCCCCAGCCCATTATAAATAGGGCCCCCACCCCTCCTCATTCCCACCTCGGTTTGCATGCCGTAGAGAGAGAATCTGAGGTTGGGCCCTCTAGGAAAAATATTCCTCTCTCTCTCCTCTCTCTCTCCTCCAGATTTTAGAATTTTTGGAGTTACAGTTAGTGATTTATCTGCGACGCGGCGCACTGCGACGGTTTTCTTTTTCGGCCCATTTCCCGTCGCAGTTCCGTCGAAAATTCCCTGTGTGCTAACCAGGAGGAATTTTTGGACGATTTTTGCGGCAGCGCGTTCCTAAGAGGTAAGGCTTTGATTTTCGTGTTGATCACTTTGCTCCATTTCATACTTTTGGCACGATTCCCGAGGTCTCTTTGACCCCCCTTTTTGCTGTGGAAATTTCTGGACAGCATCGACTTCTCCGATTTTTATCTTGGCGTAGAAGCATCAGATCGAGACGTTTAAATAGTCGATTTTGATCTACTCTTCGCGAGGAACGCAACCGTAATTTTCTGGATTTTTCTGAGCACTATACAGAGGTGAAAAACTCCTCTCTTTTCGTGCTATTTGAAAAACAGCAAAAGCTGTATTTTTATGAATAATATAGTTACACCCTGTGCAATGTGTGTTGCTGTAGGGTACCGTTTTCGGCAGACAGCAGTTCTAGGGGACTGTGGACAGCCAGGAGACTATCTGGGTGTGATTTGAGCTGTTCGAGGTGGGCGGTTGTTGCTTACCTCATTTTTGACAAGCTCACTGGGATTACTGGAACTCCCCTAAAATTTAATATGACAATTGATGAGAACCACTGGGACAAACTAATATGATAATTGATAAGAACTATTGGGACAACTAACAGGACTACTAACAGGACAACTAACAGGACAATTGATGAGAACCGCTAGGACGAACTCTCCTAAAATTTAATATAACCCCACAAATTATATGATGACTTATATTGGGACACTGTGATTGGGACAAAGGCTATAATCTCGCATGCAATAACTTTTATAACAATCAATCTTTTTAAAAGAAATATTTGACACTTTTCTACAGCTTTTAAATAATGGCATGCTTTCTTGCTCATCTAGTTAGCCACTATTTATTGCTACACTATCATCTTGGGATTTGTACATGTTTCATTGTTGTCCTGTGCATCCAGAGGTTTGTTGCTCAAGTGTGAGCAGGGGTTTGGGATAGTATAGTCGAGATTGCATTAGATTGTGGATTTGTGGGGTATTGCGGTAACCGCGGACAGTAGGCGGTCGACCAGATGTTTACCCTTGCATCAGATTGGGGTTGAGTCTGGTTTATTGCATCAGCTGGGGATTGGGTTTCTGTAGTGGATGGAGTTTTCCACTTTGATCATAGTTATGATCCAGTCCTGCTATATTGAGATATGTGCTACAGAGATACTTGAGATACTGATGACAGAGATGCTTTACTCGTGTGGGTCGCTCCCCTCGAGTGCCACTCCGGAGGTGGGCTTTTTCAGACCCAGCCGTGTGTGCCGGTCTGATACTTATGTTGGGATGCGAGCCGTGCGAGCCGATCCCGCGGTTTCGAGCCGTGTGTGCAGATTCCGCTGAGCAGGCAGTACCAGTTGTTACTGGTGTCTAGATTGGATTTATTTGGACAGATATCATTTCTGATGCATGCATACAGTTTTGACAGCATAGTGGTAGTTTTCCTGTTTCAGCATCTTATGTATTTTACCACTTCTCCCTTTTACCTCTAGTAGTCCTAGTGGGTGCGTCAGAGTTGAGGTTTTACCCACTAGGGGAGGCTGCTGGTTTATCTGGTAGTTCTCACCCCCCATTGTTATTTTCTGTTTCTTTCTTCTCCTTTATTTTGCAGAGTCATCTGCAGGAGCTGCTAGGCCTTCGGCAGCGGATCGAGGTAAGGGGATCGCCGAATAGATAGATCTCCTGTGAGATTGAGAGCTGTAAATAGACGTTGTACCCTTCACTCAGACTGTGGTATTCTCCTTTTATTTTGGTCTGGCTTCTGCCAGCAGGTTGTACTATTTGGTGAGCTGAGAGATTATTGTACTTATTACTGCTTTATTTGTAGTTCCAGTCTGAAATACTATGTGGTTATTCTACTTCAGCTCTGTATTATGCTCTTTTATTGTTCATATTATATCGTAGCAGGTTACCAGCGCTTCGTGTACTCGGGAAATCCCGTGTGCACGGCGGATCTGTTGGCGAGCCCGGGTTCCGGGGCGTGATAGATTAAGTTGGTATCAGAGCTTAGGGATAGGTCAGTTGGGACTTAAGAAACCCTAGGCTTTTGGTAGACCCTAGGATACTAGGGTACGAGAGACGTGATATTTGCGGAAGTCGTTGATTTATTGTTTGGCTCTTCCAGTGAAAGAAGAGGGATCGACATGCCCAATTTCTGGTGAACCGTTATGTTGGCTGCAGACAACATAAAGTCACAGAAATATGGGGATGTCTTTGACTTTCGCTAGATTGGGTCGTGTGGGGATATGATACTGAGTGTGGTTTCTTGTGGTAGGATGCCTCCGCGACGTAGGATGTTGACGCGTTCTCAGCCTGATTCCCCTGAGCCCGACCAGGAGGAGTCCGGGCAGGGCCAGCAGAGTGATGTGCCAGAGCTACAAGCTCAGATGGCCCAGATGTCCGAGGCTGTTCGGCGTCAAGAGGAGGCTATGGGTCGGCTGACGCAAATGTTAGAGCAGAGGGCGCAGCCTGTTGTAGCACCCTCGGAGAGTTCTCCCGTACCTTCTTCCCCTGCTGTGAATCCCCCAGCTGTACCGGTGACCCCAGCATCCCCTGTTGCTCGGGGTACTGGTGGACAGCCGACTGGGCTGACAGGATCTCTGACCCCGGCAGAACAGCGGGGAGTGGTGGACCTGTTGATGAGGTTCCGCCAGTTTGACCCACCCCATTTTTCGGGGCAAAATGCAGAGCCGTGGGAGGCAGAGTCGTGGATCACGGCGATGGAGCGACGATTTGAGACGTTGTTTATCGAGGAGCGATATCAGGTGGTATTAGCGACGAACTTTTTGGAGCACAACGCCGAGGCATGGTGGCTGCGTGTTCGACCAGCTGGTCCGCCTGGGGCTCAGCTCCTGACCTGGGCGGAGTTCCGCAGTCTCGTTCTCGGGGCTTTCTTCCCGGAAAGCGTCCGACAGAGATTGGAGGAGCAGATGAGAAACCTTCGCCAGGGGAATCGGCCCGTACACGAATACATTGCCAATTTCAATCAGTTGTTGGCATGTGTACCGAACGTGGCCACGGATGAGGCGCACCGGATTTACATGTTCGAGCGAGGGTTGCGCCGGGAGCTTTTTCAACTTGTTCGCTCGCGAAGGTTGCAGACCTTGGAGGCCTCAATGGAGCAGGCACTCTACGTTGAGTGCGGGGAGGTAGTGATGGAGGAGGTAGCTCCAGCTCCCGTGGTGATCCCGGGGGCGAAGCGACCGGCATCGGAGGTTGGGGGACAAGCTAGTTCGTGGAGGCCGCCACGACCGCCTCTGCCACAGTCTTCCGGCCAAGGACGGTCTGAGCGGCGAGGGCCTGGTGGACCCCAGAGGCCCCAGCAGCGGCAGCAGCAACAGCAGAGATCCCAGCCGTCGCAGCGTGGGTCGCAACGACAGCCTCAGCGACAACGGCAGTCTCAACAGCAACAGCAATCACGACAGCCACGGGCTCCCGGCAGTTGTATTTTCTGTGGAGGTCAGCATTTTTCCAACACCTGCGACCAGCGGTGGGGTCGCTGCTATAGATGTGGACAGCCCGGGCACATTCAAGCTTCGTGCCCCTTTTCGGCCCCCGCCACCTCTTCTTCAGCATCTGCTCCATCTTCATCTCAACAGCGGTCGACGGCTCAGCGGCCATATGCTCCAGCAAGCAGGCCATCTTCTTCCCATCCCACGGAGTATCGCCCTCCAGCTCAAAGTGGGCGAGTGTATGCTGCGCAGGTAGATGACTCTTCGGCAGCAGATTACGTGGTGGCAGGTATCACCCTACTTTCTGGCCTTAGGACTCGTACTTTATTTGATACGGGAGCATCACATTCTTTTATTAGTAAATCATTTGCATCATTACATGGGTTAGAGGTAGGACTTTTGCCACGTGCGCGAGAGGTTCAGATTCCCGATCACACCTTGCACGTAGAGGAGTGTTGTTGGTCCTGCCCGATGCAAATCGAGTCCTGGATTATGCCAGCAGACCTGTTGGTCCTGAGACAATTGAAGGACTTCGATGTGGTCCTCGGGATGGACTGGCTGGCTCGGTATTTTGCGACTATTGATTGTGCCGCAAGGACCGTCACTTTTAGAGAGCCAGGCCAGGAGATGTTGGTATATCGGGGATGTCAGAGTGCTTTCTTTGCCTCTATGGTTTCGACTTCCCGAGCAAAGCAGATGATCCGTCGAGGATGTGTAGCCTTTTTGGCTAGTGTTGTTGAGGGGCCTACGGCGGCCCCGGGACTCGGGGATATCCCTATTGCCCGCGAGTTCCCGGATGTTTTTCCCCCTGAGCTTACTAGCATGCCACCAGATAGGGAAATTGAGTTTGTGATTGACGTAGTCCCAGGAACTGCGCCAATCTCTAAGGCTCCTTACCGGATGGCACAGGCTGAGTTGCGAGAGCTTAAGGCGCAACTTCAGGATTTAATGGATAAGGGTTTTATTAGGCCGAGTGTATCGCCTTGGGGAGCGCCGGTGCTATTCGTGAAAAAGAAGGATGGGTCACTTCGATTGTGTGTGGACTATAGGGAATTAAATAAAGTGACCATCAAGAACAAGTACCCTTTGCCGCGCATCGATGATCTTTTTGATCAGCTGCAAGGGTCTTGTGTCTTCTCTAAGATAGATTTGCAGTCCGGTTACCACCAGTTGAAGGTGAAGGCCGAGGATATTCCGAAAACGGCATTTAGATCACGGTATGGGCATTATGAATTTACAGTTATGCCTTTTGGGCTAACTAATGCCCCTGCCGCATTCATGGATTTAATGAACCGGATCTTCCGGCTATACTTAGACCGGTTCGTGGTAGTGTTCATTGATGATATCTTGGTCTACTCCCGAAGTGATGCGGAGCATGAGGAGCACTTGAGGATTGTGCTGCAACTTCTACGAGAGAAGAAGTTGTTTGCCAAACTGGCAAAGTGCGAGTTTTGGCTTCGGAAGGTAGTCTTCTTGGGCCATGTGATTTCTGCCGCGGGTGTGGCAGTGGACCCAGCGAAGATTGAGGCAGTCCGTGATTGGCCCCGACCGACGACGGTTTCTGAGGTACGTAGCTTTATGGGTTTAGCTGGGTATTACCGTCGGTTTGTGGAAGGCTTTGCGAAGCTCTCCACACCCCTCACTCGCTTGACGCGTAAGGGAGTGAAGTTTATCTGGAGTGAGGACTGTCAAAAGAGCTTTGAGGAGCTGAAGAATAGACTGATGACCGCTCCTATCCTTTCCCTTCCTGTTATGGGAAAAGGATATGTGATCTACAGCGATGCATCACACAGTGGACTCGGATGTGTGTTGATGCAGGAAGGGAGGGTGATTGCATATGCATCAAGACAACTCAAAGAATATGAGAAAAACTACCCTACCCATGACTTAGAGCTTGCTGCTGTAGTGTTTGCACTGAAGCTTTGGCATCATTATCTATATGGGGAGCATTGTGAAATCTACACCGACCACAAGAGCCTAAAGTATCTGTTCACGCAAAAGGAGCTGAATTTGAGGCAACGTAGGTGGTTAGAGCTATTAAAGGATTATGATGTAGATATTCTCTACCATCCGGGCAAGGCTAATGTGGTTGCTGACGCCTTGAGTAGAAGAGCGGTGCAAAGTTTGTCTATGTTGATCACAGACCAAGCGCCGCTATTAGAGGAGATGAGACGACTCGAGATAGAAGTTGTGTCCCCTGGGGTCACTGCTAGACTGACATCTTTAGTCTTGCAGCCCACTCTGCTGGACAGGATCAGGGAGAAACAGAGTGAGGACCCCCACTTGACCAGGATTAGAAATCAGATTCCGAGTAATCAGTCTGGGGACTTTACGGTAGATGCCTCGGGAGTACTGAGGTACAGGAACCGAGCATGTGTGCTAATAGATGTGGAGATTAGAGAACAGATATTGCGAGAGGCCCATTATACACCTTATACCCTACATCCTGGTGGGACTAAGATGTATAAGGACCTCAAGGCACACTTCTGGTGGAAAGGCATGAAAAGGGATATTGGGAGATTTGTGGCCCAGTGTTTAACTTGTCAGCAGGTGAAAGCTGAGCATCGAGTGCCAGCTGGCAAGTTACAGAGTCTCCCAATTCCCGAGTGGAAATGGGACCACATTACGATGGACTTTGTGGTCGGACTACCGAAGGCACAAGGAGGAGCCGATGCGATCTGGGTAGTTGTAGATCGACTTACCAAGTCGGCGCACTTTCTGCCCATGCAGACTACGTGGCCACTTGAGCGACTAACCCAGCTTTATCTAGATGAGATAGTTAGATTACATGGAGTACCAGCCTCCATTGTATCAGATAGAGACCCGAGGTTTGTTTCGCGTTTCTGGATGAGTTTGCAGACAACCTTGGGAACTCAGCTTAGGTTCAGTACTGCTTTTCATCCGCAGACGGATGGACAGTCAGAACGGACGATACAAATCCTGGAGGACATGCTGAGGGCTTGTGTCTTGGATTTCGGCGGAGGATGGATTCGACACTTATCCTTGGCTGAGTTCGCGTACAACAATAGCTTTCAAGCGAGCATTCAGATGGCTCCGTTTGAAGCGTTGTATGGACGCAAGTGTCGATCACCGCTTTATTGGAGTGACGTGGGTGAAAGGCGGACCTTGGGACCAGATATATTGTTAGAGGCAGAGGAGAAGGTCCGAGTGATTCAACGGCATCTTCAAACCGCCCAAAGCCGACAAAGGAGTTATGCCGATATTCGGCGACGAGACTTAGAATTTCAAGTTGGAGAGCACGTATTTCTGAAAGTCTCGCCGTCCAAAGGAATCAGGAGATTCGGCATTCGTGGAAAGCTTAGCCCCCGATACATTGGACCCTTTGAGATATTGGAGCGTATCGGGCCAGTTGCCTACCGACTTGCACTTCCTCCGAGGCTTGCTGGTGTCCATGATGTATTTCATGTCTCTACCTTGAGGAAGTATGTCTTCGACCCATCGCACGTCATCGACTTCACACCGCTTGAGATTAGCGAAGATTGAGGTATGAGGAGCGCCCACTGCGAATTCTGGACCGAGAGGTGAGAGAATTGCGCAATCGGGCCATTCCCTATGTGAAAATCCAATGGGGCAATCATGACGAGCGCGAGGCTACATGGGAGCTCGAGTCGGAGATGAGGGATGCTCACCCCTACTTATTCGAGACATCGGACTGAGGATTATTGTTTAGTCTCATTTCGAGGACGAAACTCTTTTAGTGGGGGAGGATGTGATGATCCGGACTCCCGCAGGAACTGTGCAACATTAAACAGTGACTGTAGGGAGCTTATTCGGTGAAACAGAGCTTGTAGAATCGAAATTGGACATTTAAAATAGACTCTGCGCAAAAATCGGAGCAAATGGGATTTTTCGGGGGCTTTCGGCAAAATTTCGGATGAGAATTTGGCGAAATGGACGTCGTATTTGGACTCAGCGCGCGGAAAACGATCGAAACGGTATATTTACTTTAATTTTTCAGTGCAAAATTACTGTTCACGCCGGAACAGTAACTCCGGCCGCCGAAATTACTGTTCCGGCGAGCGGCGAGCGCGGCGGGCGGCGGCGCACGGCGGCGGGCAGCGGCGCAGCGGCGGCACAGCGGCGGAGTGCGGAGGCGCGCGGCGCGGGCAGGCGCGGGCAGGCGCGGGCAGGGGGCGCTGGTGCGCGGTCCACGGCATGGCGTGCACCGGGTGCACCGAAGTCTCCCCTTGCCACGTGGCGCTTCCCCATTGGCCGGCCGCTTCTAGAAGCACGTGGGAAGGTGACACGTGGCGCTCCCCTATTGGCTGACATCTTCCGGAAGACCCGGCGCGGGGACCGGGCCCGTGCACCACGTGGACACGTGGCAGCTTCTGAGTGGCCCTTGCACGGGCTGTTTCCTGTTATGTGGATACGTGGCATGTTTTGGTTGGCCCGTTTCGGTGTTTCCTGTTCGGATCCGATCCTGTGTGGAGCCCCAGCCCATTATAAATAGGGCCCCCCACCCCTCCTCATTCCCACCTCGGTTTGCGTGCCGTAGAGAGAGAATCTGAGGTTGGGCTCTTTAGGAAAAATATTCCTCTCTCTCTCCTCTCTCTCTCCTCCAGATTTTAGAATTTTTGGAGTTACAGTTAGTGAGTTATCTGCGACGCGGCGCACTGCGACGGTTTTCTTTTTCGGCCCATTTCCCGTCGCAGTTCCGTCGAAAATTCCCTGTGTGCTAACCAGGAGGAATTTTTGGACGATTTTTGCAGCAGCGCGTTCCTAAGAGGTAAGGCTTTGATTTTCGTGTTGATCACTTTGCTCCATTTCATACTTTTGGCACGATTCCCGAGGTCTCTTTGACCCCCCTTTTTGCTGTGGAAATTTCTGGACAGCATCGACTTCTCTGATTTTTATCTTGGCATAGGAGCATCAGATCGAGACGTTTAAAGAGTCGATTTTGATCTACTCTTCGCGAGGAACGCAACCGTAATTTTTCTGGATTTTTCTGAGCTCTATACAGAGGTGAAAAACTCCTCTCTTTTCGTGCTATTTGAAAAACAGCAAAAGCTGTATTTTTATGAATAATATAGTTACACCCTGTGCAATGTGTGTTGCTGTAGGGTACCGTTTTCGGCAGACAGCAGTTCTAGGGGACTGTGGACAGCCAGGAGACTATCTGGGTGTGATTTGAGCTGTTCGAGGTGGGCGGTTGTTGCTTACCTCATTTTTGACAAGCTCACTGGGATTACTGGAACTCCCCTAAAATTTAATATGACAATTGATGAGAACCACTGGGACAAACTAATATGATAATTGATAAGAACTATTGGGACAACTAACAGGACTACTAACAGGACAACTAACAGGACAATTGATGAGAACCGCTGGGACGAACTCTCCTAAAATTTAATATAACCCCACAAATTATATGATGACTTATATTGGGACACTGTGATTGGGACAAAGGCTATAATCTCGCATGCATAACTTTTATAACAATCAATCTTTTTAAAAGAAATATTTGACACTTTTCTACAGCTTTTAAATAATGGCATGCTTTCTTGCTCATCTAGTTAGCCACTATTTATTGCTACACTATCATCCTGGGATTTGTACATGTTTCATTGTTGTCCTGTGCATCCAGAGGTTTGTTGCTCAAGTGTGAGCAGGGGTTTGGGATAGTATAGTCGAGATTGCATTAGATTGTGGATTTGTGGGGTATTGCGGTAACCGCGGACAGTAGGCGGTCGACCAGATGTTTACCCTTGCATCAGATTGGGGTTGAGTCTGGTTTATTGCATCAACTGGGGATTGGGTTTCTGTAGTGGATGGAGTTTTCCACTTTGATCATAGTTATGATCCAGTCCTGCTATATTGAGATATGTGCTACAGAGATACTTGAGATACTGATGACAGAGATGCTTTACTCGTGTGGGTCGCTCCCCTCGAGTGCCACTCCGGAGGTGGGCTTTTTCAGACCCAGCCGTGTGTGCCGGTCTGATACTTATGTTGGAGATGCGAGCCGTGCGAGCCGATCCCGCGGTTTCGAGCCGTGTGTGCAGATTCCGCTGAGCAGGCAGTACCAGTTGTTACTGGTGTCTAGATTGGATTTATTTGGACAGATACCATTTCTGATGCATGCATACAGTTTTGACAGCATAGTAGTGGTAGTTTTCCTGTTTCAGCATCTTATGTATTTTACCACTTCTCCCTTTTGCCTCTAGTAGTCCTAGTGGGTGCGTCAGAGTTGAGGTTTTACCCACTAGGGAGGCCGCTGGTTTATCTGGTAGTTCTCACCCCCCATTGTTATTTTCTGTTTCTTTCTTCTCCTTTATTTTGCAGAGTCATCTGCAGGAGCTGCTAGGCCTTCGGCAGCGGATCGAGGTAAGGGGATCGCCGAATAGATAGATCTCCGTGAGATTGAGAGCTGTAAATAGACGTTGTACCCTTGACTCAGACTGCGGTATTCTCCTTTTATTTTGGTCTGGCTTCTGCCAGCAGGTTGTACTATTTGGTGAGCTGAGAGATTATTGTACTTATTACTGCTTTATTTGTAGTTCCAGTCTGAAATACTATGTGGTTATTCTACTTCAGCTCTGTATTATGCTCTTTTATTGTTCATATTATATCGTAGCAGGTTACCAGCGCTTCGTGTACTCGGAAATCCCGTGTGCACGGCGGATCTGTTGGCGAGCCGGGTTCCGGGGCGTGACACTAGGTGCTCTAACAGTGGATTCATCGGAAGAACGCTGCATGGAATTAGGGCCACTACAATGTACCCACCTGGTAACTCGGCCAGCGGTATGTGTCCACCTGGTACCCAGCCAGGGGCAATGTGTCACGCCCCGGGTGTAAACCAGAACCCGGCCCGTCCACAGATCCGCCGTGCACACGGAATTTTCCGTGTACACGAAGCGCTGATAACCTGCTCAGATATAAAACAAGTAATAAAGGAGCATAAAACAGAGCTAAACTAAAACTAATACAACTCAGACAAATGCTGGAAATGAAAGTACAGTAAGCTCTCAAAAATATACAAGTGTCTCTCCAGCTCACGAAATAAATACAACCAGCTGGCCGCAGCCAGACCCAAAAAAAAAGGAAATACAACCGTCTGAGTGTACTGGGGATACATCAAAACTACAAAACTCCAACTCGGGCAGCACTATCTAATCAACGATCCTCTTACCTCGATCCAGAAGAGGGTCCCGAGCCTCCCGCAGAAGACTCTACAAACGAGGGGAAAAGAAAAGAGAAAACAGGGGGTGATAAACTACTATAAAAACACAGTAGCCTCCCCTAGTGGTAGACCTCAACTCGAAATACCCACTAGACTAACTAGAAGCGAAAATGAATAACAGATAGTATGCTAAAGTTAAGTCGACTGATGAAAAGCTACCCCTAATAGCCCTCTAAAATGCCTACTGTCAAAATCGCTA
>CM055070.1:30674882-30716584 GCA_029204045.2 Tillandsia leiboldiana | reverse complement strand
GTCCAGTTTTGATTTTTATGCAATTAAAAAATTCTCCAAGGTGTTTCTACACTATAAGAAAGTATTCGGATCACCACAATTATTTAGTTAAACATACCTGATCCTCTTGAATACTTTCTTCTTCTTGAGATTGATTAACTGATCCCCCATTCTTCAACTTCAATCTTCAAGACTCAAGCACCTGAGTGTCATACTTGAGCTCTTGTTGAATCTTCTCTAAGTCTTTGATTGCTGATTGAACAATTTGATCCCTTTAAGACTCTACTCACGTCACTGACTTGACTCACGAAATATGCCAACACCAAAATAGCCGTAACAATCTCCCCCTTTGGCAATTTCGTGACAAAACCCAAAAATACATAAAAGCGCTGCAGTCAGCTCATCTTCAACAAAAATCGAAACTCAATGTCATCACCAAACATTGATTTTCTGTGTGGCGTAAGATCCAATAAACTCAAATTACATTTGAACCAAACAGTCCTAGAACATACTCTATGACTTAGGACTTGGAGTCTTGAAAGTGTGTAATTCCTTGAAAACGCAAACAAACCCAAACAAAATCACAAACGTTAGTCGTAGAAATTAAAATCCTACATTGATTCGTCCTTTTGGTTCTTATTGTTTTTCGGCTCTTTCAATCTCTTTCTTTATCTCCTCCCCCTATCATTGAGCATCCTAACATTTCTCCATGTTCTCCATTCTCTCCCCTGTCTTGAGCATTTCTGTTCTCCCCCTTTGTGATACGATCATTATTTTCCTGTTCTCCCCCTTTTTGTCACAAATTGTCAAACGTGAACATACTAGACAGAAAGGGAAATCACTAACAGCATTAGTTCATAGAGAAAAGAGATAAAAGCTCAGTTCCGTATATAAAAAAATGCAGATGCGTACCTGTACCAGAAAGCAAAAATCAAATAATTTCTTGAAACAAATCCAGATTTTGGAATCTTTTCAAATACCGATTTGTATTCCAATCAAGAATCAATTTAAGTGCTTTAAACAGAATTCACACAGACGCCATTCAATCCAATTAGTTTACGAAATTAAAAAGATTTACTCCAAATCATGAAAACAAAGATAAGGCATTATAACAGTTTTCATGATATCCATAAAAAACAAGAAAAAGTATGTAAGCACTTTAGCGCATCAACTTTAAACAAGTCATCGTTTCATGCAACAAGAATAGATTATACCAAATCTACAAAAAATAACAAAAATGAACGCAAATGATGGAAATTAAAAACCTTAAATTGAACACTTCAATTCAATCACTCTAACATGATCTTAATGCGTAATGCCTTTATCAAATCATCAATTTGGTAAGAAAATGAAATACAAGATCAATAGATGTCTAACATCCCAGAAAAAAATTAGATAATGTATCTAGTCAATTTATTGATAGAGTGGCTCTTTGAGCATCTTTCATTAAAAATCCCACCTTATACCAACCTTGAAATTTTTACAGAATCAAGTATTTCAACATGCATTTTATTTAATCAAACTTGAAAAACCTTGCTTGGTATACATGTGGTAGCTGCACACAGTACTCGGACGACCGAGGTGGTAGCTCTTTCCTCCATGTGGTGGTAGTTTTCACACTCCTCATTGGGATGTAACTCTTTCCACATCTTTTGAGCATAATACTTTTTCTTTGACTCCCCCTCAATTGGCTATCAATTATTTAAGATATAAAGTATTCAGCCAAATATTGATCTCGATTTCATACTCGACTAAACAGTCAAATAAGATAAAAACTATACCAAGAGAATATCGAGAGAGAAATTGACTTTGATCACTTAAAAGATGACTTAATTAACATAAATGATCATTGCAACATCGAAATATTATGATGTCAAAAGCATAATAGATTTCTAAATGCGTGAAAAGATGCAATTAAAGTCAATATGACCAATGCTCCAAGATTGTTATTATGGAGTAAAGTTGATAATCCATATAAAATTAATTTGGAGTGAATGAACGTGAAACCCCTTTTATTCAATGTACTTGTTCGTTAAAAACCTTTTGTTCAAGAACAAAACATAAAACCAAGAGCATTGAAAAAACATGTAATGCAAAGATTAAGAAAAATATGAGGAGAAAACCAATCAAAGCATTACATACAGTCATAAGCTATTTAGAACTTAAGACAAGGAAAGATATCACCTTTCCGAATCCCAAAATCGCTGCATTTTGGGTTGTCTTGATTCGTTGTGGCCGGGGGTTGTCCGCTTTGACTGTTGATTCACCTTAGGTCTTTGCCTCGCAATGATCCACTTGTATGATTGATGTTGTGGCTCGGACCTTTGGTGGGTTGAGTGAACTCCTTTGACTTGATGTGTCTTTTGATTCCGTTGAGTTCGCTCCGTAGATGAAGTTGCCGAAGAATTCTTCTTTCTCTTTTTCGGGCAATCCTTCACCAAATGTCCTTCAAGTCCACATAGGTGACAAGTTCTTCCTTTCAATTTAGTTGTGGAACTTGAAGCCTTCACAGTTTGGTTCTTTTTAAATCCCAAACCAACCTTGCTTGATTGACCTAATCCGGACATACAATCAAGTTTCTTAAAACCAGTTGAAAGCCTTTGTATGTCGGATTTAAGTTCATGAACTTGCTTGGTCAAAGCTTGGTTGGTGATATGAATCTCCTCAAACTGCTTTTCAAGAAAAACAATCTTGTCCATATGTGATTTAGCGTTTGTCTCCGATTGGTTTAGCTTTTCTTGGAGGATTTATTATTATCCAATAAGCGTTCTCGTTCCTCCTCGAGATCATGAAGTTTTATCTTTAAAGCATGATTCTCGTCTTGATTCTCAAGTCGTTGCTTCCTCAACTTCTTGATGTGCTTGGCCATCTTCTTAGATTCCGCAAGAAGTTGTTGATATGCCTCAACGAGTTCTTCTTCGTCCGACTCCCCCTCACTTGATGACTCTCCGCCGGATGTTGATGTTTCATGCAAAATCAAAGGAATAGAGTCAGTGATTAAAGATGATAAACAAACATTAGAAGAGGGAATTTGAGAAGCATGTAAGGCAACGACTTTTTCCTCTTTACTTGAGGTCGATTCATTAGAAGTAGAATCGTCCCAAGTTTTCGCTTGCAAAGCCTTCTTTTTATATGATTTCGGAGAAGGACATTCCGTTGAAAAATGGTCGTAGCCTTTGCATCTATAGCATTGGATTTCCCCTTCGAAATCATCTTTTTCTTTTTCTTTAGAAGGTTTTGCAAAGCATTTGAGGTTAGAGGATTTAGAACCCGATGATCCTTTAGAAGGTTTCGTGGATGAAGATCCATCGGTTCGATTCTTCCAAAATTTCTGACGAAATTTCTTTGTGATCCGCGCCAATGGTTCTTCAAAATCGGCAAAAGAGATTTCATCGTCGGAACTTGATTCGCTATCTTCTTCCTTTGTTGATTTGAATGCAATACCTGTAAGCTTAGAAGAAGACTTGGAAGAAACTGATTAGTAGGAAAAGTCATTTCATAAGTTTGCAAAGCACCTACTAATTCCTCTACTCTCATCTCATCCGGATGACTAACGGTTTCAATGGCGGTAACCTTTGCCCTAAACCGTTCCGGAAGAGTCCGAAGTATCTTTCTTACAATTTTCGACTCCGGGATCTTTTCTCCTAAATTAGCACATGTATTTATTACATCTTGAAGTCTAGTGTAATAATCTGTAAACAATTCATGCTCTTCCATATGAATAGAGTCAAATTGACTGGTAAGCATCTGGAGCTTTTGAATTTTTACAAGATTAGTACCCTCATGTGTAATTTTGAGAATATCCCAAATTTCCTTCGCGGTTTCACACGCGGAAATTCTTGTGAACTCAGTCGAGGAAAGAGAGTTAAAAACAGCGTTCATACCTTTCCCGTTGTAAGAAGATCTTTCGAGTTCCTCTTTGGACCACCTAGAGCGAGGTTTTGGGGTAGTAGAATTCCCTACTTCCTCAACAGGATGCACCCAACCGTATTCCACGGTTTGCCATACCCGCTCATCAATTGCGATGAGAAAAGCCCTCATACGCACTTTCCAATAAGCATAATTAGTCCGATCAAAAAGAGGAGGTCTATAAATATTACCACTTTCACCCATCATGATAGATAAACTTAAAACCCGCTCCGATACCAATTGTAGGTTTTTTATAGGATCCACAAGGATCTAAATAGGTACTATCAAACAACTAGAGGGGGGGTGAATAGGTGTAATACTTATAAAACCAAATCTCAGTGCAAAATAAAAACCAATGCGGAAAATAAAAACAGCACACCGAGATATACGTGGAAACTCCAATCCAGGAGAAAAACCACGGGACCAACACGCAATAACAATCCACTAAGAATAGAAGAATAACAAGGTGATTACCGACTCCACGGACTCAACCCCTCCTTCAGCTTCTTCGGACCTTGCGCTGACCGGTTGGATGTCCACGCAATAACAATCCACTAAGAAAAGAAGAATAACAAGGTGATTACCGTCTCCACGGATTTAACCCCTCCTTCAATTTCTTCGGACCTCGCGCTCCACCGATTGCACGTCCACTGCACACGTTAGAATCCACGAACGCCACTCGAATCCACGAGCACACGTTTCGAATCCACGAAACGCCTTTAGCACACCGAATCCACGATGCCACGTCGAATCCACGACGCAAACTCAGTCGATAAGAATATTGACTTCGATGGTGATCCTTTGCTTAGATTCTCATTGAGGAACCGTAGAAGAAATCTCTAAGCAAAGATTAGATCAATTCGACAAAAGATATGTTCTTGAAAGAACCGTCGAATTGACCTAAAAGAGGCTAAAAAGAATAACGATAAAAACCTAGCCTCTAGGGTTGCTCTCAAGTGTTTTATAAATTAATCGGCCGTAGCTCCCCCCGTTTTTGAGAAACCCTAAATGTCTATTTATAGTTTAGACACCTTTGGAAAGAGATAAGAATCAAAAACTTACCTTATCTGGAAATTTTACGGACGGCGATCCGGATCGGATTTACTGCGATCCGGATCGTCGTAGCGTGATAGACAATTCCAGAAAACCAAGGGCTCGGGATCCGGATTGAACTTCCCGATCCGGATCGTTCATGAATTTCAGCAACATCCAATGTTCGGGATCCGGATCAGAATAGGCTTGGATCCGGATTGGATTTGCACATGAACTAATACCCTTCGGGATCCGGATTGGATCATCTGATCCGGATCCTGAACATGCCCCATGTCCAGTTTTTTATTTTTATGCAATTAAAAATTCATCCAAGTGTTTCTACACTATAAGAAAGTATTCGGATCACCACAATTATTTAGTTAAACATACCTGATCCTCTTGAATACTTTCTTCTTGAGATTGATGTAACTGATCCACAATTCTTCAACTTCAATCTTCAAGACTCAAGACATTGAGTGTCAACTTGAGCTCTTGTTGAATCTTCTCTAAGTCTTTGATTGCTGATTGACAATTTGATCTCTTTAAGACTCCGACTCAACTCACTGACTTGACTCACGAAATATGCCAACACCAAAATGCCGTAACAATCTCCCCCTTTGGCAATTTCGTGACAAAACCCAAAAATACATAAAAGCGCTCAAGTCACTCATCTTAAACCAAAAAATCGAAACTCAATGTCATCACCAAAACATTGATTTTCTTTGCGTGAAAGATCCAATAAATGCAAAATTACATTTGAACCAAACAGTCCTAGAACATACTCTATGACTTAGGACTTGGAGTCTTAAAGTGATGTAATTCCTGCAAAACAAAACTCCAAACAAAATCAAACGTTAGTCGTTAGAAATTAAAATCCTACATTTGATTCGTCCTTTTGGTTCTTTTGTTTTTCGGCTCTTTCAATCTTTTCTTTATCTCCCCCTATCATGAGCATCTCTAACATGTTCTCCATGTTCTCCATGTTCTCCCCCTGTCTTGAGCATTTATGTTCTCCCCCTTTGTGATACGATCATTATTTTCTGTTCTCCCCCTTTTTGTCACAAATTGTCAAACAGTGAACATACTAGACAAAAGGAAATCACTAACAGCATTAGTTCATAGAGAAAGAGAGATAAAAGCTCAGTTCCGGTATATAAAAAAAATGCAGATTGCGTACCTGTACCAGAAAGCAAAAATCAAATAATTTCTTGAAACAAATCCAGATTTTGGAATCTTTTCAAATACCGATTTGTATTCCATCAAGAAATCAATTTAAGTGCTTTAAACAAGAATTCACACAGACGCCATTCAATCCAATTAATTCCACGAAATTAAAAAGATTTACTCCAAAATCATGAAAAACAAAGATAAGGCATTATAAACAGTTTTTCATGATATCCATAAAAACCAGAAAAAGTATGTAAGCACTTTAGCGCATCAACTTTAAACAAAAGTCATCGTTTCATGCAACAAGAAATAGATTATACCAAATCTATCAAAAATACTCAAAAATGAAACGAAAATTTAAGGAAATTAAAACCCTTAAAGTTGAACAACTTCAATCACATCTAACATGATCTTATGCGTAATGCCTTTATCAAATCATCAATTTGGTAAAGAAAATGAAATACCAAGATCAATAGATGTCTAACATCCCAGATAAATTAGATAATGTATCTAGTCAATTTATTGAAGAGAGTGGCTCTTTGAGCATCTTTCATTAAAAATCCCACCTTATACCAACCTTGAAATTTTGACAGAGTCAAGTATTTCAACATGCATTTTATTTAATCAAACTTGAAAAACCTTGCTTGGTATACATGTGGTAGCTGCACACAGTACTCGGACGACCGAGGTGGTAGCTCTTTCCTCCATGTGGTGGTAGTTTTCACACTCCTCATTGGGATGTAACTCTTTCCACATCTTTTGAGCATAATACTTTTTCTTTGACTCCCCCTCAATTGGCTATCAATTATTTAAGATATAAAGTATTCAGCCAAATATTGATCTCGATTTCATACTCGACTAAACAGTCAAATAAGATAAAAACTATACCAAGAGATCATCGAGAGAGAAATTGACTTTGATCACTTAAAAGATGACTTAATTAACATAAATGATCATTGCAACATCGAAATATTATGATGTCAAAAGCATAATAGATTTCTAAATGCGTGAAAAGATGCAATTAAAGTCAATATGACCAATGCTCCAAGATTGTTATTATGGAGTAAAGTTGATAATCCATATAAAATTAATTTGGAGTGAATGAACGTGAAACCCCTTTTATTCAATGTACTTGTTCGTTAAAAACCTTTTGTTCAAGAACAAAACATAAAACCAAGAGCATTGAAAAAACATGTAATGCAAAGATTAAGAAAAATATGAGGAGAAAACCAATCAAAGCATTACATACAGTCATAAGCTATTTAGAACTTAAGACAAGGAAAGATATCACCTTTCCGAATCCAAAATCGCTGCATTTTGGGTTGTCTTGATTCGTTGTGGCCGGGGGTTGTCCGCTTTGACTGTTGATTCACCTTAGGTCTTTGCCTCGCAATGATCCACTTGTATGATTGATGTTGTGGCTCGGACCTTTGGTGGGTTGAGGGAACTCCTTTGACTTGATGTGTCTTTTGATTCCGTTGAGTTCGCTCCGTAGATGAAGTTGCCGAAGAATTCTTCTTTCTCTTTTTCGGGCAATCCTTCACCAAATGTCCTTCAAGTCCACATAGGTGACAAGTTCTTCCTTTCAATTTAGTTGTGGAACTTGAAGCCTTCACAGTTTGGTTCTTTTTAAATCCCAAACCAACCTTGCTTGATTGACCTAATCCGGACATACAATCAAGTTTCTTAAAACCAGTTGAAAGCCTTTGTATGTCGGATTTAAGTTCATGAACTTGCTTGGTCAAAGCTTGGTTGGTGATATGAATCTCCTCAAACTGCTTTTCAAGAAAAACAATCTTGTCCATATGTGATTTAGCGTTTGTCTCCGATTGGTTTAGCTTTTCTTGGAGGATTTTATTATTATCCAATAAGCGTTCTCGTTCCTCCTCGAGATCATGAAGTTTTATCTTTAAAGCATGATTCTCGTCTTGATTCTCAAGTCGTTGCTTCCTCAACTTCTTGATGTGCTTGGCCATCTTCTTAGATTCCGCAAGAAGTTGTTGATATGCCTCAACGAGTTCTTCTTCGTCCGACTCCCCCTCACTTGATGACTCTCCGCCGGATGTTGATGTTTCATGCAAAATCAAAGGAATAGAGTCAGTGATTAAAGATGATAAACAAACATTAGAAGAGGGAATTTGAGAAGCATGTAAGGCAACGACTTTTTCCTCTTTACTTGAGGTCGATTCATTAGAAGTAGAATCGTCCCAAGTTTTCGCTTGCAAAGCCTTCTTTTTATATGATTTCGGAGAAGGACATTCCGTTGAAAAATGGCCGTAGCCTTTGCATCTATAGCATTGGATTTCCCCTTCGAAATCATCTTTTTCTTTTTCTTTAGAAGGTTTTGCAAAGTATTTGAGGTTAGAGGATTTAGAACCCGATGATCCTTTAGAAGGTTTCGTGGATGAAGATCCATCGGTTCGATTCTTCCAAAATTAACGACGAAATTTCTTTGTGATCCGCGCCAATGGTTCTTCAAAATCGGCAAAAGAGATTTCATCGTCGGAACTTGATTCGCTATCTTCTTCCTTTGTTGATTTGAATGCAATACCTGTAAGCTTAGAAGAAGACTTGGAAGAAACTTGATTAGTAGGAAAAGTCATTTCATAAGTTTGCAAAGCACCTATTAATTCCTCTACTCTCATCTCATCCGGATGACTAACGGTTTCAATGGCGGTAACCTTTCCCCTAAACCGTTCCGGAAGAGTCCGAAGTATCTTTCTTACAATTTTCGACTCCGGGATCTTTTCTCCTAAATTAGCACATGTATTTATTACATCTTGAAGTCTAGTGTAATAATCTGTAAACAATTCATGCTCTTCCATATGAATAGAGTCAAATTGACTGGTAAGCATCTGGAGCTTTTGAATTTTTACAAGATTAGTACCCTCATGTGTAATTTTGAGAATATCCCAAATTTCCTTCGCGGTTTCACACGCGGAAATTCTTGTGAACTCAGTCGAGGAAAGAGAGTTAAAAAGAGCGTTCATACCTTTCCCATTGTAAGAAGATCTTTCGAGTTCCTCTTTGGACCACCTAGAGCGAGGTTTTGGGGTAGTAGAATTTCCTACTTCCTCAACAGGATGCACCCAACCGTATTCCACGGTTTGCCATACCCGCTCATCAATTGCGATGAGAAAAGCCCTCATACGCACTTTCCAATAAGCATAATTAGTCCGATCAAAAAGAGGAGGTCTATAAATATTACCACTTTCACCCATCATGATAGATAAACCTAAAACCCGCTCTGATACCAATTGTAGGTTTTTTATAGGATCCACAAGGATCTAAATAGGTACTATCAAACAACTAGAGGGGGGGTGAATAGGTGTAATACTTATAAAACCAAATCTCAGTGCAAAATAAAAACCAATGCGGAAAATAAAAACAGCACACCGAGATATACGTGGAAACTCCAATCCAGGAGAAAAACCACGGGACCAACACGCAATAACAATCCACTAAGAATAGAAGAATAACAAGGTGATTACCGACTCCACGGACTCAACCCTTCCTTCAGCTTCTTCGGACCTTGCGCTGACCGGTTGGATGTCCACGCAATAACAATCCACTAAGAAAAGAAGAATAACAAGGTGATTACCGTCTCCACGGATTTAACCCCTCCTTCAATTTCTTCGGACCTCGCGCTCCACCGATTGCACGTCCACTGCACACGTTAGAATCCATGAACGCCACTCGAATCCACGAGCACACGTTTCGAATCCACGAAACGCCTTTAGCACACCGAATCCACGATGCCACGTCGAATCCACGACGCAAACTCAGTCGATAAGAATATTGACTTCGATGGTGATCCTTTGTTTAGATTCTCATTGAGGAACCGTAGAAGAAATCTCTAAGCAAAGATTAGATCAATTCGACAAAAGATATGTTCTTGAAAGAACCGTCGAATTGACCTAAAAGAGGCTAAAAAGAATAACGATAAAAACCTAGCCTCTAGGGTTGCTCTCAAGTGTTTTATAAATTAATCGGCCGTAGCTCCCCCCGTTTTTGAGAAACCCTAAATGTCTATTTATAGTTTAGACACCTTTGGAAAGAGATAAGAATCAAAAACTTACCTTATCTGGAAATTTTACGGACGGCGATCCGGATCGGATTTACTGCGATCCGGATCGTCGTAGCGTGATAGACAATTCCAGAAAACCAAGGGCTCGGGATCCGGATTGAACTTCCCGATCCGGATCGTTCATGAATTTCAGCAACATCCAATGTTTGGGATCCGGATCAGAATAGGCTTGGATCCGGATTGGATTTGCACATGAACTAATACCCTTCGGGATCCGGATTGGATCATCTGATCCGGATCCTGAACATGCCCCATGTCCAGTTTTTTATTTTTATGCAATTAAAAATTCATCCAAGTGTTTCTACACTATAAGAAAGTATTCGGATCACCACAATTATTTAGTTAAACATACCTGATCCTCTTGAATACTTTCTTCTTGAGATTGATGTAACTGATTCACAATTCTTCAACTTCAATCTTCAAGACTCAAGACATTGAGTGTCAACTTGAGCTCTTGTTGAATCTTCTCTAAGTCTTTGATTGCTGATTGACAATTTGATCCCTTTAAGACTCCGAGTCAACTCACTGACTTGACTCACGAAATATGCCAACACCAAAATGCCGTAACAATCTCCCCCTTTGGCAATTTCGTGACAAAACCCAAAAATACATAAAAGCGCTCAAGTCACTCATCTTAAACCAAAAAATCGAAACTCAATGTCATCACCAAAACATTGATTTTCTTTGCGTGAAAGATCCAATAAATGCAAAATTACATTTGAACCAAACAGTCCTAGAACATACTCTATGACTTAGGACTTGGAGTCTTAAAGTGATGTAATTCCTGCAAAACAAAACTCCAAACAAAATCAAACGTTAGTCGTTAGAAATTAAAATCCTACATTTGATTCGTCCTTTTGGTTCTTTTGTTTTTCGGCTCTTTCAATCTTTTCTTTATCTCCCCCTATCATGAGCATCTCTAACATGTTCTCCATGTTCTCCCCCTGTCTTGAGCATTTATGTTCTCCCCCTTTGTGATATGATCATTATTTTCTGTTCTCCCCCTTTTTGTCACAAATTGTCAAACAGTGAACATACTAGACAAAAGGAAATCACTAACAGCATTAGTTCATAGAGAAAGAGAGATAAAAGCTCAGTTCCGGTATATAAAAAAAATGCAGATTGCGTACCTGTACCAGAAAGCAAAAATCAAATAATTTCTTGAAACAAATCCAGATTTTGGAATCTTTTCAAATACCGATTTGTATTCCATCAAGAAATCAATTTAAGTGCTTTAAACAAGAATTCACACAGACGCCATTCAATCCAATTAATTCCACGAAATTAAAAAGATTTACTCCAAAATCATGAAAAACAAAGATAAGGCATTATAAACAGTTTTTCATGATATCCATAAAAACCAGAAAAAGTATGTAAGCACTTTAGCGCATCAACTTTAAACAAAAGTCATCGTTTCATGCAACAAGAAATAGATTATACCAAATCTATCAAAAATACTCAAAAATGAAATGAAAATTTATGGAAATTAAAACCCTTAAAGTTGAACAACTTCAATCACATCTAACATGATCTTATGCGTAATGCCTTTATCAAATCATCAATTTGGTAAAGAAAATGAAATACCAAGATCAATAGATGTCTAACATCCCAGATAAATTAGATAATGTATCTAGTCAATTTATTGAAGAGAGTGGCTCTTTGAGCATCTTTCATTAAAAATCCCACCTTATACCAACCTTGAAATTTTGACAGAGTCAAGTATTTCAACATGCATTTTATTTAATCAAACTTGAAAAACCTTGCTTGGTATACATGTGGTAGCTGCACACAGTACTCGGACGACCGAGGTGGTAGCTCTTTCCTCCATGTGGTGGTAGTTTTCACACTCCTCATTGGGATGTAACTCTTTCCACATCTTTTGAGCATAATACTTTTTCTTTGACTCCCCCTCAATTGGCTATCAATTATTTAAGATATAAAGTATTCAGCCAAATATTGATCTCGATTTCATACTCGACTAAACAGTCAAATAAGATAAAAACTATACCAAGAGATCATCGAGAGAGAAATTGACTTTGATCACTTAAAAGATGACTTAATTAACATAAATGATCATTGCAACATCGAAATATTATGATGTCAAAAGCATAATAGATTTCTAAATGCGTGAAAAGATGCAATTAAAGTCAATATGACCAATGCTCCAAGATTGTTATTATGGAGTAAAGTTGATAATCCATATAAAATTAATTTGGAGTGAATGAACGTGAAACCCCTTTTATTCAATGTACTTGTTCGTTAAAAACCTTTTGTTCAAGAACAAAACATAAAACCAAGAGCATTGAAAAAACATGTAATGCAAAGATTAAGAAAAATATGAGGAGAAAACCAATCAAAGCATTACATACAGTCATAAGCTATTTAGAACTTAAGACAAGGAAAGATATCACCTTTCCGAATCCAAAATCGCTGCATTTTGGGTTGTCTTGATTCGTTGTGGCCGGGGGTTGTCCGCTTTGACTGTTGATTCACCTTAGGTCTTTGCCTCGCAATGATCCACTTGTATGATTGATGTTGTGGCTCGGACCTTTGGTGGGTTGAGTGAACTCCTTTAACTTGATGTGTCTTTTGATTCCGTTGAGTTCGCTCCGTAGATGAAGTTGCCGAAGAATTCTTCTTTCTCTTTTTCGGGCAATCCTTCACCAAATGTCCTTCAAGTCCACATAGGTGACAAGTTCTTCCTTTCAATTTAGTTGTGGAACTTGAAGCCTTCACAGTTTGGTTCTTTTTAAATCCCAAACCAACCTTGCTTGATTGACCTAATCCGGACATACAATCAAGTTTCTTAAAACCAGTTGAAAGCCTTTGTATGTCGGATTTAAGTTCATGAACTTGCTTGGTCAAAGCTTGGTTGGTGATATGAATCTCCTCAAACTGCTTTTCAAGAAAAACAATCTTGTCCATATGTGATTTAGCGTTTGTCTCCGATTGGTTTAGCTTTTCTTGGAGGATTTTATTATTATCCAATAAGCGTTCTCGTTCCTCCTCGAGATCATGAAGTTTTATCTTTAAAGCATGATTCTCGTCTTGATTCTCAAGTCGTTGCTTCCTCAACTTCTTGATGTGCTTGGCCATCTTCTTAGATTCCGCAAGAAGTTGTTGATATGCCTCAACGAGTTCTTCTTCGTCCGACTCCCCCTCACTTGATGACTCTCCGCCGGATGTTGATGTTTCATGCAAAATCAAAGGAATAGAGTTAGTGATTAAAGATGATAAACAAACATTAGAAGAGGGAATTTGAGAAGCATGTAAGGCAACGACTTTTTCCTCTTTACTTGAGGTCGATTCATTAGAAGTAGAATCGTCCCAAGTTTTCGCTTGCAAAGCCTTCTTTTTATATGATTTCGGAGAAGGACATTCCGTTGAAAAATGGCCGTAGCCTTTGCATCTATAGCATTGGATTTCCCCTTCGAAATCATCTTTTTCTTTTTCTTTAGAAGGTTTTGCAAAGCATTTGAGGTTAGAGGATTTAGAACCCGATGATCCTTTAGAAGGTTTCGTGGATGAAGATCCATCGGTTCGATTCTTCCAAAATTTCCGACGAAATTTCTTTGTGATCCGCGCCAATGGTTCTTCAAAATCGGCAAAAGAGATTTCATCGTCGGAACTTGATTCGCTATCTTCTTCCTTTGTTGATTTGAATGCAATACCTGTAAGCTTAGAAGAAGACTTGGAAGAAACTTGATTAGTAGGAAAAGTCATTTCATAAGTTTGCAAAGCACCTACTAATTCCTCTACTCTCATCTCATCCGGATGACTAACGGTTTCAATGGCGGTAACCTTTGCCCTAAACCGTTCCGGAAGAGTCCGAAGTATCTTTCTTACAATTTTCGACTCCGGGATCTTTTCTCCTAAATTAGCACATGTATTTATTACATCTTGAAGTCTAGTGTAATAATCTGTAAACAATTCATGCTCTTCCATATGAATAGAGTCAAATTGACTGGTAAGCATCTGGAGCTTTTGAATTTTTACAAGATTAGTACCCTCATGTGTAATTTTGAGAATATCCCAAATTTCCTTCGCGGTTTCACACGCGGAAATTCTTGTGAACTCAGTCGAGGAAAGAGAGTTAAAAAGAGCGTTCATACCTTTCCCATTGTAAGAAGATCTTTCGAGTTCCTCTTTGGACCACCTAGAGCGAGGTTTTGGGGTAGTAGAATTTCCTACTTCCTCAACAGGATGCACCCAACCGTATTCCACGGTTTGCCATACCCGCTCATCAATTGCGATGAGAAAAGCCCTCATACGCACTTTCCAATAAACATAATTAGTCCGATCAAAAAAAGGAGGTCTATAAATATTACCACTTTCACCCATCATGATAGATAAACCTAAAACCCGCTCCGATACCAATTGTAGGTTTTTTATAGGATCCACAAGGATCTAAATAGGTACTATCAAACAACTAGAGGGGGGGTGAATAGGTGTAATACTTATAAAACCAAATCTCAGTGCAAAATAAAAACCAATGCGGAAAATAAAAACAGCACACCGAGATATACGTGGAAACTCCAATCCAGGAGAAAAACCACGGGATCAACACGCAATAACAATCCACTAAGAATAGAAGAATAACAAGGTGATTACCGACTCCACGGACTCAACCCCTCCTTCAGCTTCTTCGGACCTTGCGCTGACCGGTTGGATGTCCACGCAATAACAATCCACTAAGAAAAGAAGAATAACAAGGTGATTACCGTCTCCACGGATTTAACCCCTCCTTCAATTTCTTCGGACCTCGCGCTCCACCGATTGCACGTCCACTGCACACGTTAGAATCCACGAACGCCACTCGAATCCACGAGCACACGTTTCGAATCCACGAAACGCCTTTAGCACACCGAATCCACGATGCCACGTCGAATCCACGACGCAAACTCAGTCGATAAGAATATTGACTTCGATGGTGATCCTTTGCTTAGATTCTCATTGAGGAACCGTAGAAGAAATCTCTAAGCAAAGATTAGATCAATTCGACAAAAGATATGTTCTTGAAAGAACCGTCGAATTGACCTAAAAGAGGCTAAAAAGAAGAACGATAAAAACCTAGCCTCTAGGGTTGCTCTCAAGTGTTTTATAAATTAATCGGCCGTAGCTCCCCCCGTTTTTGAGAAACCCTAAATGTCTATTTATAGTTTAGAAACCTTTGGAAAGAGATAAGAATCTAAAACTTACCTTATCTGGAAATTTTACGGACGACGATCCGGATCGGATTTACTGCGATCCGGATCGTCGTAGCGTGATAGACAATTCCAGAAAACCAAGGGTTCGGGATCCGGATTGAACTTCCCGATCCGGATCGTTCATGAATTTCAGCAACATCCAATGTTCGGGATCCGGATCAGAATAGGCTTGGATCCGGATTGGATTTGCACATGAACTAATACCCTTCGGGATCCGGATTGGATCATCTGATCCGGATCCTGAACATGCCCCATGTCCAGTTTTTGATTTTTATGCAATTAAAAATTCATCCAAGTGTTTCTACACTATAAGAAAGTATTCGGATCACCACAATTATTTAGTTAAACATACCTGATCCTCTTGAATACTTTCTTCTTGAGATTGATGTAACTGATCCACAATTCTTCAACTTCAATCTTCAAGACTCAAGACACTGAGTGTCAACTTGAGCTCTTGTTGAATCTTCTCTAAGTCTTTGATTGCTGATTGACAATTTGATCTCTTTAAGACTCCGACTCAACTCACTGACTTGACTCACGAAATATGCCAACACCAAAATGCCGTAACACCTCGTACTCCAACAATCACAGATCTCAAATGGGCAAGTCAATCACGGGCGAGGGATCCAAAAGCAAAACACTCCTGAGCTGAGACGTGAAACAACACTGAGGCTCCATCAAAAGCTGGGGGAAACAGAATAACCATCAGTGCAACACGCACCAAACCACATCCTGGTGTCAATCTCAACAAGGCGACCCGAAGCATACCCACACATTCATCCAATAAGCTGGGGTCTTCACTCGGTTACTTCCCGATCCAAAATCACCCGAGTGGGCTACTCAACCGCGGGCTACACTCAAAAGGGATCCTCAAGAGACACAAGCTCATGCCACAGTTGGTCACTCAACATGCCAACATAACCGCAACAGACCCACGGGTCGGAGTCGATCTCTCAACTAATAAAGGACACCCTGACGGGGACCAAACCGTTAGTGAACGGGACTGAAAACTGGCTCAAAAGGCGATCATAATGCTGATGCCCAAACTCGCGGTCAAAAATCCGAACCAGCAACGACAATCCGCGTAAATCCCACTCAAGATGCTGAGTAATCAGAACTGATAGCCAAGCAGGCATGGTCTACGCCCAGGTATATCAATCAAAGCTGGAAATAAAAGGCGTACTGAAAGGCTCAACTGTGGAATCCAAGCTGCCTGCAAAACAGCGGTTCATCCTGCCACAATACTCATAGGGTTGAACTAATGAAGTGTGGACCGAAGATCAATCCATGGTAACTCTACAGCCACAATGGGAGGTATCCCTAAAACACACCAATCCATAACCCAACACTGGAAACACTAGCATTGGCGCTGGTATCAGTCTCATTATCCATTGGCCATGCTCTCCCAGCACTGCCATGTTTAAGAAGCTCCTCACCTCAAGAATAAATGTTGGTCTCAGCCAAACTTGAATAACATCCATTTGGTCGGATTCCACCGCCACTCCAATGGCCAGAATAAGGTGACTCAAGAAGGCATGCACTTGGAGCTAAAACTTGTACCTCAATAACTTGGCATACCGCTTCATCCACACGGGCATGGTAGCACATCCACAAGTGCTCCTTGTGTTCCAAGTCGCTCCGGGAGTGAATCAAAATATCCTCGGGAAACGCTACTCCCAGTCCGTCCAAGCACAACTAGGACATACAATTCCTCAGACCTTGAAGTCAACAGGGCATTCGTCATTCCATTGTGCCTCACTATAAACTCATAATGCCCCTACCGTGTCCTGAATGCCATCTAGGAGAAGTCCTCGGCTGTCTGATTCCGAGTAGGTACTCGCATTATACAATAACTGCCGGAGTATAGTTCCATCAAAAGGTCCTAGATACCACCCGGACCTGTCTACACTCGAACCATAAAAGGACCCTCACAGTCGTGTATCAACGACGTGGCATCACCACCGTATACCAACGGCGTGGCACTAGGTCAAACAGACCCCTCAACCCATCAGATCCTGCAACTGTGCCATCAGCTCTCTCAGCTCTACAGGCGATATCCAATGAGGTGCTGTCGAGGGTGGCGCGGTTCCCCGAACCACGTCAAACGCAATCTCTATCTCCCTATCCGGCGGCATTACCAACAACTAAGGTGAAATCACACCCGGGATCTCGTGGGCAACAGAGATATCCCTGAGTCCCGGTGCCGCCGTAACCACCTCTCACCCTGTCGCTAAAACTTGAGTGCTCTAACAATCTCAACAAGCAAGCCTCCTCTTGTCCGCCTTGCCGAAGATCAAAGTCCTCTCTTTCCGCAGTCAAACATTCTGTGGCATTATGCCAATCAATCTTAGGCACCAGGTCAAAATACCGAACTGCCATAATTACCAATAAGTCTGACGGTAACTCGCAGTCTCAGCTGCACTGGATATGATCCAAAAGTCTCCTCCACGTGCACAACAACAACAGGAACCTGTACCTCTAGTGTACGTGGTAACAAATCTGCCTCTAGCCATGCAAGAGTGGAACATGCTCAACTCCGACTGATGTGGAGAAATCCCACCTGCGACACTCGATCCACTACCGTGGCGCCCTCCAACCGGGCGGCACAGATTCATCCGCTCAAAGCAAGTGGTCGTCGTTCAATTTGCCTGAAAATCAGGACTATCCACAAGGAAGCACGACCTCTGTCTCTGATCACATTGAGGCGGCGAATAAGGTCCTCCGCAGATAACAAATCCACGCTACCGCTGCGCCTCTCTGATAAAAATGCTGATGCTGCCTTCGGGGTCCACCCGATCTCCGGCATCTCGGAAACTCGTCATCCTGGAGAAAGAAATCAGAAATGCCTCTGCCGGCCGATCTGTCCTCCATCACTCGGCGCCAAGCGCCAAAATCCAGAACTCGCCTCTGCGGCAGATCCCTAACCAAAGGAACTGCAGCGCCACACTCCATACACAACGACTACTCTATCGAGGCATCCAAGATCCAAAATCTATAACGGAGGGACTGAATGAACTGAAAGGTATCCTCGCGCAAGGCACTCCCAGTCACATATCCTATGTGCCACGTCCCTCGAACCTGGAGCGCGCAGTTCAACAACTGCCAAAAACTCTCCAGCACAGGGAGGCTCTCAATTGATCACTCCATCACCACCAACCACGACTCTGCCTCCAAAGGCTCCAAACTCAATCTTACGAGTCGGGGTGGTTCATCTGCCAAATCTGGCTCAATAGATCGATCATGTCCCACAGCTCCTCTGCTGTCAGCTATCCACCCTGCCTCGGTGCCTCGGCACTAAACATTGGCACAGAGGGGGTAACCCAATGCTTCGACAACTGTGTCACCAAGACCAGCTGCTCACTCCGCCGCTGATAAGCCTCTGACAATCCTGTCATCTGAGTGCGGAATTCTCTGACCTCAATCCGGGTATCCGGCCCAAAACCAACTGCTTAAGCTCAACTGCTATGACAGGATGCACACGGGTCAAAACCCAGCGTCGGGGAGACACCGCTCGCCACGATGAAACCACAAAACAACACAAAACAGCGCTCGACCCGATCCAGCGAAAGTCTAAAGCATGTCACCCGTTCCACAGCATTATGTTGTCTGCAGCCAACATAATCACTTAGGAGAATAAACATGCCAATCACTCCTCCCGTCCCTTGGGAGAGGTATAAAACTCAATCAGGACTCTCGCTAAAAGTCACGACTCTCACGAAGTCAACCAAGGGTCAAACCATAAGCCTAGGGTTTCTAAGTCCACCATGACCTACAACCTAGGCTCTGATACCACTCTAATCTGTCACGCCCCGGGGTCGAAACTACGACCCGGGCTCGCCAACAGACCCGCCACCTATGCCAACCTGCATAGGCGAAGCGTCCTACCTGCAAGAAAAGTACTACAGCTAAACAGATATCAGAGCTATAACTAAAAACCTGATGTAAACTAAAATCAATCACTGTACCACTGGAAATAATACAACAATGTCCGGCTCCCAAAAAAAATAATAATAAAACAATATCCTCAAATACAAGCTCTGAACCCAACCGGGAGGTAACTCCAATAAATACATCAGTGTGCAATCTCTCAATACATAATATATCCTCACTACATCAGTCTCTCAAAAGAGGAAAACAAAACAGCTAAACTACTGAAGATCTCCTCTGTAGGGGTACCGCTACTCTCCAACGACGGGTAGGGATCTAGCTCGCGACTCCCTTGCCTCGGTCAACAACCGCAGAATCAGCATCACCCGCTAAGACTCTTCAAAACAAAGAAGAGAAAGGGAAAAGGAGGGGGAAGACCCCCAAAGGGTGTGAGAACTACACCAAAAAGGGAGTTCTCAGTGGGTACCACCGCCAGACCCGACGGTCTGCCCACTAAGTCCTCAAGAGACATAAACTAACCCAAGTCATAAAGACTGAAATAAGTAAGCTGGAGACTCTCAACAGCTACCATGCCTCCATCTAAATGCTCAAGAGGGGAGAATCAAAGAATGGTATGCAACCACTAGCACATGAAGTGCACAATCGACCCAATCGAGCTGACTGCCACATCTGGTCCAGTCAAACCTGCGCCTTACCTACGACCACCTCCCGACGACGGGCAGGAATTACGTAGGGCGTCCAAACAGACTAACTCGCTATCGAGTAGTGGCTCATGTAGGCTATAGTCAAATCCACGCTCTCTCTCAGAACGGATAAACTCAAGATCACTAAGCCTCTCGCACAACGGTCAACCACTCACAATGACCTTGGGACAACCGTCGATCCCCAGACGGTTCCCACACACACTAGGATTGATCTAAACACGGCTACTAGACTCCACTCGGTCCCCCTGACACGAGTGCAACAATAAAAGTATCTGACCGAAATAAACCCAATCAAATGAACCGGTATAAAACCCGGTACTGCCTGCCCTGTCATCAATCTCACGAACTCAGTATCTCCCCTGTCCAAATGACCAGAACCCAACACGGTCTGACCGGAACCCAACACGGTCTAAAGCCTACTCCGGAGTGGCACTCGAGGGGAGCGACCCACACGAGAAAAGTATCTCTGTCATCAATATCGCAAGTATCTCTAAATAGCAGGACTAGATCATGACCATGATCAAAGTGGAAAACTCTGTCCACTAAAGAAAGACCCGACCTCAATCGGATGCAAATAACGATAAGTGGAAAACTCCATCCCCTAATGAAAGCCTCGGTCCTCAATCAGATGCAAAAGTACTCAATAGTGGGTGTAGAAACTCGAAATATCTTATTTTTAATAAATAGTCTAAAAGTGAATTTTGATCTGGTTTCGAATTCAAAGGACCCCTGTTGGCCAATATGGTCAAACGCCAGTGTGCAAGTTGCACGTTTTACGAGGCAAAAAGGCTATTTTCCAATCCGGACATGATCTTGGAAATCCGAATTGACCGTTGCGATCGTCTCGTCGAATTGAGCGAGATTCATATTCAGTACTTTTCGATCTGACGGTCGGATCTGCCAGAAATCGATGAAGAAGCGGGCGAATTATCGGGACCCATGTAACAGCGGCCTGCGCACAGTGTTTTTAAGTTAACACTGTAGATGAATAGTAACCCCAATTTCCGACACCCCGACGAATGCAACGCTGACTGATTCACTGTTCGGATTCCGAACATGGTGATCCAGGTAGTCGTTTTGAATGGTTTTGTCATTTTGGACGCAATGGCGCTGACGGAATTTTCGTTTGAGGATCCTAGTGTCTCGAAAAGCGTGACATACAGTGGAAAACGCAGCATTTTGCACAATAGGCCCTATAGTTTATGCTCCGTTTTGCGTGCCGCTCCTTGGAGAGGGACCTGGATCTGAGAGAAGTGTGCTGTGAGGGACTGGGCTGTAGATATGGAAAGATGAGGGGCTAAAATGCAAAATGACCAACCCTACATATATACTAGCACATACGTCCAGGGTTCTACAAACCCTAGACCCTGAGCCCAGCCCCAGCCGCACCTCAACAGACCCTCCTCTCCTCTGCCGCGATCCCCGGACCTCCCCGCACCGGCCGCCGCCTCCCCTCGCCGGAGAAGAAGGAAACCGATTCTTCTTCATCTCGGGTTGGAAGGAGTAGGCTCCACACAGAAGCCTTTGGGTGGTTCCAAACTTCTTCGGTGAGATCCTCTGTGTAGTCGAAGCCGAGCTGTGGTGGCCCCGGCCCCTACCGCCACCGTGCGTCGCCGTGAGAGACACCACCTTCCTCCAACTTCCGGCGAAGGTGAGTTTATGGATTCTTTTTCTTCAAACTGGGCTTAAGCATTTTGGGCTGTGGTTTGGGTCCAACGAGTTATTATTGCTAGTGGGCCGGGTCGTTATATTTGGTATCAGAGTCAATAACCAGCCGGAAGTGTGAGACGAGTCTCGGCTAAGCCTGGGTCTAGATGACAGGGCTAGCGAGACAAGTCTTACATCGCCTGGTGATCTTGGGCTGTGCATGTGTTTGGGCTGATAAGGACGTCAGGCCTAAACGGGGGGAGTCTGTGACATCCCCAATAGTCCCACATCGAATGTGGATGGAATTGTGATTGGGTTTATATAAGACATGGACATTAGTAATAATAACTGGGCTTAAGTATTTTGGGCTGTGGTGCGGGCCCAACGAGTTATTATTGCTAGTGGGCCGGATCCGATCATACTAGCACTAAAGCACCGGATCCCATTAGAACTCTGCAGTTAAGTGTGCTTGGGCGAGAGTAGTACTAGGAACTAGTAATAATAACTGGGCTTAAGCATTTTGGGCTGTGGTTTGGGCCCAACGAGTTATTATTGCTAGTGGGCCGGGTCGTTATATTTGGTATCAGAGCCAGGTTCCAGCCGGAAGTGTGAGGCGAGTCTCGGCTGAGCCTGGGTCTAGATGACAGGACTAGGGAGACAAGTCTCACATCGCCTGGTGATCTTGGACTGCTGTGTGTGTGTTTGGGCTGACGAGGACGTCAGGCCTAAACGGGGGAGTCTGTGACGCCCCAATAGTCCCACATCGGATGTGGATGGATTTATGATTGGGTTTTATATGAGACTTGGACACTAGTAATAATAACTGGGCTTAAGCATTTTGGGCTGTGGTTTGGGTCCAACGAGTTATTATTGCTAGTGGGCCGGGTCGTTACATTTGGTATCAGAACCAATAACCAGCCGGAAGTGTGTGATGAGTCTCGGCTGAGCCTGAGTCTAGATGACAGGGCTAGCGAGACGAGTCTCACATCGCCTGGTGATCTTGGGCTTGTGTGTGTGTGTTTGGGCTGACGAGGACGTCAGGCCTAAACGGGGGGAGTCTGTGACGCCCCCAATAGTCCCACATCGAGACGCGTCGGCGACGCACGGCGGCGGAGCTCGGCCAACCTCGGAGGAGCTCCAATGGCGGATCCCGGCCGGTTGTGTTCGGGCTGGTGCAACTTGGACCAGAAGGTCCCACTCGGTACCAGGAGGCTTCTGGTGGCGGTGGCCGGCGGCTCCGGTGAGCGGCGGCGCCGGACGGTGGAGCTCGGGTGAAAGCACAAAAACCAGGAGTTAGGGCTCCTTCGCACGACTTTAGCGTTCAACTGATCATCCCGAGACTTTGGGGGTAGCTAGCAGTTGTCAAGGCAAGGAGGGTTAACGGTTCCGATCTCTGTTTTAACGGTCGGAAAAATCAGAGACCGAGTTCGTCGGAAAAACGATAATTTCCGGCGAACAAGTCTCTGCCGACGACGGGGACGGCGGCGAGGGCTCGGCCTGTACCAAGAGGGTCTCCTCGATGTCAGAAGTCCTTTGGCATGGCCCACGTGCCAATTTGAAGAAAAAGAATCCATAAACTCACCTTCGCCGGAAGTTGGAGGAAGGTGGTGTCTCTCACGGCGACGCACGGTGGCGGTAGGGGCCGGGGCCACCACAGCTCGGCTTCGACTACACAGAGGATCTCACCGAAGAAGTTTGGAACCGCCCAAAGGCTTCTGTGTGGAGCCTACTCCTTCCAACCCGAGATGAAGAAGAATCGGTTTCCTTCTTCTCCGGCGAGGGGAGGCGGCGGCCGGTGCGGGGAGGTCCGGGGATCGCGGCAGAGGAGAGGAGGGTCTGTTGAGGTGCGGCTGGGGCTGGGCTCAGGGTCTAGGGTTTGTAGAACCCTGGACGTATGTGCTAGTATATATGTAGGGTTGGTCATTTTGCATTTTAGCCCCTCATCTTTCCATATCTACAGCCCAGTCCCTCACAGCACACTTCTCTCAGATCCAGGTCCCTCTCCAAGGAGCGGCACGCAAAACGGAGCATAAACTATAGGGCCTATTGTGCAAAACGCCGCGTTTTCCACTGTATGTCATGCTTTTCGAGACACTAGGATCCTCAAACGAAAATTCCGTCAGCGCCATTGCGTCCAAAATAACGAAACCATTCAAAACGACTACCTGGATCACCATGTTCGGAATCCGAACAGTGAATCAGTCAGCGTTGCATTCGTCGGGGTGTCAGAAATTAGGGTTACTATTCATCTACAGTGTTAACTTAAAAACACTGTGCGCAGGCCGCTGTTACATGGGTCCCGATAATTCGCCCGCTTCTTCATCGATTTCTGGCAGATCCGACCGTCAGATCGAAAAGTACTGAATATGAATCTCGCTCAATTCGACGAGACGATCGCAACGGTCAATTCGGATTTCCAAGATCATGTCCGGATTGGAAAATAGCCTTTTTGCCTCGTAAAACGTGCAACTTGCACACTGGCGTTTGACCATATTGGCCAACAGGGGTCCTTTGAATTCGAAACCAGATCAAAATTCACTTTTAGACTATTTATTAAAAATAAGATATTTCAAGTTTCTACATAGTTGTATATTGGACCTTTAAAGACTATGGGCCAACTTCGTGATCGGGCCTCGTGCCAGCCCAACCTTGTGAGCACGGGACCCGTCTCGTCGTAACGAACACGCTGAAATTTACAGAACACCGTTTGGATCCCCGGATTTCAAGAACGAGTCAAAACAGCCCGTTAACTCGATGTTTTTATGCAATGTAAGATCTGTTTTGGACCAAATCGCAAATTAAACATACTAGCTGTCTCTAAATGGTATTTTCACACCCACTGGGCATCTTGTTGGGATTCTGAAGGTCCTCGTTGATCGGGAATCAGATTTTGATCGATAAATCGGCCGATTTGACCCGTTTAAGCTTTCCGCAAATGTCGTGTCGTCGAGATGGGTTTGTGTGAGTCTAGTACTGACCAGATCTTATGATACAGGGCCCAGAGTTCAGCACCAGCCTCCCGGTAGTCTAGCGGGAGTTCGGGATCGGCCTACATTCAGGTGGGTTGTATTTACTTTGTCCTAGCCTCTAAATTCTATCGTGTTGGACGGAGTTTATTCTAAGTGTACTGGGGTTAAATAGTGGTGGGCGATAGCTTATGCATGTTAGTGGGTTCCCTATAGTGTTTAGCGTCGGTTACCGACGGTTGTTCTCTTTTAATCACTATATGTCGGCGGGCCACCTTCGAGTGCGCGTATTATTACCTTGCTTTCGATTTTGCACTTTACCGCATTACTCTTGTTTCTTTTTTATATTATGATGCTGACATGATGGTGGTTACGGTTACTTGGCTCGAGGTTGCCACACGCGCACCCGCGGTTTGGCCACCGCAAAAGGTGCGCTTTTCCGGAAAAGTGGTCTCTGACCCGTGTATACCCACGAGGTGACGTAGTGGGGCCCCTTATTAGTGGTGGGGTTGAGGCGCCGAGGTGCGAGCGGTGCGACCCGTCGGTTTAGTTGTCCGACGTGGTCGGGTTTCTGCAGGTACGGTGTGGGCCATCGGTTTAGTTGTCCGACGTGTCCGGGTATTACAGGATACAGGTGTATAGGTTGCCTTTCCTCCTTGAGGGGGGGGTGGTTGCTCCGGTCGTCGTCACGGTTTGTTTTATTATATTCTCCTGCTCTACTATTTTTACGTCACTGACATCCCACTTCGTGACAGGGTTCAGGCGAGGGGAGAGGTAGGCGTTGGTGAGGACGGGACAGGAGCAGCTGGGTCGCTGGGGACCTCGGACTGTATTTCTTCTTTCATACTCGCTTTTCATTGCATTGTAGTTATGTGAGAGGTTCGCGATACCCTCGTGGGGTCGGCGTGGATGTCGGTACGGGTTGCATTTAGTGCCCCGTGTGCGTTACGTTCCTTATATTTCCATTGGCCATTTGAAAATCAAAAAGGCAAAAGTCAAAGAAAAGATTGCGAAAACCGTTTTTAAAATCTATGTGTCGTGTGGGCACTGGTTTCAAACCTTGTGGATTTATGCTGATTTCGAAACTAGCTTTCAAAACGTAAGCGCCGGGTAGGCGCTCTTTCAAAACTGTGGATTTATCCCTTCCAAATTGATCGGCCAAATGTTTTCTTGTATTAGTGTAGAATGCTGGTTGTTTGTGAATGACTGTTGTGATTGATTGGTTGTGTATGTTGGAACATGTACCGAACGCTACGCCGTGCACGTACAGGGGAGACTCTGTCCGTTTGCAGAGTGATCATGTATGTGTGGCGGGTCTGGGCATGCGCCGGGGAAGAGGGGTTCTCCTTTATCAAAAAAAAAAAAATACACGTCAAATGTTTGACTTTTTCTATGAATCGTTTCCGCTAAAACAAAACCCCCGGGGCGTGACAGTGGGAAACTCTGTCCACTAGAGAAATCAGATACCCAATCCAGTGCATAAATAAATATCCGGTCAACCGCCCAATATCCGCGGTTGCCGCAAAGCCCCACAACTAATCCAACCTGTCCCAGACACCAAGTCCCGACTACACTACCCAGACCCCTGCTCGAACCCGAGCAGCACTGACCACCTGACTAACAAAGAAGGAGAAAAGGAAAAGCATGGTTTCTCCTAAGTCAAGTTCCAATAAGTAGTGCAGCAGTAAAAGATGGCCTAACTATATGACCATACAAGAATGCTTTTGTCCTTGGAAACAATAAAAGAGAGTAAAACATATAGTAGCAAGGCATACTACAATACTCCCACTATGATATACCAATCTCGCATAAATAGGCCACTGAATAAACATGTATGATCTCTATATCATCTAGTGCGGGATAAATATAATCTGTCTATCGCATGCTAAGTCTCTAGTTCAACAAGCATGTACAATTACCAGGTAAACATCAATCCACATGATCTAGGCCTTTTCCATGCTTACCTCTCGCTCATATTGGTTGCACATTAAATTAGGCATGCTATCAATCATAGAGGGTGACATTCCCACAGGTAAGCTTATCTTAACCATACATGAACATCCACTATTACACCTCCCCTAAGGCATAACATGCATATAAACTCTGTTATTCCCTCTAACAGTTGCAATTACTAAGTTTACCCACCTGAAGCGCTTAAACCAAGGCAAACCTGAAGTCGGTGAAGAGTGTAGACGCTCACAGTCCAAAATCTGCCAAGATTACACCCTCGGTACATGTCGCGCAAGCCTTGGCTCCAAACAGCTAAAAGTACCCCGAAATCAAAGTCTACAGATCCATCGGGTCCAGCAACACATGCAAACACCCCTGGGTACAACAATACGGTCCAACACTACACTTAATCCAAAATATTGCAAGTATATACAACATCAGAAAACAGCCCCGAAGATGTACAGTTTTCACCTGCAGAACGGACTCTGAAAAATCCAACCAAATTACTGTCGCGTTCCTTGCGTCGATACCTTCGAAACGAGTACCTGCATGTCAAATTCCGAGCCCCGTAGGCCGAGTTACAAATTCAACAACGCGGTGAGCGCGAAAGTCTACAACATACACAACTGTATCACATTGCGCAGGAGAACGGGAAAAGTATACCTTCGGGCAGTTCCCGGAAAAATCCCAAAAAAATACGGTGATGATCCTCGCGTCGAGTAGATGAAAAAAGTGTATAGGCTCGCCTCGATCCGACGCTCGTACAACACGCTGCGCGCAAAACGGTCCACACACGAGTCCGCACGCAAAACGATGCGCGTCCAAAACGCCAGCAGCAGTCCGCGCAGTAAAACGGCACAGTAAAACACGGTCCCTAACACACACGAGAGTAAGGGGTCAAATCCAATGTCCAAAAGGACGCTCCAAAACTGTGCCAAAAATACCGTAAAATTAACATACGGGACCTACCCGACTGCGCCGCCGTCGCCGAAGCGCTCCCCATGGAAAACCTCGCGCGCTCCACGAGGCCCACGACGCACCGCCGCAACACCTCCCAACCTCCTCCCTCACTCTCCCTCACTCTCGGTTGGAGAAGAAAGGAAAGAGGAGAAAAAATGGAGGTGCGGGGGAGAAAGAAGAAGAAGAAATGGAGGGAGAGAGAAAAGGTGGTCCATGGCACTCATTCTCCGGTGCACCCGCCGGTCCACGGCACTCATGCGAGTGCACCCGGTCCAGGCGGGCAAATGGCGGGCCACGTGGCCGCCCCCCTGCACGCCATACGGCCGCGCAGCCCGGGCGCCGCATGCGCGGCGTGACACCGTGCCCCCCCCCCAGGCGCGGGACACGCGCCCGTGACACGGGCGCGTGCCCCCGCGCCCGCGCGGGCGCCAACGGGGGCCCGCCACGTGGCGGCCCCCGCGTGGCCCGTGCCGAAGGCGCGCCTCCCCGCGCGCCTAACGCGCCTGCCGAGCGTGCCTCGAGCCCCGTGCCGCCACCTCGGGATCCGCGCCGTGCCAACACCTCGGTTTGCGTGCCGCGTTGTCTAAAAAAATGCGCACGCCAACCGGACTCCAAAACCAACAAATAAATAGTCCATTCTTAGCAATTTCGCGCGCTGAGTCCAAAAACGATGTCCATTTCTCCAAATTCTCATCCGAAAATTGCGGAGCGCCCCCGGATAGCCCACTTGATCCGATTTTCCGCGCCGGGTCCAATTCTGAAGTCCATTTTGCCAAATTCCAACTCTAAAAATTGCCGAAGGCATCCGGAAAGGTGTTCCTTGGTCCAAACTTCGCACTGAGTCCAATTTTAATATCCATTGCGCGCAAAACCACTTCTAGGCATTCGACGGGGCCATCTGATCACCCACGTGATCCATTTAAGCCCGAAGTCCCCCTCTTGTGTCCGAATTGTGCACAAACCCCGTCGACGCGCCACATAGGCCTCCAGAAGCTACAGAGGCAACAGTGATCCATAAGTGGGAATTCCGGGTCTTCACACCACCACCTTGCTCCGGCCATCTCTCCGGCCGGTCTCCGACGCACATGAGGTGAGCCCTCCACTTCTCTGACCCTACTGAGCATGGTACCCTCTTGATTTCCACTGTTGCATGTGTAGTTTATTAGATATGGCATAGTAGTAATTTTGGACTTTAGTGTTCATAGGCCAACTTTGTTCTTGGGCCTCGTGCTGGCCCAAGCCCGTGAGCACGAGCTTCGTCTTGTCGTTTCGGATGCGCCGAAACTTGCGGCGCTGTCCTTGGCTTCCTGGTTTGGAAGAACGAGTGAAAACAACGGTTAAAAAGGGGTATTTATAGCAATATTTCGATAGAGGAAATTATGTTTTGGTCCCTGTCGGCCCGAACATCAAAATTATGATGTTTAAGGACAGCAGGTGTAGTTGGACGATATTTGGATATTTTTATTTGACCGTTGGAGGGTCAGTGGATTTTTGGGAATTTCGGTTTAAGCCTAGTCTCGGCTAAGTTCCCCGTATCAGCGACATATTATTGTAGTGTTGCCGGGATGGGTATGGGTGAGTCTTGTTCTGATCACAGTTTCTGTTCAGGGCCCAGCGATTCAGCACCAGTCTAGTCTGGCGGGAGTTCGGGATCAGCCTACATTCGGGGGGCTTGTTCGACTGACTTCGAGGTGGGTTTTCTTTGAGACGTAGCATAGAGTTGGTATTGTTGGAAGGATATTAACTGCATGTTATCGGTACTAATGTTGACGGTCTCTATGATTTACGATATTACCCTGTATCTTGGTTACTATGCTCGAGGTTGCGACACGCGCACCCGCGGTCTGGCCACCGCAAAGGGTGCTCTTTTCCGGGAAAGCGGTCTCTGACCCGTGTAGACCCACGAGGTGACGTAGTGGGGGCCCCCGTAGGTGTGGGGTTTGAGGCTTCAAGGTGTGAGCGGTGCGATCCGTCGGGGTAGGTGCCCGACGAGGTCAGGTGCTCAAAGGTGTGAGCGGTGCGATCCATCGGGGTAGGTGCCCGACGAGGTCAGGTGTACAGGTGTTACAGGGGTTACAGGTATTACAGGTGTCACAGGTGTTCGCGTGTTACCTTTCCCTTTGAGCAGAGTGGTTGCTCCGGGTAGTCTTACAGTTGGGCTTGGTATTTTTCCTGCTTATTATTATTATCATTGTGTCGCTGACTACCCACTCCGTGACAGGTTCCTCCAGGGGTGAGAGGTAGACGACGGTGAGGCCGAGGCGGGAGTAGTCGGGCCATGGGGAGCCCTAGTCTGTACCTCCCTTACCTTTCCTTGCATTTCATTTGATACTGTAGGCTACTGTGTGGTTCTCGATACCCTCGTGGGGTCGGTGTGGATGTCGGAACTTTGCCCTTTGGATATGTGGATGTTTGAATTCTTATCTCTGTTCGGCCATTTTTTCAAAAAGAAAAAGAAAAGAAAAAAAGAATTGCGAAAACCATTTTCAAAACTTGAGTGTCGTGTGGGCACTGTTTTAAAAACTCTGTGGATTTATGGTTTATGAACTGTTTTAGAAATCTGGGTGCCGGGTGGGCACCACTTTTAAAATTGTGGATTTATCCTTTCAAATTGGTCGGCCTACAGAATAGTTCACCTGTATAAATGTGAGAACTATTGTGATTGAATAAACTACTATGGTAGCATGTTGTATTAGCCGCGACGCCGTGCATATACAGAGGAGACTCTGTCCGTTTGCAGGGTGATTCTGTGTATGCGGCGGGTCTGGGCACGCACCGGGGAAGAAGGAATTTCAAAAAAAAAAATTGACACGTAAAACAAATCCTTTTTCGTTGATTGTTTCCGCTGATTGAAACCCCCGGGGCGTGACAGATTAAGATGGTATCAGAGACTTTCTTTAATCACAACAGTCAGTGTCCGACATCCACGGAGATACCACACTTAGCTAAATGAATGAAATGTATAGGTCCCTTTTCGCGATAGTTGGTTGTGTGCTATGCTAGCGGAGTCGTGAGCTGACTTGGGTTGTGTGTATGTACGGGTTAAGTTGTTTTCCGGTTTAGCTCGGCTGTCGTGCTTGTGTAGTTGGGTGGTTTTGGAGGCTGGGGTCGAGGTCGGCAGCCACCGGGGTCTCGATGGTTGCTGGGAATCAATGGATTAAGCAACCAGCACGGGACACGGTGGGCCTGCTGACGGTGTTGATGCACTTGGTGCGGCTGTTAACACAGCTGATCGTGCGCCGGCTTTTGTTTTCCGAACCCCTTCCTCTGCCAACGTTCTGGTCGTCATTAGTAGCGGTGACTGGTGGTAGTGTAATCCGCTGTGGTTGTTAGAGGGTCTGCTGGGTTGTCGGTCGTGGGCAACCGGGTAGCCTCTCGTCTAGATTTGCACCTCCTAAACCTGCTAGTTTAGATTACAGCAGATGGTCGGCCGATTCGTTTTGCATCTTGGATAAGGTATGGGTGGGAATGGGGATTCTTCCCCTATGGTTGTTACCCATAGTTCGGCTCCTTGCTGTGGTCACTGCGATGGTTGTAGGAATCGTCATGGTGGGGTCTTGGGGTTCTCCTTTGGGTTGAGAAAAGAGACCACCGGGGCTAGCAAATCTTGTTCGTTTGGGCTCGTTTCTTTCTTTTAATTGAGTGGACCTAGAGCTTAGAATACTCCTAGTTGGGAATGTGATCGTTTGGTCTGGAGATATGCAGCTCGGTTCAGTGCAGGGTGCTTGGAGGGGCAATAGATTGGGACCGAGCGGTAGGGGTTAACCAGAGTGTCACACCCTTTCGGTGCCAAGACGGAAGTAGGACCGTATTTCTTGGTTTCTGTCGCCAGCTTTCCATGACCAAGGCATAATCGGGAGGGTTTTGGGTTACGAGACTACTAATAGCAAATGAAGTGTAGGTCAGCGGGGGTTATTGACTACATGACGCTCTGGCATTGGTTGCTTTCGGCTAGGATGCCCTGCATTTAGCTTTCTCTGTGGGGTAGACCTTGTTGTAGGTCGGATTGCCGAAACCTAACTTTAGTTTTGACCGTCGCCTCGGTAGAACGGACAGTCGGAGAGGACAATCCGGGGATGGTGGTTATGTCCCGAGCTAGTGGCCCGTGTTGGTGACGGGCGGAAGTAGTCCGTGTTGGTGACGGGTGGGTTCGTCGTTTTCAAAGGAGGATTACTTGTAGGCGGTGACCCGGCGAGTTGGATTGGCACATCCTGGAGTTTTTGTGGGGGTATTAGTGTGGCTTCCCCCTTTTGTTGCCGGGTTATGTTTTTGTGAATTTTAGAGCTGTCGGTTCAGGTTTTGTGGTAGGATTGGGGTACCTCGACGCATCGCGAGACTTTGGTTGCTGACTGCTCAGCACCGTCGGAGGTGGTCTGCGAACCGGTGGCGTCGTAACAGGGAGCTACAAGTCGGGGAGCAGGCTTACTCAGGTTGGCTTTGATCAAAAGAGAAGGACGGGACGGTAGGGTTACCGGGCGGGTTGAGCCGTCGGTAGTCTGAAATCTTGGGGCGGATTAGTCCGGTAGTTTTCCGTTCAGGGTACCACCAAGTTTCGCCAAGAGTTATGGGGCGTTTCGCGTGTAATTGCTTCGGAGGCAGGTTTTTGAACGCCCCAGCGGTGTTCTTGGGTATGATGAACGGAATGTTCAGACTCTTCTTGGATCAACTTGCGTACGGACGAGGAACGCCTACGGGTGCCCTTGCAGACTCTCAGGGATGAGAGAGGGTAGGCCAAACTCCAAAGGTGTGAGTTTGGGCATCGCGGGGAGAGTTAAGGCCGATACAACCAAGCAACTCAAGGAAACGATGCGTCCAATCAAGATCACTCCAGAAAGACAAGTGGAGCAGTCGATGCCTGGAGCGGTAAGGGTCAGACGGGAGAAATACCGGTAACCGCGATTACGCAGCTGGACGGATCAACAGCAGATTTTTGGTGGCTTAAATTGACAAGGGATGTAGCACAATTCGTGGCTCGCTTTTGGGTTGGTCATCGAGTAAAGGCCGAACATCAGCGCCCCGCGGGAAAACTGCAATCTCTCCTAGTGCCAGCGAGAAATGAGAAGATCACGAGGGGCGCAAAGCCAATGGGAAGCGCAAGTCAGTCATGTTTGGCCATTTATTTTTTTGCCCCTTTATTGGATTCCTGGCGTATTTAAGTTTCGAGGACGAAACTTCTTTTAAGGTGTGAGTGATGTAGCACTCGAGAAATTCAAGTGTGTTTGCGGGTAAGGAAGCAGATCTAAACCTTAGTGATTTGCATACCGGTGCGCGAATTGCACAATTTGCCGAAGCGCAACTTTCGTCTTTCCGATCCGAGTCTGATCTTGAAAATCTGAGGTCGCCAGTGCGACCGTCTCTTCGAATCGAGTGGAAATGGTATAGACCGTTTGCTGATCCGACGGTCGGATCGTCCGGAAATCAGCAAGAAAACTAGTGGGACCCACGACTTAAGTGAATAGTAAAATGAATAGTAACCCCTGATTTCGGTCCCCTCTCGAACGGTCGTTGGCCATTTCACTGTCCAAAATCCAAACCTAGCAGTATGAGTAGACGATTCTAGCTAATTTTGATGTTCTGAGCGCAATGGCGCTGACGGAATTTTCGTTTGACGATCCTAGTGTCTCGAGAAGCGTGCCATACTGTATAATTGTACAGTAATTGTGGACCGAGAATTTATCCGGGCATGTCGTCGAAAAGCAAAAATCGCTGCCTGATAAGTTTCGCCGAGCCGGACGTCGTGGCGAAGTCCATTTTTCGACTTGACGACACAAATGCCTCGAAAAGCGTGAAATACAGTGAAAATGCGACATTTTGCGCAATGCACCCTATATTTTATGCTCCGTTTTGTGTGTCGCTCCCTGGTGAGGGACCTAAGTATGAGACTAGTGTGCTGTGAAGGACTGGGCTCAAAATAGCGGTGTTGGAGGGACTAAATTGCAATTGTGCAACAATGCACTAATTTAGAACCTATTCGGGCTAGGGTTTCTTTTAAACCCTAACCCCGTAGCTCTCAGCCCAGCCGCCAGCTCCAACGACTCCACCCCCTCTGCCGCACTCCTCGAAGGTAGCGTACCGGCCGCCGCCGTCCCGTCGCCGGAGGAGAAGAAGAAACAAGAAGATATTATTCTTCTTGGGTTGGTGGGTGTTGGGAGCATCGGGCAGAGCACTGCCTGTGCCAAACCTCCTCTGGGTAGTCCTCTGTGTGGCCGCGACCGAGCCAAGGTGAAGCCGACGCCCGCCGCCGCCGTGCACCACCGCGGACCATCACCTTCTTCCTTGAAGTTTTCGGCGAGGTGAGCTTATGGAAAGGATTTCTCTTAAATGGGCTTTGGACCTTTGTATGGTGTTTCTGACATCGAGTGCATCCTCCCTGTGTAGTCCGAGCCGCCGCCGTGCACTAGGTTGCCGGCGGGAGCAACCTGTCGCCGGAAATCACTATTCCGGCCGATCACTAACGCCGCCGCCATCCGGCCATCAAGCTCAAGATCAGACCCGTTGGATCGACTCATCTCGACGACTGCAGCTCCTCCACGAAGTTAGAGGGCGATCGGACAAAGGTCGGGGCCGCACGGGCCAGCCCTAGAAACCGACTTTCCTCTACTTAGGTCGATCGCCGCCGTCCGGCGCCGCCGTGGCCTCCCGACGCCAGCCACCACTGCACCAAGCTCCGTGGCGTTGGGACAGAGCTTCTGGTCCAAGTTGCACCGGCCCGGAGCCACCCGGCCGGAATCCGCCATTAACGACCATTGGAGCTCCACCGAGCTCCGCCGCCGCGCCTCGCCGTCGCCTCCAGACCCCGGCCAACGGTGCAGGTAGGTCTATTTCATCATTTTAAGGTCAATGGTGGCCTTGCATGGCATCTTTAACGTCGGGTTTCCGATCTCTAGGATTTCACCCGAGTTCGGCTTCGATCTTCATCTACGGCCAACTTCGGCGATCTGGGCTCCGGCCACCCGTACAGGTAGGACCTAAACACTAATTAAAGGTCTCCATCAAGTTGTTCGAACCCCAGAGTCCTTGTAAATCGAGCTCTCTAATTTTGCACTCAAGGTGTTCGAGCTTAGGTTTGTCCGGTCATCTACCGCCTCCGGCCGCCGGCGCCAAGCCTGGCCGTGACCAAACATCTTCTGGAAGGGTCCGAGAACTAATGCTTGCTGTTGCCTCAGGTTTGAGCCTGGTCTGATCAGGAGTTGGCCAATCCGAGTTTTGGTCTTGTTTGGTGGTTGCCACCACCTTGCTCCGGCCATCTCTCCGGCCGGTCTCCGACGCACATGAGGTGAGCCCTCCACTTCTCTGACCCTACTGAGCATGGTACCCTCTTGATTTCCACTGTTGCATGTGTAGTTTATTAGATATGGCATAGTAGTAATTTTGGACTTTAGTGTTCATGGGCCAACTTTGTTCTTGGGCCTCGTGCTGGCCCAAGCACGTGAGCACGAGCTTCGTCTCGTCGTTTCGGACGCGCCGAAACTTACGGCGCTGTCCTTGGCTTCCTTGTCACGCCCCGGCGTCGAAACTGCGACCCGGGCTCGCCAACAGATCCGCCGCCCATACGGAAAGCCCCGTATAGACGAAGCGACTAACCTGCAAAAGATCAACTATACTATACAGATATCAGAGCTGAAAGTAAACTGCTAAAAAAGAAAATATACAACACGAAGCCCTCACCAAAAGTACATAAATCTCTCAAGCAGTAAAATAAAAGTACAACTCTATACCTCACTACAAAGTCTCTCAGCAAGAACTCACAAAAAGTAAGAGGTACATCTACTCTCTGGACGACGACTGGTAAGGATCTAGCTTGCGACTCCCTTACCTCGATCTGAAGAAGCAGCAACAGGAGCAGCAGGAACAGGAGTAGAAGTCCATGTGGAAAAATACACCACGACGGGTGTGAGAACTACGTCCCAAGTAGTTCTCAGTGGGTGCCGCCAACAAGCCCGACGGTCTGCCCACTAAGTCTACTAGAGGCATAAAGTAACAATAATATAATACTGAAATGAAGGGGCTGGGAAAGTAACTCTACAGCTACTATGCCTCTATCTAGATGCTCAAAGAGTGGAACAGATGGAAACATGATGCATCTACTAACTCACACAGTACAGTCACTCAATCTACACTGACTGCCCCATAGGGTCCAGTCAAACCTGCGCCCACCTACTGCCGCACATCCTCAACCGGACGGGTCTACCGTAGGGTGTCCGTGACTGCCAAAACTGGACCAGCCAGAGGGACGGCGTCGAAAAGTCGCTATACCACAGTGCAGACCACTCCGGACGTGGCACTCGAGGGGAGCGACCCCAACGAGGACAAGGGTATCCGCGCACTCTGTCGAGCTCAATATGGCTCATGCAGGCTATAGTCCAAACCACGATCAACAAGATCGACTAACAACACCAACGCTCACTCACAGGCAAGACCGACACCATATGGGTTCGGAAACCCGATAGGCCGGTGCTTAGAATCCTATCAAACAAGAACAGACCCTAGGCTCCGCCTATCAGAGTTCCCGACCCCTTATTGTTCGGGAACACAATAATCACGGTACAACACGCAGAAGACACCGACAGGGCCCGAAAGTCCCGGGAGACCTACACCTACAACCCTATCAAACAAGAACAGGTTCCAGGCTCAGCCCCCCGTGGCTTCCGTCCCGACAAAGGAACGGCCCCTAGAACCCACACCACTCGAATCCTTCGAGTGGGAAGATTTATAGGAAAAAGGTGACATTTGTTATTGAAAACCATTTTGATCTGGAAGAAATCCATATTTAATAATTTTAGTTCTTTTTAGAAAAACAGTTATAAAACAAGTGTTTTACCCAAACCCCGAAGGGCTGATGCCTTTGTCCAATCAAACAAGAACAGACTCCAGCAGCCCTTCGATGCTTGGAAGAAAACATTGGTAGACTAAAATCATGTGTATATCGAAAAGGGTTCTGGGTTCTAGGTCCGGCTAACACTAGTAAACTATTTCCACTAACACAGTGGCAACAACCCAAACAAGGGAAAACAAGACCTCCCGGGACCACCGCTTACCCCCAACGGTTCCCGGTACAGACAAGCAATCCACTACAGCTACCAGACTCCACTCTGCTCCCAAGCACGAGTGCAAACGCATCCCACACTAAAAAGAAGTCCCGACCGCTCAGCCCACTACCCGGGAGAGGATAACACTAAGTCCAGGATTGAAACATAAAGTGTGGATGTCTAAGCATAAATAACCCTAGCCCAAGTGAGGGTTTTCTACTGGTCTGGTTACACATGCAACATATGACAGGGGTGCTAGGTCAGGTTCCAAGAGAACAAATATTTAACAGGTGGTAGGAAGCAAAAGAGATCATACGATCATCAGATAATTACAAAGAATATTAACATTCACATTCTAGCATGCTACCCAGTCCAATCACTATCATGCATGATTCTATATCAATAGAATTAGAGCACAGTCCATAGATCCTGAAAGCAAGCCACCCACCTGAAGGTGCTAACTGTCCGGGGTCGCACAGCTGAGAAAACCAGGAAAATAATAACCCTATGTCCAACAGGTCCTGCACAGTCCACAATCCCTCCTGGGTACAACATAAGGCTACAGTTATACTTTAATCCCAAAATCTGCCAAGATTTACTACACTAAAAACACAGCCACAAGATGTGATTATTTCACCTGCTGAATGCACTCAAAAAATTCCAAATAAAATATCCCTGCAATCCTCGTGTCGATAGCTTCGAAACAAGTACCTGCACGCCCAATTCCGAGCACCGTAGGCCAAGTTACAAATTCCACAGTATCGGTGCGCAAAATCCCAAAACCATCCAACTGTAAACTTTTGTACAGATAAAAGGAAAAGTGTATACCTTCGGGAAGGTCTCCAAAAATTCCAAGAAAAATCCATGATGATCCTCGCGTCGAGTAGATGAAAAAAGTCTATAAGCACGTCCTGATCCGAGACTCGTGCGTGGAGATCTCCTCAAGAGAAGGTGCTTCCCTCACCAAAATCTCACAGCAAAAAGGGTCCCAGTGAGCATGAGAAAACTCCTCGAAAAACGCGAAATCTGAAAATATGCGAAAACCCAAAATCGTAGCCTCACCTGTTACGAATCCAGCAGCGAAGAAATCGCTCGAAAAGATCGTCGGAGTAGGTCGGGGGAGCTCGTACACCGAAGAGCGACGGAAGAAGCACCGAAGAAAGAACGTCGCGGCGAGCCAAGAAAATGAGAATCTCGAAAAGCATGCCCCCAAAAATCCCCAAACTCTTCAGATGGAAGCTTCACAGTGTGAGGATCAACTTTGGTGAAGAGCTCCCTACGGTTTGAGGCTCGGAAGTGCCCAAAAAAACGAAGAAGAAAGGATTTCGGGCTATTTATAGGCCGCAGAAAACAAATGGAAAAATTCCCATTTTGTCCCCACTTTCGGGCGCAGGGGAGTTTTCGGGCGGCTACAGTGTTGGGCCTGGCCCAACACTGTGCGCGCCCGAATTCTTCCCGTGCGGCCACGTAGCTCAGCAAACAGGCGGCAGCGGGCGGAGCTACTCAGCGGCGGCCACGTCGCGCGCCTCCCCGCCCGACACGCGTCCCGCACAGCGAACAGCTGTGCGGGGCGCGCCAAACGCCGCCACGTGTCCCTCCCCACGGTCAAAGCGTGTAGGTGACGCCCGCCAGTGGCAGGGCGACACGTGGCCCTGCCACTGTCGCGGTCACACGTGCGGGCAGGGCGCCGCCCTGGCCGCCTGCCACACACGCGCCCCGAGGTGCCCGTCCGCCATTCCGTGCGCCGCGCCTCGTGAGCCCGCGAATGGGGTGACGACACGTGTCCTGTGCACCTGGTCCACGCACCCAATTTAGGTTCTGTGGACCGCGCCGCGTGCACCGACCAACCGCGGGATGCCACGTGTCCCCCCGCCCCGGTCCATGCACCGCCGCGCAAACTCTGTAGACCGCGCCTCACGGGCCCGCCAATCAGGCGGCGCCACGTGTCCATGCGCCGGGTCCGTGCACCCAGCCGCGCCCCTCTGTGGACCGAGCGCTGCGGACCGTCCCAATCATGGGCCGCCACGTGGCAGCCGGCGGTCCACGGCCCCTCATTTGCACCGAAATTCAGCGAAAACTTCCGGGAGTCCGTTTTCGGGCATCCGGACTCAGAATCAAACAAGCAAATAGCCATTTTCAAGCGTTTTTCCGTGCTGAATACAAATCCAACCTCTGTTTGGCCCAACACCATTCCGAAAATTCGGCAAATGCAGCCGAAGGCCAATCCAGCTGTGGATATCACACAGGGTCCATCTGTGGCATCCCTTTGATGCACTATGGACCAGATACACCAACACTAGGTGTTCTACACCACGGTTCATGGGAGAAGCCACACGGGGATCAGGGTCACCACATTCCTGGTTTGGAAGAACGAGTAAAAACAGCGGTTAAAAAGGGGTATTTATAGCAATATTTCGATAGAGGAAATTATGTTTTGGTCCCTGTCGGCCCGAACATCAAAATTATGATGTTTAAGGACAGCAGGTGTAGTTGGACGATATTTGGATATTTTTGTTTGACCGTTGGAGGGTCAGTGGATTTTCGGGAATTTCGGTTTAAGCCTAGTCTCGGCTAAGTTCCCCGTATCAGCGACATATTATTGTAGTGTTGCCGGGATGGGTATGGGTGAGTCTTGTTCTGATCACAGTTTCTGTTCAGGGCCCAGCGATTCAGCACCAGTCTAGTCTGGCGGGAGTTCGGGATCAGCCTACATTCGGGGGGCTTGTTCGACTGACTTCGAGGTGGGTTTTCTTTGAGACTTAGCATAGAGTTGGTATTGTTGGAAGGATAATAACTGCATGTTATCGGTACTAATGCTGACGGTCTCAATGATTTACGATATTACCCTGTATCTTGGTTACTATGCTCGAGGTTGCGACACGCGCACCCGCGGTCTGGCCACCGCAAAGGGTGCTCTTTTCCGAGAAAGCGGTCTCTGACCCGTGTAGACCCACGAGGTGACGTAGTGGGGGCCCCCGTAGGTGTGGGGTTTGAGGCTTCTGTTACGGAATTTGAGTTGGCGTATTTTGTGAATTCGGTTAAGTCTTGAAGATTGAAGGTAAAGGAAGTTGGATCATATAACTCAATCTCAAGAAAGAAGAATTCAAAAGGATCAGGTATGTTTAACTTAATATCTTTGGTGATCCGAAAACTTCTTATAGCGTAGAAACACTTGGATGGATTTGTTATTGCATAAATATCAAAAACTGGACATGGGACATGTTCAGGATCCGGATCAGACTGTTCGATCCGGATCCCGAAGGTGGTTCGTTCATACACCAGTTCAATCCGGATCGTAGCTTCCCTTGATCCGGATCCCGAACACTGAGTTTACCATTTTGTTTGAACGATCCGGATCAGGCTTCGCAATCCGGATCCCGAACGTTGATGTTTGGTGAACTGTATGAACGATCTGGATCAAGCACTTCGATCCGGATCCCGAACCTTCATTTTTCTGGAATCTGTTTTTCTCGCTACTGCAATCCGGATCGCCGATCTCCGATCCGGATCGTCGTCATGTAAAAACTCCAGAAAAGGTTAGTTTTTGATTCTTATCACTTCCAAGGGTTTCTAACCTATAAATAGACCCTATGATTCTTTTTCTAGGGTTAGTCCAAAAAGAAGCCGTCATAATCAAATATCATCTTATACGGCCTAAGATCCACATATAGAGAAGAAAGGAAATAACTAGATTAATTCTATGTTTCTTCATCTATATTGATTAGTTTGATTCTAGGTTTTCATACTCACATTTTGAGTTGAATCAAACTAATGAATACTTAGATGGTATTTCCTATCTATCTTTGATCTAAGTATTCGGCGGATCATCACCACCCAAAAATAACGATTTACCCCAAAATCGGCGCGTGGACTCGCGTGGCCTTGTGGATTCAAGGTGCAACCGCTCTCATGGATTCGGAGCGAGGTACGTTCGTGGATTCGAAGCGTGCTACTGGGTGAAGATCGTGGATTCGGTCGGACGTCGTGGACTCGACGTTGGACGCCGTGGATTCGGCGTTGGACGCACATCGTGGATTCGAGGAGCGTCGTGGAGCGAGCGGAGAAGATCAACTAGGAGCGTATGGAAAAGGTTGAGTCGTCTGTGAGTACGGTATATCACCTTGTACGTGTTTAATTCTAGTGGATTTCACCGTGTTATCGGTCCCGTGGTTTTTTACTCCGGTTTGGAGTTTTCCACGTAAAAATCTCTGCGTGTTTTTTATTTTTCCGCATTGGGTTTTTATATCGCAAAGATTTTTGAGTGTTTATGGTTTACACCTATTCACCCCCCTCTAGGTGTTTTTTCCCCTATTTAGATCCTATTATTCATATAACCCAACAAGTGGTATCGGAGCGGGAATAGGGTTGTAAACAATGGTTGAAGGTGGAAACATCAACAGACCCCCGTTCTTTGATGGAACAAATTATGCGTACTGGAAAGTACGGATGAAAGCTTTTTTAATTTCCATCGACGAACGGGTGTGGCAATCAATTGAATTAGGATGGTCTAATCCAACTGAATTTATTGGTAATGTTCGCACCATCAAACCTAGGTCGAAATGGACCAAGGAAGAGATTGATATATCTTCTTACAATGGCAAGGGAATAAATGCTTTATTTAATGCCTTATCACAAACAGAGTTCTCTCGCGTCTCAGCATGTGAGACTGCGAAAGAAATCTAGGATGTTCTTCAAGTTACGCATGAGGGAACTAACCTTGTGAAGATTCAGAAACTGCAAATGCTTACGAGCAAGTTTGACTCTATTTTCATGGCAGAAAATGAATCGTTCACAGACTATTACACACGATTGCAAGACATCGTAAACTCATGTGCTAACTTGGGAGAGAAGATTCCAGAATTTAAAATTGTAAGAAAGATCTTAAGAACTCTTCCTGAAAGATTTCGTTCCAAGGTCACAGCCATTGAAACTATTAAACACCCGGACGAAATCCGTGTAGAAGAATTAGTTGGTTCTTTACAAACTTATGAAATGACATTTCCTACTAACTATTCTTCGGGAAAGGCATCCTCTTCTAAGTCTTCAGGTTATGCTTTGAAAACAACAAAAGAAGAAGACACGGATTCATCCTCCTCAGGCTGACTGACGGAGATTTTTAGGAGGACTTGAGAAAGCAGCCGCTTCCTTGGACGGAAGGACGTTTCGCCGAAATTTCG
>CM055070.1:30602288-30674782 GCA_029204045.2 Tillandsia leiboldiana | reverse complement strand
GGATGGAAAAGGTGGATCAGTGTGGAGATATGAAGGGAAAATAGAAAGGTAAAGTCAATGTAATTAAGATAACAGTGGAACATGGAATTAGAGTCAGTGTAACTCTAAGTTAATGGTGGAGCAGGAAAACAGAGTTTAGTTAACTCTAGGATTAAGTGAGGAATCAGAAATGTGGGATGAGATCCCCAGTTTAAAGAGTGATCAAATATAACCCTAGAAGGTCATAGGGTGTCTGGGCAAATGGATAATAACTTAACTTCAATTTGAGTTAAAGAGATAAAAGAAAATGTTATGAGTCCATGAGCTCTCTAGTTACCCGTGTGGCAAGACCCTGGGTAAGAGGTGAAAAAGTGATTAATAAGTAAGACAATCAAATTGCTCAAGATAGAGCTAAAATTGGTTAATAAAGCAAGACAAGCAAATGCTTAAGAAAGAGAATAAAAGAGATATAATGACGCCTTCGAATTTGAGACTCGTCAAGTGGAGCAGGACTCCCTGGGCAGTGACCCGTCGGACGAGGTACTTTCGAAGGGCTAAAAGTGAAAGCAAGGAGCTAAATGCTCAAAGAAAAGAGAAAGTGATTTGCCAGTGGCAAAAAGGGAGCTATAAGCTCGAATAAGAAAGGAAAGCAAGTGTTCAAAGGCAAAGAGGCTAAGAACTAATTAAAATGAAAAGAGAGAACATATAAAGATAAAACGGGCGACCTACGGTGAAACCAGCCCATGTTGGAGGTACGGGCAGTATCCCTCTCCCGGGTAGAGACCCGTTCGGGACGTTTCTTCCGTAGGACGGGGTAATACTTGCGGGTGTTATCGGCAACCTTAGAAATCTTATCTTATGGTAGCAGGACTACCGGGCTCGGGCCCGTTGGATAAGAATTTCTGAGGGTTAACTTGAACTAAAGCACCAGAATCTAAAGAATAAGAAAAATAGAGTGGCCAAGGTGGCCGGGTTAGTTGGACTCAGTATTCAGCGGCATAGTGGCCGAGTTGGTGCTTAGCAGCCTAGTGTGGCTAGACAGAGTAGTGCTGGGTAGATGGTTATACACAGATAGTGTAGTGATATGTTATATTGCATAGCTGCATTTTGATATTGAGGATTTAGTTTCCTAGCACTATTATTATTGCTTCCATTGGACCAAGTGGTGTAGGACACTTTTTCTCGGTGGTTGAACCCACTGGGAACTCTGTCAGGAGTTCTCACACCCCTTGGGTGACCCCCCCCCCCCACAGGTGCGGGTATGGATGCAGCGGACGAGACGGTTCAGAGGCAGACGGCGAGGTATGCGACAGGGGCAAGGGCCCAGCAGCATAGAGACCTAGAGGGTCTAGCAGAGGTATCCCATTTATGTATTTCTTGAGTGAACCTTGTAGTGAGGAATTTATGTAAAGGAAATGTAATAATTTATTTGCAAGTTCAGAAATGTAAAGTGTAGTAAGTTTAATTATGGTTCACTCCTGTATGCTTTCATTTCCGCATTAACTATTCATTATGAATGAAAGTTTTAAATTTATAGTGATTTTTAGTGCTCTGATATACAGCTTCCGCATACACTTGTTGTGTTATTATGGATGTTACCGTTCCTTTCGGGTGGAAAAATGTTTTACCCGATTGGCGGGTCTGTTTGCGTGCCCGAACCGTACAAATTGGCGGACTCGGGGCGTGACAGCACCAACCACTAACAGGATAATCATATAGTCCAAAATAAATATTCCAATCCACATGCAAGGTTAAACGCTAACATTCCATCCATACCAACACGTATAAGTCCCAACCACTATCAGGTATCCACAATAGTAATTTCCATATGATAGGCTCACAATTTATATCACTTAAGCATGCATGTCCAAATAAAGGGATCACTCTAATATTCCTAGTGAGCATGTCAAAATAGAGGTAAACAACAACCACCCACCTCGATCGCTAATTCCGAGTCAAAATAGTGCTCTCGCCCAAACCGATAAGCCGCCGAGATCGCTGTACAAAATTCCCAAAAGAACATACATAATTAACATACAATGCTCACACAAATCTGCCCCAAACACAACAGTCCACAGTTTCCCTATTTTTACCTGCGAGAAATGCCCGAAAAATTCCAAGAAAAATACTGTCACGATCCTCGCGACGAAACCCGTCGAAACGAGTATCTGCACGCTCAAAACCGAGTCTCCTACGGTGAGAAACAAATCCGACAAGGGAATCACCTCGAACTAAACTGCTCAAAAAACTGTAGCAATAACTTCTGTACACAGATATTTTTCACCTTCGAAAAATATTCAGAAAATTCCAAGAAAATTTGGGGATATTCCTCGTGATGTTTAGATGCAAACGCCTTTGAATCGCCCCAATCCGATGCCTGTGCGTGAAGATATCGCCAAAATACCGCACCGCTGTCCCAAAACTCCGCCCCAGAAATGAGGTCACAAGATGATCCAAAAACCCATGAAAATCTCGGAATGGGAAAAAACAGTAAACATGGGAAACGTAGCCCTACCTGTCGTGAAGCCAACGGCGCAAGAATCACAGAAAAAGGTGTTACGGAATTTGAGTTGGCGTAGTTTCGTGAAAGTCTCAAGTCTTGAAGATTGAAGGTGAAGAAAGTTGGATCATTTAACTCAATCTCAAGAAAGAAGAATTCAAAAGGATCAGGTATGTTTAACTAAAGATTTTGTGTGATCCGAATACTTCTTGTAGTGTAGAAACACTTGGAAGAATCTTTCATTGCATAAAAATCAAAAACTGGACTTGGGACATGTTCAGGATCCGGATCAGGTTGTTCGATCCGGATCCCGAAGGTGGTTCGTTCATACACCAGTTCAATCCGGATCGTAGTCTCTTGATCCGGATCCCGAACAGTGAGTTTACCATCTTCCTTGAACGATCCGGATCATGCTTCGCAATCCGGATCCCGAACGTTGATGTTTGGTGAACTGTATGAACGATCCGGATCAAGCACTTCGATCCGGATCCCGAACCTTCGTTTTTCTGGAACTGGCTGACTCGTTACGACGATCCGGATCACAGCTATCCGATCCGGATCGCCGTCCGTAAAATTTCCAGAAATGTTAGGTTTTTGATTCTTATCTCCTTCCTAGGGTTTCTAACCTATAAATACACCCTATGACTCTTTTTCTAGGGTGAATCCACATAGTCTTTAGCCGTCATTTTCATATCATTTTATACGGCTATAGATCCACATATAGAGAAGAAAGGAAATCATTAGAGAATACTCTATGTTTCTTCATCTATATTGATTAGTTTGATTCTAGGTTTTCATACTCACATCTTGAGTTGAATCAAACTAATGAATACTTAGATGGTATTTCCGATCTATCTTTGATCTAAGTATTCGGCGGATCATCACCACCCAAAACAACGATTTACCCCAAAAATCGGCGCGTGGATTCGCGTGTCCTTGTGGATTCAAGGTTCAACCGCTCTCGTGGATTCGGAGCGAGGCACGTTCGTGGATTCGAAGGGTGCTATTGGGTGAAGACCGTGGATTCGGTCGGACGTCGTGGATTCGACGTTGGACGCCGTGGATTCGGCGTTGGGCGCAGATCGTGGATTCGAGAAGCGTCGCGGAGCGAGCGGAGAAGATCCTCTAGGAGCGTATGGAAAAGGTTGAGTCGTAAGTGTGTACGGTAAATCACCTTGTACGTGTTTTAATTCTAGTGGATTTCTGCCGTGTTATCGGTCCCGTGGTTTTTTACTCCGGTGATGGAGTTTTCCACGTAAAAATCTTGCGTATTATTTTTATTTCCGCATTGGGTTTTATCGCAACGATTTTTGAGTGTTTATACGTTTACACCTATTCACCCCCCTCTAGGTGTTTTTTCCCCTATTTAGATCCGTATTACATATAACCCAACAAGTGGTATCAGAGCGGGAATAGGGTTGTAAACAATGGTTGAAGGTGGAAACATCAACCGACCCCCGTTCTTCGATGGAACAAATTATGCGTACTGGAAAGTACGGATGAAAGCCTTTTTAATTTCCATCGACGAACGGGTGTGGCAATCAATTGAATTAGGATGGTCTAATCCAACTGAATTAATGGTGATGTTCGCACCTTAAAACCTAGGTCGAAATGGACCAAGGAAGAGTTAGATTCATCTTCTTACAATGGCAAGGGAATTAATGCTATTTTTAATGCCTTATCTCAAACTGAATTCTCTCGCGTCTCGGCATGTGAGACTGCGAAAGAAATCTGGGATGTTCTTCAGGTTACACATGAGGGAACTAACCTCGTGAAGATTCAGAAACTGCAAATGCTTACGAGCAAGTTTGACTCTATCTTAATGGCAGAAAATGAATCTTTCACGGACTACTATACACGATTGCAAGACATCGTAAACTCATGTGCTAATCTGGGAGAGAAGATTCCAGAATTTAAGATTGTAAGAAAAATCTTAAGAACTCTTCCTGAACGATTTCGCCCAAAGGTTACTGCCATTGAAACTATTAAACACCCGGACGAAATACGTGTAGAAGAATTAGTTGGTTCATTACAAACTTATGAAATGACATTTACTACTAACAATTCTTCTGGAAAGGCATCCACTTCTAAGTCTTCAGGTTATGCGTTGAAAACAACTAAGGAAGAAGACGCGGATACATCCTCCTCAGACGATGACGAGAACCTTTCTATGGAGGAATTTGAGAAGCAGCTCGCTCTCTTGACAAGGAAGTTTCGCCGCAACTTTCGAAGGGGTAATTCAAGCAAATCTCCATCCTTCGGAAAGTCGAACAAAGGCAAGGGTACTTCAAGTTACAAGTCAAGAAAGCAAGAGAACTTCTCAAAGGATAAGAAAAGTTCAGAAGGACAACTACAATGCTTCAAATGTCGAGGCTACGGCCACATTGCAACGGAGTGTCCTAACAAGTATCCGGCAAAGAAGAAGGCGATGCAAGTCGTCACTTGGGATGACAACTCAACGTCAAATGAGTCGTCTTCGAGTGATGAAGAAAAGAGCTCCACCGCATTCCACGCGTCCGTATCTTCACCCTTCATGTGCTTTATGGCAAGTACATCTGAGTCGTTGTCCAACTCCACTGTTGAAAAGAACGCAACGGACAACGAATCGGATGATTCGGAAGGTGAAGATTTTGCTCTAGCCTACCACAGACTTTTGAGGGACTCAAAGAAAGTGGCTAAGCAAAACAAGAGTTTGAGAGGGAGAGTGCATGATCTCGAAGAAGAAGCAAAAAGAGCGACTTCTCTCTCAAACGCTCTTGAAGTGGAAAGGGAAAACCTGATAAAGGCAAATGCTTCCCTTCAAGAGTCCAATGAGCAACTTGAGAAGGAACATACAAATCTGGTGGATAACGCGAATCACTTCTCAAAGCTCTACAACGAGGCTCGACAGGATAACCTGGAAATGACAAAGACCATTTTCCAACTCAAGAATGACTTACAGCGATTCTCTTCAGGAAGGAGTAAGTTGGATAGACTTCTTGGTCTTGGTCAATCAAATAGGTTCGGCCTCGGATACACTCAAACTGGAAACAGTCCAAGTTCGAGTGAGACAGTTTTTGTGCCTCAGTCGGTATCTCCTCCTCCGACACCGGAATTCAAGACAAACAACGACAACAAACCTACTTCATCCTCTTTGGGATCGTCAAGATCTAAGGTATGTTTTCGTTGTGGTGTTTCAGGGCACATAAGAAGATATTGCAAGACGGGAGTCGAACGCTCATCTCAAGACCTCTTGCAACAACTACCAAAAAGGCTCCTCCCCGAAAATCAAAGCAAAACTTTTCAAATGAAAAGAGACTTGGTAGTTCATCGCGCAAGACGATTTCATCAAGGAACAACAATCGCTATAACAAGACGCCTTCACCTAGGCATATAACTTCACGACCATTACCGACGCACTCCAAAAGGGTTTGGGTGCGCAAAGGTGAAATTTTCCCTTGTCTTGTTTCCAATGTTTCCTTGCATGCATATGATAGTTCGTCTTGGTATCTGGATAGCGGGTGTTCCCGTCACATGACCGGTGACAAAAATAGTTTTCAAAATCTTGAGAAAATCTCCGGAGGACACGTTGTTTTCGGAGACGGTCGATCTTCCAAAATTGTTGGAAAAGGGACGGTAGCTATTCCAGATGGCCCGATTTTGAAAAACGTCTTATTTGTTGATGGCCTTAAGACTAACCTCATAAGCATAAGTCAACTTTGCGACAATGGTTTTTCAGTTAACTTTTCATCTGTTGAATGCGTTGTAACTGATAAGGACCATGTCTTCTTTCTAAAAGGGGTTAGATCTGAAAACAATTGTTATGTTGTTCCTAATAAATTTTCTGAAAATTGTAACTTAGCCGCTTTGAATAATGAAACTCTTTGGCATGAAAGGCTAGGTCACTTAAATTTTAAGGAACTTACTAGAATTTCAAACAAGGACGTGGTCAAGGGGGTTCCAAAGCTTTTATTTAAACAAAACATTGTGTGTGGTGGTTGCCAAAAGGGAAAACAGTCTAGGACTGCACACAAGAACTTGAACCACGTTGGTACAAAACGGCCCTTGGAACTTTTGCACATGGACTTAATGGGGCCGACCCGTCAACCATCTTTGGGAGGTAAATGGTACATTTTTTATTGGTTGATGATTTCTCTCGGTTTTCTTGGGTAGCATTTTTAAAGAGAAAGCTGATACGTTTGACTCTTTTCATGAGATTTGCCATCGTATTATGATTGAAAAGAATGAAAAGATCATTCGTGTTAGAAGTGATAGAGGTGGAGAATTCATAAATTCAAAATTCATTGATTTTTGCACTTCAAATGGAATTAAACATGAATTCTCGGCACCCTATACACCTCAGCAGAATGGTGTTGTTGAGCGCAAAAACAGGGTTGTTCAAGAGATGGCGCGTGTGATGCTTCATAGCCGGAATTTACCGCTACATTTTTGGGCTGAAGCTGTGAACACCGCTGTCTATGTCATTAATAGAGTTTACTTGCGCCCAGGAACTTTAAATACACCATATGAGCTGTGGTTTAGTAGAAAACCCAATATCAAATATTTTCGTATCTTCGGGAGTCGATGTTACATTTTACGTGACCGTGAAAATCTTGGAAAGTTCGACTCTCGAAGTGATGAAGGGATCTTTTTGGGTTATTCTACGAATAGCAGAGCATATCGAGTATTTAACATTGAATCTAAGACGATCGTAGAATCTATAAATGTTAAAGTAGATGAAGCTTTTCACTTTGAATCTGGAAAATCTACCCTCGATATCTCTCTAGATGATGATTCTCCTGCTAGTGCATCTTCTCATAATAATACTTCCAATATTAATGATGCATCTAATGGTTCTTCTAGTTTATCTGATGTGCAGGAATCATCTCATGTATCTCCGAGTACTCCGTTTCAACAAACGTTACGAATCTCCAAGGATCATCCGGAATCGAATATTATTGGAGATCCACAAGAAGGAGTCAGAACTCGGAGGCAGTTGGTTTGTGGATTCGCTTGCTACGTATCTTTAATCGAACCAAAGAACATAGATGAAGCTCTTCAGGATGACTACTGGATTAAAGCAATGCAGGAAGAGCTCCATCAATTTGAGCGAAACAAAGTCTGGGAATTAACGAAGCCTCCAAAGCAACACAATGTGATAGGTACCAAATGGATCTTCAAGAACAAGAAAAATGAGGATGGTACTATCATCAGGAACAAGGCACGATTAGTTGCTCAAGGCTACTCTCAAGTAGAAGGTATAGACTTTGACGAAACATTCGCCCCTGTAGCTAGACTCGAGTCCATTCGTATACTGTTTGCTATTGCTTGTCATTTTAAAATCAAATTATTTCAAATGGACGTTAAGAGCGCATTTCTAAATGGGTTTTTAAATGAGGAAGTTTATGTGGCTCAACCGAAAGGTTTTGTAGATCATAAACAACCTAACCATGTTTTTCGTTTGAAAAAGGCTCTTTACGGTCTGAAACAAGCACCGCGAGCATGGTACGAAAGGTTAACAAAGCACCTTTTGGAGAAGGGCTATACTCGAGGGGGAGCTGATAGGACTCTCTTTGTGAAGCATTATCAAAACAATTTCATTGTAGCACAAATCTATGTCGATGACATTGTATTTGGCGCAACAAGAGATAATGATGCTTCTAAATTCGCGGAGACCATGGAAAGCGAATTTGAGATGTCCATGATGGGCGAATTGACTTATTTTCTTGGATTGCAAATTAAACAAAATGATGAAGGTATTCACTTGAGTCAATCCAAGTATGCAATGGAGTTGGTCAAAAAGTTTGATCTAGAAAATTGTAAAGATTTTCCGACTCCAATGGGAACTAGCCACAAGGGACTTGGAAGTGAATCACATAGTGAGAATGTAGACGAGAAACTGTATCGAAGTATGATTGGAAGTCTACTTTACCTCACGGCTAGTCGCCCGGATATATCTTTTGGTGTTGGGATTTGCGCGAGATATCAATCAGCACCAAAGGAGGTTCACCTGAAAGCGGTGAAAAGGATCATCCGGTATATCAAAGGATCAATTAATTTCGGAATTTGGTATCCTATGGGAACAAGTTTGGATATTGTTGGATACTCAGATGCCGATTGGGCAGGATCAGTGGATGATCGGAAAAGCACGAGTGGTGCATGCTTCTATCTTGGCCATTGCCTTGTTGCATGGCACAGTAAAAAGCAGAACTGCATAGCACTCTCGACTGCCGAAGCGGAATACATTTCAGCTGGAAGTTGCTCAACTCAACTCATTTGGATGAAAAGCGTATTGAGCGACTTCCGCATTTCAGCATCTTCGGTAACAATTCTTTGTGACAACACAAGTGCAATTAACATTTCTAAAAACCCTGTGTTGCACTCTAGAACAAAACATATTGAACTTAGATATCATTTTCTTAGAGAGCTAGTTGAATCAAATACTCTTCAACTTTCATATATTTCAACTGAGGATCAATTAGCTGACATTCTAACAAAACCTTTGGATCAAAAACGTTTTATTCATTTACGAAAAGCAATTGGGATGCTTTCCTTGAAATAATCTTCTTTTTGAAATCTTTGCTTAGGATAGGTTTTGTATTTGTTTTTGTTTTGTTCATTATCTATGTTTGTACATAGGACATTAATTGAGCATAGATCATAATTGACTTTAATTGCATCTTTTCGCACATTTAGAAATTTATTATGCTTTTGCCATCATAATATTTCACTGTTGCAATGATCATTTATGTTAATTAAATCATCTTCTAAAGTGATCAAAGTCAATTTCTCTCTCTCTATGATCTCTTGGTATAGTCATTATCTTATTTGACTGCTTAGTCGAGTATGAAATCGAGATCAATATTTGGTTGAATACTTTATATCTTAAATAATTGATAGCCAATTGAGGGGGAGTCAAAGAAAAGGTAAAATGCTCAAAAGATGTGGAAAGAGTTACATCCCAATGAGGAGTGTGAAAACTACCACCACATGGAGGAAAGAGCTACCACCTCGGTCGTCCGAGTATTGTGTGCAGCTACCACATGTATACCAAGCATGGTTGTTCAAATTTTTGATTAAGTAAAATGCATGTTGAAATACTTGACTCTGTCAAATTTCAAGGTTGGTATAAGGTGGGTTTTTAAAGAAAGATGCTCAAAGAGCCACTCTCTTCAACAGATTGTCTAGATATATTATCTATTATATTTGGGATTTCAAACATCTATTGATCTTTGTATTTCATTTTCTTTACTGAATTGATGATTTGATAAATGTTGGGTTATATGTAATACGGATCTAAATAGGGGAAAAAACACCTAGAGGGGGGTGAATAGGTGTAAACGTATAAACACTCAAAAAATCGTTGCGATAAAACCCAATGCGGAAATAAAATAATACGCAAGATTTTTACGTGGAAAACTCCATCACCGGAGTAAAAAACCACGGGACCGATAACACGGCAGAAATCCACTAGAATTAAAACACGTACAAGGTGATTTACCGTACACACTTACGACTCAACCTTTTCCATACGCTCCTAGAGGATTCTTCTCCGCTCGCTCCGCGACGCTTCACGAATCCACGATCTGCCCCAACGCCGAATCCACGGCGGTCCAACGTCGAATCCACGCACGTCCGAACCGAATCCACGTCTTCACCCAATAGCACCCTTCGAATCCACGAACGTGCCTCGCTCCTGAATCCACGAGAGCGGTTGAACCTTGAATCCACAAGGACACGCGAATCCACGCGCCGATTTTTGGGGTAAATCGTTGTTTTGGGTGGTGAATGATCCGCCGAATACGTAGATCAAAGATAGATCGGAAATACCATCTAAGTATTCCATTAGTTTGATTCAACTCGAGATGTGAGTATGAAAACCTAGAATCAAACTAATCATATAGATGAAGAAACATAGAGTATTCTCTAATGATTTCCTTTCTTCTCTATATGTGGATCTATAGCCGTATAAATGGTCTATGAAATGACGGCTATAGACTACTGTGGATCCACCCTAGAAAAAGAGTCATAGGTGTATTTATAGGTTAGAAACCCTAGGAAGGAGATAAGAAACAAAAACCTAACATTTCTGGAAATTTTACGGACGGCGATCCGGATCGGACTAGCTAGGATCCGGATCGTCGTAACGAGACAGCCAGTTCCAGAAAAACAAAGGTTCGGGATCCGGATCGAAGTGCACGATCCGGAACGTTCATACAGTTTACCAAACATCAACGTTCGGGATCCGGATTGCGAAGCATGATCCGGATCGTTCAAGGAAAATGTAAACTCACTGTTCGGATCCGATCAAGAGACTACGATCCGGATTGAACTGGTGTATGAACGAACCACCTTCGGGATCCGGATCGAACAACCTGATCCGGATCCTGAACATGTCCCAAGTCCAGTTTTTTGATTTTTATGCAATGAAAGATTCTTCCAAGTGTTTCTACACTACAAGAAGTATTCGGATCACACAAAATATTTAGTTAAACATACCTGATCCTTTTGAATTCTTCTTTCTTGAGATTGAGTTAAATGATCCAACTTTCTTCACCTTCAATCTTCAAGACTTGAGACTTTCATGAAACTACGCCAACTCAAATTCCGTAACAATCTCCCCCTTTGGCGGTTTCGTGACAAAACATAGATCCACTAAAGAAAATTCAAAAAGATATTTTTGTTGCTATCACCATACAACAAAAATTTACAATGGAGATCCAAAAAATTTAAAACATGAGATAAACTCCTAAAACAGACTCTAGACTTAGACATCTGTACTCTCTGCACAAAGAAATCATTCTTGACAAAAAGAGATCGTTAGATACCTCAAGAATATTTAGCATATAAAACCTAGTACAGAGATAGAGTTTATCTAATCATTATGACATTTGAGAATTCAGATATGTAAGAGAATCAAAGTTAAAACCAACATATCTTCTATGCATTCAAAAACCAATGTCAAAATGTTAGTCCAACATCAACTTGTTAGTTATATTACATGCCCAAATAGTTAGTCGAATAGTTAGTCGAGACATGCAAACAATCACAAGATGAAAACCAAAAGTTGAAGTTGAGATCATACTTACCTTGATGTATACAAAAATCTTCATCCTCAAGATTTTCACAAACATTGTTCGAGTTCCCTTACCTTGATGTTCATTCACATCATCATTGTACCTTGATATTTCATCATTCAATTTCATCATTCATTGTTCAAAGTTCTCTCTAACTCTCTCCCCCTTTTTGTCACAAAACAAAGCCAAAATGTAGTTAAGACTACGAAATGTTAGGAGAGTGAAAAAGTTCTAGTAAAACGTAAAACCTGAGAACTAAGCTAAAGTAAGTATAAAACTAAATCCTAAAATCCAAAATCCTGCACAAAAAAGAAAAAGAAAAAAAAATGAGTCAAAAGTAATCAGTTGTCAGAATCTGAGTCTTCAGAGCTTGTGCAACCCATCTTAGAGAGTATTTTCGCATCCGCTTGTCCATTGAATTGATCTTCTTCGTTATGGTAATGTGAGCTGCCGTGGTAATCTCAAGCTCATTGGTAATTCTTTGTTGTTCCTTCAAAATTTGTTCTTGCTTAACAGATAGTCGCTGTTGTTCCTTGATAATCGATGTTATTGATGCTTCATCATCTGTGCTGGGTACTTGTCGAGATGGTGATGCGTTAGTGCTTGTACTGTGCTTCGTTCCGGATGCAGGAACTGGAGTGACATGCGGCAACTTATGGAGGGATTTGACAATGGTAGACTCATCTATCATGCTCAGACATTGATGATAAGTTGTTGAAGTAATGTCAACCTGAAATTTCTTTAAAATCCTCATTATAATCAAGGGAAATGGAATTCTCTCAGTGGGATGAGGATGCTCAACATATCGCGTCATTCTATTCCAGATAATGTACGGAATGTTGATATTCAATGCCGTTGCCTCTGATGGATGTCCTATAGAGATACAAGAACAACAACCGGTCCCATCTCACAACCTTTGTCTGCATATTTAGAAGTATATTGTAACATGTGATGAAATTTAAGAAGCGATATTCAAGACGAAGTTCTTTAGACCGAACAGATTTTTCGGTTGATTGTGTTCCCTCGAGACAAATTCCCTCTATAACTTTTCGCCGTAATGTGTTTGTCAAATTTACCCCCTTCAAGTAGTGAACTCCTTTCTTGCTGGCTTCCATTCCCAAAACCCTCGCCAATCAATTCTGGAGTAATCTTAAACCTTGTGCCTTGGATATTCGTGTAGAACTCCATAGGACCGTTCTCAGACTCTCGAAGATGCCGTGCATTAGTATAGAAGGTCCTCACATGATGCAAACAGTAGCCAAGAGTTTCTGGGAAACGACATACTTGAATTAGGTTGGCTTGTTCAATCAGAAGACCAAATCCAGGGGAGTGACCTTGCAGAGCCTCAATGTTAACATGCCTTTCACCAATGCATTCGCGATGTGCAAAGGCTCGAAGACGATCAGTGTTAACGAATACTTCTTCCAAGCGATGTGGGGAGTCAGGGGCTATCGGCGTGTCAACATTAATGTCCTGTCGTAGCCCACGGCGTCTAGTTATTCTCTTTCTTTTCATGGAGATGGTTGGTGCTCCCACTGATGCTTTTCCTGGTTCCTTAGTTGCCTTTTCTTTTGATTAACAGACGCCTTTCTCCTTGAATCATCAGACGGTTCTTGTTCATACATTGAGTCATCATCATCCGTCAATGCCGCCCAGTCAATCTCATGACAATCTACCTCTGTGTCACTGACCTCGACAAATTCACCTTTTTGTTGGAGGTTCTTGGCTCTCTTCAGTTTATTTGTTGGGCGAGTGTGTACCATTGAGACCAGGAGAAGGATTAACCAAGAGAGTGCCATTGATCAAAGTGCTTGAGTTAAGAAGGTGTCCTGTGAAAACCAACTCAAGAACACAAAAATTCTTAGTTTTCAAAAATTGAAAAAAAATTATATCCAAAGAATCATTATCATGTAGAGAGACTAAGAATCAAATTAGTTTTGCAAAAGGACTTTTAAAAATAGATCAATTGCATGATTTTCGAAAATCCTTATTATATGCCCTAAACCGAAATTTTAGAAATCGAAAGCCTAAAAATCCGTTAATCAGGAGAATACCTAGCATATAATCAAAACTAATCTACCCAGAGTTCTTATTTCAAAAGAAATTTGATCAAAAACCATCGACAAACAAAGTTGATCCAAGAAATTCATCACGTTTGAGGAGGGAAAAGAGAAAAACGGTGAAAAACCGAGATTTTGATCAATAAAACTTACTTGGAACTGAAGAACTTGAGTTTGAAAGCTTCCAGGAAGGATGAAATCTAGAGAGAGAGGCTCTGGAAACTTTGGAACAAAAGATTGGAGTAAAGAAATCAAAAACCCCTTTCGTTCCTTATAAAACCTAGCCGCGATCCGGATCAGTTCATAACTGCGATCCGGATCGGCTACCCGCAGTGAGAAACTGCGTTCGGGATCCGGATCGGCAGATACAATCCGGATCGTCAACCCGTAGAAGAATTCCTACGTTCGGGATCCGGATCATCTAGCCCGATCCGGATCGGCCCCAACTTTTTCTTTAGAAAATTTCAGAGAAATTCAAGAAAAACCAGAAAAAGATTGTAAGCGCAAATGTGTATCAACTTTAAACAAAAATCATCGTTTCATACAACAAGAATTAGATTATGCCAAATCTATCAATAATATCCAAAAATGAAACGAAAATTTACAAAAATTAAATCCCTTAAAGTTGAACACCTTCAATCACATCTAACTTGATCTTATGAGTAATGCCTTTATCAAATCATCAATTCAGTAAAGAAAATGAAATACAAAGATCAATAGATGTTTGAAATCCCAAATATAATAGATAATGTATCTAGACAATCTGTTGAAGAGAGTGGCTCTTTGAGCATCTTTCATTAAAAACCCACCTTATACCAACCTTGAAATTTGACAGAGCCAAGTATTTCAACATGCATTTTACTTAATCAAAAATTTGAACAACCATGCTTGGTAAACATGTGGTAGCTGCACACAATACTCGGACGACCGAGGTGGTAGCTCTTTCCTCCATGTGGTGGTAGTTTTCACACTCCTCATTGGGATGTAACTCTTTCCACATCTTTTGAGCATTTTACCTTTTCTATGACTCCCCCTCAATTGGCTATCAATTATTTAAGATATAAAGTATTCAACCAAAAATTGATCTCGATTTCATACACGACTAAGCAGTCAAATAAGATAATGACTATACCAAGAGATCATAGAGAGAGAGAAATTGACTTTGATCACTTTAGAAGATGATTTAATTAACATAAATGATCATTTCAACAGTGAAATATTATGATGGCAAAAGCATAATAAATTTCTAAATGTGCGAAAAGATGCAATTAAAGTCAATTATGATCTATGCTCAATTAATGTCCTATGTACAAACATAGATAATGAACAAAACAAAAACAAATACAAAACCTATCCTAAGCAAAGATTTCAAAAAGAAGATTATTTCAAGGAAAGCATCCCAATTGCTTTTCGTAAATGAATAAAATGTTTTTGATCCAAAGGTTTTGTTAGAATGTCAGCTAATTGATCCTCAGTTGAAATATATGAAAGTTGAAGAGTATTCGATTCAACTAGCTCTCTAAGAAAATGATATCTAAGTTCAATATGTTTTGTTCTAGAGTGCAACACAGGGTTTTTAGAAATGTTAATAGCACTAGTGTTGTCACAAAGTATTGTTACGAAGATGCTGAAATGCGGAAGTCGCTCAGTACGCTTTTCATCCAAATGAGTTGAGTTGAGCAACTTCCAGCTGAAATGTATTCCGCTTCGGCAGTCGAGAGTGCTATGCAGTTCTGCTTTTTACTGTGCCATGCAACAAGGCAATGGCCAAGATAGAAGCATGCACCACTCGTGCTTTTCCGATCATCCACTGATCCTGCCCAATCGGCATCTGAGTATCCAACAATATCCAAACTTGTTCCCATAGGATACCAAATTCCGAAATTAATTGATCCTTTGATATACCGGATGATCCTTTTCACCGCTTTCAGGTGAACCTCCTTTGGTGCTGATTGATATCTCGCGCAAATCCCAACACCAAAAGATATATCCGGGCGACTAGCCGTGAGGTAAAGTAGACTTCCAATCATACTTCGATACAGTTTCTCGTCTACATTCTCACTATGTGATTCACTTCCAAGTCCCTTGTGGCTAGTTCCCATTGGAGTCGGAAAATCTTTACAATTTTCTAGATCAAACTTTTTGACCAACTCCATTGCATACTTGGATTGACTCAAGTGAATACCTTCATCATTTTGTTTAATTTGCAATCCAAGAAAATAAGTCAATTCGCCCATCATGGACATCTCAAATTCGCTTTCCATGGTCTCCGCGAATTTAGAAGCATCGTTATCTCTTGTTGCGCCAAATACAATGTCATCGACATAGATTTGTGCTACAATGAAATTGCTTTGATAATGCTTCACAAAGAGAGTCCTATCAGCTCCCCCTCGAGTATAGCCCTTCTCCAAAAGGTGCTTTGTTAACCTTTCATACCATGCTCGCGGTGCTTGTTTTAGACCGTAAAGAGCCTTTTTCAAACGAAAAACATGGTTAGGTTGTTTATGATCTACAAAACCTTTCGGTTGAGCCACATAAACTTCCTCATTTAAAAACCCATTTAGAAATGCGCTCTTAACGTCCATTTGAAATAATTTGATTTTAAAATGACAAGCAATAGCGAATAGTATACGAATGGACTCGAGTCTAGCTACAGGGGCGAAGGTTTCATCAAAGTCTATACCTTCTACTTGAGAGTAGCCTTGAGCAACTAATCGTGCCTTGTTCCTTATGATAGTACCATCCTCATTTTTCTTGTTCTTGAAGATCCATTTGGTACCTATCACATTGTGTTGCTTTGGAGGCTTCGTTAATTCCCAGACTTTGTTTCGCTCAAATTGATGGAGCTCTTCCTGCATTGCTTTAATCCAGTAGTCATCCTGAAGAGCTTCATCTATGTTCTTTGGTTCGATTAAAGATACGTAGCAAGCGAATCCACAAACCAACTGCCTCCGAGTTCTGACTCCTTCTTGTGGATCTCCAATAATATTCGATTCCGGATGATCCTTGGAGATTCGTAACGTTTGTTGAAATGGAGTACTCGGAGATATATGAGATGATTCCTGCACATCAGATAAACTTGAAGAACCATTAGATGCATCATTAATATTGGAAGTATTATTATGAGAAGATGCACTAGTAGGAGAATCATCATCTAGAGAGATATCGAGGGTAGATTTTCAAGTTTCAAAGTGAAAAGCTTCATCTACTTTAACATTTATAGATTCTACGATCGTCTTAGATTCAATGTTAAATACTCGATATGCTCTGCTATTCGTAGAATAACCCAGAAAGATCCCTTCATCACTTCGAGAGTCGAACTTTCCAAGATTTTCACGGTCACGTAAAATGTAACATCGACTCCCGAAGACACGAAAATATTTGATATTGGGTTTTCTACTAAACCACAGCTCATATGGTGTATTTAAAGTTCCTGGGCGCAAGTAAACTCTATTAATGACATAGACAGCGGTGTTCACAGCTTCAGCCCAAAAATGTAGCGGTAAATTCCGGCTATGAAGCATCACACGCGCCATCTCTTGAACAACCCTGTTCTTGCGCTCAACAACACCATTCTGCTGAGGTGTATAGGGTGCCGAGAATTCATGTTTAATTCCATTTGAAGTGCAAAAATCAATGAATTTTGAATTTATGAATTCTCCACCTCTATCACTTCTAACACGAATGATCTTTTCATTCTTTTCAATCATAATACGATGGCAAATCTCATGAAAAGAGTCAAACGTATCGGCTTTCTCTTTTAAAAATGCTACCCAAGAAAACCGAGAGAAATCATCAACCAATAAAAAAATGTACCATTTACCTCCCAAAGATGGTTGACGAGTCGGCCAAAAGGAAAAAGAAGAAAAGAAAGTAGTATACATAAACTACACAAGATTTAATCGAAGAACGATTAAAGACAAGGAGGGGTTTCACCTTTGCATACCCAAACCTTTTGAGTTTTGGAGTATGTTGGCAATGGTTGAGAAGTTTTCCTTGATGAAGACGTCTTGCAAGATTGGTCTTTTTCTTTTGTCATCGTCTTGTTTGAAGTACTACCAATGTCCTTTTCTTTAGGAAAATCCTTCTTTGAGTTCCATGGAGTGAACTTGTTGGTAGCAGTTGCAAGATGTGGTTGATTTGATCTTTGAGCTCCAATCTTGCAATTTCTTCCAATGTGCCCTGCAGAATTACAACGAAAACATACCTTTGTGCTTGACGATTCTGAAGAGGATGAAGTAGGTTTGTTGTCGTTAGTTGTCATGATTTCCGGTGTCGGAGGAGGAGATACCGACTGTGGCACAAAGACTGTCCCAACCGAACTAAAATTGTCTTCAGTTCGATTGTATCCAAGGCCGAACTTGTTTGTTTGACCTAGACCAAGAAGTTTATCCAACTTACTCCTTCCTAAGGAAAATTGCTGTAAGTCATCCTTGAGTTGGCAAATGGTCTCTGTCATTTCCAATTTTTTCCCGTCGGGCCTCGCCGTAGAGCTTCAAGAAGTAGTTCGCTTTGTTCACCATATCTATATAGTTCTTCTCGAGTTGCTCATTGGACTCTTGAAGGGAAACATTTTCTTTTATCAGTTTATCCCTTTCCACTTCAAGATCGGTCGAGAGAGAAGTTACCCTTTTTACTTCTTCTTCGAGATCCTGCAATCTCCCTCTCAACCCCTTGTTTTGCTTAGCCGGTTTCTTTAAATCCCGTAAAGATCTGTGATAGGCTAGAGCAAATTCTTCACCTTCCGAATCATCCAATTCGTTGTCCGTAGCATTCTTTTAAACAGTGGAGTTGGACAACGACTCAGATGTATTTGCCATAAAGCACATGAAGGGTGAAGATACGGACGCGTGGAATGCGGTGGAGCTCTTTTCTTCATCACTCGAAGACGACTCATTTGACGTTGAGTTGTCATCCCAAGTGACGACTTGCATCGCCTTCTTCTTTGCCGGATACTTGTTAGGACATTCCGTTGCAATGTGGCCATAGCCTCGACATTTGAAGCATTGTAGTTGTCCTTCTGAACTTTTCTTATCTTTTGAGAAGTTCTCTTGCTTTCTTGACTTGTAACCTGAAGTACCCTTGCCTTTGTTCGACTTTCCGAAGGATGGAGATTTGCTTGAATTACCCCTTCGAAAGTTGCGGCGAAACTTCCTTGTCAAGAGAGCGAGCTGCTTCTCAAATTCCTCCATAGAAAGGTTCTCGTCATCGTCTGAGGAGGACGTATCCGCGTCTTCTTCCTTAGTTGTTTTCAACGCATAACCTGAAGACTTAGAAGTGGATGCCTTTCCAGAAGAATTGTTAGTAGTAAATGTCATTTCATAAGTTTGTAATGAACCAACTAATTCTTCTACACGTATTTCGTCCGGGTGTTTAATAGTTTCAATGGCAGTAACCTTTGGGCGAAATCGTTCAGGAAGAGTTCTTAAGATTTTTCTTACAATCTTAAATTCTGGAATCTTCTCTCCCAGATTAGCACATGAGTTTACGATGTCTTGCAATCGTGTATAGTAGTCCGTGAAAGATTCATTTTCTGCCATTAAGATAGAGTCAAACTTGCTCGTAAGCATTTGCAGTTTCTGAATCTTCATGAGGTTAGTTCCCTCATGTGTAACCTGAAGAACATCCCAGATTTCTTTCGCAGTCTCACATGCCGAGACGCGAGAGAATTCAGTTTGAGATAAGGCATTAAAAATAGCATTAATTCCCTTGCCATTGTAAGAAGATGAATCTAACTCTTCCTTGGTCCATTTCGACCTAGGTTTTAAGGTGCGAACATCACCATTAAATTCAGTTGGATTAGACCATCCTAATTCAATCGATTGCCACACCCGTTCGTCGATGGAAATTAAAAAGGCTTTCATCCGTACTTTCCAGTACGCATAATTTGTTCCATCGAAGAACGGGGGTCGGTTGATGTTTCCACCTTCAACCATTGTTTACAACCCTATTCCCGCTCTGATACCACTTGTTGGGTTATATGTAATACGGATCTAAATAGGGGAAAAAACACCTAGAGGGGGGTGAATAGGTGTAAACGCATAAACACTCAAAAAATCGTTGCGATAAAACCCAATGCGGAAATAAAAATAATACGCAAGATTTTTACGTGGAAAACTCCATCACCGGAGTAAAAAACCACGGGAACGATAACACGGCAGAAATCCACTAGAATTAAAACACGTACAAGGTGATTTACTGTACACACTTACGACTCAACCTTTTCCATACGCTCCTAGAGGATCTTCTCCGCTCGCTCCGCGACGCTTCTCGAATCCACGATCTGCGCCCAACGCCGAATCCACGGCGTCCAACGTCGAATCCACGACGTCCGACCGAATCCACGGTCTTCACCCAATAGCACCCTTCGAATCCACGAACGTGCCTCGCTCCGAATCCACGAGAGCGGTTGAACCTTGAATCCACAAGGACACGCGAATCCACGCGCCGATTTTTGGGGTAAATCGTTGTTTTGGGTGGTGATGATCCGCCGAATACTTAGATCAAAGATAGATCGGAAATACCATCTAAGTATTCATTAGTTTGATTCAACTCAAGATGTGAGTATGAAAACCTAGAATCAAACTAATCAATATAGATGAAGAAACATAGAGTATTCTCTAATGATTTCCTTTCTTCTCTATATGTGGATCTATAGCCGTATAAAATGATATATGAAAATGACGGCTATTGACTATGTGGATTCTCCGTAGAAAAAGAGTCATAGGGTGTATTTATAGGTTAGAAACCCTAGGAAGGAGATAAGAATCAAAAACCTAACATTTCTGGAAATTTTACGGACGGCGATCCGGATCGGACTAGCTGTGATCCGGATCGTCGTAACGAGTCAGCCAGTTCCAGAAAAACGAAGGTTCGGGATCCGGATCGAAGTGCATGATCCGGATCGTTCATACAGTTTACCAAACATCAACGTTCGGGATCCGGATTGCGAAGCATGATCCGGATCGTTCAAGGAAAAAGGTAAACTCACTGTTCGGGATCCGGATCAAGAGACTACGATCCGGATTGAACTGGTGTATGAACGAACCACCTTCGGGATTCGGATCGAACAACCTGATCCGGATCCTGAACATGTCCCAAGTCCAGTTTTTGATTTTTATGCAATGAAAGATTCTTCCAAGTGTTTCTACACTACAAGAAGTATTCGGATCACACAAAATCTTTAGTTAAACATACCTGATCCTTTTGAATTCTTCTTTCTTGAGATTGAGTTAAATGATCCAACTTTCTTCACCTTCAATCTTCAAGACTTGAGACTTTCACGAAACTACGCCAACTCAAATTCCGTAACAAAGGACACATACATTACCCATAGTACATACTACACACATCATCACCACCACTAATACATTTACAAAAACCACAGTACACATCCTGCACACATAACATAATAACACACTTATACCAATCCATCTCTCCCAACATTACGTCCATTACTCACAGCACACAAAGCATACCAGCTCTCCAACTCCACCTAAACATAACACCCCACTGTCCAAACTGCTGAAGTAAAGACCGCATACCGCGCACTCGATCTGAGCTCCGCGTGGCACTTCGCCGAAGTCCGCGCAAACCGACGGTGTCCTGAGAGAGCAAAAGAAATAAAAGCCGCGTCAAAACGGTCAACAAAAGTCCACGCGACACCCGAGCTACCCACGGCCTCGGCGTACGCGCACGCGGCCCACCGGCAGTCGAAAACGCCGCTCGCCCACGCGAGAAATGCCATGCTTGCATCGCTGCGCGCGGCGCTGCCGCTGCTGCCGCTGTGCCGTCCGGGCCCGCCGCGCGGCGCCTGGGCCCGCCGCGCGGCCTGCTGCGCGCCGTGCACAGCGCGCGGTGCGCATCGCGCGCCCGCCACGCGCTGCCGCTGCGCGCAGCGCGCTGCCGCTGCGCGCTGTGCACCGCGCGCGGTGCGCAGCACGCGCCCGCTGCACGCGGTGCGCAGCGTGCCCGCATGCGCGCCCTGCGCACTCCCCCAGCCAGCGGCCACCTGCGGTTCCTCCACGGCCAGCAAGCCCCGGCAACCACAAAACACAACAAAAAAATCCAAAGAAAAGAGCAACTCGATAGAAGAAAAAAAAACTGCACTTACCTCCTTCACAAAACCGTCGCGCACGCCGCTTGCCGCGTTCACCGCTCGGCCCTCACGGCTCTAGGAGGGAGTTCCAACATCAAGCTCAATCCTCATTCTCTTTTCTTCTCTTCCTTCTTCTTCTTTCTTTCTCTCTTCCTCCATTTCCTCTGCTCACCTCATTTTCCTCTGTTTCCTAGCAGGGGAGAGGGTGATGTGGCGTGTAATTAATTAAGGTGGCCTCAAGTGGGAGGTAGTAGGTGAGGGCATTAATTAGACCTCCAACTCATAAAAAAAAGAATATCTCAAACCCCTTAAAAGAAAACTCATCTCTTACTTTACAATAGCCATAAATCAATATTTAAATAAATTAATCAAGTACTCTAATTAATGCCCACTCCAAGTCACTTTTTGCCCTCGGGTCCTCCGCGTCAGTCCGGGACCTATCGAACTCCGCTGTAAACATAAAATACACCTGTTTCAAGTATTTCCAAATTTTTCTGCACTCCACTGTGAAGTCGAGGCTTCCCCGAAGCCAATCCTCTAACGGCGGACAATGCCCGGAAAACCCCGAATCAACCTGGGGCTTCCGCGAAGATCCGAGTCGACCCGAACTCATCTGTAAACACATATGGGACACGCTCGAGGCAATTTATACGCACCACGCCATCTTGCGAGGTTGGTGCGCTAATCCGAAATCCCGGTATTCTACATATGTGGCGCGTCGGCGGGGTTTGTGCACAATTTGGACACAACTGGGGGACTTCGGGCTTAAATGGATCACGTGGGTGATCAGATGACCCCGTCGAATGTTTTGAAGTGGTTTCGCGCGCAAGGGATATTAAAATTGGGCTCAGCGCGAAGTTTGGACAAAGGAACACCTTTCCGGATGCCTTCGGCATTTTTTAGAGTTGGAATTTGGCAAATTGGACTTCGGATTTGGATTCAGCGCGCGAAAATGATGAAATTGGACTATTCACTTGTATTTTTCGGAGTCCGGATGATTCGGCACGTTTTTCGAGGCAAGGGTATTGTTCCGGCACCGGCGGCGCCGGCAGCGGCGGAGCGTGGCGGGGCAGGCGCGGGCAGGTGCGCGGTCCACCGCGGAGGCGTGAACCGGGCGTGGGCCACGTGGCGGTTCCCGGTTGGGCTGGCACAGCGGGCGCGGTCCACGGGAAATGCGGGTGTACGGTGGACCGGTGGGGGGACACGTGGCGCCCACCGGTTGGCCGGTCCACGTGCACTCGGTCCACGGAGCAGGTACGGCCGCCTCGGGGCGCTTGCCTGGCAGGGGGCGCAGGCGGCGCTGGCAGCGCGCACGTGGGCGCGGCAGCGATGTGTTGACCAAGTGGCTGCCACGTGTCGATCCCTCGTTGGTCCACGTGTCGTTCGGTGGGATGCCGGTTTTGCTGTCGCCTGTTTGGCGGGCGACGTGGAGGCCCAGGGGAGTTTCGGGCTGCTACAGTGCGCGCCCAGGGGAGATTCGGGCTGCTACAGTACGCGCCCGAAAGTCCCTTGCGCCCGGAAATCGGGACACATCCGGTATTTTGTGATTTGTTTCTGGAGCCTATAAAAGCGATCCGAGCTTCCTTCTTTCCCCTTTTTCCGGCATTTCCGAGCCTCCTCTCGCCATGGCGCCCTCAGCAAAGATGATCCCCGAGCTATGCTGCATCCATCTGCAAAGTTTTGAGATTTTTGGTGGCACGCTTATCGAGGTTTCCATTTTTACGGCGCGGCGCGACGCTCGTCCATTTGGGTTCCCCTTCGTCGCGTTTCGGTGCGCGAGCTCCCCCGGCCTACTCCGACCACCTTTTCGAGCGATTTCTTCGCCGCTGGATCCGCGACGGACAGATCTACGATCTAGGTATCTTTAGCTTTCCCTCATTTCGTGCTTTTCGAGGTGTTTGTTCGAGCTCACTCTGACCCCATTTCTGTGATGGAGATTTGGACAGCGGCGTGGTTTTTCAGCGATATCTCCGCAACCGGGCATCGGATGGCGACGTGCTTATAGACTTTTTTCATCTACTCGACGCGAGGATTGTCATAGTATTTTTATTGGATTTTTCTAAGGCTTGCCTGAAGGTACTCGTTTCGAAGGTATCGACGCGAGGAACGCGACAGTAATTTTGTTGGATTTTTCAGAATCCATTCTGCAGGTGAAAACTGCACATCTTCGGGGCTGTTTTCTGATGTTGTATACTTGGAATATTTTTGAAATAAAAGTGTAATGTTGGACCTTAATGTTGTACCCAGGGGTGTTTACAAGTGTTGCTGGACCCGATGGATCTGTAGGCTTTGATTTCGGGGTACTTTTAGTTGTTTGGAGCCAAGGCGTTCGCGACATGTACCGAGGGTGCAATTTTGGCAGATTTTGGATCGTGAGCGTCTGCACACTTCACCGACTTCAGGTTTGCCTTGGTTTAAGCACTTCAGGTGGGTAAACTTAGTAATGGTAACTGTTTAAGGGTTTATATGCATATTATGCCTTATGGGAGGTGTAGTAGTGGATGTTCATGTATGGTTTAGATAAGTGCACTTGTGGGGAGGTCACCCTCTATGATTGATAGCATGCCTAATTTAACGTGCAACCAATATGAGCGAGAGGTAAGCATGGAAACGGCCTAGATCATGTGGATTGATGTTTACCTGATAATGGTACATGCTTGTTGTACTAGAGACTTGGCATGCAATAGACAGATTATATTTATCCCACACTAGATGATATAGAGATTATACCTGTTTATTCAGTGTCCAATTTATGCGAGATTGGTATATCATAGTGGGAATATTGTAGTATGCTTTGCTACTATATGTTTTACCCTCTTTTATTGTTTCCAAGGACAAAAGCATGCTTGTATGGTCATGTAGTTAGGCCATCTTTTACTGCTGCACTACTTATTGGAACTTGACTTAGGAGGAACCATGCTTTTCCTTTCTCCTTCTTTGTTAGTCAAGTGGTCAGTGTTGCTCGGGTTCGAGCAGGGGTCTGGGTAGTGTAGTCGGGACTTGGTGTCTGGGACAGGTTGGATTAGTTGTGGGGCTTTGCGGCAACCGCGGATATTGGGCGGTTGACCGGATATTTATTTATGCATCAGATTGGGTATCAGATTTCTCTAGTGGACAGAGTTTCCCACTATTTGAGTACTTTTGCATCTGATTGAGGACCGGGGTCTTCTTTGGTGGTTGGGCTTTCCCACTTTGATCATAGTCATGATCTAGTCCTGCTATATAGAGATACTTGTGACACCCCCGGAATTTGGATTAGTCCTATATATAAATGATATAATAGGACTAAATCTCTAACCCGGCTATAGCATTTTGGATGGTAGCAAGATCCAAGAGGAACATGAGAGTTAAGCGTGCTAGAGCTAGAGTAGTTCTAGGATGGGTGACCCCCTGGGAAGTGGGGCGTCACAGTTGGTATCAGAGCCATTCACCAGCCGGAAATATGAGATGAGTCTCGGCTGAGCCAGGGTTATATAGCGGGTAGAGCGAGGCTCCCCGGCTAATGACCGTTGTGAGTGGAGTGCAGCTCCTCACAAGGTCGGCTAAGGCTAGCGAGACGAGTCTCACATCGCCTGGTGCTTGTGAGTGTGCTTGAGCCTGACGTGGACGTCAGGGCATAAAGGGGGGAAGAATGTGACACCCCCGGAATTTGGATTAGTCCTATATATAAATGATATAATAGGACTAAATCTCTAACCCGGCTATAGCATTTTGGATGGTAGCAAGATCCAAGAGGAACATGAGAGTTAAGCGTGCTAGAGCTAGAGTAGTTCTAGGATGGGTGACCCCCTGGGAAGTGGGGCGTCACAATACTTGTGCTACTTGTTACTGAGATACTTTGCTCATGTGGGTCGCTCCCCTCGAGCGCCGCTCTGGAGTAGGCTTTAGACCGTGTTGGGTTCCGGTCAGACCGTGTTGGGTTCCGGTCATTTGGACAGTGGAGATACTGAGTTCGTGAGATTGATGACAGAGCAGGCAGTACCGGGTTTTATACCGGTTCATTCGATTGGGTTTGTTCGGTCAGATACTTTTATTGTTGCACTCGTGTCAAGGGGACCGAGTGGAGACTTGTCACGCCCCGGGGGTTTCAATTAGCGGAAATAATCAACGAAAAAGGATTTGTTTTACGTGTCAATTTTTTTTTTGAAATTCCTTCTTCCCCGGTCCGTGCCCAGACCCGCCGCATATACAGAATCACCCTGCAAACGGACAGAGTCTCATCTGTATATGCACGGCGTCGCGGCTAATACAACATGCAACCATAGTAGTTTATTCAATCACAACAGTTCTCACATTTATACAGCTGAACTATTCTGTAGGCCGACCAATTTGAAAGGATAAATCCACAATTTTAAAAGCGGTGCCCACCCGGCACCCAGATTTCTAAAACAGTTCGTAAACCATAAATCCACAGAGTTTTTAAAACAGTGCCCACACGACACTCAAGTTTTGAAAACGGTTTTCGCAATTCTTTTTTTCTTTTCTTTTTCTTTTTGAAAAAACGGCCGAACAGAGATAAGAATTCAAACATCCACATATCCAAAGGGCAAAGTTCCGACATCCACACCGACCCCACGAGGGTATCGAGAACCACACAGTAGCCTACAGTATCAAATGAAATGCAAGGAAAGGTAAGGGAGATACAGACTAGGGCTCCCCACGGCCCGACTACTCCCGCCTCGGCCTCACCGTCGTCTACCTCTCACCCCTGGAGGAACCTGTCAAGGAGTGGGTAGTCAGCGACACAATGATAATAATAATAAGCAGGAAAAATACCAAACCCAACTGTAAGACTACCCGGAGCAACCACTCTGCTCAAAGCGAAAGGTAACACGCGAACACCTGTGACACCTGTAATACCTGTAACCCCTGTAACACCTGTACACCTGACCTCGTCGGGCACCTACCCCGACGGATCGCACCGCTCACACCTTGGAGCACCTGACCTCGTCGGGCACCTTCCCCGACGGATCACACCGCTCACACCTTGGAGCACCTGACCTCGTCGGGCACCTACCCCGACGGATCGCACCGCTCACACCTTGAAGCTGTTGGGTTATATGAATAATAGGATCTAAATAGGGGAAAAAACACCTAGAGGGGGGTGAATAGGTGTAAACCATAAACACTCAAAAATCTTTGCGATATAAAAACCCAATGCGGAAAAATAAATAACACACAAAGATTTTTACGTGGAAAACTCCAAACCGGAGTAAAAAACCACGGGACCGATAACACGGTGAAATCCACTAGAATTAAACACGTACAAGGTGATATACCGTACTCACAGACGACTCAACCTTTTCCATACGCTCCTAGTTGATCTTCTCCGCTCGCTCCACGACGCTCCTCGAATCCACGATGTGCGTCCAACGCCGAATCCACGGCGTCCAACGTCGAGTCCACGACATCCGACCGAATCCACGGTCTTCACCCAGTAGCACGCTTCGAATCCACGAACGTACCTCGCTCCGAATCCACGAGAGCGGTTGCACCTTGAATCCACAAGGCCACGCGAGTCCACGCGCCGATTTTGGGGTAAATCGTTGTTTTTGGGTGGTGATGATCCGCCGAATACTTAGATCAAAGATAGATAGGAAATACCATCTAAGTATTCATTAGTTTGATTCAACTCAAAATGTGAGTATGAAAACCTAGAATCAAACTAATCAATATAGATGAAGAAACATAGAATTAATCTAGTTATTTCCTTTCTTCTCTATATGTGGATCTTAGGCCGTATAAGATGATATTTGATTATGACGGCTTCTTTTTGGACTAACCCTAGAAAAAGAATCATAGGGTCTATTTATAGGTTAGAAACCCATGGAAGATGATAAGAATCAAAAACTAACCTTTTCTGGAGTTTTTACATGACGACGATCCGGATCGGAGATCGGCGATCCGGATTGCAGTAGCGAGAAAAACAGATTCCAGAAAAACGAAGGTTCGGGATCCGGATCGAAGTGCTTGATCCGGATCGTTCATACAGTTCACCAAACATCAACGTTCGGGATCCGGATTGCGAAGCCTGATCCGGATCGTTCAAACAAAATGGTAAACTCAGTGTTCGGGATCCGGATCAAGGGAAGCTACGATCCGGATTGAACTGGTGTATGAACGAACCACCTTCGGGATCCGGATCGAACAGTCTGATCCGGATCCTGAACATGTCCCATGTCCAGTTTTTGATATTTATGCAATAACAAATCCATCCAAGTGTTTTTACGCTATAAGAAGTATTCGGATCACCAAAGATATTAAGTTAAACATACCTGATCCTTTTGAATTCTTCTTTCTTGAGATTGAGTTATATGATCCAACTTCCTTTACCTTCAATCTTCAAGACTTAACCGAATTCACGAAATACGCCAACTCAAATTCCGTAACAATCTCCCCCTTTGGCGGTTTCGTGACAAAACATAGATCCACTCAAGAAAATTCAAAAAGATATTTTTGTTGCTATCACCATACAACAAAAATTTACAATGGAGATCCAAAATAAAATACATGAGTTAAACTCCTAAAACAGACTCTAGACTTAGACATCTGTACTCTCTGCAAAAGAAATCATTCTTGACAAAAGAAATCGTTAGATACCTCAAGAATTTTATATCATTCAAAAACCACATACAGAGATGAAGTTTATACTCATTTATACTTACCATGACATTTATACATTCAGATATGTAAATTGATCATAGTTAAAACACCAACATATCTTCTATGCAATCAAAAACCAAATGTCATGTTAGTGAACATCAACTTGTTAGTTATATTACATGCCCAAATAGTTAGTCGAATAGTTAGTCGAGGCATGCACTCAAACACAAATGAAAACCGAAAGTTGAAGTTCTACTTACCTTGTAAGTTGAGGTTATACTTACCTCTATAGTTTCAAGTTTCTCACAACCATTGTATCATTGTTTATACTATCTCCCCCTTTTTGTCACAGAAGTTAGCCAAAAAATTACCAAAATGGAGAGAATAGTGAACAGTTCAAGTACCACAAGTTTGAGAACTAAAACTTAAAACTAAAAATTAAAGACTTGCACAAAAAAGTTAAAAAAAAATAAAAATCTGCACAAGAGAAGGATTAGACAAACGATTCAAGCATCTGAATCTGAGTCATCCGAGGCGCTGTATCCCATTTTCGAGAACGTTTTCTGCATTAACTTCTTTATTGATGAGACCGTCTTGGTTAAATTTGATTTGGGATGTTGTGATTATCTCGATTTCTTCGGAGATTCGCCTCTGCTCTTTGGTGATTTGCTCTTGTTGAAAAGACAGGCGCTGTTGTTGCTTGAAAATCGAAGTTACCGATGCTTGATCATCCGCGCCGGGTGCTTGTTGAGACGGTGAGGCAGAGGTGCCGACACAAGGTTTCTTTCCAGTGGAGGGTGTCGGAGTAACATGTGGTAATTTGTGAAGTGACTTCACAATCGTTGACTCATCTATCATCCCCCAACAGTGTTGATATGATGTCGAGCTTATATCAATTTCAAACTTTTGCAAGATCCTCATGATGATTAATGGAAATGGAAGTCGCTCAGAAGGATGAGGATGCACAACATATCTTGACATTCTATTCCAAATTATGTAGGGGATGTTCATGTTCAAACCTACAGCCTCAGAGGGATGACCTATGAGATATAAGAACAGCATTCTATCCCATCTCACTAACTTGGTCTGCATGTTAGGAAGAATGTTGTAACATGTGATGAAATTAAGAAATCGGTACTCCAGTCGAAGATGTTTGGATTTTACACTTTTGCCATCAGCTGATTCAGTTCCTTCCAAACAAATTTTTCTTATCACGGTCTGCCACAAGGTATTCGTCAAACTTCTTCCCGTCAAATAGTTGATCCCCGATGTGTTGGATTCCATTCCAAGGACTTCGCCGATTAATTGCGGAGTGATTTTAAGTTTCATCCCTTGGATATTTGTATAGAAATGCATTGAGCCACGTTCACCTTCTTGAAGATGTCTTGCATTCGTGTAAAAGGTTCTTACACGATACAAGCAATACCCAAGTAATTCAGGGAATCGGCAGACTTGGATGAGATTAGCTTGCTCAATTAAAGTTCACCGATACATTCACGATGTTCAAAAGCTCGAAGGCGATCAATGCTGACGAACACTCCTTCCACCCGAGGCGGGGAGTCAGGAACCATTGGCTTGCTAGCATTAGCCTCTCGTGCTTGTCCAAAGCGTCGAGCAAGTCGTTTCCTTTTTACCGAGACGGTCGGTGACGTCATAGGTGCTTTTCCTGTGTCAATGGGTGCCTTTCCTTTTGATCCATTTGAAGCCTTTTGTTCAGGTTTAACGGGCATTGATTCATCATCATTCATTAGCACGTCCCAGTCTACTTCATCATTATTTGCTTCAGTTTCCGAGTCACTAATCAGATCAAATTCACCTTTTCGTTGAAGTTTCTTGGCTCTTTTCAGTTTATTGGTTGCTCGAGTATGCACCATTGTGACTAACAGCAAGATGATCCATGAGAATTCCATAGCTGTGCGTGCTTTAAGAAGATTGAAATCCTGTGAAGAGCAACTCAAGAACACGAAAATTTTGTAAGTTTTCAAAAATTAGAGAAATTGTACCCAAACAATCATTATCGTGTAGAGAGACTAGGAATCAAATTAGTTTTGCAAAAGGAAATTTAAAAATAGATCAATTGCATGATTTTAGAAAATTCCCATTATATGCCCTAAAACTGAAATTTTTGAAATCGAAGACCAAAAATCCGTTTATCTTGAGAATACCTAGCATATAATCAAAACTAATCTACCCAGAGTTCTTATTTCAAAAGAAATTTGATCAAAAACCATCCACAAACGAAATTGATACAATAAATTCATCACGTTTTGAGGAGGAAAAAGAAAAACTGTGAAAAACCGAGATTTTGATCAATAAAACTTACTTGGAATTGAAGAACTTGAGTTTGAAAGCTTCCAAGATGGATGAAATCTAGAGAGAGAAGCTCTGGAAACTTTGGAACAAAAGATTGGAGTAAAAGAAATCAAAACTCTTTTGTTCTATATAAAACCCTAGCCGCGATCCGGATCAGTTCGTGATTACGATCCGGATCGGCTACCCGCAGTGAAAAACTGCGTTCGGGATCCGGATCGGCAGGTACAATCCGGATCGTCTACCCGCAGAAGACTATCTGCGTTCGGGATCCGGATCGGCAGGTCCAATCCGGATCGGCTTCAACTTTTTCTTTAGAAAATTTCAGAGAAATTCTAGAAAAACCAGAAAAAGATTGTAAGCATTTTTGTGTATCAACTTTAAACGAAAATCATCGTTTCACACAACAAGAAATAGATTATACCAAATCTATCAATAACATCCAACAAATGAAACGAAAATTTATAAAAATTAAATCCCTTAAAGTTGAACAACTTCAATTACATCTAACTTGATCTTATGAGTAATGCCTTTATCAAATCATCAATTCGGTAAAGAAAATGAAATACAAAGATCAATAGATGTCTAACATCCCAGATAAATTAGATAATATATCTAGTCAATTTATTGAAGAGAGTGGCTCTTTGAGCATCTTTCATTAAAAATCCCACCTTATACCAACCTTGAAATTTTGACAGAGTCAAGTATTTCAACATGCATTTTAATTAATCAAACTTGAAAAAACCTTGCTTGGTATACATGTGGTAGCTGCACACAGTACTCGGACGACCGAGGTGGTAGCTCTTTCCTCCATGTGGTGGTAGTTTTCACACTCCTCATTGGGATGTAACTCTTTCCACATCTTTTGAGCATAATACTTTTTCTTTGACTCCCCCTCAATTGGCTATCAATTATTTAAGATATAAAGTATTCAGCCAAATATTGATCTCGATTTCATACTCGACTAAACAGTCAAATAAAATAAAAACTATACCAAGAGATCATCGAGAGAGAAATTGATTTTGATCAAAACAAAGATGAGTTAATTGACATAAATGATCATTGCATCAAATGAAATATTATGATTTCTAAAGCATAATAGATTTCTAAATATATAAAAGGATGCAAGTAAAGTCAATAATACACATGCTCAATTAATGTACTATGTATAAACATAGATAATGAACAAAAACACAAAAACAAAACCTAACCTAAGCAAAAGTTTCAAAAAGAAGTTTATTTCAAGGAAAGCATTCCAATTGCTTTACGCAAATGAATAAAACGTTTTTGATCCAAAGGTTTTGTTAAAATGTCAGCTAATTGATCTTCAGTTGAAATGTAGGAAATTTGAAGAATATTTGATTCAACTAGCTCTCTAAGAAAATGATATCTAAGTTCAATGTGTTTTGTTCTAGAGTGCAACACAGGGTTTTTTGAAATGTTTATAGCACTTGTGTTGTCACATAAAACAGTTACTGAAGTTGCTGAAATCCGGAAGTCGCTCAACACGCTTTTCATCCAAATAAGTTGAGTTGAACAACTACCCGCTGAGATGTATTCCGCTTCGGCAGTCGAGAGTGCAATGCAGTTTTGCTTTTTACTATGCCATGCAACAAAACAATGGCCAAGATAAAAACATGCACCACTCGTACTTTTCCGATCATCCACAGATCCTGCCCAATCGGCATCTGAGTATCCAATAATATCTAGACTTGTTCCCATAGGATACCAAATTCCGAAGTTTACAGTTCCTTTGACGTACCGGATGATCCGTTTCACCGTTTTCAGGTGAACCTCCTTTGGTGCTGATTGATATCTCGCGCAAATCCCAACACTAAAGGATATATCCGGGCGACTAGCTGTGAGGTAAAGTAGACTTCCAATCATGCTGCGATAGAGTTTCTCGTCTACATTATCACTAAGAGATTCACTTCCTAATCCCTTATTGCTAGTTCCCATAGGAGTAGGAAAATCTTTAGAATCTTCTAATCCGAATTTCTTTACCAACTCCTTTGCGTACTTGGATTGACACAGATGGATGCCTTCATCATTTTGTTTCACTTGCAATCCAAGAAAGTATGTCAGTTCGCCCATCATAGACATCTCAAATTCGCTTTCCATGGTTTCTGCGAATTTAGAAGCATCATTATCCTTTGTTGCTCCAAACACAATGTCATCGACATAGATTTGTGCAACAATGAAGTTGTTTTGATAATGCTTCACAAAGAGAGTCCGATCTGCTCCCCCTCGAGTATAGCCCTTCTCCAAAAGGTGCTTTGTCAACCTTTCGTACCAAGCTCACGGTGCTTGTTTTAAACCGTAAAGAGCCTTTTTCAAACGAAAAACATGGTTAGGTAGTTTACAGTCTACAAAACCTTTCGGTTGAGCCACATAAACTTCCTCATTTAAAAACCCATTTAAAAACGCGCTCTTAACGTCCATTTGAAAGAGTTTTATTTTAAAGTGACAAGCAATAGCGAATAAGATACGAATGGACTCGAGTCTAGCTACAGGGGCGAACGTTTCATCAAAGTCTATACCTTCTATTTGAGAGTAGCCTTGAGCAACTAAACGTGCTTTGTTCCTGATGATGGTACCATCCTCATTTTTCTTGTTCTTGAAAATCCATTTAGTACCGATCACATTGTGTTGCTTCGGAGGCGTCGTTAATTCCCAGACTTTGTTGCGTTCAAAATGATGGAGCTCTTCCTGCATTGCTTCAATCCAGTAGTCATCCTGAAGAGCTTCATCGACATTCTTTGGTACGATCATGGAAACGTAACAGGCGAATCCACAAACCAACTGTCTCCGAGTTTTGACTCCTTCTAGTGGATCTCCAATGATGTTTGATTCAGGATGATCCTTGGAGATGCGTAACGTTTGTTGTAATGGAGTACTCGGAGGTACATGAGATGATTCCTGCACATCAGATAAACTTGAAAAACCATTAGATGCATCATTAATATTGGAAGTATTATCATGAGAAGATGCACTTACAGGAGTATCATCATCAAGAGAGATATCAGGGGTAGATTTATCAGATGCAAAGTGGAAAGCTTCATCTACTTTAACATTTATAGATTCTACGATCGTCTTAGATTCCAAGTTAAATACCCGATATGCTCTACTATTCGTAGAATACCCCAAGAAAATCCCTTCGTCACTTCGAGAGTCAAACTTTCCAAGATTTTCGCGGTCACGTAAGATGTAACAACGACTCCCGAAGATACGAAAATATTTGATGTTGGGTTTTCTGCAACACCATAGTTCATATGGTGTATTTAACGTTCCTGGGCACAAATACATTCTATTAATTACATAGACAGTGGTGTTCACAGCTTCAGCCCAAAAATATAACGGTAAATTCCGGCTATGAAGCATCACACGCGCCATCTCTTGAACAACCCTGTTTTTGCGCTCAACAACACCATTCTGTTGAGGTGTATAGGGTGCTGAGAATTCATGCTTAATGCCGTTGGAAGTGCAAAAATCAATGAATTTAGAGTTTATGAATTCTCCACCTCTATCACTTCTAACACAAATGATCTTTTCATTCTTTTCAATCATAATACGAAGGCAAATCTCGTGAAAAGAATCAAAAGTATCAGCTTTCTCTTTTAAAAATGCTACCCAAGAATACCGAGAGAAATCATCAACTAATAAGAAAATATATCATTTACCTCCCAAGGATGGTTGACGTGTTGGCCCAAAGAAAGAAAAATAGTCTACATAAACTACACAACATTTAATCGTAGAAAGATTAAAGACAAGGAAAGATTTCACCTTTGCATACCCAAACCTTTTGAGTTTTAGAGTATGTTGGCAATGGTTGAGAAATTTTCCTTGATGAAGACGTCTTGTATGATTGATCTTTGAGCTCCAATCTTGCAATTTCTTTCAATGTGCCCTGCAAAATTACAACGAAAACATACCTTAGTGCTTGACGATTCCGAGGAGGGTGAAGTAGGCTTGTTGTCGTTGCTTGTCGTGAATTCCGGTGTCGGAGGAGGAGATACCGACTGAGGCACAAAAACTGTCCCAACCGAACTAAAATTGTCTTCAGTTCGATTGTATCCGAGGCCGAACTTGTTTATTTGACCAAGACCAAGAAGCTTATCCAACTTACTCCTTCCTGATGAAAATCGCTGTAAGTCATCCTTGAGTTGGAGAATGGTCTCTGTCATTTCCAATTTTTCCTGTCGAGCCTCGCCGTTGAGCTTCAAGGAGTAATTCGCTTTGTTAACCATATCTATATAATTCTTCTCGAATTGCTCATTGGACTCTTGAAGGGAAACATTTGCTTTTATCAGATTATCCCATTCCACTTCAAGATCGGTCGAGAGAGAAGTTACCTTTTTTAGTTCTTCTTCGAGATCCTGCAATCTCCCTCTCAACCCCTTGTTTTGCTTAGCCAGTTTCTTTGAATCCCTCAAAAGTCTATGGTAGGGTAGAGCAAAATCTTCACCTTCCGAATCATCCGGTTCATTGTCCGTTGCATTCTTTTCAACAGTGGAGTTGGACAATGAGTCGGATGTACTTGCCATTAAGCACATGAAGGGTGAAGATGTGGACGCGTGGAACGCAGTTGCGTTGTCTTCTTCATCACTTGATGATGACTCATTTGACGATGAGGTGTCATTCCAAGTGACGGCTTGCATCGCCTTCTTCTTAGACGGATTCTTAGTTGGACATTCCGTTGAGATATGGCCGTACCCTCGGCACTTGAAGCATTGGACTTGTCCTTCTGTGCTTTTCTTATCCTTAGAAAAGCCTTCTTGCTTTCTTGACTTGTAACTTGAAGAACCCTTGCCTTTCTTCCACTTTCCGAAGGATGGAGTTTTTCTTGAATTACCCCTTCGAAAATTTCGGCGAAACTTCCTTGTCAAGAGAGCGAGCTGCTTCTCAAAGTCCTCCATAGATAAATTCTCGTCATCGCCTGAGGAGGATGAATCCGTGTCTTCTTCTTTTGTTGTTTTCAAAGCATAACCTGAAGACTTAGAAGAGGATGCCTTTCCCGAAGAATAGTTAGTAGGAAATGTCATTTCATAAGTTTGTAAAGAACCAACTAATTCTTCTACACGGATTTCGTCCGGGTGTTTAATAGTTTCAATGGCTGTGACCTTGGAACGAAATCTTTCAGGAAGAGTTCTTAAGATCTTTCTTACAATTTTAAATTCTGGAATCTTCTCTCCCAAGTTAGCACATGAGTTTACGATGTCTTGCAATCGTGTGTAATAGTCGGTGAACGATTCATTTTCTGCCATGAAAATAGAGTCAAACTTGCTCGTAAGCATTTGCAGTTTCTGAATCTTCACAAGGTTAGTTCCCTCATGCGTAACTTGAAGAACATCCTAGATTTCTTTCGCAGTCTCACATGCTGAGACGCGAGAGAACTCTGTTTGTGATAAGGCATTAAATAAAGCATTTATTCCCTTGCCATTGTAAGAAGATATATCAATCTCTTCCTTGGTCCATTTCGACCTAGGTTTGATGGTGCGAACATTACCAATAAATTCAGTTGGATTAGACCATCCTAATTCAATTGATTGCCACACCCGTTCGTCGATGGAAATTAAAAAAGGCTTTCATCCGTACTTTCCAGTACGCATAATTTGTTCCATCAAAGAACGGGGGTCTGTTGATGTTTCCACCTTCAACCATTGTTTACAACCCTATTCCCGCTCCGATACCACTTGTTGGGTTATATGAATAATAGTATCTAAATAGGGGAAAAAACACCTAGAGGGGGGTGAATAGGTGTAAACCATAAACACTCAAAAATCTTTGCGATATAAAAACCCAATGCGGAAAAATAAATAACACGCAGAGATTTTTACGTGGAAAACTCCAAACCGGAGTAAAAAACCACGGGACCGATAACACGGTGAAATCCACTAGAATTAAACACGTACAAGGTGATATACCGTACTCACAGACGACTCAACCTTTTCCATACGCTCCTAGTTGATCTTCTCCGCTCGCTCCACGACGCTTCTTGAATCCACGATGTGCGTCCAACGCCGAATCCACGGCGTCCAATGTCGAGTCCACGACGTCCGACCGAATCCACGGTCTTCACCCAGTAGCTCGCTTCGAATCCACGAACGTACCTCGCTCCGAATCCACGAGAGCGGTTGCACCTTGAATCCACAAGGCCACGCGAGTCCACGCGCCGATTTTGGGGTAAATCGTTGTTTTTTGGGTGGTGATGATCCGCCGAATACTTAGATTAGAAATAGATCGGAAATACCATCGATTGATTTGATTCTACTCAGAATATGAGTATAAAAAACCTAGAATCAAATCAATCAATATAGATGAAGAAACATAAGATTAAATCTAGTATTTCCTTTCTTCTCTATATGTGGATCTTAGGCCGTATATAAGATTATATTTTATTATGACGGCTATTTGGATTAACCCTAGAAAAAGAAACATAGGGTCTATTTATAGGTAGAAACCCTTGGAAGAAGATAAGGATCAAAAACTAACCTTTTCTGGAGTTTTTACATGACGACGATCCGGATCGGAGATCGGCGATTCGGATTGCAGTAGCGAGAAGAACAGTTTCCAGAAAAGCGAAGGTTCAGGATCCGGATCGAAGTGCTTGATCCGGATCGTTCATACAGTTCACCAAACATCAACGTTCGGGATCCGGATTGCGAAGCCTGATCCGGATCGTTCAAATAAAATGGTAAACTCAGTGTTCGGGATCCGGATCAAGGGAAGCTACGATCCGGATTGAACTGGTGTATGAACAAACCACCTTCGGGATCCGGATTGAACAGTCTGATCCGGATCCTGAACATGTCCCATGTCTAGTTTTTGATATTTATGCAATAACAAATCCATCCAAGTGTTTCTACGCTATAAGAAGTATTCGGATCACCAAAGATATTAAGTTAAACATACCTGATCCTTTTGAATTCTTCTTTCTTGAGATTGAGTTGTATGATCCAACTTCCTTTACCTTCAATCTTCAAGACTTAATCGAATTCACGAAATACGCCAACTCAAATTCCGTAACACATCTTTGGGAGGTAAATGGTATATTTTTCTTTTGGATGATGATTTCTCTAGGTATTCATGGGTAACTTTTTTAAAAGAGAAAGCGGATACTTTCGACTCTTTTCATGAGGTTTGTCATCATATTATGAATGAAAGAAATGAAAAGATCGTTCGTATTCGAAGTGATAGAGGTGGAGAATTCATTAATTCTAAATTCATTGATTTTTGCACTTCCAATGGCTTAAAACATGAATTCTCAGCACCCTATACACCTCAGCAGAATGGTGTAGTCGAGCGCAAAAACAGGGTTGTTCAAGAGATGGCGCGTGTGATGCTTCATAGCCGGAATTTACCGTTATATTTTTGGGCTGAAGCTGTGAACACCGCCGTCTATGTAATTAATCGAGTGTATTTGTGCCCGGGAACTTTAAATACACCATATGAGCTGTGGTTTTGTAGAAAACCAAATATCAAATATTTTCGTATCTTTGGGAGTCGTTGTTACATTTTACGTGACCGCGAAAATCTTGGAAAATTTGACTCTCGAAGTGACGAAGGGATTTTCATGGGTTATTCTACAAACAGTAGAGCATATCGGGTATTTAACTTGGAATCTAAAACGATGGTAGAATCTATAAATGTTAAAGTAGATGAAGCTTTTCACTTTGCATCTGATAAATCTACCCCTGATATGTCTCTAGATGATGATTCTCCTGCAAATGCATCTTCTCATAATAATTCTTCTGATAATGTTGATGCATCTAATGGTTCTTCAAGTTTATCTGATGTGCAGAAATTATCACATGTACCTCCGAGTACTCCGTTACCACAAACATTACGCATCTCCAAGGATCATCGGGAATCTAATATTATTGGAGACCCACAAGAAGGAGTCAGGACTCGGAGACAGTTGGTTTGTGGAGTCGCATGTTACGTCTCCATGTTAGAACCAAAGAACATTGATGAAGCTCTTCAGGATGACTACTGGATTGAAGCAATGCAGGAAGAGCTCCATCAGTTCGAACGAAACAAAGTCTGGGAATTAACGAAGCCTCCAAAGCAACACAACGTGATTGGTACTAAATGGATTTTCAAGAATAAGAAAAACGAGGATGGTACCATCATCAGGAACAAAGCACGTCTAGTTGCTCAAGGCTATTCACAAATTGAAGGTATAGACTTTGATGAAATGTTTGCCCCGGTAGCTAGACTCGAGTCAATTCGTATTTTATTTGCTATTGCTTGTCATTTTAAAATAAAACTCTTTCAAATGGACGTTAAGAGCGCTTTTTTTAAATGGGTTTTTAAACGAGAAAGTTTATGTGGCTCAACCGAAAGGTTTTGTAGACTATAAACAACCTAACCATGTTTTTCGTTTGAAAAAGGCTCTTTACGGTCTAAAACAAGCACCGCGAGCGTGGTACGAAAGGTTGACAAAGCACCTATTAGAAAAGGGCTATACTCGAGGGGGAGCAGACCGGACTCTCTTTGTGAAGCATTATCAGGATAACTTCATTGTGGCACAAATCTATGTCGATGACATTGTATTTGGGGCAACAAGAGATAATGATGCTTCTAAATTCGCGGAAACCATGGAAAGCGAATTTGAGATGTCAATGATGGGCGAACTGACGTACTTTCTTGGATTGCAAGTGAGACAAAATGATGATGGCATCCATTTGTGTCAATCCAAGTATGCAAGGGAGTTGGTGAAGAAATTCGATTTAGAAAACTCTAAAGATTTTCCGACTCCCATGGGAGCTAGCAACAAGGGATTAGGAAGTGAATCTCTTAGTGAAAGAGTAGACGAGAAGCTTTATCGCAGCATGATTGGAAGTCTACTCTACCTCACGGCTAGTCGCCCGGACATATCCTTTAGTGTTGGGATTTGCGCGAGATATCAATCAGCACCAAAGGAGGATCACCTGAAAGCGGTGAAAAGGATCATCCGGTATGTCAAAGGAACCGTGAACTTCGGAATTTGGTATCCTATGGGAACAAGTCTTGATATTGTAGGATATTCAGATGCCGATTGGGCAAGATCTGTGGATGATCGAAAGAGTACGAGTGGTGCATGTTTTTATCTTGGCCATTGCCTTGTTGCATGGCACAGTAAAAAGAAAAACTGCATTGCACTCTCAACTGTCGAAGCGGAATATATTTCAGCGAGTAGTTGTTCAACCCAACTCATTTGGATGAAAAGTGTGTTGAGCGACTTCCGAATTTCAGCAACTTCGGTAACAATTCTTTGTGACAACACAAGTGCTATAAATATTTCCAAAAACCCTGTGTTGCACTCAAGAACAAAACACATTTAACTTAGATATCATTTCTTAAGAGAGCTAGTTGAATCAAATATTCTTCAACTTTCCTACATTTCAACTGAGGATCAATTAGCTGACATCTTAACAAAACCTTTGGATCAAAAACGTTTTATTCATTTGCGTAAAGCAATTGGAATGCTTTCCTTGAAATAACTTCTCTTTGAAACCTTTGCTTAGGTTAGGTTTTGTTTTGTGTTTTTGTTCATTATCTATGTTTGTACATAGAACATTAATTGAGCATTAGTTATATTGACTTTAATTGCATCCTTTCATATAATTAGAAATTTATTATACTTTGGATATCATAACAATTCATTTGATGCAATGATCATTTATGTCAATTAAGTCATCTTTGTTTTGATCAAAGTCAATTTCTCTCTCAAATGATCTCTTGGTTTAGTTTTTATCTTATTTGACAATTGAGTCAAGTATGAAATTGAGATCAATTTTTGGTTGAATACTTTATATTTTAAATAATTGATAGCCAATTGAGGGGGAGTAAATAAAAATTGTTATGCTCAAAAGATGTGGAAAGAGTTACATCCCAATGAGGAGTGTGAAAACTATCACCACATGGAGGAAAGAGCTACCACCTCGGTCGTCCGAGTACTGTGTGCAGCTACCAAATGTATACCAAGCATGGTTTTTCAAGTTGATTAAATAAAATGCATTTTGAAATACTTGACTCTGTCAAATTTCAAGGTTGGTATAAGTTGGGAATTTTATTAAAAGATGCTCAAAGAGCCACTCTCTTCAGAAAATTGACTAGATACATTATCTAATATATTTGGGATTTCAAACATCTATTGATCTTGGTATTTCATTTTCCTTACCAAATTGATGATTTGATAAAGGCATTACTCATAAGATCGTGATAGATGTAATTGAACTTGTTCAACTTTAAGGGATTTAATTTTTTTAAATTTTCGTTTCAATTTTTGGATATTATTGATAGATTTTGTATAATCGATTTCTTTTAATATGAAACGATGATTTTCATTTAAAGTTGATACACACAAGTGCTTACAATCTTTTTCTGGATGTTCTGGGATTTTTCTGAATTTTTCTGAAGAAAAAGTTTGAAGCCGGTCCGAACTGGAGAATCCGATCCGGACCCCGAACGCAGGAATTCCTGCGGGTAGCCGATCCGGACTGTATTCTTGAGGCAGTCCGGACCGCGGCTAGGATTTTATATAGAACAAAAGGGTTTTGATTTCTTTTTACTTCAATCTTTTGTTTCTAAGTCTCCAGACCTTCTCTCTCTAGAAAACAATCGATTTGGAGCCTTCCCAACTCACGTTCTTCGAATCAAAGTAAGTTCTTTTGATCAAAAACTTGGTTTTTCACATTTTTTCATCTTTTTACTCAAAACATGAGAGAAATTCTGTATCTTTTTCGTTTGAGCTTGGTTTTTGGTCAAATTTCTTTTGAAATAAGAACTCTGGGTAGATTAGTTTTGATTATATGCTAGGTATTCTCTTGATTAACGGATTTTTAGGCTTCGATTTCTGAAAATTCGATTTTAGGGCATATAATAGGAATTTTTGAAAATCATCGGATTGATCTATTTTTAAAATTTTTTTTGCAAAACTAATTTGATTCCTAGTCTCTCTACATGATGATGATTGTTTGGGTACAATTTTTCCATTTTTGTGAAAATAAATAATTTTTGTCGTGTTTTTGAGTTGTTGCTCGCAGGACCTTCTTCTCAAACAATAGCCGAGATGGTGATCACTTGGGTAATCTTCCTTCTAACTGCTATGGTTCACGCTCGAACAACTAACAAGCCTAAGAGGGCTAGGAAAGCTCAAAAGGACTCAGATTCTGAATCAGAAACAGAATCAATTGACTGGGATGAACTCTTGGTGGAGGCCAATGTACCTACTGCCTCAAAAGGGAAAGCCCCTGCTGAAACCTCCAAGGTAAAGGCTTCGCCTACTGCTACTGAGAAAGGAAAAGCCCCAATGGAACCAAGTCCAGTCAAAACCAAGAGAAAAAGCATTGCAAGGAAAAGAGGGAGTGCTCGGGGTATTTCAATTGAAGAACTACTTGCAAGCCAACCTCCTCCACAAGACTTCATAAGCTCTGAGAGGATTAAGGACTTTGAGAAAAGAGAATGCATTGGCGAGCGACATGTAAATGTCAAAGCTTTAAAGGAGCGCTCTGCATTATTTGGAACACTTTTTGATCACGCGGGACTTGCACCGATTTGCAACTTCCCCGAATCTTCAGGATACTGTCTTCACTCTGTCAGGATGTTCTATCAGAATGGATCAAAGTTGATTGATCTTGATGACGGACAGAGAGAATTTCACACTATGGTCAGAAACATTAAGATCAAGGTCACTCCACAATTAATTGGAGAGGTGTTGGGGATGAAGGCACGGGCTGAAGGTACGCACTATCTAAAAGGTCATAGCTTCTCCACCAACTCATGGAGAGTAGTCGTTGATGGAATTTGTCTTCCAGACACTCAATCGACAGGAAATTTTGTTTTTTCAAGAGAACTTCGACCGGAATACCGATACTTGAACTTTATTGTTTGCTACAACATTCTTCCAAATATGCAAACAAAAGTTCTTCCATGGGATAGGATGTTATTCCTTTATCTTCTGGGAAATCCCACAGCGGCCTTGGGATCAAACTTCAACATTCCTTATCTCATCTGGTCGAGGATGGGGAGGTATGTGGACAATGCTCATCCTACAGAGAGACTTCCCTTCCCAATAATCATTATGCGGATTTTGAAAAAAATTCAATGTTGATACTTCTTCATCGACCTATATGCATAGTTTGGGAACAATCAATGAGACAACGGTCATAAAGTCCCTACCAACGAAACAAGATGAACCTCCCTCACCTCCTCTCAGGCGTAGACAATCAACTTCAGCAACGATAGCTTCAGTCCCACCAGCACCTGCAGCTCAACATCCACCTTCTTCACCTTCAGACGATGATGCTTCAGTTACTTCAATTTATAAAGAACAACAACGTCTCTCTTCCGAGCAAGAGCGCATGTCCAATGAGTTCATCGAAATGAAGGAAGAAATTCGCGGAGTTAAAAAGGAACAGGTGTCGATGAACAAGCGAATCAAGAAAATCTTTCAAAAACTGGGGTGCGTTAGTTCAGAGGACTCTGAGTAATGTTTATTCTAATCTTTAACCTTTCTTTTGCAGGTTTTAGTTTAGTTTTCCCACTTTCTGAACTTTTTAACTCTCCTTTTATTTTGTAATTTTGACTTATTTTGTGACAAAAAGGGGGAGAGAGAGACAAACAATGATCGAAAATGATCGTCTAATGGTTGTGAATTTTGAACAACTTTGAACTATGAAAGGTAAGTATGACTTCAACTTTGGTTTTATAATGTGTGATTGCATGCCTCGACTAACTATTTGACTAACTATTTGGGCATGTAATATAACTAACAAGTTGCTTGTTGACTAACAATTCTATGACATTTGGATTTTTAATGCTTAGAAGATATGTTGCTTTTTGATTGAGATCTTATTACATATCTGAATTTGTAAATGTCATGATGAGTATAAACTCTATCTCTGTGTTTGGTTTTGTATGCAAAAATTCTTGAGGTATCTAACGATCTCTTTTGTCAAGAATGTTTTCTTTTGCAGAGAGTACAGATGTCTAAGACTAGAGTCTGTTCTAGGAGTTTATCTCATGTATTTAATTTTATTTTGGATCTCCATTATAAATTTTTGTTGTATGGTGATAGCAACAAAAATATCTTTTTGAATTTTCTTGAGTGGATTTGTGTTTTGTCACGAAACCGCCAAAGGGGAAGATTGTTAAGGAATTTGTGTTGGCGTATTTCGTAAAAATGTTTAAGTCTTGAAGATTGAAGATGAAGAAGTTTGGATCATATACCTCAATCTCAAGAAAGAAGAATTCAAAAGGATCATGTACGTTTAACTAAATATTTTTGGTGATCCGAATACTTCTTATAGTGTAGAAACACTTGGATGAATTTTTAATTGCATAAAAATAAAAAACTGGACATACTACATGTTCAGAGTCCGGACGTGACATTACAGTCCGGACCCCGAACATAGGATAGTTCATGCGCAATTCCAGTCCGGACCTTGGTCACTTCAGTCCGGACCCCGAACGTGGAATTTGCAGGAATTGTATGAACAGTCCGGACCGTGGGAATTTCAGTCTGGACCCCGAAGGTATGTTTTTCTGGAAAAAGTCTGTTTCGTTACGACAGTCCGGACTGCCATAATTCCAGTCCGGACTGTCGTCCTGTAAAATTCCAGAAAAGGTCAGTTTTTGATTCTTATCCTCTTCCAACGGTTCCTAACCTATAAATAAACCCTACGATTCATTTTTAGGGTAATCCAAAATACGGTCAAAAAGAGAAAAATCCACATATAGAGAAGAAAGGAAATAACAAGATTAAATCTATGTTTCTTCATCTATATTGATTAATTTGATTCTAGGTTTTCATACTCAGATTTTGAGTAGAATCAAATTAATGAATACTTAGATGGTATTTCCGATCTATCTTTGATCTAAGTATTCGACGGATCATCACCACCCAAAAACAACGATTTTCCCAAAATCGGCGCGTGGACTCGAGTGGCCTTGTGGATTCAAGGTGCTACCGCTCTCGTGGATTCGGAGCGAGGTACGTTCGTGGATTCGAGACGTGCTACTGGGTGAAGACCGTGGATTTGGTTGGACGTCGTGGATTCGACGTTGGACGCCGTGGATTCGGCGTTGGACGCTAATCGTGGATTCGAGGAGCGTTGCGGAGCGAGCGGAGAAGATCTACTAGGAGCTTATGGAAAAAGGTCGAGTCGTGTGTGAGTACGGTATATCACCTTTGTACGTGTTATAATTCTAGTGGATTTCGCCGTGTTATCGGTCCCGTGGTTTTTTACTCCGGTTTTGGAGTTTTCCACGTAAAAATCTTGCGTGTTATATTTTCATTTCCGCATTGGGTTTTATTGCGCAACGATTTTTGAGTGTTTATTGTTTACACCTATTCACCCCCCTTCTAGGTGGTTTTTCCCCTATTTAGATCCATATTTTAACATAACCCAACACCCGTACCCTGGTGGTCCGGCCCCGCTCGGGTAGTCCAATCGTATGTAGCGTTTCTCTTTACTTGTGAATCTTAACGGTTAACTTCCTCTTCGCGACCTAGGTTCGGGCGCCTTTCGTGATCAAGAGTGGCCGTTGGGCAGATCGGTCGACACGATAAGGTGTGTACTCCCCTCTGTTTCTTCAGGATCACGGTAAAAGAAACTATGTCACGTATGGGAAAGCAACACTTCTATTTCAGGATTATGTCTAACCCCTGTCTACGTAAGCATGTTTACTACTAATCTCTGTAATAACTATGGATCGCTTCGGTTTATGATGAACACACTTACCATGTTATGAGCCCAAGGTTTGCTTGCACGCACACCAGCGGTTTGGCCACCGCACTGGTGTATTTTTCCGGAAAGATGGCATGTCGGCCCGTGTACCCCATGACTAGTGGTGATGGGGACCCCTCACGGCTGCTCAAGTACCGCACGAGCGTCGTGGAGGGGTATAGGCAAATCACGAGAGGCAGGTGCACTGATTACAATTGTTACAGGGGGGCCGTGGAATCTCAAGAGGAACGGGGGAAAGCTTGGAATCCCCGAGTGTTTTCGGTTTGCATGAAGTTTTATTCGTTATCTAGCATCTCATTCATGATATATCTAATCCTCGATAATGGTAGTGTTGCTGACTTCCACTGTTGTGACAGGTCAAGGGAAGGGTACGGGTCGTGGGTGAGGCCGCAATACGAGGATCCTGTTAACGCCGCAAAATAAAATTTGATGATTCTTTTATGTCCTTTCTTTCCCGTTTTATAACTGTGTGTGGGTGGGTGGCATGTAATTGTGTGTGGGTTACAACTGTGTGAACTATAGTGGCTGTATGTTTGAACCTCTGTGTGCCGATTGGGATTCGCCCCTTTTTCAAATAATAATCAAATGTTTGCGAAAATGATTTCGAAAATACGAGTGTCGGGTAGGCACCGATTTACAAAACCTTGGATTTATCCTTTCAAAACACCGGGGCTGTCTTGCGTAACTTAATTACCTCCCTGGTCGTAATTGGTGATTGTTGTGGTTACCGTGTCTGATGGATTGGTTTCGCCGCGCACATGCAAACGGGGCCCGTCATTGCGAAGGGTCGCGTTTGCATGTGTGGCGAGTCTGGCACGGACCGGGGAGTGCCGCGCCTTTCAAAAAAAAAAAAAAAAAAAAAAAATTGGACCCCCGGGGCGTGACAGCACTGCATATCATCATCAGAGCGATGGGCAGTCGGAAAGGACCAATCAAATCCTCGAAAATATGTTAAGGGCGTGTGTATTAGATTATGGCACCATATGGCATCAGTATTTGCCTATGACGGAATTCGCATACAACAATAGCTTCTAGGCTAGTATTAAGATGACACCCTTTGAGGCGTTGTATGGTAAGTGTCGATCTCCATTGTATTTGTCATGCCCCGGGAGAGGTCTGAAACAACGGAAAACGGCCCTATATTTTTTTTTTCAATGTCTTTCCTCCCGGCAACGTGTTCAGACTGCCACATATACAAGATCTCTCTACACAACCGGACATAGTCTCCCCTGTTGGGTTATATCTAATATGGATCTAAATAGGGAAAAAAACACCTAAATGGGAGTGAATAGGTGTAAACAATAAACACTCAAAAATCTTTGCGTAATAAAACTGTCATGACCAGGGTGTAAACCGGAACCCGGGCCCGTCTACAGATCCGCCGTGCACACGGTATTTCCCGCGTACACGAAGCGCCAAACCTGCTCAGATATAAGAGATAATAATAAAAGATCAATAAAAACAGAGCTGAACTAAAAACTAATACATCTCAGACTGAAGCTGGAAATAAAATACAATACATCTGTATAAATGATACATCAGTCTCTCCCAGCTCACCAAAATAGATACAACCTGCTGGCAAAAGCCAGTCCCAAAAGTAAAGGTACAACCGTCTGAGGAAACATGGGTACATCAACAGTCCAGCTAACTCGCTCATCCTGCCTCGAGATCTATCTACTCAGCCGTCCTCTTTCCTCGACCCGCCGCTGAAAGCCCAGCAGCACCCGCAGAAGACACTGCAAAATAAGGGAGAAGAAAAGGAGGAAAGAAGAATGGGGGTGAGAACTACTAGTAAACCAGTAGCCTCCCCTAGTGGGTAAAACCTCAAACTCTGACACACCCACTAGGTCTACCAGAGGCAAAAAGGAAAGAAGAGTGGTAAGAAATGAAACTGCTGAAAAAGGGAAATCTACCACTACTATGCCTCTAAAATACAGTCCTAGACTGGAATAGCCGTATGCAACAATAACCAACCGTCCCAGATGAACCCAATCTGTACCGCCCTCATCATCGGGCAAGTAAGCCGCGCCGATGTGATAGCAAAATTCCTGCTGCCGCCCTCATCATCGGGTAAATAAGCCGCGCCGATGTGATAGCAAAACTGTCCATAACTGTCTGGCCCCGGCCTCCGGAGGGGATCTCGAGGGGAGCGACCCACACGAGGAAAGCATCACCGGGCAATAACCGCGCCGGTGTGATAAGTAACAAAAGCAGGACTGGATTACAACTATAAAGCCCCAGTAGAACACAACCCTCCACTAAAAGAAACCTGATCTCCAATCTGATGCATAAGTGATCATCCGGTCAATCGCCCAAAATCTGCGATCACCGCAATACCTCACAATCCACAACCAAGTCTCACCACCGACCTCCGGTCAACCGCCCAATATCCGCGGTCGCCGGAATAACCCACAATCACAATCATGTCCCACATCCGACATCTGGTCAACCGCCTACTATCCGCGGTTGCCACAAAACCCTCTAGTCCATAATCATGCCCTATCACCGATGTCCTATAACCGACATCCGGTCAACCGCCCAATATCCGCGGTCGCCGCCAAAACCCATAATCCACAATCCAGGCCCCGGCTACACTATCCCAAACCCCTGCTCAAACCCGAGCAACAAATACCACCTGACTAACGAAAAGGAGAAAAGAAACAAACAAGGTTTCTCCTAAGTCAAGTTCCAACATGATAGTGTAGCGATAAGAAATGGCCTATCTAGATGTCCATACAAGCATGCAAGTGTTCTCAAGGAAATATAATTTAAGTCATTGATCATTAACAGTATCCACCTATGCATGTCACCTACCCTTAAGTAGAACCACTAACAGGATAATCATATAGTCCAAAATAAATATTCTATTCCACATGCAAGGTTAAACGCTTACAAAGCAACCCAATCCCCACACAGGCATGCATAAACCCAACCCCGATCATGATTAATCAAGATGTCCAAGTAAAGGGGGTCACTCTAATATTCCTAGTGAGCATGTCAAAATAGAGGTAAGCAACAACCACCCACCTCGAGCGCTAAGTCCTGGTCCCAACAGTGAAGTCCACGCCCGGTCTAAGCAATCACCACAACACTGCACAAAGCACCCCAAAAGGACATACACAATTAACATACAATGCTCACACAAAATCTGTCCCAAACACAACAGTCCACAGTTTTGCCTTTTTCACTTGTGAGATCTGCTCGAAAAATTCCAGAAAAAATACTGTCACGATCCTCGCAACGAACCGGTCGAAATGAGTACCTGCACGTTCAAATCCGAGTTTCCTACGCTGAGATACAAATTCGACAAGGGAACCACCCCGAAATAAACCAATCACAAAATCTGAATCACAAGGTTCTGTCAACAGGAACTTTTCACCTTCGGGGAAAATTCAGAAAATTCCAAGAAAATTTGGAGATATTTCACGCGATGTGTAGATGCAAAACGCCTCTTGAATCACCCCAATCCGATGCCTGTGCGCGAAGATATCGTCAAAATACTGCAGCGCTATCCAAAACTCCGCCCCAGAAAATGAGGTCACAAGATGATCCGAAAAACCCTTGAAAATCTCAGAATGGGATAAACCAGTAAACACGGGAAACGTAGCCCTACCTATCTTGAAGCCAACGGCGCAAGAATCGCCTCAATCGGAGGTTGGAGTAAGCCGGGGGAGTCCTCGCACTGAAACCGCGACGAAGAAGACCACAAATGAACGAGCGTCGCGCCGCGCCGTAAAAATGAAAACCTCGGGATGCGTGCCGCAGAAAAATCCTAGAATCAGCAGATGGAACCGGCTTTGAAGGAGGAGAAATCTTGCTGAAGGTTTCTCTGTGAGAATCCAAGCAGGGAAAGAGATACAACCGCTTGTTCTCGGCCTATTTATAGGCTAGGAAAACAAATCCGGAAATGACACTTTGTCCCAATTTCCGGGCGCCCGCAAGAATCGGGCCGCTACAGTGTTGGGCTCGGCCCAACACTGTGCGCGCCTGAAACGCCCACAGGCCGCCACGACACCCACAAAACAGGTGACAGCCGATGCCGCCACTAACCTCGCGCCACGTGGCCCACCGAGAGGCCGACGCGTGGCAAGCCCACGCGCGGGAAAACGCGGGTCAGCGCGCCGACAGCCCCACGTGCGCGCTGCGCCCACCGCCTGCGCCACCTGCCAGGCCCGCATCCCGAGGCGGCCTCACCATTTTTGTGGACCGGGCACACGTGGACCGGCCAACCAACGGTCGCCACGTGGCCCCGCCCGGTCCACCGTACACCCGCTCCACTCCGTGAACCGCGCTCGCAGAACCGTCCAATCTAAACACGCCACGTGTCCTGCCCCTCCGGTGCACGCCGGCCCGTGGACCGCGGACCTGCCCGCGTGCCTCCGCGCTGCCCGCGCTGCTGCCCGCGACGCTGCACCGCCTTGCTCCGCCGCTGCCCGCCGGCCGCCGGAGTTACTGTTCCGGCGTGAACAGTAACCATTTGCGCAAAATATCCGGATCGTTCATGAATTTCAGCAAATTCCCATGTCCGGGATCCGGATCGAAATGACTATGATCCGGATCGGATTTGCCAATGAACAAGCACCCTTCGGGATCCGGATCGGACTGTCTGATCCGGATCCTGAACATGTCCCATGTCCAGTTCTTGATTTTTATGCGATAAAAAGTTCTTCCAAGTGTTTCTCCACTACAAGAAGTATTCGGATCACCAAAAATATTTAGTTAAACTTACCTGATCCTTTTGAATTCTTCTTTCTTGAGATTGAGGTATATGATCCAAACTTCATTCATCTTCAATCTTCAAGTCTTAACACTTTCACGAAATGCGCCAAAACAAAATCCGTAACAATCTCCCCCTTTGGCGGTTTCGTGACAAAACACAGATCCACTAAAGAAAATTCAAAAAAGATATTTTTGTTGCTATCACCATACAACAAAAATTTACAATGGAGATCCAATACAAGAGATAAACTCCTAAAACAGACTCTAGACTTAGACATCTGTACTCTCTGCAAAAAGAAAGCATTCTTGACAAAAAGAGATCGTTAGATACCTCAAGAATATTTAGCATTCAAAACCTAACAGAGATAGAGTTTATGCTCACCATGACATTGAGTAATTCAGATATGTAATAAGATCACAATCAAACATTGTCATATCTTCTAAGCAATAAGATTCCAAATGTCATAACTTTGCTTTGTTAGTAATCAAACAACTTGTTAGTAATAATACATGTCCAAATAGTTAGTCGAATAGTTAGTAGGGACATGCAACAAATCACAAGATAAAACCAGAAGTTGTGATACTTACCTTTCACCAAAGTCAAAGTTTGTAATAAGTTCTCACCAAAAGTTCAAAGTTCTCACAGAGTTCTCTCCCCCTTTTTGTCACAAACTAAGCCAAAAATTCAAAATTTAAGGAGAGTTAAAAAGTTCAAAATCAAGAAAAACCTGAGAACTAAAACTAAAGCAAAGTAAAAACAGAACATTAAAACCTAAAAACTGAAATCCTGCACAAGAGAATTAGTGGTCAAACGATTCAAGCATCTGAATCTGAGTCATTCGAGGCGGAGTCCTCAGAGCTCGTGCAACCCAGCTTCTTCAAAATTCCTTTAAGCAATCCCGAAATCGTAGAACACTCTTGTTTCATCTGATGTATGTCCTTGGACATCTTTCTGAGTCCTAGACCCATTTTGTCTTGCTCTTGTTTGATGGAAGACTCCAGGTTTCCCTTTTGGTCAATTCTTCTGGAAGTTGAGGAACGTTGTGTGATGATTGACGGAGCAGTCTGTCCTTCATTCCGAGGAGATCTTCTTGGCAAAGAATGTGAATTATCAAGAGGTTCATTGCTTGGCACATTCTTTTTCCTTGCTTGCTGCTTAAGTATTGAGGAAGACTTCAGTAGCTTCTTGTTCTTTAGGTAAACCTTATTTTCTTCATCAATACCTTGTTGTACTTCATCAAGAAATGTGTCCCAATCTTCTTCGTCTTCAGATTCAGTGTCAATTTGAGAGATATTCTTTGGATTCTCTTGACATGGTTCATTTATTTCAATACCTCGAGCTCGTCCAGGTCGTCGAGCGAGTCTTTTTCTTTTTAGTATGGATGAAGAGGTCATTGGTGCTTTTCCTTTTTCCGTAGCAGTGGGCGGAGCCTTTTCCTTTGATGTCTCTGCACGGGCTTTCCCTGTCGATGCAACAGTGGTTTTCTGTGGCGATTTTCCAGGATGTGTTTCATCATCTGACAACTCATCCCAATTGACTTCATCCTTTTTAGCCCTCTTGGGCTTGACAGTGTCTCTCGTATTTACCATAGCAGCCAGAAGGAGAATGATCCACGTGATCACCATTGCTATTGGTTTCTTGTGAGAAGAAAATCCTGTGAGGAACACCTCAAGAACACGAAAAAATTGTTAATTTTCAAAAATTAGAAAAATTGTACCCAAACAATCATTATCGTGTAGAGAGACTAGGAATCAAATTAGTTTTGCAAAAGGAAATTTAAAAATAGATCAATTGCGTGATTTTGGAAAATTCCCATTATATGCCCTAAAACTGAATTTTCAGAAATCGAAGCCCAAAAATTCGTTAATCAAGATAATACCTAGCATATAATAAAAACTAATCTACCCAGAGTTCTTATTTCAAAAGAGATTTGACCAAAAACCATTCACAAATGAAAAAGTTCCATGATTTCTACTCACGTTTTGAGTAAACAAGAAAAAACAGTGAAAAACCGAGATTTTGATCAATAAAACTTACTTGGAATCGAAGAACTCGAGTTTGAAAGGCTCCAAGAAGGATGAATTCTAGAGAGAGAAACTCTGGAGTCTTAAGAACAAAAGATTGGAATAAAAGAAATCAAAATCCCTCTTGTTCTAATAAAACCCTAGCTGTGATCCGGATCGGATCGAGATTTCGATCCGGATCGGCTACCCGCAGGAAACACCTGCGTTCGGGATCCGGATCATTCATGTCCGATCCGGATCGGCTCCAACTTTTTCTTCGGAATAATTTAGAAAAAATTCAATAAAATCCGGAAAAAGTATGTAAGCATTTTAGCACATCAACTTTAAACAAAAATCATCGTTTCATGTCAAGAGAAATAAATTATGTTAAATCTATCAATAACATTCAAATAATGACATGAAAATTTACAGAAATTAAAACCTTTAAAGTTGATCAAGTTCAAACACATCCATCATGATCTTATAGTACGGCGTTTATCAAATCATTAAAATGGTAAAGAAAATGAATTACCAAGATCAATAGATGTTTGAAATCCCAAATAAATTATATAATGTATCTAGTCAATCTGTTGAAGAGAGTGGCTCTTTGAGCATCTTTTATTTAAAAATCCCACCTTATACCAACCTTGAAATTTGACGGAGTCAAGTATTTCAATCATGCATTTTATTTAATCAAAAATTACAAACCCATGCTTGGTATACATGTGGTAGCTGCACACAGTACTCGGACGACCGAGGTGGTAGCTCTTTCCTCCATGTGGTGGTAGTTTTCACACTCCTCATTGGGATGTAACTCTTTCCACATCTTTTGAGCATTTTACATTTCTTTGACTCCCCCTCAATTGGCTATCAATTAATTTAAGATATAAAGTATTCAACCAAGGATTGATCTCGAATTCATACTCAACCAAATAGTCAAATAAGATAAAAACAATACCAAGAGATCATTGAGTGAGAAATTGACTTTGATCAATTAAAAAATGATTTAATTTAAATAAATGATCAATGCATCAACTGAATTATTATGATATCCAAAGCATAATAAATTTCTAATTATATGAAAGGATGCAAGTAAAGTCAATAATACACATGCTCAATTAATGTACTATGTATAAACATAGATAAAGAACAAAAACACAAAAACAAAACCTAACCTAAGCCAAAGTTTCAAAAAGAAGTTTATTTCAAGGAAAGCATTCCAATTGCTTTACGCAAATGAATAAAACGTTTTTGATCCAAAGGTTTTGTTAAAATGTCAGCTAATTGATCTTCAGTTGAAATATATGACAGTTGAAGAGTATTTGATTCAACTAGCTCTCTAAGAAAATGATATCTAAGTTCAATGTGTTTTGTTCTAGAGTGCAACACAGGGTTTTTGGAAATATTTATAGCACTAGTGTTGTCACAAAGAATTGTTACCGAAGTTGCTGAAATCCGGAAGTCGCTCAACACACTTTTCATCCAAATGAGTTGGGTTGAACAACTACCCGCTGAGATATATTCCGCTTCGGCAGTTGAGAGTGCAATGCAGTTTTGCTTTTTACTGTGCCATGCAACAAGGCAGTGGCCTAAATAAAAACATGCACCACTCGTACTTTTCCGATCATCCACAGATCCTGCCCAATCGGCATCTGAGTATCCAATAATATCTAGACTTGTTCCCATAGGATACCAAATTCCGAAATTTATGGTTCCTTTAATGTATCGGATGATCCGTTTCACCGCTTTCAGGTGGACCTCCTTTGGTGCAGATTGATATCTCGCGCAGATCCCAACACCAAAAGATATATCCGGGCGACTAGCCGTGAGGTAAAGTAGACTTCCAATCATACTCCGATAAAGTTTCTCGTCTACATTCTCACTAAAAGATTCACTTCCTAATCCTTTATTGCTAGTTCCCATTGGAGTTGGAAAATCTTTACAATTTTCTAGATCAAACTTTTTGACCAACTCCAAAGCATACTTGGATTGACACAAATGGATGCCTTCGTCACACTGTTTCACTTGCAATCCAAGGAAATAAGTCAATTCGTCCATCATTGACATCTCAAATTCGCTTTCCATGGTTTCAGCGAATTTAGAAGCATCATTATCTCTTGTCGCACCAAATACAATGTCATCGACATAGATTTGTGCTACAACGAAGTTATTTTGATAATGCTTCACAAAGAGAGTCCTGTCAGCTCCCCCTCGAGTATAGCCCTTATCCAATAGGTGCTTTGTCAACCTTTCGTACCATGCTCGCGGTGCTTGTTTTAAACCGTAAAGAGCCTTTTTCAAACGAAAAACATGGTTAGGTAGTTTACAGTCTACAAAACCTTTCGGTTGAGCCACATAAACTTCCTCATTTAAAAACCCATTTAAAAACGCGCTCTTAACGTCCATTTGAAACAATTTTATTTTAAAATCACAAGCTATCGCGAATAATATACGAATGGACTCGAGTCTAGCTACAGGGGCGAAAGTTTCATCAAAGTCTATACCTTCTACTTGAGAGTAGCCTTGAGCAACTAAACGTGCTTTGTTCCTGATGATGGTACCATCTTCATTTTTCTTATTCTTGAAAATCCATTTGGTACCTATCACATTATGTTGCTTTGGAGGCTTTGTTAATTCCCAGACTTTGTTTCACTCAAACTGATGGAGCTCTTCCTGCATTGCTTTAATCCAGTAGTCATCCTGAAGAGCTTCATCGATGTTCTTTGGTTCGATCAAGGAAACGTAGCAAGCGAATCCACAAACCAACTGTCTTCGAGTTTTGACTCCTTCTTGTGGGTCTCCAATGATGTTTGATTCAGGATGATCCTTGGAGATGCGTAACGTTTGTTGTAACGGAGTACTCGGAGGTACATGAGATGATTCCTGCACATCAGATAAACTTGAAGAACCATTAGATGCATCATTAATATTGGAAGTATTATCATGAGAAGATGCACTTACAGGAGTATCATCATCAAGAGAGATATCGAGGGTAGATTTTTCAGATGCAAAGTGAAAAACTTCATCTACTTTAACATTTATAGATTCTACAATCGTTTTTGATTCCATGTTAAATACCCGATATGCTCTGCTATTTGTAGAATAACCCAAAAAGATCCCTTCGTCACTTCGAGAATCGAACTTACCAAGATTTTCGCGATCACGCAAAATAAAACATCGACTCCCAAAGATACGAAAGTATTTGATATCCGGTTTTCTACTAAACCACAGCTCATATGGTGTATTTAAAGTTCCTGGGCGCAAATACACTCGATTAATGACATAGACAACGGTGTTCACAGCCTCAGCCCAAAAATATAGCGGTAAATTCCGGCTATGAAGCATCACACGCGCCATCTCTTGAACAACCCTGTTTTTGCGCTCAACAACACCATTCTGCTGAGGTGTATAGGGTGCCGAGAATTCATGTTTTATGCCGTTGGAAGTGCAAAAATCAATGAATTTGGAATTAATGAATTCTCCACCTCTATCACTTCTAACACGAATGATCTTTTCATTCTTTTCAATCATAATACGATGGCAAATCTCATGAAAAGAATCAAACGAATCAGCTTTCTCTTTTAAAAATGCTACCCATGAAAACCTAGAGAAATCATCAACCAATAAGAAAATATACCATTTACCTCCCAAAGATGGTTGACGGGTCGGCCCAAAGAAAAAAATAGTCTACATAAACTACACAACATTTAATCGTAGGAAGATTAAAGGCAAGGAAAGATTTCACCTTTGCATACCCAAACCTTTTGAGTTTTAGAGTATGTTGGCAATGGTTGAGAAATTTTCCTTGATGAAGACGTCTTGTATGATTGATCTTTTTCTTTTGTCATCGTCTTGCTTGAAGTACTACCAATGTTCTTTTCTTTTGAAAAGTCCTTCTTTGATTTCCGGGGAGTGAACTCATTGGTAGCAATTGCAAGATGTGATTGATTTGATCTTTGAGCTCCAATCTTGCAATTTCTTTCAATGTGCCCTGCAAAATTACAACGAAAACATACCTTAGTGCTTGACGATCCCGAGGAGGGTGAAGTAGGCTTGTTGTCGTTGCTAATCGTGAATTCCGGTGTCGGAGGAGGAGATACCGACTGAGGCACGAAAACTGTCCCAACCGAACTAAAATTGTCTTCAGTTCGATTGTATCCGAGGCCGAACTTGTTTGATTGACCAAGACCAAGAAGCTTATCCAACTTACTCCTTCCTGATGAAAATCGCTGTAAGTCATCCTTGAGTTGGAGAATGGTCTCTGTCATTTCCAGTTTTTCCTGTCGAGCCTCGCCGTTGAGCTTCAAGAAGTAATTCGCTTTGTTCACCATATCTACATAATTCTTCTCGAGTTGCTCATTGGACTCTTGAAGGGAAACATTTGCTTTTAACAGATTATCCCTTTCCACTTCAAGATCGATCGAGAGAGAAGTTACCCTTTTTACTTCTACTTCGAGATCCTGTAATCTCCCTCTCAACCCCTTGTTTTGTTTAGCCAGTTTCTTTGAATCCCGTAAAAGTCTGTGGTAGGCTAAAACAAAATCTTCACCTTCAGAGTTACTTGATTCATCATCCGTTGCAGTTTTTTCAACCCGGGAGGAGTTGGACAATGAATCTGAAGTACTTGCCATTAAGCACATGAAGGGTGAAGATGTGGACGCGTGGAATGCCGTTGCGCTTTCTTCTTCATCACTTGAGGATGACTCATTTGACGTTGAGTTGTCATCCCATGTGACGACTTGCATCGCTTTCTTCTTCGACGGATTCTTAGTTGGACACTCCGTTGAGATATGGCCGTATCCTCGGCACTTGAAGCATTGGACTTGTCCTTCTGAACTTTTCTTATCCTTTGAAAAGTTCTCTTGCTTTCTTGACTTGTAACTTGAAATACCCTTGCCTTTCTTCGACTTTCCGAAGGATGGAGTTTTACTTGAATTACCCCTTCGAAAGTTGCGGCGAAACTTCCTTGTCAAGAGAGCGAGCTGCTTCTCAAATTCCTCCATAGATAGGTTTTCGTCATCGTCTGAGGAGGATGAATCCGTGTCTTCTTCCTTTGTTGTTTTCAAAGCATAACCTGAAGACTTAGAAGAGGATGCCTTTCCCGAAGAATATTTAGTAGTAAATGTCATATCATAAGTTTGTAATGAACCAACTAGTTCTTCTACACGCATTTCGTCCGGGTGTTTAATAGTTTCAATGGCTGTAACCTTTGGGCGAAATCGTTCAGGAAGAGTTCTTAAGATCTTTCTTACAACCTTAAATTCTGGAATTTTCTCTCCCAGGTTAGCACATGAGTTTACGATGTCTTGCAATCGTGTATAGTAGTCCATGAAAGATTCATTTTCTGCCATGAAAATAGAGTCAAATCTGCTCGTAAGCATTTGCAGCTTTTGAATCTTCACGAGGTTAGTTCCCTCATGTGTAACCTGAAGAACATCCCAGATTTCTTTCGCAGTCTCACATGCCGAGACGCGAGAGAATTCAGTTTGAGATAAGGCATTAAAAATAGCATTAATTCCCTTGCCATTGTAAGAAGATGAATCTAACTCTTCCTTGGTCCACTTCGACCTAAGTTTGATGGTGCGAACATCAGCAATAATTTCAGTTGGATTAGACCATCCTAATTCAATTGACTGCCACACCCGTTCGTCGATGGAAATTAAAAAGGCTTTCATCCGTACTCTCCAGTACGCATAATTTGTTCCATCAAAGAATGGGGGTCTGTTGATGTTTCCACCTTCAACCATTGTTTACAACCCTATTCCCGCTCTGATACCACTTGTTGGGTTATATGTAATAATGGATCTAAATAGGGGAAAAAACACCTAGAGGGGGGTGAATAGGTGTAAACAATAAACACTCAAAAAATCATTGCGCAATAAAAACCCAATGCGGAAATATAAATGAACACGCAAGATTTTTACGTGGAAAACTCCAAACCGGAGTAAAAAACCACGGGACCGATAACACGGTGAAATCCACTAGAATTAAACACGTACAAGGTGATATACCGTACTCACAGACGACTCAACCTTTTCCATACGCTCCTAGTTGATCTTCTCCGCTCGCTCCGCAACGCGTCTCGAATCCACGATCTGCGTCCAACGCCGAATCCACGGCGTCCAACGTCGAGTCCACGACGTCTGACCGAATCCACGGTCTTCACCCAGTAGCACGCTTCGAATCCACGAACGTACCTCGCTCCGAATCCACGAGAGCGGTTGCACCTTGAATCCACAAGGCCACGCGAGTCCACGCGCCGATTTTGGGGTAAATCATTGTTTTTGGGTGGTGATGATCCGCCGAATACTTAGATCAAAGATAGATAGGAAATACCATCTAAGTATTCATTAGTTTGATTCAACTCAAGATGTGAGTATGAAAACCTAGAATCAAACTAATCAATATAGATGAAGAAACATAGAGTAATATCTAATGATTTCCTTTCTTCTCTATATGTGGATCTTAGGCCGTATAAAAGATGACGGCTTGTATGTGGATTTACGGCTTATGTGGATTATCTGGATTAACCCTAGAAAAAGAATCATAGGGTCCATTTATAGGTTAGAAACCCTAGGAAGAAGATAAGGATCAAAAACTGTCGTTTCTGTAAATTTTTACGACGGCGATCCGGATCGGATTAGCTGTGATCCGGATCGTCGTAACGAGTCAGGCAATTCCAGAGAAACAGGGTTCGGGATCCGGATTGTAATGCACGATCCGGATCGTTCATGAATTTCAGCAAATTCCCATGTTCGGGATCCGGATCGAAATGACTATGATCCGGATCGGATTTGCCAATGAACAAGCACCCTTCGGGATCCGGATCGGACTGTCTGATCCGGATCCTGAACATGTCCCATGTCCAGTTCTTGATTTTTATGCGATAAAAAGTTCTTCCAAGTGTTTCTCCACTACAAGAAGTATTCGGATCACCAAAAATATTTAGTTAAACTTACCTGATCCTTTTCAATTCTTCTTTCTTGAGATTGAGGTATATGATCCAAACTTCATTCATCTTCAATCTTCAAGTCTTAACACTTTCACGAAATGCGCCAAAACAAAATCCGTAACACAGAAGACTCTGCAAAACAGGGGGAAGAAAAGAGGGAAACAACAATGGGGGTGAGAACCACTAGTAAACCAGTAGCCTCCCCCTGTGGGTAAAGCCTCCAACTCCGGCGTACCCACTAAGTCTACCAGAGGCAAGAAAAGGAGCAAGTGGTAAAGCTGTAAACAGAACTGCTGAATAAAGGGAAACCACTACTAGTATGCCCCTAAATGCAATACTGAAAGAAATGACTGTGTGAATGCATCAGGAAACAGTAACTGACCAAATAAACCCAATCTAGTCACCAGTAAAAACTGGTACTGCCTGCTCTGCTGTCGAACTCAATAACTCAATAGGGGACCAGCACATAAGGCTCGAAATCCCAATCAGCACTCACAACTCACCAACTGACCGGCACCCGTCACGGTCTAAAGCCTACTCCGGAGTGGCACTCGAGGGGAGCGACCCACACGAGTAAAGTATCTCTGTATCAAGCATCTCTGTAACCAATGTCTCACAATAGCAGGACTGGATCATGACTATGATCAAAGTGGGAAACTCCGTCCACTAATGAAACCCCGATCTGATGCAATAATCTCAATAAGTGGGAAACTCCATCCACTAGAGAAATCTGATACCCAATCCGATGCATAAGTGAACATCCGGTCAACCGCCCAATGTCCGCGGTCGCCGCAACACCCCACAAGACCAAAATCTGGTAAAGTAATCAACATCTAGCTAACCGCCTAATGTCCGCGGTTACCACAATAACCCACAATCCACAATCAAGTACATCCTGTCTCCGACCCTAAGGTCCTGGCTACACTATCCCAAACCTCTGCTCGAACCCGAGCAACATGACTCGAAAGTCTAAATAAGAAGGAGAAAGGAAACAATCATGGTTTCTCCTAAGTCAAATCCCAATATGATAGTGTAGCACTAAAATAGTGGCCTATCTAGATGTCCAAACAAGCATGCAAAAGTCCTCATGCAAAATGAAAGAGGGAATAACAAATAACAGTTCCACATGTGTATCAAATAGTAAATTCACAAAGATATAACCCTCATGCTAAAATCATCAGCCAACTACACATGTATATAATCCCTGTGTCACGCCCCGGGGGTTTTGTTTTAGCGGAAACGATTCGTAGAAAAAGTCAAACATTTGACGTGTAAAATTTTTTTGTAAAAGCGAACCCCTCTTCCCCGGCGCATGCCCAGACCCGCCACACATACAGGATCACTCTGCAAACGGGCAGAGTCTCCCCTGTATGTGCACGGCGTAGCATTCAGTACATGTTCAAACATACACAACCTTTCAATCAAAACAATTATTAACATACAACCAGCATTCTAACTTATTTAAAACGTATGGCCGTTCAGTTTGGAAAGGATAAATCCACAGTTTTAAAAAGAGCGCCTACCCGGCGCTTACGTTTTGAAAGCGAGTTTCGAAACCAGCATAAAACCACAAGGTTTTGAAAACGGTGTCCACCCGACACCAAGTTTTGAAATCCCTTTTTGAAATCCATAAATCCACAGGGTTTTGAAACCAGTGCCCACACGACACTTCTATTTTAAAAACGGTTTTCGCAATCTTTTCTTTTTCTTCTGCCTTTTTCATTTTCAAATGGCCAATAAAATTTAAAAGGGAGAGTAACGCATAAAAGGATAACTAAATACAACTCATACCGACATCCACGCCGACCCCATGAGGGTATCGAGAACCTCTCACATAACTACAATGTAAATGAAATAAAGAAAAGGAAATACAGTCCAGGGTCCCCAGCGACCCAGCTGCTCCTGCCCCGTCCTCACAACCGCCTATGTCTCCCCCCGTCTGAACCCTGTCACAAAGTGGGAAGTCAGTGACGTAAAAGTAGTAGAGCAGGAGAAATATAATAAAACAAACCGTGAAGACAACCGGAGCAACCACCCTCTCAAGGGAGGAAGGCAACCTGTACACCTGTATCCTGTATTACCCGGCCACGTCGGACAACTAAACCGACGGCCCATACCGTACCTGCAGAAACCTGACCACGTCGGACAACTAAACCGACGGGTCGCACCGCTCGCACCTCGGCGCCTCAACCCCACAACTAATAAGGGGCCCCACTACGTCACCTCGTGGGTATACACGGGTCATAGACCACTTTTTCGGAAAAGCGCACCCTTTGCGGTGGCCAAACCGCGGGTGCGCGTGTTGCAGCCTCGAGCCAAGTAACCACAACCATCATCATGTCAGCATCATAACATAAATAACAAGAGTAATGCGGTAAAGTGTATAATCAAAAGCAAGGTAATAATACGCGCACTCGAAGGTGGCCCGCCAACATATAGTTATTAAAAAGAGAACAACCGTCGGAAACCGACGCTAAACACTATGAAGAACCCACTAACATGCATAAGCTATCACCCATCACTGTTTAACCCCAGTACACTTAGATTAGACCCCGTCCAACATGATAGAGTTAGAGGCTAGGACAAAGTAAATACAACCCACCTGTCACTTGTAGCGATCAAGGCTCGACTTTCCTCGCGTCCCGACACGCTCGTCCGGGCTCACACACCTGCCGCAAGGAAACGTCAGCACCAAGACTCGGATCAAAACACGGTCAAGCCGCCTCCCCCGATCGGTCCCGCGGCATGACCCGCCGGTTCGGCGCCCGGTCCCGAGCGGCTCCCCGCCCGTACACGGGGCTGTGCGCGTGCCCAGCCCCGTGCGGGTTCACCCCCGCACGCGGGGCTGGGCGCGCGCCCGGCCCCGTGCGGTCACCCCCGCACGGGGGCTGGGCGCGTGCCCGGCCCCGTGCGGGTCACCCCCGCACGGGGGCTGGGCGCGTGCCCGGCCCCGTGCGGGTCACCCCCCGCACGGGGGGCTGGGCGCGTGCCCGGCCCCGTGCGGGTCACCCCCCCACGGGGGGCTGGGCGCGTGCCCGGCCCCGTGCGGGTCACCCCCGCACGTGGGGCTGGGCGCGTGCCCGGCCCCGTGCGGGTCACCCCCGCACGTGGGGCTGGGTGCGTGCCCGGTCCCGTGCGGCCACTGCCCGCATGCGGGGCCGGGTGCATGCCCAGCCCCGTGCGGCTCACATGGGTATGCCGCCCGCTTGGGGGGGGGGGGTTTCGCACAAGCGCCGGATTCTGAAGAATCCGTCGCCTGTGCTCCCTCCCCTTTTTCCGAAAACTAACAACAAGAAGAAAACCAAGAATCTACCAAGAACCGTAAAACCTCCGTCTCACCTCGGTTACGATGACGATGGTTGGGGGAGGAGGGATCGTCCGTTCTTGCGTGGCCGGTTCCGGGGAAAAAGGTTGAGCGGTGGTCTTTCCTTTCCTTGCTCGTTCCGCCGCGGTGCTCCACGCTGATCCACGCGAAGAGGAGGGTTTGGGAAAAAACGCTCTTGTCCGCGCTCGGGGTATCGCGCGTTAAGGTAAGAGGAAAAAGAAGGGGGTTCCTAAAACCTAATTCTCAAACGCTAACTTTAATTAGTTGTTTTGGCACAGTCGGACTAAACCCAAATTGGAAAATAAAAGATTGGGCGAATGTGAAATGGGGTGGTTAAAACCCAAACCTCAAGCAAGGCGACAGGTTGATTTGGGGGCGAACCAGGGTCCGGTCTGCCTCGGTACATGTAGAAGTCGCCAGAACCGTACAAAACTTCCGGAATTTATTTCGGGAGATTCCGGAGTCGAAATCCAAAACCGATCGCGCCGTCGGTCTCCGTTTCGCGAGCTTTATTATCCAAAAATACCCGCGAGCCCCGACGGTCTGCCCAGAATGAAGGAAAAATAATTCACACCCCATACCCCTTAGTCAAAACGGTTCAATAAAAATTCAAAGGGAGGACAAAAAGGGAAAAATAAACTCGCGGTTATTACACCACTCACCTCTAAAAACGAGTTTCGTCCTCGAAACTCAAACCCGGGTGGTGGTGAAAAGGTCGGGGTAGCACTCCCTCATTCCTGATTCCAGCTCCCAAGTTGCTTCTCGCTCCTCATGGTTGCTCCAGAGTACCTTCACGTAAGGGATAGCTCGGTTTCGCAGCGATTTGGTCTCCCTTACCAGGATCCTCACAGGGGTTTCCTCGAAGCTTAGGTCCTCCTTAAGTTCGAGTGTAGAATCATCCAGGATGTGTGAGGGGTCGGAGAGGTACTTCCGGAGCATCGAGACGTGGAAGACGTCGTGGACTCGGTCGAGGTTTGGTGGTAGGGCAAGGCGGTAAGCAACCGGGCCGATTCTCTCCAAGATCTCGAACGGCCCCACGAACCGTGGGCTCAGCTTGCCCCTCAGCCCGAACCGCTTAACTCCTCTGGACGGCGAGACCCGCAAGAAAACATGCTCTCCTACTTGGAATTCCAGGTCGCGGCGCCTTTGGTCCGCGTAGCTCTTCTGGCGACTTTGGGCGGTCAGCAGGCGCTGTCGGATAAGGCGTACCTTCTCTTCCGTCTCCTCCACTAAATCGGGTCCCAAGAATTTCCGTTCTCCCAAGTCGTCCCAACTAATCGGGGATCGGCAGCGCCTTCCATACAAGGCCTCGTAGGGCGCCATCTGGATGCTGGCCTGGTAGCTGTTGTTGTCGGCGAATTCCACGAGAGGTAGGTAGCGTGACCACCCGATCCCCCAGTCTAGTACACAGGCGCGAAGCAGGTCTTCGAGGGTTTGTATCACACGCTCCGACTGTCCGTCTGTCTGGGGGTGGAAGGCTGTGCTGAACTGTAGTTTGGTCCCCATGGCCCACTGAAGGCTCTGCCAAAACTTCGAGACAAAGTGCGTGTCTCTGTCCGAGGTGATCGATGCCGGCACTCCATGTAATCTCACGATCTCGCTGATATAAGCTTGGGCTAACCGTTCTCGGGTCCAGGTCGTATGGATTGGCAGAAAGTGTGCTGACTTGGTCAACCGGTCGACTACGACCCAAATTGCGTCATGGCCCTGTTGTGAGCGTGGGAAACCCGTGACAAAGTCCATGGTGATCTGATCCCACTTCCACTCTGGCACCGGTAGAGGCTGTAGCTTCCCTGCTGGTCGCTGATGCTCGACCTTTACTTGTTGGCACACTAGACAATGAGCTACGTGTCGGGTGACGTCCCCCTTCATTTTGGGCCACCAGTAGATCTGTTTGAGGTCCCTGTACATCTTCGTGCCCCCTGGATGTGCCGCATAAGGGGCCCGGTGTGCCTCGGTCAGAATTTCCTCCTTCAACTCCGACGAATCCGGCACGCAGATCCGTCTGCGGAACCGTAGGGTGCCGTCGTCTTCCACTGCAAAGTCGCTCTCTTGGTCCAGGGAAAATTTGTCTCGTACACGCTGTAAGTGCGGGTCGGTCTGCTGTCCCTCCCGGATCTTCTCAAGTAACGTCGGCTTGACCACCAAGGTTAGGAGTTGCATAACCGTGCCTGTCGGTACCACCTCCAACTGCATTCGTGCGAACTCCGCTATCAAGTGGTTCTGCTCCGTTATCGCGCTCCTTGACGTCCCTTCTTGGCGCCCTTTCCTGCTCAAGGCATCCGCCACCACGTTTGCCTTTTCGGGATGGTATTGAATCGTCAAGTCGTAATCCTTCAACAACTCCAGCCACCGCCTCTGCCGCAAGTTTAATTCTTTTTGGGTAAAGATGTACTTAAGACTTTGATGATCCGAGAAGATGTTACAGTGGACTCCAAAGAGATAGTGCCTCCATAGTTTTAAAACGAAGACTACTGCGGCCAGCTCCAAGTCGTGTATCGGGTAGTTCTTTTCGTAGTCCTTCAGTTGCCTGGACGCGTAGGCAATCACTTTCCCCTGTTGCATCAGAACACCGCCCAGGCCGATCCTCGATGCATCGCAGTACACCTCGTAATCCTCTCCGGGTGTCGGTAGTACAAGAATTGGTGCCCTGGTTAACCTCCTTTTGAGTTCCTCAAAACTCTCCTGGCATTTGGCCGTCCATATGAACTTCTCCCCCTTTCTGGTTAACCGATTTAAGGGGGTAGCAATCTTCGCGAAACCCTCTACGAAACGCCTGTAATATCCCGCCAATCCTAGGAAACTGCGGACCTCTGTCACCGTCGTCGGCGGCTGCCAGTCGACCACGGACTCCACCTTCTTCGGATCCACGGCGATTCCCCGCGCCGAGATCACATGTCCTAGGAAGCCGACCTCGCGTAGCCAGAACTCACACTTCTTGAGTTTAGCGAATAGTTCCTGTTCTCTGAGAGTTTTGAAGGATCGTTTGCAAATGGTCCTCGTGCTCCTCGTCGGTAGTGGAATAAATCAAGATGTCGTCGATGAAAACCACCACGAACCGATCCAGGAAGGGTCTGAAGATCCGGTTCATCATATCCATGAAGACTGCGGGGGCGTTTGTGAGTCCGAAAGGCATGACCGTGAACTCGTAGTGGCCATACCGGGTCCGGAAAGCAGTCTTCGGGATGTCCTTGTCCCGAACCCGGAGTTGGTGGTAGCCCGATTGCAGATCGATTTTGGAGAAGACCGTCGCCCCTCTCAGCTGGTCGAAGAGGTCATCTATTCTGGGCAGGGGGTACTTATTTTTCACTGTGACCTTGTTTATTCCTCTGTAATCAATGCAGAGACGTAGACTTCCGTCTTTCTTCCGCACAAAGAGTACCGGTGCGCCCCAGGGTGACACACTCGGTCTTATGAACCCTTTATCCAAGAGGTCTTCCAGTTGTGCTTTAAGCTCCTTTAGTTCTGCGAAGGCCATTCGGTAAGGTGCCTTCGAAATAGGCTGCGTGCCCGGTAGTAGTTCGATAGGGAACCCCACCTCCCGTTCAGGGGGCATCCCAGGCAATTCCGTGGGAAAAACGTCGGGGAAGTCCCTCACCACTGGAATATCGGCGAGCATCGTCGGGGGTCGGGTAGCCCAATCCACCGATGCTAAGTAGGCCACGCAACCACCCTCCACCAGTCTTCTGGCCTGGGTGACCGCAAAGCCACGTTCCACCGTAGTGGCTCTGTCGACCACTTTCTGGAAGGTGTGCAGTTCAGCTGCTTGCACCACCTCGAAGATATTGCTCCGCAGGCCATCCACAAAAAGTTGCGCCTTGTGAGCCTCGTCCCTTATGACGAACGGGACGCAGTTTGCTAGTCGGACGAACTCCCGCTGATACTCCATCACCGTCCGGTTCCCCTGCTGGATGTGGTTCAAGTCATCCTCCAGCTTCTTCTTGACACTGTTGGTGAAGAAGGCCCCGAACAGCTCCTGTTTGAAGGTTGTCCAGGACGGAAGTGCGGTACCCTTAGCAGGATCGGGGCGTACCGTCTTCCACCACAAGCGGGCGTTCCCCTCCAAGCAGTGGACTGCTAGGGGAACCCGCTCGTCATCCTCCATGAGTAGGTCTTCGAAAGTTTCTCCATCGACCCCACCCATTTCTCGATGGCCCACGGATCGGTTGTGTCCCCTTCGAACGTGGGTGGGTCGTATTTCTTGAAGTCTTTCAGGTTGGCCCGCACCCGATCCCGCTCGGTCATCACAACCGTCCCCCTCCCTCGCGGCGGCGGCAGCCACGGTAGGGGCAGGTGTGACTACAGTCTCCTCCAGAGTAACCCTGCTGGTTGTCCCCGGCGCCGGTCCCGTAGCCGCCGCCGGCGGTGGTGCTGTCGGTGGTGCCGCGGCCGGTGCTGTCGATGGTGCCGCGGCCGGTGCTGTCGACCCCTGTGGGGGAACCGGGGTGACCGTCACCGTTGCGGCCTGCTGCTGTTGCGTCAACTGACGCACGTGCTCAGTGAGGTTGGCCAGATTCCCTGCCATCTCCCGCAATTGCTGCCGCAGGAGCTGGTTCTCCGCGGCCGTCGACGTCGTCGCGTCTGCTTCTGCGTCCCCGGCCGATGATCTAGTACGGGCCATGTCTGTCACAAATCACAAGAGTCAACTTTAGGCTACCCTACTAACAACAACCATAAAGTGAGAGAAAGGACTCAACATTTTCCCTCCCCCCCTCGGTCACTCACGTTCTACAGTCCTATGCCCTACCCATTTCATTCATGTGTAGGCAAGTGAGGTGTTCCCACGGATGTCGGCATTAACTATTGTGATTGAAAGAACTCTCTGATACCATTTAATCTGTCACGCCCCCAGGGGTTTTGTTTTAGCGGAAACGATTCGTAGAAAAAGTCAAACATTTGACATGTAAAATTTTTTTGTAAAAGCGAACCCCTCTTCCCCGGCGCATGCCCAGACCCGCCACACATACGGATCACTCTGCAAACGGACAGAGTCTCCCCTGTATGTGCACGGCGTAGCATTCAGTACATGTTCAAACATACACAACCTTTCAATCAAAACAATTATTAACATACAACCAGCATTATAACTTATTTAAAATGTATGGCCGTTCAGTTTGGAAAGGATAAATCCACAGTTTTAAAAAGAGCGCCTACCCGGCGCTTACGTTTGAAAGCGAGTTTCGAAACCAGCATAAACCACAAGGTTTTGAAAACGGTGTCCACCCGACACCAAGTTTTGAAATCCCTTTTTGAAATCCATAAATCCACAGGGTTTTGAAACCAGTGCCCACACGACACTTCTATTTTAAAAACGGTTTTTCGCAATCTTTTCTTTTTCTTCTGCCTTTTTCATTTTCAAATGGCCAATAAATTTAAAAGGGAGAGTAACGCATAAAAGGATAACTAAATACAACTCATACCGACATCCATGCCGACCCCACGAGGGTATCGAGAACCTCTCACATAACTACAATGTAAATGCAAGAAAGAAAAGGAAATACAGTCCAGGGTCCCCAGCGACCCAGCTGCTCCTGCCCCGTCCTCACCACCGCCTACGTCTCCCCCGTCTGAACCCTGTCACAAAGTGGGAAGTCAGTGACGTAAAAGTAGTAGAGCAGGAGAATATAATAAAACAAACCGTGAAGACAATCGGAGCAACGACCCTCTCAAGGGAGGAAGGCAACCTGTACACCTGTATCCTGTATTACCCGGCCACGTCGGACAACTAACCGACGGCCCATACCGTACCTGCAGAAACCTGACCCAGTCGGACAACTAAACCGACGGGTCGCACCGCTCGCACCTCGGTGCCTCAACCCCACAACTAATAAGGGGCCCCACTACGTCACCTCGTGGGTATACACGGGTCATAGACCACTTTTCCGGAAAAGCGCACCCTTTGCGGTGGCCAAACCGCGGTGTGCGCGGTGTTGCAGCCTCGAGCCAAGTAACCATAACCATCATCATGTCAGCATCATAATATAAATAACAAGAGTAATGCGGTAAAGTGTATAATCAAAGCAAGGTAATAATACGCGCACTCGAAGGTGGCCCGCCAACATATAGTTATTAAAAAGAGAACAACCGTCGGAAACCGACGCTAAACACTATGAAGAACCCACTAACATGCATAAGCTATCACCCATCACTGTTTAACCCCAGTACACTTAGATTAGACCCCGTCCAACATGATAGAGTTAGAGGCTAGGACAAAGTAAATACAACCCACCTGTCACTTGTAGCGATCAAGGCTCGACTTTCCTCGCGTCCCGACACGCTCGTCCGGGCTCACACACCTGCCGCAAGGAAACGTCAGCACCAAGACTCGGATCAAAACACGGTCAAGCCGCCTCCCCCGATCGGTCCCGCGGCATGACCCGCCGGTTCGGCGCCTGGTCCCGAGCGGCTCCCAGCCCGTACACGGGGCTGTGCGCGTGCCCAGCCCCGTGCGGGTTCACCCCCGCACGCGGGGCTGGGAGCGCGCCCGGCCCCGTGCGGGTCACCCCCGCACGGGGGCTGGGCGCGTGCCCGGCCCCGTGTGGGTCACCCCCCGCACGGGGGCTGGGCGCGTGCCGGCCCCGTGCGGGTCACCCCCCGCACGGGGGGCTGGGCGCGTGCCCGGCCCGTGCGGATCACCCCCGCACGTGGGGCTGGGCGGTGCCGGCCCCGTGCGGGTCACCCCGCCGTGGGGCTGGGTGCGTGCCCGGCCCCGTGCGGCCACTGCCCCGCATGCGGGGCCGGGTTGCATGCCCATCCCCGTGCGGCTCACATGGTATGCCGCCGCTTGGGGGGAGGGGGGGGGGGGGGGGGGGGGGGGTTCGCACAAGCGCCGAATTCCGAAGAATCCGTCGCCTGTGCTCCTCCCCTTTTTCGGAAACTAACAACAAGAAGAAAACCAAGAATCTACCAAGAACCCGTCCCAACCTCCGTCTCACCTCGGTTACGATGACGATTGTTGGGGGAGGAGGGATCGTCCGTTCTGCGTGGCCGGTTCGGGGACCAAGGTTGAGCGGTGGTCTTTCCCTTTTCCTTGCTCGTTCCGCCGCGGTGCTCCCCGCCGGCTCCACGCGGAAAGAGGCGGGTTTGGGAAACAACGCTCTTGTCCGCGCTCGGGGTATCGCGCGTTAAGGTAAGAGGAAAAAGCAGGGGGTTCCTAAAACCTAATTCCCAAACGCTAACCTTTAATTAGTTGTTTTTGGCACAGTCGGACTAAACCCAAATTGGAAAATAAAGATTGGGCGAATGTGAAATGGGGTGGTTAAAACCCAAACCTCAAGCAAGGCGACAGGTTGATTTGGGGGCGAACCAGGGTCCGGTCTGCCTCGGTACATGTAGAGTCGCCTGAACCGTACAAAACTTCCGGAATTTATTTCGGGAGATTCCGGAGTCGGAATCCAAAACCGATCGCGCCGCCGGTCTCCGTTTCGCGAGCTTTATTATCCAAAAATACCCGCGAGCCCCGACGGTCTGCCCAGAACGAAGGAAAAATAATTCACACCCCAGACCCCTTAGTCGAAACGGTTCAAATAAAATTCAAAGGGAGGACAAAAAGGGTAAAATAAACTCGCGGTTATTACACCCTGATCCATAATAAATCCCAAAGTGGTATCCGCACATAGATATGTCATCATGTCCCAATAATTAGTCCATTTAACCAACCTTCATAAAACCTATGTGCTAACATGGCATGTTAATTATCACTATTAAAATATCCCAATGATCATGTTCCAACAACAATATTATCCCAATAATATTTCCAACATGCTATATCCAAAGAATTAATTTCAAATGATAGGCTCACATTTATATCAGTCAATCATGCATGGTAATCAATCAATATGTTCATTAGTGGGTTTCTCTAATAAACTTAGTGAGCAAGTCAGAAGTAGAGGAATGCAACAACCACCCACCTCGAAAAGCGCGCACAACACCAAAAGAAACCTCTCGCTGCCCGCTCTCCTCTAGCACCAGATAATCACGGCACACTGCACGGTAATCCAAACAGCGCACAATTAATCCCAAAAATGCACAAACACTTGCTTTCCAAAAATCAGCCCCAAAAATGGCTAAATTTCACCTCTCTGTAGTCCTCTGAAAAATCCATAAAATAACCACTGCAATCGTCGCGTCGATACGATCGAAACGAGTACTCACACGTTCCGATCTGATGCCTGTAGATCAAGTTACAAATAAAACACCGCGGTAAGCGCAACGCCACATAACCAAAAATCCTGTGGCACACAGTCCAAGAAAAACTTAATTATCACCTTCGAATCAATTTCCAAAAATCTCAGAAAAATCACTACCGTGTTCCTCGCGACGAGTAGATCAAAATCGAGTCCTTAAAGGCCTTGATCCGATGATCCTAGGCTGAGATATAAAATCGACAAGCCGGTGCTGTCCAGAATCCAACACCGAAAAATAGGGGTCAAAAATGCCTCAGGAACCGTGCCAAAAGTGCGAAACAGAGCGAAGTGATCAATAGGAAAATCGAAGCCTTACCTCTTCGGAACACGCTGCCACAGAAACCGCTCAAAATTCCTCCTGGTTGGCGCTCGGGAAATTTTTGACTGAACTACGACGGAAACAGGCCAGAAAATGGAAATCGTCGAAGCGCGCCGCGTCGCAGAGAACTCACTGTCGGAAAACTCCAAAAATTCTGAAACTTCCTGGAGAGATGTAGGGCAGAGAGGGGAACAAGTTCACATCATGCCACTTCCTCAGTTTCTCTCTCTAAAACTCGGGAAACACCAGAAAACGGGGAGGGAAAATATTGAGCTCAGTTCAAATCTCAGGCTGTGCACAAATTCTTCAAAGATGGCTAATAAACTCTCAGAAATATTCAAATCTAGGTAAAGTGGTACATACCAAAGTTGTAGCTCTTCGAGTCCTGAAGATTTTCCCATAAAAATCATCACAAAATTCCATTCCTACTGTCAAGGAGAGGGAAAACACTGAGCACTGTCAGAAATCCCAGGCTGTGCACAAGGGTCCCAAAGATGTCTTTAAAACTTCAATAAAACTCAAGATCTAGCCAAAGTGTTGAATACCAAAGTTGTAGATCTACCTCTTGTGAAGATGCAGAACCAAAAATCAGCCAAAATTACAAGGGATGAGCTCTGTGGAGCTCCTGCACTGAAATGCAACGAAAATGGTTGAAATCAGCTTCAAAGGGTTCATCCACCACTTGCACAGCTACGGGCACCCACAGCACACCCGAAATCCGAAAACTGGTGAAGGGGAAGAAGAAGAAGGAGATGGGGATTCTCTGGAAAAATCAGAGAATTTGGCAGATTTCAAAAGTCCAAAAATGGGAGAGAAATGGACTATTTATAGGCCAAAACCTCCTCTGCAAAATGGTTCGGGGGACGTTTTGGGAGACGCGAAGCCGGAAGCAGAGAGAAAGGCAAGCCGCCTGCGGGCGCACGCGCGCCGCCCATTCAGCGCGCCCCACGCGCCCATGTCGGGCCAATCGTGGCCGACACGTGGCGGGGCAAAAGTTGCCTACGCCCGGTGCACCTGCTTGGTCCCGGGACCGGCCCACTTAAAATAGGCCGGTTTTTGGGCGTCCGGACTCCGAAAAATACAAGTAAATAGCCATTTTGAAGGTTTTTTCCGCGCTGAATCCAAATACGGCCTCCATTTTACCAAATTCTCATCCAAAATTTACGAAAGCCCCCGGAAAAGCCCACTTGATTCGATTTTCGCGCGGTCCATTTCTTGAGTCCGATACACACCCTAACACTCCCACCTCCCAAGATAGTCCTCCAGAAGCCACTGATCAAGCCATAATTCTCCAATGAAGATCCGGTCATCACCCTGCCGCCCTCCCTGACCGAAGCACTGCTTGAGCCGGCCAATGACAGGCCGCCACGTGGCTCAGCCGGTCCCACGTCACCTCCCCATGCACCGAAAATCCCGAAAACTTCCGGAAGCCCGTTTTTGGTCATCCGGACTACAAATTTAACAAGCAAATAGCCGTGTTTCAAGCGTTTTTCTGCTCTGAATCCAATCTAACCTCAGTTTGGCCCAAAACCTTTTCTAAAGTTCGGCGAATGCCGCCGAAGGCCAAATCAGCTAACATGTCTCACAGGGTCCATCTGTGGCATCCCTTTGATGCACCATGGGCAGACACACACCAATAGGTGTTCTA